>OZ025289.1:82190278-83422785 GCA_964019185.1 Maratus speculifer | reverse complement strand
ACAGATTATTGAACATTTACAAATATATTTAGGTGTGGGGGGGGGGGGGTAGGGTGCTAATTAAGTCACTTGAAGAAAAAAGAGCTTTACTTTGTTTATGGTGTGGACATTTTGTGAAAGCTCTTGTTACACTGAACTCAAAATATATTTCTTTTAATTTTAGGTATTAAATTTTCAGAGATATCCTCGAAAATATTGTGTGAAAATATATTCCAGTCCCATCTAATTCCGAATCTAATGAAACTAAATTTATTAAAAAATTAGAGGTTATAAATGTTACTTTAAACTTTGCAGGAAAACTACAGCAATTAATCTACGTCTTTTTTTTGAGAAAAACACATTTTTCTGTTACACAAAAATTTCGATTTGTGGGCATTGAGCAAAAGTGTTGAGGAACATTGGCAGGGTTGCCACGCCACCGGGAAAACACAGGGAATTTCAAAATACCCTCTCAAAACAGGGAAAATCCAGGGAATTTTTCAAAAATCCTAAAAAACCTGGAAAACACAGGGAATTTTTTTCCTGTTAAATCCAAACATAATTTTTTTCTGCTTTCAAAATAGAATTCTAATAAAATTCGCGGAAGAAAGAAAATCCTGGAAAAGCGGTGCGAAAATTCACTTTAAGCTTTTCTTCCATGTGTCTGCTGACACCCCTTCTTTGCCATGCGAATAGTTGAATCCACAGAGCACCTCCTCTCAATTCTTCCATCTGCAATTGTGATTGCGCTTTCCCTTTCTCCTTCTCATCTGTTTCTCCCGTCGTCGCCGCGTCAGTTCAAGACAGGCATGAGATTCTTTTGCCGATCAGCGATTTTCCGCCTTTTTTGTCATTTTTAGCATTTCCGATTTTTTTATATAGTCAAAAGACTGTGTGAAAAAAATAGAATTTTCGGGAAAAAAAAAAACGCGATTTTCCTCTTTTTTGTCATTTTTAGCTTTTACGATTTTTTTATATCATCAAAAGATCGCGTGAAAAAAATAGAATTTTCGCGAAAAAAACGCGATTTCTCCCAAAAAATCACGAAAAAAATGCAATTTTCGTCGAAAGATCCCAAGATCGCTAAAAATACGTGATTTTCGACAAAATATTGCAAAAAAATGCTGTTTTAGTCAAGAGATCGCGAAAAAAATGCTGTTTTCATCACAATATCGCAAAAAAATGCTGTTCTCATCAAAAGATCGTTGAAAAACGACGATTTTTATCAAAAGGCTGCTTAAAAAACGTCAATTTTCTTCATCGAATCGCCAAAAAAACGGCAATTTTCTTTATCGAATAGTGAAAGAAACGTGGTTCATTTTTTTAAAAAAGTGAAAAAACAGCGATTTTCGTCGAAAAAAAAAAACAGCAATTTCTGTCAAAAAAAAAAATGGTGATTTTTGTCAAAAAAAAAAAAAAAAAAAAAAAAAGCATGAAAAACACCGATTTTTGCCAAAAATTTCCGTTGACAAAATTATGACAAAAGATTAAAAAAAAAAAATGCAGAAAATTTTGTTTTTTGCAATATTGTCTTCAACAACTTTTCTTTGCAGTTGAGTGATAAATATTTCAAAGTATTTTTTAGGTGAATGCTTGAGTATTGCTCTACTGTTTTTATTATTATTAACATAAAATTTGGGATTTTAATAATAAGTTTAATAACTTTAAAGAGTTATTTTTATTTGCTCATATTACATAATGTATTATAATTGCTCAATTAGTTGGGTAATGGGAAATTATAAGGTGGTTAACTGGCATACATACACGCATATATTTTTACACACTCAACATAGAATAAACGCGTTGCAGTACAGGGAAAACACAGGGATTTTTTTTTCAAGATTAGAGTGGCAACCCTGATTAGAGGTAACTGACGTAGCAGAAGTATAAAACCATTGTTGATAATGATTTTTGAAAATATTTGTCAATAATTAGCCAAGATATTAACCCTTAAAGACAAGGACAGTTTGGACATAAATGAGGACAGGGGCAGCGTACTCTGCATACTATCAACTTTTAAAGCCTATATAACAACTTTTAATAATATATTTGTATTATGCCATACCTAGTAGCAGTATAAAAGTAATAAACTTCATATTGCTACAAATATGCTAATTTAATCAGAGTTAATCACATAAATTTAAGGTTCGTACTCATAAAAAAAAAAAAAAAAAAAGGTATTCATTTTAGTACCGGGATTTTTAAAAAGTATTTGCCTTATTTAAAACAAACAAAATGTTCCTTGCTTTGGATATAGCAGCGACTACATTACAAAATTTTAGTCTAATTAAAAAAAAAAAAATTCCTTTGTGTTAGTGACATTGGAAAAGGAAAAGATTATTACTATGCTGAATTTAGTTTTATGAAATGCCAAATAAAGTTGAATATGCACTACATTTTATTCTCAGTACAGGGCTGTAGCTAGAGGTGAACTATAGGAGGGGAGGAGAGGGGCTCAAGAGAATGTAGGGGAGGGCTCATAATTCTTTTCTCTTTCTCTGACACGCAGAAAGATAAATTAATGCATATTCACATTGTAGGTACTATGTTTCTTATTAAACTGTTGTAACAATTTCATTTTAAGTTAAGAAAAGTGTATGATGATGAAAATTTTGAGTGTATAATTGGTGCAAAATTAAACATCGTGTTAGCTTCCTATGCACATATAGCATGAAGGAGTGTTGAAACACTTATTTTATATACAATTTAGTAACGCTGCAAAACTGTGAAAGGGTCTCAAAACTAAATTAGATTTTTTAACAGAATTTCATTTGAATTTTCAGAACATAAATTCATTGAGTGACCTTGGAATCCTTTCCAGGGGGGGGGGGCTGAGCTGCCCATAGCGCCCCCTTAGCTATGATCCTGTCTTAGTATCGAGTTAAGTTCCCTGTAAATAGATAAGGGTAAGATTAAAAAAAAAAAAAAAGAGTTGTACAGAATAGCAATATTTGATATTATTTAGATTTCATAACTTTTTTGAACTTTTATTGTGTAACATTCATACTTTTCTTGCATATTCAGCTATAACTAACCCTACTTTGTGTAGTTTTTACAAAATCTTATTATTCTTTCAGCAACAATTTTCTATTAATAATACAGTTACTCCTTTGCGATGAGAGCTTAATTTTTATTCTTTAACTGACGATTTTTCAAAACAAAGTTTTCTGTACTTGAATTGCAAAAATACTCTAATTAAATAAGATAAACTTTACAATAAAAAATAACTCATGGGAATAATGAAAAATTCTCAGAATTTTAAGTGGCACATATACCAGTTGCTCATCCCCAAGTTGTTAATAATACATATCTTTATTATACAGAACCCTATGAGTGTAAGTAATACTTGCACTTGACTGTGTATTAGAGCTGTTGCAAACTGCATGTATTCGTTATTGAGATACCGGGATTCTCTGTAATATGAAATTCCAAATCGTTATGTTCAAATTTTACTCGTTAGTCGTTAGCGCATCAATGTACTGCAAAACTAGATGAAACAAACATCATGTTCTCTTCATTTTGTGATTCAAGATTAGCACTGGTAATCTGACAGGGAAAGAGGAAAGTTTGTGTTTGGACTTTAGACTGTGAATCAGTTGTTCCCATATTAGTATCGTAATGGATTTTTTCATTTAGTCGTCTCATTATTTTAGCATTCATTCATTCGCCAAAAATGAGGAGGGAGGGAGTTTGAAATAATGTGGTCTGGTCAATAGCAAAAAAAAATGCTTTTTGATAAATGTATACTATCAGATTGTTTATTTTTTCAGGGATTATACTTTTTATCCTACAGATATGACGGGTTACTTGCATTTTGAAAACATGGACAAAATAATTGATTTTTCTTTCGTCCTTTTTTTTCTCTCTTTCTTTTTTTTTTATCAAGTGATTATTTATATTTTTATGTACTTATTATTTAAAAAAAGAAACCACTGATTTAAGCAATAAAGAGTTAACATGTGATTAACATTTAAAATTTTAATTAAACTAATTTTGTATTAATTATGCATTTAATCTATTAAATTTTCTCTTAATTTAATGCAAAAAGAACGGAACCTTATGGTAGAATAAAATATTTGTTATAGCTGTATTTAAGGAAGGATGAAGTATGACTGGGAAGTTTTCAATTTCAAGAGTTGTCATATGAAAACATTTGATTATATTTTGAACTTCTCTGTGCATGGTTCCTGCGGTTCCTTTCAATGAACCCGGAGACACACACACCAAGCGAAGGGATCACTTAGTTCTTTCTCGTATAAAATGGGTTGCAGCGTTCGAAATCCTTGGTGGTCCGCTGGTCCGAGACCACCGATAATTCAATCGGACCACTAATTTGAAAAACTTAGTGGTCCGCAGGACCAGTGCCTTTTTTCAGGCCCTTAGAAAACCAAAACCGATCGCACATGATCTTTTTTATTATCAGCGATGCTGCAAACGCGCCATAGCGCGTAAATTACGCAAAAAATCGGCCATGGGACGCAAAAAAATCGCTCTTACGGGTCCCACGGCCGCGTAATTTCGTTAAAAGATCGCGAAAAAACGGCAAATTTCGTTACAAAAATCATGAAATAACGACTATTTTCGGCAAATTTTGTCAAACAATTCTCGAAAAAATGGCCAATTTCATTCCAAAACCCGAAACAGAAGGCAGATTTCTTCTAAAGATAAAAAACGGCAAATTTTGCCCAAAAAAATCGAGAAAAACGGCAGATTTTTTCAAAAAATTGCGGAAAAATGGCAGATTTCTTCAAAAAATTACGAAAAAAAAGGCAGATTTTTCAAAAGTATTGCAAAACAATGGCAGATCTCTTCAAAAAAGTGCAAAAAAACGACAAATTTTGTCCGAAAATCGAGAAAAAACGGCAAAATTTGTCAAAAAAAAAATCGTGAAAAACGAAAAAATTCTTCAAAAGGTTGCGAAAAAAAGACAAATTTTGTTTAAAAAGTGCTAAATAACGACTAATTTCCGGCAAATATTGTAAAAAAATTCGCGAAAAAATGGCTAATTTCATCCTAAAACCCGAAAAAAACGGCAGATTTCTTCGAAAGATCGCGAAAAACGGTATATTTCGTCAATAAATCCCGAAAAACAAAAGATTTCGTCAAAATAATGCAAAAAAAAAAAAAAAAAAAAAAAAAAAAAAAAAAAAACGGAAATTTCGAAAAAAAAAAAAAAAAAAAAAAAAAAAAAAAGCACAAAAAATATATATGAATGCCGGGAGAGAATTTTTCTGTTTTAAAACCGAATTTTCCAACTTCAAAATTGTTGTTGCTGCTCCAAAAACTGATTTTCCTGCTTCCCAATCGGTTTTTTATTGCTCCAAATCTTTCTGAGTGAATGTGACTCCTGAAAGCACCATTTCATTGCAAAGTACCCATTTACTCAACAAAAATATCCCTTTTTTCAGCAAAAAAGTCTTTTTCAATAAACCTGTTGTGCCCCATTTTAAAAGAAATGCAAACAATAGTGATACTTGTTATCTTCAACACTTAAATAAGCATTATTTTATAATTAAATTTGTATCTTGCACATTTATTCTTTAAAAAGTACAGAAAATTTCTCTTAAATTAATATTGGTTTTAATTATTTATTATTATTAAAACAATTATTGCATTTTCTTTTTCTTGTGCAAATGAACAAGTTCAATTTTTGCATCGAAAAATATGACTTATTATTATTGGGGACCCGCATTTGTAGAAAAAGGACTCAGTATTTTAGAAGTCCTGGGTCCCGGGGACCCAGTATTTTAGAAGTCATGGGTCTCGGGGACCCAGGATTTTTCAAGTCCAACTGCATCAATGATACTAGCTACAATTCCACCACTCTGGCTAGAATCTGGAGAAAAATCGAAAAACAAATTACATTAAACCCTACAGTCAGTTGAAATAAGTAATGGCAAATAAAATATCTAATAAATAATTTGATAGTTTTTCTTTACGTACTGTTTATTTATTTTTTAGCAAATTATATTTTACATTTTATTATTCTAAAAATTTTGGATAAATGCAAAGTAAGATTGATATTTTTTCCAGAGAGTGTGTGTGTGTGTGGGGGGGGGGGGGGGGGGGGAGACCACTCTAAGTGTTAAAATTATTTAATAGAGTTTTATGTAACGGACCAGTGCTGATGTCTGCGGACCAGTAAATTCTCATGCTTACTGGTCCTTGGGACCAGTGACTTTTTTTTAGGAATTTTAACGCTGGGGTTGTACTGTTACAATCAACTGGTCTTCACTTTGTTTGATAGTTCAACTGCGTTACGTGTGTGGTAATGCGCAGTCATGACTGGAAGCATCCGCAAGTGCGAGGGGGAAAACGTGGTCAATTCTTGTAGTAGCCTGTTAAGATTTGTGAAGGGGACTCATGTGGTAACCTCGCTTGGAAAGAGCTGAAAGGGCCTTGATAGCCCAAAAACCGAGGATGAAAAATGAAAAATGCTATTCCATTTCATATCGTTGCTATTACCATCAAAACCAATTTTATGCATTAGACTAAGTCTATGAATGTGTCTGAAAGTTTTGCAACATTGAGTGGAAGAAAATATGTTTTTGAGAGCTGCTAAATTTTGTTTCTGTTATAGGGAGGTTTCATTGTTGTATGGTTTACTGCTTTCATAAAGAGTAGACGTCTCTATTAAGATACTATTTTTCTTTTTAATATATACAATAATGTACTTATTGAAATGGAATCGTGAGAAACCACTGAAACATCATATTTTAGATAGATTTTCCGTCTTATCAGATAAAACTGCATTGTATAATTTTCATGGAATTTTATCTTGGAATTTTCCATTCAAAGTAGAACTACCAAATGATCACAGCTGCATTGACATTATTATTAGTATTGATATAATAATTAATAATCAATGTAATTAATAACCACTATAATAATTACAGTCCCTGGCCAAATTATTCACTCCCTTTTTCTTGTGTCGAATCATATTACTAGCTTCATAGAAACAAGGTAGAACCCATCAAATTTTGATGAAAGAAAATGTTTAAGAAAGAACTGTTTCATTAATTTATAAAAAACCTACAAAATTAGTTATAGTAAAAAATGCATTTTATATTGGTACGTCTAACTCTTAAACAAACGATATTTATCTTCAAATTAACAAAATACTATTTCTATAAAACGCAGCTGTAGAAACTGTTGAAATTAAACTTTAATCGTATATGTAAGCAGTAAAAAATAATAAAGATATGTTATTATGATAAAGTTATCAATTAAGGTTCTTATGCTAGTATTCCATAATGATAAAAAGCAAAATCTATCTAACTTTGACTCAATCGTAGAATTTTTTTCCCCGTGAAATCTAAACCCGACATCATTTTCACCATATCAAAATTTACAAATGTACATTTCACATCTGTATTCACCTTTAAAAAAAAATTGGCATTTTAATTTGATAATTTTGATTTAAAACTTGAAGTCTCAATGCTATTAGCTGAAATAGATATTAAACTGTAGATATTCTTTGACGTGTAAATCAAATTTTGTTTATGAAGTAAAAATTCACCGGGTTTTATAATAGAAGATATTTAAATATCTATTTTTCCCTTTCAATGAGAAAATGGCAACATAAAGATACAGCACACACTTTTTCCCCTTTTTTCCTTAACTTTAAATAGAAATTGAGTACTGCTGTTGCCACGATTAGAAAAAGGTATTAAAAGCTACAAAAAAATTAATATTTCAATAACAAATTAAGATGCAGCTTTCAAAAAAATTTCATTTAAAAGTACATTTTTTTCCCTACACGATAGTGTAAAAATTAAAAATATGTGACATTAAGAAGTTTAAAAACTTTTAATAGCAAAAATTGCAATACTGAAATTCATTTAAAATTTAAAAGTGTTGCCATTCGCAAAATGACGTATGCGTTACACACAGATACGTTTGGCCTTTATAATATAGATATTACTGTGTGAAAAACTGCAATTAATTATGCACATCATTTGTAAGATTATAATAAATAAATAACATGCCTATGACTTTAAAACTCTCTTTTTACAAATTAAATTAAAAATGGCTGAAATTGCAAAATTTATAACTTGAAGTTCAAAAAAATGTCAATATTTTTTGGAGCCTCTTTTGGCGGCTATCAGTGCCTCTATTCTTCGCGGCATGCTATTAATACAAAATTGAAGAGTTTCTTGTATGCGTGGGTGACGATTCCAGATATGGATAAGATTTTCTATAAGCTGGGTTTTGTTTGTTATGACTTCTTAGTCAATTCTCCAGACCAATATAAAGAGGTTTTCAAAATCGTTTTATTCTAAAGCTAAAATGATGGTTTCCAAATGAAGAACCATTTGTATTTTTGCAAGGTAAAGCTTTTCAATAAAAAAATATCCCTGTGTTGAACTGCTCCCGGTAATTCATCAGACATGAATAACATTGAAAATTTTTGGGAGCTAATGGAAAAAAAACTAAACAAAGAGCTCATAACGAGCAAAACACGACTCAGAGAAAAACTTATCCTTGCCTGGAAACATTACTCACACATGCAAGAAACATTTTAATTTTATACTAATAGCATAAAATGAAGAACAGAGGCATTGATTGCCGCCAAAGAAGACTCCAAAAAATATTGACATTTTTTTGAATTTCATGTTTTAAGTTTTCTAATTTTAGCAATTGTTAATTTAATTTACAAAAATAAATAATTTTAAAGTCATTGGCATGCTTTTAATTTATTATAATCCTACAGATGATGTATATAATCAATTGTAACTATTGGCATGGTAATATCTCTATGAAACTTGTAATATGATTCGACGCAAGAAAATATGAGTGTGTCTAATAATTTGGCCAGGGACTGTATAGTAAGTCAAATTGCAAAAATAATTGCAGTCTGCACTAGAGATCTGCATGGGCAGACTTCCATTAGTGGTAGTTAAACTGGGCCGGGCTCGGGCCTTATTTCTGAAGACTCGGGTCGGAACTGGGCTCAGGCCTTAATTCTTTTCCTGAAGTATCAGGCCGGGCCTAATGTATTTTTTCCATACGAAGCCGAGACTGATTTCATTCTTCCTAGTCTTCATGGACCAAAATAATCAGTTGCTGTTGAATCATCCAGTATGAAAATATTTTTCTTGATGTTGCCAAGTCTGTTCATAGATCAGTAAAATTTGGCTTGGTTGAAAAAATTTTGCAAAAAAGGCATATACTTTTAAGTCATCATTATTCTATTCTACAATTAAACATTAGAATTTATTCTTTTTAAAGAATCGTAGATTATTAGGCTTATTAAAATAGTTAAACACATGGAAAAAAAAAATGATTATGATGGAATTTTTTTAAAACTGAAAACTGCAAATTTCTTTTAAACTGTTCATCCATTCAAAATTAATACAACAATACGCAAGGAAAAAATATGTTAAACATTTACATCTGCTAAGAAGGGAACAAATTTTTTTCTTTCCACTACGATTCCGTCTTAGAAAATTTTACCTGTACCATATACCATTTTTTAGATTTTTATGTCTCCATTATATGGAATATGGATTAATAATACTATTGATAACTGAAACATTTGCATAGAACAAACAATGATTCATTAGAAGGATAAATATCACAGCCTACTAAGATTTCTGCATGAATAGAGATTATAAACATGAAAAAAAAAAAAAAGACTAGGATAAGTTTTTTTTTTGTCTAAACTCTTTCGAAAGAGTAATATTTTTTTCGTTCGGGCCGGGCTCGAGCCTGGAAATTTCAGCCCGTGCAGACCTCTAGTCTGCACATTGCAATCTTTTGAAGTGTATCACTAGAAAAATTGATTAAATTGCTCTGCATCATTTTTGTTCCTATAAAACTTTTTTAATGGAACTATTTTGATCAATTGTAATGTTAAGAAACTCTTAAACTAATTCTTCATTTAAAAAATGTCTGCTTCAGCACATTTATCAAACATTTCATTATAATACTATTAATTTTCTTATTTTTATATCCACTAATTATCTTAATATTAACAAAAAATTGTCTCTGGTCATAAAAAATTCATTTCTGTCAGTGGCAGCACTAGTTACTTTTTTTTAGAATAGAGGATTTCTTATTATTTCTTTCCCTCTTTCTGTCTTAATCTTTTTATTATTATTATTATTTTTTTTTATTTAAAAAAGTTTAGAAATGTATAAATTATAAACCTATTTTTATATTTTTGTTTAGATTTCAACTATTTGTTGTAGTACGTTGTACAACTTCTCAACATTAATTAAACAACATGATGATGAACTGGGAGCCAAATATTGCTTTAAAAACAGCACTATTAAATATATTCTTGGAATGAGTAAGCATAGTTTGAAATTATTTACTTTTCATAATATGTTTGTTGTGCATTATTGTATATATGACAATGAATGTTATAAAACTAAAGTCATTCAAATTGAATACAGATGTGAATTTGAAAGAATGCTTTATAATCAGAATGTGAGTCTAAAAAAAAAGTCTCATTAGATATTCAGCATTAGATATCTAAAGTGTAGATCATGAAGCATAAGCATTTGTCACATCATCCGTTGTGTTTAGAAAGCAATTCAGAACTTTCTGATTGGCGTAGTTTTCTTTGTTGAAATCAGTTCAAAATGGGATAAATGCATGCTTTATAAATTGTTTTGGCAAAAGTTCAGTTAAATCTGAACATCAACAGATTTCAATTTTCCATAATTAAACTTTTAAAAATTAATTTTAAAATGCAAATTAAATTATCCTTGTATTCAATAATTTGTTGTTGAAAACAATTACAGTAAAAATACTTCTGCTTTGTTCTACCATGTATTTTGTACTTGTATTTGTGACAATTAGGCTAAGATATCATTATAGTATTTGGCAAGCTTTTCCATATTTTGTTTTACTAGTATGACATAGGAGTCAAAGTATCTCTAAAAAAAATGAGGGGTTTTATCCAAATATAGTAGTATGTGCCATATTGTATATTCTATATTGACACTAATCAATGGATATAGCCCTTCATTTTTTTACTTCATTTTGGGTATAACAGATTTTAAGCTTATTCTATTGACGAATACTTTCAGAATTTTCAAGCTATGTTTTTGAGACTTTTACAAAAGTTGCTCTATATATTTAGCTAACATAATATGCAAATGATATTTCAATAGGGTCCATGCATGTGCAATTAAAAATTATTTAGTAAACCTGCTCATTATTCATACAATTTTTATTATTTTTTTTATTATTCTGATTACAAGGTATTGTGTACAATGTTGTTTGTCATATTTTCGGAAAAGGACATTAATTTATATTAAGAACTCTGCAAATTATAAGCAGAAATCTTGGAAAAATTTGGAACTGTTTTTATAAAAACCTTAATTTTTCTTTGAGCGTACATGCTATCCTCATAAAAATGAACACAGTTTATTACAATACACCACTTAATCACAATCTTCAGTTTGAATGCTTTTAATTCATTAGTTTTGACAGGGTTATCCAAAAGATATTCATCCTTTTTCAATTTATTGGTGGTCCCTTATGGAGTTTTGGGAAAAAATCTTCACGGAAACGTATGACGAGTATTTACACACTTAGAGTTTCAGAATTATTCCTCTGGTATTTTTCTAGATATTTAACAAAATGTCTAAAATTGCAAGTGGCTGGTCGCCTTTGGCCATATAGTGTATGTGGAACAGCAAAATGAAGCTATCCTGCTGACATTATGTTTTTTAAGCATTTGCTAGATATTCCATTTAAAAAGAAAATTATTTTGTTTAAAGGAGCATTTGATTGTCAAATTGTCCTTTGTCATTTGATGTCAAAGGAGCAGATATTGATTTCTTTTAAAAATTGTTAAATATTCTGTATATCATTACAAAATAAATACAGGTATGTACATTCTTCATCATCCCAAAAGAGTAAAATTATAATTGGTAAGAATTTTCTACTTTCTTCAGAAAATCTAGTTTTTAATAATCCAAACCAAAGTAGTGTCAGCCCCAACTGCCTTCGATTTTCTAGACTTTATTGTAGTATTTTTAGAAAAAAGTAATTGAAGTTTTAGTAGGTATAAATGTTTTGTATCAGCAAATTAAATCAAGTTCCCAACATAACAGTTCTGCTCAAATAAATCTGTACCCAAAGTATTAAACTTAAATATTTAAAATAGATGAGCTTTATAAAGTGGGATAAGTGAGCAAGAGGTGCATACAATAGAACCTCGATCCATTGTTTTTCAAGGGGTGCAAGAAGAAAAAAGATGAATGCAGGAAAACAATCAATGCGGAATAACTTCAAAACATGAAAAAACATGGTGGTTATGCATTACTAATGCATGCAATGTATACAATATACTAATAAATGCTGATTTGTTGCTTACGAAACTGTAAAAGAAATCAAAGTTATAGAAAATCGATATTTATTTAAAAAAATCAGTAATTTTGTTTGGTTTTTCATTTATTATTTTTAAATCCAAAAAGGAATTTTGAATATATACAACATTTTTCTGGTCATTTTCTGTAATTTTATATGCATATATGAAAGTTCATGCAGTTTCAAATCCTGTAATTGCATCAGGCAGACTTGGCGCTGGTGGCTCTGCTTCATGTTCATGAACGTTATTCTCTGCTTCTTCACCTTTGTTTTCATTTTTTGCATTATCACACATTTCTCCTATGTTTAGAGTACCACATGTCATAACATCTTGATCAATGGAAACATAATCTCATCCTCTACTACATAAGCCACTCTTCATCTGCATTTGCATTACTGTCACCATCGTACAATACAAGCAGCACAAATGAGTTTTTTTAGGATAAAAAACTCATTACAGTTTGTATGTCATATGGATTCGCATAACTATCAATTTCATTTTGGATAGGAAAAGAAATTTATAACGATGAATGGAGGAAAACGATTTTAGAAGAGATTTTTGAGATTTTGTGTTTTCAATGGTAAAAAGTGTAATTCCCCTAATTCCCCCCAAAATCTATTGTCCCCCCCCTCCCCCCGGAGCCTCAGAAGTCCCTCCTGGAGAAAAGTGTCTGAATTCAACACTGGCTAAACAGCTATGCTCCTAGATGGCCTAATCAAATGAGGGGAAATTCCTAATGTTCTCTTTTCTATATTTTTACTCCAATGACTTAAAACTTTTGAAAAATATTCTAGATATATTGTACTATTAGGTTAAAAAAAAAAAAAAGATTCTTTTGAAGTTTTCAAACCTGTGTAAGGCACCTGTTAAGGCACATACATTTGGTCTTTTAGCACTGTCCTTTGTTGATGGCATTATTTTTTTTTCTTATGTTATTTTATTTAATTTTATTTTAAATCACATATACAGTCGAACCCCGTTAATACGCGAATCAGGGGTCCGACCAAAATTCGCGTATTAAATGGGTTCGCGTATTAACCAAAGGTTGCGAATTTTCGTCGAGAGATCTGTCTAATAACAATTGATGCGGAAAAAACAAAATTTTTTTTGTCAAATTTTAGCACTTTTAAGACATAAAATGACAGTTTATTTATTTTAATCATTATGTGCTTATTAAACAGGTACATTTGAAAGCTGTAAATTCAAATAATCATTATTTTCTGAAGTAAAAATCCTATGTCTTTTCAAATTGAGAATTGTTATGTATGACACATAAAAATGAATAAGACGAACACAAAAGTTTCTGCTAACCATATTTATTAAAACAAATATTAACAAAATTAAAATCTTTGTTAGTTATATAGAACAGATAGATGCGATAATAAATAGTGTTGATAATAATAAAAAGTCAATTAAAAAATATTACTGAAAAAATATTACTGAATAATGACATAAAAATTACTTTTTGGAAAAGTAGCTGTCAGTTTTGACCTGTTTGACATGCGGTCGCTCCATCACCATGATGTTTTCCACCTTATTTAGGTAGTTTTAAAGTTCGCTTGTTGAGGCTCCTTTATTCAGTGACGACGCATATTGTCTTAGTAAATTGAATGCCTCTGTAACTTTGGAGAGTGTGGATGGGGCCGGAAGCTCAGGTTCATCATCTTCCTCCTCATCCAGATTGTCTGTCACAGTTACATCGGCGATGATATCATCGAGACTTCTAAATTCGGAGGTAACTAGATCTTTGTCGATATTAATGAACGTATCTAAATCGACAAAATTTTCTCCTTCAGTTTCTTGTGCAGACAGCCAATCTTCTTCAGCATTAGGGTGCGAGGTTGGCTCCATGTAAATGATGTCCTCGCTACTTCCGAAACCTGCTTTGTGAAAACAATTTTTAATTGTTGTTGCTGTAACACTCTCCCATGCTGCAGTAAGCATGTGCATAGCGTTAACGACTGGGGGGGGGGGGGGGCAATTGGATAACATTCGTTGCAAGGATTGCTGTCGTGTTTCATTTGGTGAAGGTATCCCCGTATGAGTCTTGTAATTTACTTTGGTGCTATTAATTATTCATTGGTCCATTGACTGGGTGACACTAGTCAAATTTGGATGCAAAAATTCTACTTGGATGTTATTCAGATCTTCGTTATCTTTTGGAAGCGCAGGGCAGTTGTCCACAAGCAATAACACATGGCGCGATTCTTTTCTCATACGCCAATAAAAATTACAAAACCATGTTGTAAAAATGTTGCCCGTCATCCATGCTCTACGCTGGCTTTCGTACAGGCAGGGGAAATTCTTGACATTTTTTAAGCATCGCGGGTTGCTTGATTTCCCTGTGACCAGGAGCTTTAATTTATCTGATCCATAAGAGTTGGTACCCAGCAGAATATTAAGACACTCTTTGCTCAGTTTGCCTCATTTACCTATTTTTCCATTCATGACCATTGTTTGACTGGGTGTCAGTTTGAAAAAAGCCCAAATTCGTCCACGTTGTAAATATCCCGACTTGAGTGGTTTTATTCAAGCTGCGGAAGAACATTAATTTTCGAACAGTGAATATCTTCAATGTTGACTGCAGCTGACTCACCGCACATTTCCTTGAATTTTATGCCGTATCAAGTTTTAAATCGATCCAGCCATCCATTTGAAGCATTGAAATCTGGCAATCCCATTTTTGCTGCGTTTTCAAAAAAATTTTCTTGCATTGACAAGCCACTTATTGAGATATTCATAGAGCGTGTTTTAACAAACCACTCGCGAAGGGCTTTTTCCATGTCCTCAAACTTGGCGGTTTTTATTTCCTTGTTCTTTGTTCCTCCAACCACACCTTGGTTAACGATGGCATTCCTATTCTTTAACAAAGTCCTTAAAGTTGACTCAGGTATGTCTTTTTCTTTGACGAACGTAGACTTATTTGAGATGGCTTGGGCATCGTATTGATTTATAATTTGTAACTTCTCAGTGATGGAGAAGTTTAATATGTTTTGTTCCTTCTGCCATAGTTTAGACTAGATTATAAAAGTGTAGATGGATATTGTAGACTAGATAATACTGGAAGAGACAAGCGACTCTATTCTTTTAAAAATATCACAGCAATTATGAAACAGCGATTGGAAAGACTCGCGTGATTAATCAGCAATAGTAGTGCATGCTCCATCTATCGGTTCTACCGCTCTAATTTAGGAAAGGGGGGAGGTCACATCATTTCTTAATTATGGGGAAAAGTTCTTTTCACTTTTGCTTTTTATAAAACTAGCTGACTCGCACAGCCTGCACCTGCGATGAATGAACCTTACATGAACTTCAAATTTGTAAGATTTTATAAATTTAATTCCCTGTTTTTGTCTATATTTTAATTTTTAAATGACGAAAATCGTAAGAAAAGTATTGAATTGAAGGTATATTCTACTTTGCATAATTTGATTTTTTCAGTCTATGCGTACAGAAAGCGAGCGAAACCACCACAAAACACTCAGGTTTTATTTTTATTTCAATAAGATTTGTATAAATTATCTTTTAAATTACATATTCTTAATTTGCATTTCATGATAGAACGAAATGCATCTGTAAATGCTGATTTTTTTTTTAAATTTGAATTTCCATTAAAATTTTACACTTTGGTTTTATATATTTTCCAAATGAAAACATGCGTTTTTTAAAGCAGACATAATGTCTTTAACTTTTGCACAACGCTAGCCTCGTCTCGCCTATGAGATTTCATTGGGAGAGTTTTGATTGGGCAGTCTTATTCTAGCCTCGGATCGGGATACAAATTTAGTCCAAATTTAGTGGTTTTGAAGGAAAAATTTTTCAATTTAATTGGGTTTAAATAATTGTTGTATAAAGAATAAGTTAAATAATTGTTTAAATAATTGTTGTATAAAATGCTTGGGAAAATACTTCATATAAAAACTCGTATGTTTAGAGCTAAGTTCATTCGCGTATTAAAATTAAAAGTAGGGTTTTTTTTTCTAGGAACTGATAAAATTTCGCGTATTAAACGGGTTCGCGTATTAACCATTCGCGTATTAAACGGGGTTTTTTCTATGCGTAAGATAGGAGTATTTCAAGGGACCTAAGAAAATTCGCGTATTAAGCGGTTTCGCGTATTAAGCAGGGCGCGTATTAACGGGGTTTGACTGTACCTGAATAATTGAAATAGAAATAAAGTGTTTTTAAGTTCACTTTGCTGTAATGTTTGTATGTAAATGAAATTAAAAATTGCTTATGTCATTGGGTGTATAAATATTGTTTTCTATCTATGTTATAATTATTTCTATTACAACTAAGGTATTTTTGTTTTATTTCAGCTGGACGATCAACTCAAGAAATAGTATCTGAATTTATGATCACCCAGAAACAGTTATGTCCAAGTATTAGTTCTCACAGAGTAAATCAGTGCCTTCATGTTTTAGAACATGTAAGTTACAACATATATTTATTTATATTCAATTTAGTTTTATGAATACTGCAAAATTTAATAGCAAAAAATTATAAATTTAAAATGTAATAATTAGCCATATTTAAATAAATATTATGAATTGAAAAGTCTGCAACTTTATATAAAATGTTTGAATATATGATTAATTATAGTTTATTATTATTATTATTATTAATTTTAAAAGTTTGCCATTGTCTAGATAATCCCAGGGTTTAATTTTTTCAGAAATTGCTCTGAACATTGGTCTAAAAGCATTGTTATTTGGAATAACTTATGTTGTTTTTAAAAATATAATTCATTGTTCAGAAGATTTTCTTATTGAAGTACCTTTCACAAAGGATGGAATTGACCAAATTAGAAAAATTGAAGCAGTGGCTTATAGATTAGTATTTATGCATTTATTACCTGAGGTAACTAATAATTGAATAAAAACTTGAAAATGAGGAAACAGCTGCTGTTGCTAATTTAGTTTCATATTGTCGAATAGTAAAAATAAAATAATTTTAAATTTTAAAATAGTGTTTCTTAATTTATCACAACTTAATACTCTGATATTTTGTTAATTTATTTTTTGTTATTGATGGATATTATGCAATATTTTTATTTTATATATTATCTGTAGGCCTTGTCTATAAAACCTAGTTTATCCAGTTGTGAATCACTCCAACATGAAAATTTCTCTTTACCACATTGTCTTACCAGGTATTATATGTTCTCTTTTTTTTTTTTTAACTATCTTTGTACGTATGTGGAATTGCATATATCCACAATCTCCAATATTGTTTGTAATTGTTCCAATTTTGCTAGCTCCATTTGATTCTCATGTTATGTTCTTGTTATGTCTTTATTAAAATTCTACTCACCTATGCTCATGTAATTAAGATATGTTGAAAAAAGATAAGAAATCTTAAATATATAGTGTACAAGGTAAAAATTATAACTGTCATTATCTATTACCACATAACTGCCACATAAATCTATTTTTGAAAAATATTTTTATTTCATTTGACATTCATGTAACATCAATTTCTTTTAGTATCTACACAAATAAATACTGGATTTGCCTTTTTGTTTAGTTTTTCTGGCTAGCTGAAAAGCTCAGCAATACCCAGTCTTTAGATAATAACTTTACTCATGTCTAAACGATGTTAAATTGAGACATTTTTCTCCAGGACGGATTTATTATTCAGGGTACAATTGCCCCATCATCTTTGAGCATGCTACACATGCTCTAGTCTGTTTTTGCAAACAATAAGCAATTTTATATGATTTTATATTTTTAACCCTCCGATCGTCTTGCAAATGGGTAAAATTGTAATGTTGCTTTCTCTGCATTTTGTTTTAAATGCTAATAAAATATGATTCTTTCAATATTATGTAAAAAAATTTAATTACAAATATGAATGTAACCCAAAAGAGTATTAATCATTCTTCAGTGCATTGAAAATTCATTAAGTCTATAGAATTATATTATCTTAAACATTACTTGTATAGCAGTGAAACCTGGAGCTTAGTGTACGGAATATTACTTTCCAAACACTTAGAGGGTTAAATGGAAATAGTCTCAAAAAGAACCAATGACCTTCACCAGTGTGCACTCTCATGTTTTTATGACTTTATATTTTTAAACAAATTCTATTCAAGCAAACCTAGAAAATTGAAGAGAACAAATTTGGCTAAACTTAGTTAAAATACTGTAACTGAAAAATTTTCATGAATAAATAATAATAATAAAAAGCTACAGAACTTAAAACTAAAAATTGCATGAAATATCAGTAAAAATTCTCAGAGAAAAAAAATACTATATTTGGCGAATAGTTTTGATTAATAAATAAATTTGTATTAGAAACAGGGTTGGCAAAGTTTCTTCAGCAGTGGAAAAAACCATGGAAAAAACCGGCCAGAAGAAATAGGTTTTTTCCAAGTGGAAGAAATTGAAGAAACTGTTTTCTTTAAGAATTTACTTAATTAAGAATTTACTTTCAATTTTGTAAGACATAATAAATATCTTCTTCCTATAATCTTATATAAATTAATTCCATTGAACCAAAACAAATTTAATTAAGTATATATGCTAAATTAATAATTACATCAGTTTTTTAGCCAAGATCAAACACAACGCCTGTCTAAAGATTTTAAACTATGGCTAAATGAAAAGAGATTTTAATCAAAATACACAAATATACAAAACTATTTCAATTTAACCAACATATTTTTTAATTATTTAAATTTCTGAAATTAATAATAAATAACAGAGATCCATAACTAATGGTAGAATGAAACCCATTTAAATAAAAGCTTTTAATTTATATCAGTTTTATTAATGTAAGTAATATACAATAATTACTGTATCAAATAAGAGATCGACCAAAAATACGGTTTTGTTATCGGCCCAAAATCAAAGTTTTGCCAATGTGGCTGAAAATATCACTGGACTGAAACTCTCTGTATTCTAAAAATCTTGTTTCTTCCTTCAGAAATGTTGGATTCTAATCGCCCATGACATCATACTTATTTTATATTACATCACTATGTGCATGATTGGCTATCTTATCAAAGATCTCTATTGGTTCTCTTATTAAGAGTTACTATTGGATAATCTAGAATCCTAACTAAAATCTATAAATACATGTGTTTTCCATTATGTTCTGTTCTGCTCTCTCTTGCTTGTACTCTGTCATGACCTACTGTAAATAAACTCCTTCGATCCCATATCAACGCAGGGTCTTTTTCGTTCTGAAACCACAGCAGAGTGTGGTTCTTACTTACTTAGTGTTTTTCTGCGTTGAACGGAAAAGTGGGTCAGGCAAAATTTATTGCCATAGAGTACTTATGTTACTTTCGTCTGCGGTGTTTTAAACGATGACTGAAAACAAGGATTATTCGGTCGCTCCGTTTGATGGAAATAATTTCCAAATATGGAGCAGAAGAGTAACTGCGATTTTTGCGGCGAAAGAACTTGATGTTTTCTTGGAAAAGGAAGCAGATCCAGCAAAAGCTCCAGAAGTGATTAAAGCGAAAAAGGCTTACGCTTTATTATTATCGCTTTTAGAGGATAGGATTTTATCTTCTCTTCAAAAGGAAGATACCGCATGTAAAATCTGGAAATCCCTGCAGGCAACGTATGAACTTAAAGGAGCCATCAATCAAATACTGACACGGAAAAGACTGTCCACAATGAAAAAGAATAAAGATATTACAATGAGACAGCATATTGACGATGTTTTGAAATTAATTACTGACTTAAGGATATCTGGTGCTCAGGTGAGTGACATTGATACAATTGTTTACATTTTAATGTCTTTGCCGAAGGAATTTGAATCCGTCAAAGTTGCGTTAGAAAATCAACCTGATACTAACTTGACTCTGGAATTTGTTATGCAAAGACTAATTGATGCTGAAGCATTAATGAGTGAATCCAGAAATACTACTAAATCATTTAATGATAATATTGCTTTTATGTCGGCACAGAAAAAACTCTTTTGCAATTTTTGCAAAAAGAAAGGCCACACCTCAAAATTTTGTAGAATGAAAACGGTCAAATGTTACAATTGTTCAAAAATAGGTCACTATAAAAAATTTTGTAAAAATAAACCAGAAACGCAGATGGATGAAAAACAGTCAGCTTTTGAAATATCTTTTATGACTGGAAACACAAATAATTGGAAATTTATCATAGACTCAGGTGCGACATCACATATGTGTTCTATCAAAGAATGGTTCACTTCTCTTAAACCTGCAACTGGGACAATTAAATGTGCTTCAAAGGCAGCAGTGTTAAATGTGGAAGGTACTGGAAGTATAAAGGGTACAATATCTGAGAATATATGCATAACTTTAAAAGATGTATTATATGTACCGAATCTAAACGGACAATTAATTTCTGTCAAGAACATAGAAAAAGCAGAATTTTCTGTGATATTCAAGAATGAAGAAGTATTTATCGAAAAAGATAATAAGAAAATGCGCTTCGGTCATCGGGATATTCATGGACAGTATATAAGTTATTTCACTCCATCTAATGAAAGTGCTTTGACGTCAACGTACGATAAGGACTTATGGCACAGAAGACTTGGACACCCCTGTAACCAGCCACTGATTCATTTGGGATTACCTACCCCTTCATCATTTTGTGAAATTTGTGCTCGTGCAAAACTCAGTGCAACACCAGCTGGCAAAGGTCCGAGAAACAGAGAAAAAGAACCAATGTTGATGATTCACACGGATACTTGTGGACCCATATTTCCTGAAACTATTGGAGGTGAGAAATATTTTCTAACTATTACTGATGATTTTTCGCGATTTACTGAAGTTCGATTACTTAAAAAGAAAAGTGATGCAGCTCGTGAACTAATATCGTTTTGTAAATTAAATCCTTCCGTTAAGAAAATTAGATGTGATAATGCAAAAGAATTTATAGAGGGAGAACTTTTAAATTTTACAAATGAAGTGGGTATAAAAATTGATCCAGCTCCCCCATATACTTCATATTTGAATGGAATATCTGAGCGCGTTAATAGAACTCTCTTGGAAAAAGGGAGGGCAATGCTATATGAATCCAATTTGCCTAAGAGCTATTGGGGTTTAGCAGTACTAACTGCAGCTTATCTTAAAAATAGATTGCCAAGTAATTCTATTGATAATGATACTCCATATTATTTGAAATATAATAGCAAACCAGATTTGAAAAATCTCAGAGTATTTGGCTGTGACGCCTATGCACTTGTACCTACTAACTTAAGAAAGAAATTAGATGAAAAATGCAAGAAAATGATATTTGTAGGCTATACTTCAATGGGATATCGACTACTGGATCCCACAACAAATCGGATAACTGTTTCTAAAAACGTTAAATTCAATGAAGAAAAGAAAAATTCAGTTAATTTTAAACATACAACTGAAAATATTGAGGAAAATTATCCGGAATCTAAAAATCAAAATGATGAAAGTAAAACAGACTCTGAAACTTTAGTGCAAACAAAACTTGAAAACGATAAAAATTCAATTAATGAAAATATTATAAGATCCTCTTCTAGAGAAAAGAAACAACCCATAAGATATCCAGAGCCAGAAATATATGAAGCAATGCTCGCTCAAGAAGAAACTTTAACTTTTGATGACATTTCCTCTTTGCCGTACAGTGAAAAACAAAAATGGGAACTAGCCATGGACGATGAAATGAAATCCATTAAAGAAAACGATGTCTGGGACTTAGAGGAATTACCATTAGACAGAAAAGCCATCTCTTGCAAGTGGGTGTTACGTAGGAAAAGAGACGGTAAGTATAAGGCAAGGCTGGTAGCTCGCGGGTTCATGCAGGAAAAAGGAATAGACTATACTCAGACATTTTCACCGGTTATAAACATGCCTGCCTTGCGTTTCATATTAGTTATTATGTTGAATGAAAATTTAAATGTTTATGTTTTGGATGTTAAAACTGCTTTTTTAAATGGTGAATTAAATGAAGTTATTTATATGGATCAACCCAAGGGGTATGATGATAATAGTGGTAGGAAATGCAAACTTAAAAAGAGTTTGTATGGCCTAAAGCAAGCCCCACGACAATGGTATGAAAAATTTCAAAATTTTGTAATTAAACTGGGATTTAAACAACTTAATTCTGAACCTTGTATTTTTGTAAGAGATGAAAACTCTAAGAAAATTATAATGGCTTTGTACGTTGATGATCTTTTAATTTCCGGTTCAAATGTTAGAGAAATTAATGTTATTATTGATATGTTATCTAAAGAATTTCAAATGTCAAAATCAGAAAAAGTGTCAGAATTTCTAGGTATTCGAATGGAATTTACTCCAGAAGGACTGTTTTTAGATCAGGAACATTACATTTTAAGATTGTTGAAAAAGTACAATATGCTTGATTGTAATCCTTGTTCTGTTCCTATTGAACCTAAATCAACCCCTGCTATGTTTGAAAAAGGTAATGCTTTTAATGGGCCTTATCGCGAACTAATAGGATCTTTATTGTATTTAGCTTATGTATCCAGACCAGACATTTCATTTGCAGTCAATTGCTTAAGTCAACTCCAGGAACGTCCTACTGATATTGCCTGGAATGCCTTAAAGAAAATATTGAGATACTTGAAAGGTACTGTAAAATTAAAAATAAACTACAAAAAGGGTAATTTAGATGATTCGGATTTGTCTATATATGTAGATGCAGATTGGGGGTCAAACTCAATTGATAGGAAGTCTGTGTCTGGTTACATAATAATGTTTTGTAACTGTCCTGTATTATGGTGTGTAAATAAACAAAAGACTGTTGCTCTTTCAACCACAGAAGCTGAAATAATTGCTCTGTGCAAAGGTATTCAAGACATTTTATGGATGAAAAATATTGCCTGTGAAATTGTAAGTATTAAAAATGTTTTTGTGTATGAAGATAACCAATCATGCATCAAATGCATAACTAATGAAAATAACTATGGGAGAATGAAACATATTGATATAAAACTGAAGTTTATCCGTAATGTTATCAGAGAGAATCAAATTAAAATAGAGTATATTTCGACTGATAATCAAATTGCTGATATGATGACAAAATCTTTGCCTAAAGCTAAACTCCAAGCACTTTTACTCCAATGTAATATGAAAATATAATGTAAGATGCGATTAAGGGAGGGTGTTGGATTCTAATCGCCCATGACATCATACTTATTTTATATTACATCACTATGTGCATGATTGGCTATCTTATCAAAGATCTCTATTGGTTCTCTTATTAAGAGTTACTATTGGATAATCTAGAATCCTAACTAAAATCTATAAATACATGTGTTTTCCATTATGTTCTGTTCTGCTCTCTCTTGCTTGTACTCTGTCATGACCTACTGTAAATAAACTCCTTCGATCCCATATCAACGCAGGGTCTTTTTCGTTCTGAAACCACAAGAAATTTTCAATATTAGTCATTGATTTGAACTGTATCAGCTCAAATGAGTGTGTATTGCAATCAGGGCTCGAAAAATCTACATGCCCGACATTAGTGTTGTTAGACGGCGACTTTTTAAAAATTCAGATTGGCACCACTTCTTTGGATTGGTAAAATTACGTTTCGATTAATGACATATTAATCAAGAGGAATTTTATCCTTTAATAAAAGTGGTGCCAATCAAATTTTTAAAAAGTCGCCGTCTAACAACACTGATGTCGGGCATGTAGATTTTTCGAGCCCTGATTGCAATGGACTTCATTGTTTATAATTATCAGTCATGAATTATCAATCATCTCATAGAAAATTTTTAGTTTAAACTGCATTAGTGTTTCAAATATTCTATGAGAAAGTTTTAGAAAAACAAATGAACATTTACAAAAATTACTATAGAAGAAAAATCAAGGTGTGAATACTTAAAACAAAAATATTTTTTTATTAAATGCAATTTGTATAATCAATGAAAATAAAGTTTTTGGATAATTAATTAATTGCACATAATTAATAAATACTATACATATAATTAATTTACAATTATGTATATTTATGTATGTATTAATTATTTTAAAATATCTTTGATGTTTTCGTTTATGGCTGAATCTAGGAAGGTCACTGCAATTCAGTTTTGATTTTAGAAACTAGCAATATAAAAAAAATATCCAAAGGTACTCAATATTAAAAAAAATCATTAAAATTTTCATTTTTCTTAGTACAATGCAGAGTAATTACATAATATAGCAAAAAAGTTTTTAGCAGTAGGATGCTGCAATCAGTTTCTTAACTTAAATGGGATGAATGCAAAAGATGAAGATTAAAAAAAAAAAAAAAAAAAAAAAAAAAAAAAAAAAAAAATCCAAGTCCTACACTTCAGGATAGTTTAAAAGCATTTCGACAAATGCATAGATATTTTTAGAACACTAATCTTTTAAAATCAGCATTGAGATATTCATGCTAGATGTTAGTACAAATAATTACAAGTTTATTTATTTACTGTGTTGCACAGCTTAAAATAATGCATTTTTATATGAAAAATAAAGAATTTGCAGGTAGTTTTTTTTTTCCTTTTTACCTAAATGGCGTAATTAATAAAATAATTAAAAAAAAAAAAAACATCCCTCTACCTCTAGAGTAGTAAAAATATCCTCACCTGAAAATATCTACTAAACCTGAAGTTTAATAAAAAAATAACTTATTTTGCAAAAATATTTTTAAATAATTAAATTTTCCAATTTAGATTTCATGTAATTATACTTTAATTCTTTTACATAGTTAATATACTTTAACTTTGAGCATTTGTTTTGGTTTCTGGAGATTTCTTCCAGTTTCTTCTGTTTTTTTCCAGTTTCTTCCACTGTCCTGGAAGAAATAGGTTTCTTCCGGAAGAAACCCAACCCTGATTAGAAAAGATGAATAATGTAACAGTTTAAATTTTTGTTATAATATGGCTAGTGTAATAACAATTACTAGAGTATTTTAAAATATCAGTTTAAAAATCAAAATAGAAAACTATATACAATAGTTATTAAACACATAATAGAAAAGAAAAATAATCAATATATCGTCAAAATACTTATTTGTAATTTAACATAATAATATAATATCAACTGCAAAAAATAGCTATATTAGAAATATTATAGTGATATATAAATCTTCTTATTCCATGGATTTAAGAAACATTTCAGTACGTATCAGTACTGTATTACAAGTAACAGATTTGACGTTTTTTTAAATTTAAGATTATTAGTTGAAAATGTTCTAGCTACATTTTGTACTTACAAAACAAACAATCACAAAGGTTCAAAGCAGATTTAACACAGTAATAACAGGGATATGTTTAGGAAAATGTTAAGTCATTTAAAGGACCCTTCACAAAATTATTTATCCCCAAATAGGACCCTTCACAAAAACTTTTAGTCCAAAACAGGACCCTTCACAAAATTATTTGTCTCTGAAAAACATCTTTTACAGAATTTTTACACCTTCAAATTAAACTTTTCACAAATTTAATAATTTAAAAATAAAATTTGGCCTGTAAATAAATAGTTGAACTCACTTAAGAATATTTTACTTAGCTTTTTTATGTATGAATGATAGAACCTAAATACATCGGAAGTTTAAATTTCATAAAATTATAACTAGAATTTTTACAAATATTAGAAAAACTTCACATTTTCGCAAAAACAGGACTCTATGAGAAAAGTCTGGACAGATTCCTGAATAACCGACCACCATATGCTAACTTATTTACTCCATTCTAAGTATATGAATCAAAAATGACATATGAGCAAGAAAAAGGTCAAGAAAATTGTTTTCTGATATTAATCTAAATTTAGATTAGAAAATGTTACAAAATGCTATTAATTTAACATTAGAAGGATCGAGATTATTTTCTTTTATTACAATATTTATGCAGGAAAACAGTTTAAAATTGAATGCTTAATTTATAAAGATACTATATATGCTCAACAAAGAGCTTCACATTATTTACGAGAGATGTTATGAGTTGGACCAATTGTTGTTGTTAGTTCGATCAGGGTGATCATTCTGAAAATCTTATTTGAAGCCATTCAAGTCTTCTCATCTCTTGTTAACTTGAATGAAGTTCTTGACCCTGCTGGTCATAGAAATGAACTTTGAAATCACTATGTTCAAGACTCTCTCGATTAATAATTCCAAGATACCACTTCTTATCATACACACATGCAACAATGCCCTTTCTTTTGCAGTATTAACTTTTAAAGGCCTTTGGATATATTTATTTCCTAAAAATTACTTGAAGTTGATGTGTGGTAACATCAAAGAAATGTTTTATTTACAGGAACATACTTATAGAAGGAATGAGTTTCAGCGATTGGCATGCAGCATTGAAATCGATTATGTAATTCATTTGAATGGTTGGTCACTTCTACACTTGAAACGTACATGAACTTAATGATGGAAAGGTTTTTGTCTCAGAAATTAAACATTTTATCAGAAGATAGGATTTTATTTTTAGCTGTCACCTGTAGGCTCCTCTTAGTTTCTTCTCTCTTTGAAGTTCTTCCTATCCCATCACTAGCATTTTATCACAGTAAAAAAGTACCATTCTGTTTGAAGGCCAAAATCTTTTTCATGATGATGAAAATTTAACAAAATTCTTTTTATTTTTATAATGGGCAGAATTTTTCATTAAAATAGAAGATCTTTGATACTGATGGGGCAGTAATTTTTATGTCATTCATCATATGTTTTTGTAATGTATGGACTGTGATGACATCATATGTAATGTGATCACTGATAACACAAAAACTTTTACTCTTGCATTTATCAAAAGATTACTATCTCTATACTAATATACAAAGTGGAGAGTGGCCTGCTTCCTCACCCAGAGAAAATTTTCTATATCTTATCTTCTTGAATGACAAATGTAAAATTTTCAGAAAAATCATCAATTTCAATGCATTCCGAATCCAGTAGGTTTTCTTTCTTGTACTTTAGGAAATATTGATTGTATTTTACACACATAGTGGTGTTTCTTGAAAGCATCTAGTTTTTTCACTAAAATTTCACAAAATTCTTCTATGGGTTTAATAATTGAAACCATCTCAACACGATCAGTTGCAACCCATTGTCTGTAATTTACTTTTTCTGAAATGTGTTCCGAGTAAAATTGTTGCAATAGCATTTTTAGTAGGTTTTGTACATCTGGACAAATAGTGCATTGGCTTAGCATTCATTCTGAATTGTTTAAATCATACGTAAGCATTTGAAGAAGATATTTGTAATTATCATTTAATTTTGTACCATCAATCATTAATTTAACATTTTGGAGTTATGAACAATTATATAGTAGTTACAATAGTTTGGCAGTATTGTTTTCACATATTGTCCATGTCATATCTCAGCTTGTAGTCAAATCTCCTTCTTGAAATTTTTTCTGCATAACACTACAATAAAATACTATCAAAGGCCAGAATTTCAGATTTTTATCTCGTGCCCCACCAGAGATATCAAAGCCTAAAAAGTGTGATTTTTGAAATTTTTGACAAATTAATTTCAAAATTTGTCAAAGAATTTTTTTCACAAAGAGAAATCTACTCCCAGATCTGGGATTTGGTGTGTGAGTACATGTACTTTCAACCTATTTGTAAAAAATATTGTGCCATGTTGGCAATTTTCTTTGCATGAAAAATTTCTTCTTGTAAACAGACAGATTTTTGAAAAAATCTTTAATTTTATCCTAAAATTTCACCAGTAAAAATTTATCTTTTGAAAATATTTTACCACCATACCTTTTTCTGAAAGAAATGCTGCAAACCCCATTTCAATTGGGAAATAAAAGACGAGATAATTACAATTTCGTATACCCTAGTATATGAGAAAATCACTGCACACGATGAAATAAAGATGGCTGCCATGCACAAATAAAAATTAATAAAATTAAAATAATAGTCATTTTCAACTCTAACCATCCTCTTAGGGTTGTTGTACAAAAAAATTTCAGATTTTTTAAAAATGGTCGAGCGACCAGTGCTGGACCACTTGAAATGGATTGACCCTAATAAAAGAGTAATATTATTTAAATGGACCATTTCAATCACTTTTTTTAATATTGCTGTCTGAAAATTTTTAAATCTGAGTAAGACAACATAGTTTTTTAAGCTATACTATAATTTTAAGTGCTCACTGTATTTTATATTAACCTTATATAAATTAATTATTATATAACATAAAAGTACACATTTTATGAATTTCAACATTAAAAATATGTATATTTCTATTATAAACTATAAAATAGTTTATGAATAAAGTACTATGACCTTTTCTCAGGTTGTGTAATTATATGTACAGGATATTTTAAAATATTTTTATTTTTGTGCATCTTAATATAGTTTTTAAATATAAATTATATAATGCAGTTATTTTTGTATTTATTTAGGTTATTAGGTTGGTCTGTGTCATCAGTATTTCCTGGTGAAGACAAAGCATCTTTACCCATTGATTCTGATTATTATAAATTTCATCTTTCAACTTTAGTTTGCCTTTTAAAAGTTTTATCAGTAATGACTTTTAATCCTCGTAAGTATATTAGTCTTTCACTTTTATTTCAAAATTTATTTTTTATGCTCTCAAATTATAATTCTCTGTTATTTGAATCATTTAGAAATGGTTCAGCACTATAAAAGTTTGCAGTCTAATTTTATAAATAAAACATAACTTTGGAATTAATCAATGGTTTTAAATTAGTATAAGGAAAAAAATAACAAATTTTCACTCTTTGTGTACAGTAGATTTTCCTAGTCATCACCAACACAAGCATGAACTTAAATAGTTCATATTCTCTTCTAGAACTAGATTAAGGAAGCAATAAATCTGCTTAAAACTTTCATTACCAATTGTGCTTCTTTGTTTCTAACTAACTGTCCTTGTTGGTATTACTCAACCCAGTATTTGTAATGCCAGGCCCTGATCTATGTAATTGCCCAGTCCAGCACTATGCAGAGCTTTTTTTTCTTTTATTAGTATAAATTTCCTATTGCAATAGCATTAGTGATAAGATATCTGTGTAGTTGCAGGAGAATTTTTTCTTATGTACATTAATTATATTTACACTGTAAGTTATAATATCTTTTAAACTATCTGTAAATTTCTGTCTATATGATCTGGGGACAGTAAATAGTTCAGTATAATCAATTTAATTAACACTTATAAGAACAGGATTTCAATGAAACATTTTAAAAAGTTCAAGAATTAAAGAAGTTTTGTGGTTGGAGAAAATATTTTCAAATATCAAGTGTTAGCAAGATTTTTTATTATTATTTAATTAGCAAATTTGTAGGTAAATCATTTTTCTTTTTTTCTTTTCTTTTAATATGCATTGAAGTTTAACTTGGGGCAGACTCTATATGTTCATCATTGCAGGAACAAAATCCAACAATTGAGAGAGAGAGAGAGAGAGAGAAAGAGAGAAAAAAAAAAAAAAAATCAGTGTTTTTATGATTTGCCTCTACCTGTGTTTAAATGTTGAATCTATTGACTTTTCAAACTTTTTTTGCACATTACCTTTTAAAATTAATTTCATTTTGCAGATCAGTATGATTCATTTACAAATGTCAAGGGTTTGATGGAGAAAATTTTAATATGTACTCTTAAAGCTTATTTTGAATCAAAGAGCAACCATTTTGATATTCAGATACTTGTAAGTAATTACAGATCAAAATGCTTACTGTACTATCTTGATAATTCTTTTAAAGATTTTATTTTTTTCTCATTATTATGTTTATTGTTTAATTATTCATTATGTATATACAGGAATGCCAACCTCTGAAAATTCTTTTTATAATAAAATGATAAGTTCCTATTAAGAACCATAATGATTAAAATTCTAAAGTACAAATGAGAACATCCTTTAATTTTATGGAATAGAAAACCTAAAACTAAAGAGAACTTGTATTTGTTGGCATGTCTGTATAAATAAAAAGGTCTTGTTCGCATGTGTGTACTCACTATGGGCATTCAATGTATGGTTCGAATTTGGGGGAGAAAAAGAAAAATTGTTCAATGATTAATCAAGGCACAACACAGTTATCGGCTAACTCATCTTTTTCTTTTTACTTATATGCTTGTTTTTTTTTTTTTTTTTTTTCTTAATTTGTTAAATGTTTTAGACTGAAATTTTGGTATTTATGAGAAAAAATGTACCCATTCCATAAAAAAGCTAGATGAAATTGCTGACTCTTAACCTTTTGGGGACAAGTGACCGATATACTCAGAGGTGCTCAGAATCGTGATTATTCTCACCAATAAATTTTAGTGTTGATTTTGTCTTCTGTTATATCGAACATTTTTCCAATTCAATAATTAAAAAATTTTTGTTTTGAAAAAACAAATAAGATAAATTTGATTAGATTGATAAAAGATTAAAAATTCTGTAAAAGGTGCTTGTCTCTAAGGGGTATTAACCCCTTGATCCCCAATAGTATTGCTGTTTGCATATTGCCATTACATGCAAAGAATGATTTATTTTAACCTTTTACTGTCACCATTTCATTTATTTATTGTTATAAGTCTAAAATATCAATTAAAAAAGTATGACAGCAGATTCTGCAGCCATTATATTTTTTTCTGTTTGTGGAAAAATGAATAGAGAATGAAAAAAAGTCAAAGTCATTCTTGATTTTTAGGAAAAGGACTATTGTGTTTCGTGTGAAGCTGTTGCAAAAATCTCAGTAGGAATTGAATAAAGATAATATTTGGACTTCAATTACTGTAAGAAACACAAATATTCAGTGGTTTAGAATATAACAGCAACAAGCCAAAAAATTGAATATATTTCAAATAAACATACAAATACAGAATAGTTAAGAATTTTTTATGCCATTCATTTAATCATCAGTTAGATAATTGTTAAATACAACATGAATGTGAAAACTTTATTGACGAGTAATCCTTCTTTAACTACAAAACAAACTAAGATAAACTGATTTTTCTACTTTAGCATTTATGTTTATGTAAATATCATTGCTTAGTTTAACACTTATTTTGGTACTTATGTATTAACACCACCGCAGCTGCAAATTTGGCGGTTTTTAAGTACTGCCAATCAAGACCTAAAATTTTTGCGACAAATCATGAAATAAAATACTTTATTTAAAATCAAAACATTTTCAAAGTTAAAAACACTTTATTTAAAAACAAAGTAGTTAATCGGATTTAGGTGGAAAATGGGCCGATATAGAGTTTAACATGAACTCTCTCTCTCTAACATAGACAGTCTCTATTTTCTTTCACCTTATACTGCAGCCATAGGAACTCTGACAAATAAGATTCCAATTGATGTCTCGCTGTCCCCTTATGTCTCTAGTTCCTCCATTTAGCATTGCCCCACACTCTCTCAACTGTTTGTGTATGAAAAATCAGCATGAAAAATGTATGAAATATATGTTGTGTATGAAAATGAGTTTGTGTATCGAAAATCAGCAAACAACAAGGCGAAAAGGAATCTAAAAGATAACTACGTGCATGTGCGAACAACCAGATTATTTTTTATTGGTGCACTATAGCACAACTTATGCTACGGTGGCGTTAATACGTAAGTACTCTATTTTTATCATTATTTGTGAATCTGATAAGGAAAATGTAAATGTTATATGATATTGTCATTTATTGTCATTTTATCCTAGGAGAAATGTGGTTACTTTAAGGGTGTATTTGAAAAAACGCTTTTCCACCTTCAGCAGCTCGAAATTTTCCAATACAATTTCAGACACATTTTTAAAAGTAGAATCATGAAACTTGCTGAGGGGATTCTTGAAGGGACGTATGAGGTGCCATGTAAAGTCTTTTTACGCTCAATTCATTAGAAGTTGATTTATAAGCAATTAACTTTTCTGGAAGACACTTTTTTTCGTTCCCTTATCTCCCATTTTGGAAAAATCGGTTCAAATTGCCGTTTTTGATTGCTTTTTTTGCAATATTTTGTACACTTATCAAAGAATTGACCTTTACGGCACCTTGTGCACTTTCTAAATAAGAGAATCTGCGAGTTTCATGTGTTTGAGAGCAAAAGTTAATTCAAAAATAAATCAGAAAACAAGCAGTTTGAATTGAAATACACTCTTAAGGGTGTATTCCGATCCAAACTGCTTTTTTTCAGATTTATTTTTAGATTCATTTTTGCTCTCAAATGCACCAAACTTTCGAATTCTCTTATTTAGAAACTATACAAGGTGCCGTGATTATCAATTCCTTGATAAATGCAGAAAATGTTGCAAAAAATGCTGTCAAAAACGGCGTTTTGGACCAAATTTTCCGAAGCGGGAGGTCTGCGATTGAAAAAAGGGTCACGCTGAGAAAACAATTGCTTATAAATCAAATTCTAATTAAATCAGCGAAAAATTACATCACACGGCACCTTGTACGTCACTTCAAGAATCCCCTGAGCAAGTTTCATGTTTCTACTTTTAAAAATGCGTCCAAAATTGTATCTGAAAATTTCGAGCTGTTGAAGGTGGAAAATCATTTTTTCGAATACATCCTTAAGTGACAGCCACTATATATGTTAAGTTGTTATTTAAAATATTTATTAAAACATATAACAAGAATATTAAATAAAAAGAAAGTATCAAATATTAAATAAAAAGAAAGTATCAATTCAACTTATGACCTTTTACATACTGAATAATTGTTGTGTGTTATCTTTGTTTTTACCTTATGTTATCTGTTTTTCATTAAAAATACCAGAGGGACAAACCCTGGTTGTATAACATACTACAGAACATTTTTTTCTGTTCATTTCATGTACAAAACAGATAAATAATAATTTAAAAAAATTCTCTTTTAAAGAAAGTTTAAACTTGATGTAAAATAATTTAAAAGTCAATTTTAATAATACTAATAGGGTTTTTAAGCATAAAAAATATGAATAAATGCATATTAGTTTCAATATCATAATGAATAGTATACCTAGATGAAAGACTTAGGAAACTTGATCTCTCTTTTCTTACTTCTTTGCAAAAAAGAGAAGTTCCTTTTAGTTCCATAATTTTTCTCATATTTTTCAAAGCACTTAAAATTCTGTATATATATATATTCAAAGAAAAATGTTTCTTATTTTAGCATAAAATGTGTGTCAAGCAATAAATGGCCAAATATTATTCCCATTGCCATCATTTGTATTACATTCTTTGATTTTAAATTAAAAACCTTTCATCCATTTCAGTTACAATACATACATTTAATGTACACATATTGCATACCTATGCAACATATATTCCTTTCACTTATTTCTTAAAAAATAAATAATACTGAATCAAAACACATTATTTCAGCATCAAAGCATTAGTTCATACAAAAAATAAAAGCTGATGTTGCTTAAAAAAAAAAAAAAAAAAAAAAAAAAAAAAAAAAAAACCATTGGTGAAGTTTGCATTTTGCTAATGTAAAGAACCAAAAATGTACTGACCTGTTGTTAGTTTATATTACCTAGCTTAAAAACCTTGAAAAAATGAACTAGCATGCATATCACCTCTGATGAATCTATATGCTACTCATAGATTTAAGGCTTCCACATTATTGTTCATCCTGCTTTTCTATTTATCCATTTATTATTATCCTCATTTATTTATGTTTATATTTGTGATTTCAATTTTAATTTCTATATATGTTAGTAGTTAATTGTATTTATATCCTTTTTATTTTCCAGTGCCTTGAAATGCTTATCAATTTGTATATAAAAAATCAGAAGACTTTTGTTTTACTTTGTTTAAAGAAATTCAAAATAAATGAATCTGAAGAAGTTCTAGCAGTAGAAGCACTTCTAAAAGTACTTTATCCATATTCATTTGTTCATAATTTATTTATTTCTGAAGTTAAAATTTATGCTTGACTTTTTATGATAGATTCTTAATACATCTTTAACCTTTTGAAGGGCAGAGTGGGTTATGTTACATTATATACCACCAATTTAATCAAGTTTCTCATCAGAAGCTTTTAACTAAATTTTATATTTTTAACTTTAGAGAGGAAGTATTATAAAATTGCTTTTACAGTAGATTCCCTCAAATCCGCAAAGTTTGGGACCAGGGATTGTGCGAATTTTAGAATTTTCCGGATTTCTGGTCATTGATTTGTTTACATTTTTGAAATATTAATTTCATTGGTAGTTAAGCTTTGTAATCAATGTATATAATAAATTGAAACATTAAAATAATTTAGTAAAATATTTAAATAAATAAATAGTTAAAAAGCAAGTTATTATTACAAAAAAAAAAAAAAAAAAAAAAAAAAAGTAAAATAAAATTTTAGAAATTTTTTAAAATAAAGTAAATAATTAAGATGCAATACTAAATATAAATAATGATGAGGAAAAATCGATCTTATTTATAAAGAAAAATATTTGCCTTTGTTAATAAACAAAAAAAAAACTTGATTAACTAAAAAATATTCATATTATACAGCAAAAATTATCCTGCCCCTTGAATTATAAACACTACCAATTGGTCATTGAAATTTATATTACACTGCAACTACATTACAATAATGATTATTTCAATTAAATATCGATCATCATAATTAATAAACAGGATGTAGATCCCAAATTCGCTTCATAACTAGCAGGGATAAGAAAATAGTAATAGAACTATTAAAATAATAATTTTATATAGCAAAAATTATCCTGCCACATGAATTTCAAACACTACCAAACGGCCATTGAAAGTTACATTATGCTGCAACTACGATATGATAATGATTAATTCGATAAAATGTCGATCATTGTACGTCTAAGAAATGCATTATTTAACGTGGCAGAATTTAAATTGAAAAATGTAGTGCCTGTTTTTGTTATTTCCTGCTCATTTCTTATTTATTTCAGGGGATATTCAATGTCATCTATTTTTCCTTTTATTTTTCTTTCATGCTTCGTTTTCAATAACAATACACTGCTAATTTTGTGAAAGCAGCCATGTTTTTAGCTCAAAACATTTGATCGCTTCACTTCACTTCATAGACATCACGATTCATCTAGTTTTCACAAGTTGTGAAATGAGTTTTTTTTTTTGTAGGTACAGTAGAACTCCGATAATCCGGATCGGGTTTTTCGCTTTTTTTTCAAGTTGGAGAAGCGATTGGCTAATTTCTTTAACATTAACTTGTTGCAGCGTCGTATTCTGAATAATAAAACAAAAACTTTTTCGCCAATCGCTTCTTAAAGTTGAAAAAAAATGAAAAAACCGATCCGGATTATCGGGGTTCTACTGTACTAATTTATTAAGTTTATTTTTGATTGATTTAAGTTTTAAATGTTTAAATTAAATTATCTGGCTATTTTTAAAAGTAAATTATTAGAGAATCTTTTTGTAGGCAAATTTATTTTATGCAAAACATCTGTTTTGCATATGTCAAGAGGTGTTCATGAATCTTTGCCGTGATTGGCTGAAGGGTTTCAGTGGGCATTTAAATAGTATTTACTTTTTGGTAGGGTTATGTGCCTCTTGAGTGTGAGAAATTATGACTAGTGCAAGTTTCTTGAGTTTAGTAGGATATTCATTTAGATATTACGTGATGGTGAAAGCATTTGAAATGAACTTGGTGGTTAGTGTTGGTTTAAGGTTAAATATTATCAAGAGTAAAGTTTTTTGTTAAAGATGACATTGCATGTCCTTCAAGAAATATGAAATTTATTTTGTTTCAAGAATTTCAAAGGTCTACAATAAAGGTGGTTTCACAAGGAAATTTCATGCCTACTTATTGTGAGTACACTATTTCATTTTCAAATCTAAACTACATTTTATTGTATTTTATCATACTCTGCTATTTATATAAGAGCTGGTAGATTTAACATTAGTAAAAAGATAGCATCAACAAAAAACATTAAAAAAAGGAAGAAGTTGAAAAGGATTTGAAAAATATTTAAAGAATTATTTGTATTGCGTTAGCCGCTGACTTTAGCGCCATCTTTAATTTCATTGTTTACATCTAAAAAAATGTGCGGATTTCTGGCGTTCCCAGATTTTAGGGACGCAGATTTAAGGGAATCTACTGTACTTATTTTAAAATAAAATGTTTCGGTTTTTGTGGTGCAAATTCAACATTAGGGGCACAATTTTTTGCCCCTCAAGGGGTTAAAGTTTCTTTTGTTTCTGAGTTTCATGTTAGGAATGTATGAATGAGAGTGAGAATTTGGGATTGAGATAAAGGAGGGAACTATATTATATAATAATATAGTAATACTATAGCAATACATCTCATTTGCTACTTTTGAGCTGTGTAATTTACGAGTTGTTCATTACAGCAGTTGCCAACCTACAAAAATCCACAGTAAAGATATTAGAACAATTATTTTTCTATTGCAAGATTTACACTTGAAAAATGAAATAATTCGACAAATTAAAAAAGGTTAACATTATATTATACATTTCCTGTTACAAGATTTCCACATGAAAAATAAAATAAACAGATTGACAAATAGTAATAATAATAAAATAAAGTGAATATTATGATGTTTGGAAATATAATGAACATTAGCAGATGAATAAATAACAACATAGGAGTTTGAAAAAACTTTATGAAACATGATAAAAAACTGATTATGGAAGTATTGACATATTTTAACAGTTTAAGGTTCTCTGAATTTGTTTACACCTTTTATCTTCTATTGCTTCAATGATAAATAGAAATAAGCTCATTTATAGATTTTTTTTTTCGGGGGGGGGGGATATCTATACATATAATAAAACAGTAGGACCCGGTGTGTCTGTACATTGAAGATAATTGACAAAAATGGAGTCAGGGCGATAAAAGAAAACCAATGAAACACAAAAAATTTTTTTTTGAATTTTTTGTCTGTCTGTCTGTCTGTCTGTTCGAGGTTATCTTCGTAACTACTGAATGGATTTTTATGCGGTTTTCACTAATGAAGAATGCACACTCCCGGGCAGTGTATAGGCTTTGTTTCATCAAAATCGGACAACAGACAAAAAAGTAACAAAAAGAAACAAAAGAAACTATTAGGTGCGCTGCTCACGTTTTTTAGTACATAACGTTTTTTAGTACATATAAAATCCAATAGATGTCACTGTGCGATTTTAAAACGCGCTATCGTTATGTTTTCGCCAGTCTACTTAAGTATGAGAAAGTTTCAAGCTGGCTGTCGTTCCATGTGGTTTAGTCGGTAGAACGTCAGTGCGCCATACTGATGGCCCGGGTTCGATTCCCAGCATGGAATTTTTTTTCACTATGTTGGCATTAACGCCTATAAGCAATTAAAAGAATTTGAAATATTGTATTCAAGGCGAATTTTCTCTCTGGGAAAATTTCCTTGCATTAATATGTCAGTGTAATTTTTTTTTCGATTTAATTTTTTTTTTCGAAACTTTGTTTTTCTTAAAAAATTACAGTAAATATTTGATATTTCCCAACGTTTTTTGAATGATCGACTTGCTTTTTTTTTTTTTTTAATGTATGTCTGAACCTTATCTAACTACTTCTTCAAGATTTCTTTAGATAAACCGACCAGCGTAGCGGGCGAAGGCCGCTAGTATTATATAAATTTATACATTTTTGTATTGGGTTTTCATTTGATTTATGTGTTAACACTTCAACAGCTTTTTTTGTTGTTGTTTTATACGGTATGTTTAATATTGAAATTGACTTTTCAAAATAAATACTCTTAAAATTCTGGGCAATGCCAAGCACTTTAGCTAAGAATAATTTGCGATGTAACTTGATTTCTTTGGATGGATGTTCAACCAAAGAATGTGGAGGATAAGAAGGGAAAACTTCGGAAATTGTAACTAACTGAAACATCGTAAACAACTCAGCTGGGAAATACTCTAAAAAGGAGATCCAGCCATATGCATGCTTCTTTGCATCTGCCAATTTGCCAAATTTTTTTGTAGTAAATCTAAGGTAATGCTTCCACTAAAATTTAAAATGACATTTCTTTGGCAGTTCATCTTGAATCTTAGAGATATATGACAGTTTTTTTTTTTAATATGACCTCTTTATGATCTATTGTTATGATATATTTTCTGTGTTGCAAGTAGATTGTCTATGATTATGTACAATGGAAAAATCTCAAGTGATGCAGGATTCTGTGAAATGAAAAATTTTGTGTATGGAACTTTCCACTTTCACTCAAAACTAACTAACCAACAGGTTCATCTAATCTTCTTCATCTAAAGATCATTATCTTTGTTCTAACTCCCAGAAAAGAAGTTTTGACTCTCTCCATGAAGGTGTGTGTGCATGCATGGAAACTGTTTTCGTGTATACAGCGATGACCACAGTATTAATCCTCATTTTGATTATTATCACTACTGGTGATCATGCCAAATAGTGCCAAGCAAACCTTGTTTCACTCTTGTATGCAACTTCTATTGCTTAGCTGTTTGTGTTGCTTTGCTGATGCTCATGGATTCACATAATGCCTGTAGAAGTTTCCTTTCTTCAAACTTCATTTTCTTTGGCCCAACCATGCGTACCATGCACTTTCAATCAGACTGAATCTAATAGATTGTCAGAATTGTTTGCAATCAATTTTCATTGAGGATTGTGAAAGTAGATGATATTGTCTGGCGTTTTAAACTTTTTGAGGTCAACAAATTGAAAATAAATAAAGCAGTGGCCATTTGATAAGTCTGTTTCTGACCCCTTTTTTCCCCACTTAGGTGTGCTTCTAAATATGGTTTATATAAATAAGTATAGATTAGTATATTATTTATAAATAATATATGTTCTACTAAATATTTTATATTATTTGATGGCATGTAACATGTGCTAATGATGGATTTTACATCTATATTATTTTTATAGGATAAGCTCTGGTATAAATTATCATTATTATTATTCTATATTAATACTTTTCAGTTTAGCATTGTTTTTCTTTTTTGTTTAGTTTTTACATCTTGTCATTAGGTTACATAATAGGTTAAATTTCTTAGCCTATAGTTTGACCTATTACAGAAACTGACTGGATTATTGCTTATATTTGTAAATTATGTACCCCTGATGAGTAATTTACAATATAAGTTTTCTATTTTTTCTTTTTCATTCAACTGCTTTTCATATGTCTGTTTATAATCATTTCATAGAACTTCACGATTCAAATGATGATTTGTTTTGTTTATTTTAGTTAGGAATTTCATTTTTTTATGTTTATTATACATGCTTATATACAGTTTATTTATTGGTCTTACTGAATGTTAAATTTTGGTATATATCTATGTTGCATTGGATTTATTTATAAAATATACATACATACATACATACATATATATATATATGGTTGCAAGTAGTCCAAGCTCCAATAAATCGTTACATTTAATTAAAACAAAAATAGCACGATCAATTAAAAAGTTTTGGTGTTTGGAAAACTTATTTTCTCTAAAATGCATTTATAGTGCTTTAAAACAGTTTGACTGCAAACTCATTGCATTTAAAAACACTAAATAATTACAGAAGAGCCTTTAAATTGGCCAAATTGTTTTACAGGAATAATCTACAGTCTATTGGGGGAGAAAAAGCAAATGCCACCTTATTTAATAAAAGCATATTAAAAAATACACTTTACTTTTATTTATAATTTACTTTGTACTTTTTAGCCTTTAAAATGTTTAATTGTTGCAGTTTTACAGCCATTTGGTAATTTTTGGTGAATATTTATTGGCACATAATTAAATCCAATTTTTATTTCAACTCGTATATAATTGAATGAGTTACTGAGAATATTTACTTTGGTGGTCTTATGAAAAAATGCCTCAAAATATATTTATAATTAAGTTCTAAAAATATTAAAATGTTGTGTTGTCATCGTAAACACACTTGTGAACACAATTTTTATACTTTCAGCCTATCTGGATATGAGTTAAAATCAATTACAAAAATCCATTTTTACTTACACAAGCCAGATTGAGTCAAATAAGAGTTTTCTTAGAATGCGTATATTCTATTAAAAAAAAAATATTTTTTGTTTCATATTTGCTTTTGAAAAGTACTTATTGAAATATTGCAAAATGCTATTTTATTAGACAAGACTTATTTTCTCCCAAACAATCCAGCCTGATGAGGAAATTCATCATCGACTTAGGCAGCAAATCTGTCAACCCTTGAGTTTAGTTATGTACTCAAAAGTGCCTTCTTACATTTCATACCTATTTAAGTTCAGGAAAATGCTGATTTAAAAAATATAACCAAGTCACTTGATCCATTCTTGCATTAGCAATTTGATATCGAAGTTATGTTGAATCATTTGTTAAACTGGCTCTATCACATGAATCTTGTTTCAAAATTAAAAGAAAAAAATCATTATAAAGCCAATAGATAACATGATATATAACGTTTTAACATTTCAAACTCATTTTTCCTAAAAAATGTGGGATAGTCCACTCTGGTTCTACCCACATTGTTTGTTAGTCAATTATTTATACTTTCTGTGGAAGGCCTGACTTTTTCATGATTCTTCTTCTTCTTTTTTTTTTTTTCATTATGTGTTTGAATGTTATTGTCGTGTATATTTTGAGCTTTTATTTTTCTCTGGTTTAGATGCTTTCTGATAATTTAGAAAAAATAAAAGAAGTAAAAGAATCCACACCATATCCTCAAAATAATGAAAATAAAACTGAAGTTTCTTCTAACATCTGTAATAACAATGTTGAAAGGGACATTACTAATGAAGGTTCAAATAAGAAACCCAGGAAAGAGAATATAGTGGAAGCATCTGAAGAAAATGGTATTAAAAACTCTGAAAGCAAAGATACCAAAGATGTTTCAGATAAGAGTGCCACAAGAAAACCAGAAATCGTTGAGTCAGATCCAAGTATGTATTTTAAATAATTTTAAAATAATGAATATCAGTTTTATTTGCAAAACTAATTTCTGAAAATCAGATCCAAGTATGTATTTTAAATAATTTTAAAATAATGAATATCAGTTTTATTTGCAAAACTAATTTCTGAAAATCAGATCCAAGTATGTATTTTAAATAATTTTAAAATAATGAATATCAGTTTTATTTGCAAAACTAATTTCTGAAAATCAGATCCAAGTATGTATTTTAAATAATTTTAAAATAATGAATATCAGTTTTATTTGCAAAACTAATTTCTGAAAATCAGATCCAAGTATGTATTTTAAATAATTTTAAAATAATGAATATCAGTTTTATTTGCAAAACTAATTTCTGAAAATCAGATCCAAGTATGTATTTTAAATAATTTTAAAATAATGAATATCAGTTTTATTTGCAAAACTAATTTCTGAAAATCAGATCCAAGTATGTATTTTAAATAATTTTAAAATAATGAATATCAGTTTTATTTGCAAAACTAATTTCTGAAAATCAGATCCAAGTATGTATTTTAAAATAATGGATATCAGTTTTATTTGCAAAACTATTTTCTGAGGGTTGATCCATGATAAATCAACCAATAATATTTCATACATTATTATTTGTATATTATATAGTTTCAATTTATTTCGATTTTTTTCCCCTCAAATTAATGCAAATATCTATAAGTTGGAATTTTATTTAAAATGAACATTTTATGTCTTTCAAGTTTGATATTTGATACAACATAATTTTTGTTTTATTCTTTAGAATGCTTCATGTAGTTAAAATATGTGTGTAAGGCTAGTTGAGTTCAAACCAATTGGTAGGCATCCCCACCTGGCTGAATCTGTAGATAAAATATATATGTTTCATACAATAATAAGTTTATTGATTTTATATGTAATAAATTTATCGGTCTTTAGTATTAAAATATGTATATTAAGACTTGTTTTATTTTTGTATTGATTATATTTTCCATGCAAATGAATTTTAGCTAAATGCTTCCAATGATGAATTATTTATAGCCTAAAAATAAAAATCTGTTTACTGAAGGGTGCATAAAAATTTATTAAAATATTCTGTTACAAAGGGATCTGGTCTTTAAAACTTAAAAACAATTGATATTAAAAATCATATATAAAGAAACAGAAAAGATTTGAAAAAAGAAATTTTTAGAATTTCATAACCAACTTGTAAACTAGCTACAACCATCAATGAAAAAGGGAGTCATCTTTTCTGTTTCTTTACATTTGATTTTTAACATCAGGGGTTTTAAAGTCCAGTTCATTTTGCAATGGAATATTTTAATAAAATTTTATGCATATTTTTAATACACAGCTTTTCACCTTGTTATTTTAACACAAGGTAAATGTACTGTTTCTCTCTAAATTGGATTTGAATTTTATGTTTTTCAATTATTTACAGCCTAATTATTCTTAAGAATTGTCATTATCCCATAAAGTTATGAAGTATTTGTGAATTACACCTTATTTTCTGAAATCCACCACTGTATAATTCACCAATCTCTGATTTACTCCATTGTTTTTCTAATTGGTATTTAGTTGTAAACACAAAGAATATTTGATTTGTCTCCTGTGTTAAATTAATGGGAAATTTTCTTAAAATTAGTTAGTACCATTTACAATTAAATAAAAAAATTTTTAAAATGTTATCAGAAATGAACTTACATAATTTTTATAATTCTAGCAAATCAGAAAGTCAATGATAAATCAAATACAAAATGTTGTCTTTACATATAGAATCCAAGTTAAGCTAAATAAATGAATGAAAAAATATAACTATCAAAAATTGTTAATTCTCATAACTATTAATTGAAAAAAATATATATAACATGAGCTCCAGAAAAAATGTCTAAATTTGTATAATTTAAGCTCTTTAGTCGCTGGGTACCTATTTGAGGACCCCTGTTCTTTATCTTATAAAAAATTAAATGTCAGATTTTTTTTTTTTTTTACACTTTTCAGATCACTTCTTAATAGCTGAATGATTTTTGCATTCAAAGCAAATGAATACATGTCAGTATCAAAGCTAATTCTCTTATAAAATAAATGTTATTTTCAATTGAGTCTGCAAAATGCCTTCAAGACAGTGTGACTAAGAAAGAGAAAATTTTATAAATATTTAACTTAAATCTTTTTGAATATTTTTTTTTTTTTTTTGGGGGGGGGGGGGATTGATTACTTATTTGTTTAAAGCTCTTAAATTTATGATTGCATTAATTTAGGTTAATGATTAATTAATTGATATTTTAAGAGAGTTTGTAGTTCTAGATCTGTATTTTTGAACCTAAATTCATGGATGAGAGTACTCCGACCAAAATGACCGATTACTACCACTAAATTTTATTAAAAATTCTGGCATTATTTAATGACAGAATTTCTGAGGTGTTATATATAAACCAAAGTATACTTTTAAAATGTATTGGTAGTAATCGGTCATTTGGGTTGGAACACTCTCATGCCTGTAAATTGCTAGGTGCCTAAAGGATCAATTTCAGAAAAGATAGATTTTTTTTTTTTAATCACTTAGGATATAATTTTTGGGGAGAAAAAACCAATGAATAAGTATTTGTATTATTATTTTAGCTTCAGAACTGAAGAGGTTAATGATAAATTTGATACAGTCAGACGTAGTTAAGACTTAAGACACTCACAGTTAATAAGTGATCTCCCTTAATATGTGGTTTTTCCTAGTCCCTTGAACATCGACAATAAGGTTAATGCTGAAATATAATGTTTAATACATGAATGGTTATTTTGCTATGGAATATTTGGTACTTTGAGGTAAAAAATCATGCTTAAGATGTGAAGGTCATAGGTCAATGTGCAAATTTTTCTTGTTATTATACTTATTATCTTAGTCTATTTTAAAATATCCTTTTTTGTTTGTTTGAGAGGTTGTTTTATTTTTAAATATTTGACATTGAAAGAAAAACTCAGTATACTTTCTTTCTTTTTCAGTACTTTTAGCTGCTAGTAAAGATATGGAACACAGTACAATTGTGTCATTTATTTGTGTATTAATTGTATTCTTCATGAGAACAAAACAAGTAAGTTAAATATTGTGGATATGCATGCATATATCTGCATATACATATGTGTATTCTTATATATTTATTTATACTTAATATCTTTTGTAGAGTTTTAAGGAGTTTATTCTTTCAAAATTGACATCTCAATCTCTAAAAGAAGCTACTGATGTTTGTAGGAAATTTTTAGAATTTGCTTCTCTAACAGTAAGTTTATTTGTTTTTTCAATTTGTCTTTTATTAATACTTATGTGTATTCCATTTATTTTTATGACAATTGTTCAGTACTTTATCTCATTTGCATTTAAATTATTTTTGATTTGGTTATATTTGTAAGTTCAATTATAATTGTGAGAAATAAGTCTTACAATTCAAGACTATTTTGAATCATGAAATATAATTAATAAAAATTATTTAGTAGGGGCTTTAAGTTTAATATTAAAAGAAAATTCCAAGTCTGTCCAATAGTCTTCATTACAATCTGTCAGTGAAGTAAAATCACACCAGAGTGCAATTTTAGGGTAATTGCCGAGATTTTTTGTGTAAAGCTACTTAAAATGTAGCTTTTTAGAAACATTTTGAAAAAAGCAATAACATCTCGAGCGATGAGTTAATATGAATATATTTCGAGATATCTATAGTTTAAATTCGACGCAACACATAATCTATAAGCCAAAAGTGATTCAATAAAATAATGATAATAGATTAAATAATCATGCCTTAATTCAAAGCAATCAAATGCTTATGCACGTCATACTTTTTTTAATCAATCAGATTTATTTAAAGAGATGAAAAAAGGAATTTCTTGATTATTTCAGACATGCTACTTTTAAGCAGAATTCTGCTTTTTTAGCACTGAATTTTACTATCTCTGGGAACAGTGCAAATGTGCATTGAAATTTGTAGTGTATGGGGGTGGAGGGTAGCAGCAGTAGATGAAATACATATAATTTCAGCTACATCATACAGGTTCATTTTCAAAAATCATACAAATGTAAATAAGCTTTTGTTGCATTAAGAGTCTGTATCAAGAGCAGCAAAAGCACTCCAATGCACCAAGATACTTGATGTTGAAATACTGATGTTAGTTTTTTGTTATGAATGATTAATGGCTATTTAAGTTCATCTTTAACAGATCATCTTAACTCATTCTCTTTATTTATTTATTTGAAATTATTTCAAAGCTGTATATATATGCATTTTGTAGTAGTCTTGTTTTTTAATACAAATAAATGTTTTATTCCTTTCTTTTAGTAATTTTATTTCCTCATTCTTTTAGGGTGGTATGCCTGTTACTGGTATTTTAATATTGACAGAGACGATAAATAAACTTCAGGCAATGCAAGCTGCTTAATCTTTATTTGGTCAGCAAGAGATTTTTAAAAGTCATCATTGCAATTTTTTTTTTTTTTTTTTTTTTTTTTTTTGGTACATATTATTTAAACATCATTTTTTAATGTGGTTTTTTATGTAAATGTTATGTAATTTAGATTTAAAAAGCACACATTGGTATGTTCTTTTTCATGTATATATTTTACCTATCAAAATTTATCTTTAATGTGTGAAAATTATACTAGCACAATAATTTACAAGCTTAAAGCAATTAAGAGTGTTAAATTTATTTATTGAACTGTATTGATTTGTGGATTTTTGCTTGATAATTTTGATGAGATGGTGTATTTATAATTACAAAAGTATTATGTTATAGGCCTACTGTAAAATATTTAGTTACTGGTATTTTAATATTTACAGAAACAATAAATAAAGTTCAAATAATGCAGATTGCATAACCTTTTATTTGAGCAGACAGAGATTTTAAAAAAATCATCACTGTATTATTTCATGATGTACAGATCATTCATACATCATTTTATGTACTTTTTTATGTAAATGTTATGTAATTATAATTTAAGTTTAAAAGCACATATTGGTATGTTCTTCTTAATTTATAAATTTTAGCAACAAAATATATATTTTTGGCAAATAACAATTATATTTGTGTATTAATTTACAAGCAAAAATAATAAAAAATGTTTAATTTATATAATGAAACAGATTTATGGAATTTTTGTTTAATTATTTTAGTGAGATGTTCTCTTAGTAATTGCAAAATTAGTCAGTTTTTAAAATGAATGCTGAAGATACCTATTTTTGTATAAACCATTTGTCTTGTATTATTAAATAACAATGTGTATAAATTTTATAATTACCATTTTATAATTTGTAAGAATTTCATATAATTTGAAAAAAGTTTTCATCAAATGGACAAGTTGTCTGAATATATTAAACATGAAGTCAAGGTTTATTTAAAAATTAAATCATATAATACTACAAAATACTTTATAAGTATCGTTGTCAACTTTACTAAACATATATAATGTATAAAAATCTTCTTTATTTTTATTTTATTTTAAATGACAGTATTCCCAGCACCATGGAAAGTCAGAGAAATTTATAAATATATTGGAAAAATCAATGAATTTATAAATATTTTCTAAAAAATCATAGAAAAGGGAGAAAAAATGAAAATTGGCACATAATTCATCAGTCTTGAATGAAAAAAAATATCAAACAATCGTAAAAAAAAAAAAAAAAAAAAAAAAAAAGGAGGAGGAGAAAAAAAAAAAAGTGAAATTTGAAGAATGATTGCAGAAAAAAAAATCTGATTTTGACAAAAGATTTAAAAAATAAGTAGCAAATTTCGTTGTATATTCATTTGGCCAGAGAATTTTTTGAGATTTGTTCAGGGAAAATCAGGGATTTTTTCTATGATTTGGTCAAGGAATTTGCAAGTCATATTTTGCTGGGAACCCTGTATGAATAATTCTATTGATAGTTATGCTATGCAATTTTCTGATTCACTTTATTCAAATTTCTGAAATGTAGTGGGAAGTTTGAAAGCAATCTTTCAGTTATTTGAAAGTTTTTTTTTTTTTTTTTTTCCCCAACAAGGAAATATTATAAAATGATCGCATTTGTGGTTGTGTGTGTGTGTGTGTGGGGGGGTCTGGTTTATTATTTGTCATACAAATTTCATGATCTTTTTTCACCTTATCTTATGTTACAGACGAGTGATTACCACCCTCCCCCTGGCCCTCTTGTTCAGTGATTAGCCCCCATGTGATATAATTAATTACTGTTAAATCTTGTGCTTTTATTTCAAGTTGTTGCAATTAATAAAATAAAACAGAAAAAATTTACCAAATACTACCTAAATAAAAATACATATATTTTTTTAAGGATCTTTATTATGTGGCTTGAAATAATATTCATCAAATTGCTTTCTTGTTTTAGGTATAACATTACAATATATTAATACCCTTCTCCCCGCACTTATTTCAATGTGCATACACCCTCCCCCTTTCTGAAGTGCAACATAATTAATAAATGACACCTCCTCTGCAAAGTCTTTTGGAATATGAAGAATTTACTGTTAAAGTCTTTAAACATAATGCATGTTTTTTTCTTCTTTTTAAAGCATTTACTGGCAAATTTTATATTTTTAATTACAAACATTTTTTCCTTTTAGTGAATGATTCACACTTAGAATGCAGATTAGATTTCATAGTTTCAAGTTACGTGGCAATTTAGTTTAATTACATATTCAAATTTCTGTTCATTTATAATAGTTTGAGACTTGGATAATTTTTCTAAACAATAAATTAATTAATTTAATTTTGTTTTAAAATTTGAAACATGAAAGCAGTTTCTATAATTTTTTTTATAATTTTATCTGTGCTTGACTAAATATAAGTGCGATATATAGTTAAATTTTCTTGTGGAAGGACTTCAATGGTATTTTATTTATAAAAGTAAGTTATAAATAAAAAGTAAGTTGTTTATAAAAGTAGATGGAATTATTAATTCTTATTTAGTACATTAATATGTATGTCTTTCCATTTATTTATTGTTATTTAAAATATGAAATTAGTTTCTAAAAAAATTGTGCAGTTTTATATATGCTTGTTTAAGCTTGATAATTAGTTATATTTTATTCTGGAATGACTTTAATGAAGATATTTTATTCATAAAAGCAAATAACATCATTATAAATTATAATTTGTAACATTGATATGTATATGTGTTTCCATTTGTTTGTTAAGTAATTTATTAGGAAATAAATTTATTTTGCATCCTTTTTCTGTAAAATGTTTGGCAGATAATGAAGTAAATTTCTCTTGTCAACTTAAAAACCTGAATATAATTTTGTATTTGAAAATTGTTCTTATTCTTTTATTATCAAAACAACGATACTGTTATAATTGTAAATTTGTAGACAATCAAAGGAATCACATTCTTTCCTCATTGTTTTATGTTTGTATTTATCATACAAGAAGTTTGTAAGATATGAAAAAATGGTAAAGTGATTTTTAATGTAATTGTTAATGAAAATGTTTAAAAAAATAAAAAATAAAATTCTTTTAAATCTTTGCTGTGTTTTTAGAATTTGTCAAGTATCAGAATATTTTTTAGTGAGATCTGTATTTACACAAAATTGAATTTGTCTAACAATTCTAGATAATAGATGGGTTACTAAAATAGGATACCTGGTAGTTCAGTCATTGTTCTTCCATATTACAGGTTCAAGTTTAGTTATACAAGATAAAATTTAACAAAGCAATTTGTGTATATTATTTGAAATTTGTACCAGTAAGAGAGCTGTAATGATCTCAAATTTATTAAACTCTCCCAGGCCCACTGGTAAAACTTATTGAATTTAACTTTAAAATTTTTCTGATTGAATATTCCATGTTTGTCCTATAACCTGTCTAGTCGGTATTGTATTAAGGGGGGTGGCTGTGTCCTGTCTGTTTCATATGCTGCCTGAGTAGCATCAATCCACTTCCAACTATTACCAAGATCTGTTGTTCTTGAAATTGTTACATTCATCATATGTATTAAATGTTAATTATGGTAAAATCTTAATTGCAAGCCCCTCTATTTCAAAAGTAAAAGGAGTAAAATTAGGAAAAGGGGCTTAAGATAATATATATATAAATGACGATGGAATGAATAAAATATGATATTTAAAAAAAAGTAATTAAAAACCCCTTTCTCTCCATTAATTTAGAAATAAATAAGACAAATATAAGGGTGAGAATCTTCCATATTTTGTAAGATTCCCGATTTCAATTTCATGAATTGTGCAAGGATAGTTGGGGCTAATAAGAGACATCCTATAAGTGGGGCAAATTTTTAAGATGCACTAAAAAGGTACAAATTTGCATTGCTATAAAGTTAGCTTTGTGTAATTTTTGAGCAACATACATTATTTCATCTATGTATTACGGATACATTCAAAATTTAGAAAAATATTTCAAAAAAAAAAAAAAAAAAAAAAAAAAAAAATTACATAGTCATTAGCCATACTTTTTTTGATCAGAAATTTTTTTTTGCAAGGCTTCAAAACTTTTGACTTGCTGCACTGAACTAAGAACTTTAGTAAATTATTCTAGTAGGCCTTTATTCAGTATAAAATACTAAATCTTTTTAGTCTTTAAAATTTGGAATATGTTCAACGTAGTCCGAGTTATGAACCATCTAACTCAGGGACACTGGTGAGTTTGTCCAATGGCAAGTGTTCCTTAGATGTTTGACAATATGGTCTTCCAATTTGTGTAGATATGAGAGAAGGTATAAAATATAACCTGATCTTTTCTATAGTTACATTAGTATATCATTAGCAAAATAACATGTAAAATACATATGTAGCTTCCTGGTATACACTCTTGCATATAACAGAGATGGAATTGCTTTCAATAACTTACCAGATAGTAAAATCTTAGTAGCAAAAAGTTAAATTAGGAAATTTTTGTGATTCCACTGCCATTATTTTTTTAAAAATATTACAGAAATGCTGTTGATATACAAATGAGATTAGTTAGTTTTAAAATCAAAACATTGAGCAAACATTCAGAACATTCTAAAAATTTAAACTGAGCATTTGTGTATGTTTGAAACTGCATTTCTGTTATCCATTTATTTACAAAGAAGTGTTTTAGGTATTTTACTACATGGGGCTCGGTAAATTCAGCTGCAATAAAGTTTAAGGAACAGTTAAAACATTTCATTATGTTTTTCTTTTTCTTTTTTTTTTTGGTATTACCTACATTTTTAATGCTCTGTTTTTATGATGAGTCATTTCTTTATAAAATGCTAGTTTAAAAAAAAAAGTAAAAATACATTTTTTTTTTTTTTTTTTTTTTTGAGAAATTGTTTATTTATTAAATTATTTTGTTTTTATTTCTTGTAAAACTTAATTTACAGTTTAGCTATTGCCAAAACTATAAAAAATGAAAATTGTTTCAATAGTTTCCCAGAAAATTGTATTTCACTATGAGCTGTTTTCTATAGGATTCCTCAAGTGCTGTATTCTCCTCAATCTAATAAGGAATCACATTTTTCAGTCACAAGTATTTATGTTTTTAAAACATATCTTTTTTTGTCATCTGCTTTCTGCTAAACCAATTTTAATAGTTATTTTAATTGAAAATTGCATGATTGTTGGTAAGCGCACACTACCTATTATATAAATAAAAAATCCATTTTTATATTTTATTGACTGATTCGTCTGGTGTCATTTCGTTCTGTAATCTTTACCTTAAATATGAATATACCTAAAATTGATGTTTAATGATTTTACATTTTTAACAGAATCTTTGAAAACGAACCAAATGTTAGGGCACTAAACTATCTTCAGCAGCATACAACCAATTATTTATATGATTTTATATATTTAAACCAACCCAGGATTATGGGTCTCACTACTTTTGGCTCTATATACACTACATGGCCATTGATGAGCATCCACTTGCGATTTTAGACATTTCGTTAAATATCTAAAAAAATACATGAGGAATTATCCCGAAATTCTTAGTGTATAAATATAATAGTACAAGTTAAACATTTCCGTGAAGGTTTTTTTCCAAAACTCCATAGGGGACCGTCAACAAATTAAAAAAAAATGAATATCTTTTGGATAATCCTGTCAAAACTAATGTAGCAAAAGCACTCAAATTCTAGATTATGATTAAGTGGGTTATTGTAATAAACTGTGTTCATTTTTATGCGAATAGCATGTACACTCATAAAAAAATTAAGGTTTTTTTAAAAATGGTCCCAAATTTTGCAAAGTTTTTTGCTTATAATTTGCAGAGTTCATAATTTAAAGTAACATTCTTTTCTGAAAATAAGAGAAATAATATTGCACACAATACCCTGTAATTAGAATTAAAAAATAATAAAAATTGTATGAAAGATGAGTATGTTTACTAAATTTTTCACTGCGCATGCGTCAATGATATCAAAATTTCATTTGCATATTATGTTAGCTAAATGTATAGAGCAACTTTTCTGAAAGTCACGAAATCATAGCTTGAAAATTCTGAAAATAATCGTCAATTGAATAAGTTGAAAAACTGTTATTCCCAAAATGAAGCAAAAAAAGAGGGGTTGTATCCATATATTCATTGATTAGTGTCACTATAGAATACACAATATTGGACGTACTACTACATTTGGATAAAATCCTCCTTGTATGTTAATGTGTATGTTCCCTGTTATAGTGATTGTCGATTTAATTTTTGACATCTATATATATTAAACTTCCTATTCTAACCGAAAGTTAAGAGGAAACTCTACTTGTTGAAAAAAACCCGGATGATAATGTTAATCTAGAGGGGTATTATTTTCAAATATCTTGCTTAACATTTAAATATTTTCATATGATTTTTTAAAAATAGGATAGCTGAGAACGATCTACAACCGAGTTAGTTTTTAGCTCACAGGCTATCATAGCCTGAGAGCTTACGTGCCCGTCCGTTCTGTATGTACGTGCATTCGTGCGAAACGCGATAACTCATGATAAAAATATCGGATCCACTTGAAATTTTGTATGTAGGTATATCCTGACAAGGCGCTTCCCTGATTAGTTTTTGGAGTTCATTCGATATGTATAAGAGGGGGAACGGGGGGCTTATGCCCCTCCCCTTAATTGATATGAATGGGTTTTTCATGCAGAATTAAGTTTTCGTTCAAAATTTAGATTAGGATCATTCTGATGAGGTGATTTCGTGACTGTTATTAAGTGTTCATTGAATAAGTATAAACAGGGGGAACGGAGGTTCTAATGCCCCCTCCCCTTAATTTATATAAATGGGTTTTTCAAGCAGAATTTTCAGATTTTGTTCAAATCTCTGAATAGTTTTGGAAGTTTAATGGTTAAGTATAAAAGAGGGGATAACTCCTTTTAAATTATATAAATGCTAAATGGGTTTTTATTAAGAATTATCCGATTTGCTCTGAATTTTGGATATAGATTTTTTATATGATAAAGCATGTCTTTGACAGTATAGGAGGTTCAATGATTAAGTATAAAAAAGAGGAAAGAGGAGAGCTGTTTCCCCTTAATTTTTTTTCGAATGGAGTTAACCCTTGAAAATATAAGGCTTTAATGTACAATTAGTATTTGTAGCCTGCGAGCTCAATGCCATCAGTTTAACTGGGCAGTATTCTTTATTACTTTTTAGCTCACAGGCTATCACAGCCTGAGAGCTAACCATTGATAAAAATATCCCATTCACTTGAAATTTTGTATATAGGTATATCCTGAGAAGGCGCTTCCCTGACTAGTTTTTGGAGTTCATTCGATATGTATAAGAGGGGGAGCGGGGGCTCATGCCCCTCCCCTTAATTGATATAAATGGGTTTTTCATGCAGAAATAATAGTTTTTGTTCAAAATTTACACATAGGATCTTTCTGATGAAGCACTTCCGTGTGATTGGTATTAGGTGTTCTTCGGATAAATATAAACAGGGGAAATGGGGGTTCTAATGTCCCTCCCCTTAATTTATATAAATGGGTTTTTTTTATGCAGAATTGTCAGATTTCGTTCAAATCTCCGAATAGTTTTGGAAGTTTAATGGTTAAGTATATAAAAGAGGGGGATAACTCCTCTTAAATTATATAAATATGTTTTTTTTTTAAAGAATTATGCGATTTGCTCTGAATTTTGGATATGGATTTTTTTGTGATAAAACATGTCCCTGATCAGTTTAGAGGGTTCAATGATTAAGCATAAAAAGGGGAAAGTGAGGAGCTGTTCCCCCCCTCCTTAATTTTTCTGCGAAAGGAATTAACCCTTAAAAACATAAGGGTGTAATGTACAATTAGTATGCGTAGCCAGTGAGCTCAATGCCATCAGTTTAACTGGGCAATATTTTTTTAATTCAATTTTGGTTTTGGATTTTTTTTTTTTTTAATTACCTTAACTTTTAGAATTAATTGAAAGTATCATACTATTAAAAAATATAATCAAAATCGAAAAAGTAAAAACTAGTCCAGTTGTAGATTGTCCTCAGCTATCTTATGCACAAAAAAAAAAAAGGGTAAAAATTATAAAATTTGAGAGAGATATTTGAAAATAACGCCCCCATAGACTTAACATTATTATCCGACTTTTTCAGCGAGTCGAGTAGCCTCTTAATGAAAAAAAAACCCCTCTAAATAATATGTGAATTAATTATATATATAAAGAAAATCTCAGTCTCGGGTGCATTTCAACCCGTCTTCATCTATCGCCATCGAAATTTTCAGGTCTTTACATACACTACCCTAGCCATTACCAGCAAATACACAGACTCACAAACATCTTTCTTTAATACAAGGGGATAAATCCAGGTTTTTTGGATCCAGAAAACTAAATGTCAGTGAGAACAGACTCTATCAGTGTGACGTCACAGGCAACTCAACTCCACATATTAGCTGTAAATACGTTCCAAACAAACACATAGAGTTCAGAGTGTTTTAGAGATGCACAATACCGTCAAAACTACTTGCAATATGATTATTAAAAAAAAAAAAAAAGACAAGAACGTGGAACAAGGACTAAATTTACTAAACTAGGAGAAGTTTCCATATCGAGCCACAATTGTTTGGCCAAATTGTGACTCTTTTAATTATTTCGCGATTGCAATTGTAACTGCATGTCATTTCATCCCTATCTTTTTCTTGACTCTGTTGTTTGTTTGGAACGCATTTTCGGCTGATATGTGGAGTTGAATTGTCTGTGACGTCATCACTGATAGGGTCTACTACCTTTTGTCTTCTTACGCTAAGGCAGGCCACACAGTAGTGAGACATTTGACAAAAAATTGTGAGACATGAGACAATTTTACTCTGTTAACAAAGGAAAAACCAGTCTGAACAGCAGAATTTTGTCTCCTGTCTCATGATTTTTGCTAGATGTTTCCCTTATGTATGGTGCACATGACATTCCCTCCTTTCTGTATGTCAGGCATGTCAAACTCGATTACCAACGCGGGTCAAATATGATGTTAGGCATAAGGCCGCTGGCCACAGTACATTAAAAAATAATAATAATAACTAGAATGAAAAGTAACACGGTTTGGTCCCATTATACAAAAATATTCAATGTACAACCAAGTGTTTATTAAATAAAACAATAAGGGAAAAAATTATGTTAGATTTATGATAGAATTACTCCAATAATAGGAAAAGATTCCAACAGTTTTTTATTCAGTTTAAAAAAAAATCTTTTTACTATTTATAGAGTATTCTAGTTAGTGAAAATAAATCAACATAAATGCATATTTATTATTAAGTATTAGTTAAGGTATTTTTTTTTAATACAAACTTATTTACGAGCAAAAAGAAAAATATATATACTTTGCAAAAAGCCACCAGGCGGAAGTAAAGAACACCTATTGGGGGAAAACCCTTATAGAACTCCTATTACACTCGAAGAAAATTTCAGAAAAACTAGAGCGATTGCCAGTTAAATACATAAGAAATCTGCTTCATCTGTAGATTATTGTGATGCACAGTAAAAATATAGTTTATGGAGTAATAAATAAGTTTTTTACTTTCTTTTAACGATTGAAGAGCAAAATAAAACAATTTTTTTCATATTTTAAGTTTATTGACAAAAGAAACTCAAAACGCAAAGATAATTTAACGCTTTTTTATTTAATAAATTTACTCAAATTGATTTTTTTACATTTCGAAAAACTTAAGCGCTACTTCCATGATAATAATAATAGTAATAATAATAATATTATAATTGAAAATAATACGATAGTAAAACTAACAAGAAAGAATAGATCATATTCATAATACAAATCAAAATAATGAAGAAACAAAAAGTTATATGGTTATATGGAAAAATGCTATTCATTTGTTTTCACAACACAGCATAAAGTTCGTAAGAAAGAATCGTTTAGATTACTGCAAAATAAGGCTATGTAGGTCCGGGTAGATATCAGAATGATTTAACACTTTCAATGTACAAATAACTAATTCTAAATAAATAAAAATAATGTATAATAATAATTATAACTGCTACCTTAAAATGCTCACTTTTAATTAGTCACAATAAAACAGTTTATACAATGGCACCATTTGGATAAACTTTATGTCCAGCAAATTTATGATACATGAAAAACTTAAGGCAGTACAAACATTTAAGAATAAAATCTTAATAACGATATGACTTTTAAAAGTTCTATGAATTTCGATGAAACCTAAATAAAATTATGAATTTTTAAAATACATTTTTATTTTATGCCTTTGCTATATCTTCTGTTTTCTATATTAAAGAAAATGACAAAAAAAAAAATCCATTTTCGCAACAGTATTTTTGAATATTTGGCATTTGAGTGTTTTCCTAGTTGCGTTTCCCATGCTTTAATTCTGCAATGAATTGATTAGAATCTTCACGCTTAAATGTAACTTTTCCACAAAATCGATGTTTTCAGAGATAAAATTTACTGTTTGAAAAATAAATAAACAGACAATCATGAAAACATAAAATGTTCGATATTAAAAACTATAAGGTGAATTATATTAAACATAGAAAAATAAAACATTTATATTATAAACGAACATACAATAGGGAAAACAATTTTTTAACTATTAACAAAATATAAATCTCATCGTAAAAAAAATGTTTTCTGATACATTAATGACTGGCATGATATGATGGAAAAGTGACATATCCGATGCTTAATCATCTCCAATAGCAGGAAAGTACGAAATCCAAAGTATTTTTTTTTTTTCTTTTGCTTATCAAACTTTATGAGTTTTAATCTGACTATTACTTTTTTGAGGAAACTTGACAAAGTTTTTCTTTAAATAAATCTTCTAATTGATTGTAAATGGTGATCAGTTAATCTTGATCTTTCGGATGTTTTGTTGTTTTTTAAAATTGAAAATAATTTTTCGCACAAATATGTGCAACCAAACATATCCAAAATACGTCTAATTGTGCATAACACATTAGGAAATCGGTCAACTGATGAATAATTATAGAAATCTTGAATTCCTACATCTAAATGTTTTGTTTTAACATACTATTACACTAAATTTCTATTAACTCCATATGTAAATTCTCATCAACAGTTTCAACATCAACTGAAAAAGGAAAAGTAAATAGAAGGAATTCCCTTTCAATTTTTTTAATCTGAAAATCTCCTTTCGAATTCCTTTTGTAGTAACTTAATCTGATCAACATATTCTGAAAATCTAAATTCCAGGGATATTTTAAGTAATTTCTGGTCGCATTCAAAATGTGATAAATTCTCTTTTCGAATTTTTTTCCCAAAGAATTAACTTTTGTCTGAATATATTAATACTATCATATAACGTGGTAATAAGATGAAGTTTACCTTGAAGTTTAAGATTAAGTTGACTGAGATGATTTGTAATGTCAACTGAAAAAGCTAGATCCTTGATCTATTGTTTATCTTTTAACATAGTGCACTCATAATTTTTCGATTCCAGAAAATTAATGATTTCTTCTAGCAATTCGAAGAATCGTTTTAAAACTTTATGATGGGAAGCCATCAAATTTCAGTGTAATAAAGTAGGTCGGTGCATTCACTGTCTACATTTTCAAAAAATGAATGAATTGGCGATGATTCAGTCCATTGAACGAAAATAATTAATAATTTAATTAACACTCTTAAGCACATGTCCAATGTTTAGAACTAACAAACACAGCGTTTGCTAATGAACAATGCAATGAAAATGAAGGAAATATGTATTCCCCTGTTGCTTGCATTCCTCTTTTAGTTTTGTAACCACTTCTTTAATGGCACCAGTCATGACAGGAGCCAGGAGCACCATCAGTTGCAATGCTAGCAAGCTGGTTAAGAGACAAATTGTATTCATTCAATCCTTTCATAAGAGAGTCGAAAATATCTTTTCCCGTGGTGGTATCATGTATTGATATAATTTCTATAAGCACTTCACTTACTTTAAAATTCAAGTCACATCCACGAATAAAAATTGCCAATAAAGCCGTTTCCTGCACATCCATACTTTCGTCAATTGCGATGGAATGGGTTTCAAATGTTCTAATTACAGATTTCAGTTGTTTTCTTAAATTCTCAGCTATATTATCAACACGATTTGCAACTGTATTTCACGTTAAAGTAATATTTATGAATTTTTTTATTTGCTCCGGACACATCACTTCTACTGCTTTAAGTATGCATTGGTGTGCAAATCCCCCTTCTGTGAATGTTTTTGCCTTGCTTGTAGTTAAATGTGCCAATAAATAAATTGTTTTTACAGCCGCTATATTAGCCTCATTCGGCTTAGTAAATGTATCTTTTTGGTTTCAAATTTATTTTTGACAATCTATCTTTTCTAAGTTTGTCAGCCTGTTTTCCATAAATTACTTTATGGTTGGTGTCGTAATACCTTTTAACATTAGAGTTTTTTCCAAACGGCAATACTATTTCTACATATTAAATGTAAAGAAAAAAAAATGCTTTTTTCAAAAACTCCATCTTTTTTTTTTTTTTCTTTTTTCGTGCGAATATTTATGGAACTGAGTATAACAAACAAATAATGCCATAGAATTGGGGGGGGGGGGGCACTCAGAATTGCTCGGCGGGCTACAAGTGGCCCGCGGGCATATTTCAGATGTGTATATTGCTGGGACGATTACTGTTTCTAAACCAATAGGAGACCGTCATTATCACGGTCAAGTACACGCCCACACAGTTTGATTGACAGGAACTCGTGGACAATTGATCGTGTGTGTTTATTATTTATTTGTACTCGGATTGTTTGAATTTGTACTCGGTAATTAAAAATTAAAAGTACGAAAGAATTTTTTTTTTTTTTTTTTTTTTTTTTTTTTCAAAATGACTGAATTTTATTTACTTCAATTAGAAATTATACTTCCTCTGATCCTGAAATAAATAAATAAATAAAAATTAAAGTAAGAATTTTGCTTATACGGATATTTTCGCAGAATACTTTTTTTCCCCATTTGTTTAATATATATATAAATCATTTTGGAACGATATTTAGAATATTAAAAGGGTTTGAAATATTTTTTTTTAAATGTCTTATTTATTAATAAAAAACAGCCTCCAATAATTAAAAAAAAAAAAAAAAAAATCACCAACGGAATCTCGGCCCGCGATGGACTAGAACCCATATCCTCCGGTTTCAAGTTCGACGCTCTAACCATTCAGCCAGTCAGCTCACTTTCATCCGTAACAGATTATCGTTATAATTAGCACCGTCAATTGTCCACGAGTTCCTGTCAATCAAACTGTGTGGGCGTGTACTTGACCGTGATAATGACGCTCTCCTATTGGTTTAGAAACAGTAATCATCCCAGCAATATACACATCTGAAATATGCGGCCCGCATGCGGGCCCCGTGTTTGACATGCCTGCTGTATGTACTAAAAGCACAATGAATGCGGTATATTCCGAAAGATTCTGCCAACATCTTTTGTCGTAGTGTACTTAAAAGAGTATTGTAACGTAGTATTGTTAAAATACGATGTTTAATGAGCAATAACAGCAGGTATAAAGAATGCTGTTTTTTTTTTTTTTTTTTTTTTTTTTTTTTTTTTTTTTTTTTTTTTTTTTTTAATGGACTAGTTTAATAGATTTATTATAAATTTGATGTATTTTTTTAGAACACTCACTAACAACACCGGACCCGCCAACTGCTACGAAAAAATCGTTGTTGCTACGATTTGGACCTATAAACTGCAATGCTACAAAAAGTGCTTTTAAATTACGATATTTTGGAGGGGGAATTTTCCAGATGTGACTTTTGTTTGCATATTTTTAGAAGTGATTCTTTCCGAAAACAGGGGCGTAGCGTGAAATTTTTGTTGGGGGGGGGGGGGTAGTTATGCTACTTTTTATGTTTAGTTAATTATTCATGGCAATGGTATCTGTTTAGGTGATATAAGTAATGCAGCCATGATTAAACTTCCATTTCCATCGTGCATGCACATGTGCTGATAAAATATCTCTCCCAGCTCTTGTTTTTTCAAGGTCTAAAAAGGCAATGTAGAATGTTTGAAGAGAATCCGAATCCTGGATCCTTAAATTCATTTTCCTGACATGATAACAACAATTGTATTTGGAAGAAAAATAAAAATACAGAACACAAAGTTAATTACAATAGAGTTATAGTGGTTTCAAAGCCGCAGCTTCCGCCCGAAACTTACTGGTCAATATAATTGAATTTAGCCTTCAATTTTTTCTGGTGACATCCTCCGAGATCGGGCCCACTACTATCACTCCCACCAATGTGGTGGGGGTGATAGTAGTAGTGATAGTAGTAAAAAAGGAACTATGTAAAAAAAGAATGTTAAATCTCTGAATGAACATTCGACCCTTTTTCAAGGAAGTAACGGTGGTCTATATACCAAATATACTGAATATTCCCGTTTCTGTAAAATGAAATAACATGTTTTTCCTTTTATAATCTTAGTTCCCCAGTAAATACAGATAAGTAAAAAAATAACCTGTATTGGACTGCAATTGTAACACAAAATTTTAAAGTAGTTATTTTTTTCTAATGTGCATTTTTTAAATCGGTTGCACGAATATTCTATTAATTATTCAGTACATTAACGAATACTTTTTTCCTGTCACTTTTTAACATTAAAAGACAGTCTTTCAAAATAAATTTAATTCTCTCGTTTGACAATGGCTACTTTAAAAGCAAAAATCAATTATTTCCAAATCCCTTTATCCAATCACTTGAACAAAAACATTTTTAACCCTTAAGCAACATGTTCAATTTAGCAATAGCATGCTGAATACCGGATATCATTAAATTTCGTCAAAAGTAATTTATCACAATAGCAATTAGCGACGCAAAAAACTCAGATGCATTAAATATTTCAATCTGGATTTAAAATAAAGACATATACACATATTTTTGGAATTTCAGATAGAAGAGTTCACTTTGCACGTCGGTACATCGTGATGTTTATATAGTTAATTGAAAACTGTTATTTTTCAGATAAATCAAATTTAAGCTGTAATGTCCACCGCAAGGCAGAAAAAAGACCCATCAGAAGAGTGACAATAACTTGAAATGTCGCTAGTTTTGAAAAGTCGCGTTATTAGCTTCAGTACAATCTGTCAACACTAGACACTGGACAACAAAGATGTATGTAGGTGACGCCCGGAAATTATCTAACCTCACACAAGGAAGGACATAAGAGGGGAGTTAAAATAATTAAAGTCAGATGACCCTGTCGAGGACCACCAACCTTGAATTGGAATAAGGGGAAAGCTTTTCTCCGAAAAATCACATTACATATAGTGATCGAACAATGTCCATTTCCGGAATGTGTTCTTGTTTTCGCACTGGGGAAAGCGCCTAGTAGTAATCTTAAAATGTCTCAAATGTAATGGATTGCCTATATTTTTTTGAAACCATAATTTATTTTCTTATAAATTTACAATAATATTAATTCCAAATCATGTTACTGCTATTTCATTATTTTTTCTTTTTCCTTTTTTTTGTGTGCGTGTAAAAAATAATCTAAGAATGTCACATTAAAAATAAAAATATTAGGTGCCTAAAAGGTGCCTTTAAACCTTCCATGGCGCCCTTTTTGAAACCCTCTTTTTTAGGTGCCTGACTGTACCTCTAAACCTTTTGTGGCGTTCTACTATTAAAACATATTATAGAACCATTCAAACGCACTACAGTCGTTGCCACACTTCTTTTCCCTTTCTATCTATTTCTAAGGGTGACCAACAACTACTATAAGAAGGAAATAACTGTACATCTATCCTGGAATTCATTACAAGCCTGTTTTTGAAATTTTTTATTTTGGATGCATACATTTTCTTCCGGATAGGAGTGGGGGAATAGAGGTAGTAACAATTCTAAAATTAAGTGCCTTTTTCATGTTTCGTAAGTGAATAGTAATTTATTTTGTAATTTTACATTTCTAATTAAGTTATTTTATAATTACTTATTACTAACAAAGCCTTTTTTTCCGGGCGCCTAACGGCGCCCTTAAGCTTTCTTAGGCGCCCTACTACCTGAACATATTGGGAGGGGAGGCTCCCCCCCTCCCCCCCCCCTAAAGCTACGTGCCTGTCCGAAAACTTTCTTAAATTGTAATATAATCAGTTCCGAAAGTTTTAAACAATAAATCCTTAGTCCGAAAATTTGGGCATTAGAAAATGTGTAAGTGAAAAAAAAAAAAAAAAAAAAAAAAAAACTGGTCTGCAAAACAAATTTTTTAATGGATATTAATCAGGAGTGAATCATGCATCTGTAAATATTTATACAGAATATTTCCATGTTTAGAAAGGTAAACGTTAAAAAAGTGACATAAACTACAAAAGCGGAAAAAAGTGACACGGAAAAAAAGTGACAAAGAATTGATTTTAGGGATTTATTATTGATAGCGGGGCTCATAGTTTAGGTAAATGGGTTTTTCATGCTGAATTAACTGTTTTGGTTCAATTTTTTGATATACGTTCATCCTGAAAAGACGCTTGCCTCATTAGTTTTGGGAAGGTACGATTACTCCCCCCCCCAATTCGTCCTCAATTACATGAATGGGTTTTTACGCAGAATTATCCAACTTGTGTCAGATTTGCATATAGGATCTTTTCGATAAGGCTTATGTATAGTATAAAATGCCTGAAGAGATTCTAGGAGTTTAAGGGTTAAGTATAGAGGGGGTACGGGGGATAACCTTTCTTAAATTAAATTAATGCTTTTTACGCATAACTATCCGATTTGCTTAAAATTTTGGACATAAGTTCATTATAATAAGACGTATCTTAGATTAGTTATGGGTTCTTCTGCTTATTATAAAGGGGGGAACGAGCAATTCTCCCCCTCAAACTAGATAAATATGTTTTTATGCAGAATTATCCCATGTATTTCAATTTTAAATATAGGTTCTTTCTGGTAAGGTGAATTCCGGAATAGTTTTAAGGATTTAATGGCTAAGTATAGATGGGAGATGGAGGAAACCCCTCTTAAATTAAATAAATGGCTTTTTATGCAGAATTATCCGATTTGCTTCGAATTTTGAACATGGGTTCATTATGATAAGACGTATTTCTGATTAGTTATAAGGTTCTATTGGCAATTAAAAAGGAGGGCGGGTGATTACTATACCCACCTTAAATTAGATTTAAAAAAATTATGCACACTTATCTGATGTATTTCAAATTTTGGATATAGGATCTTTCTCATAAAGTGAATTCCTGAATAGTTTAATGGCTATGTATACAGAGGGAACGAGGGATAAACCCCCTTAAATTAAATAAATGGCTTTTTACGTGAAATCATCCGATATGCTTCAAATTTTGGATGTATATTCATTATAAGAAGGCGAATCTCTGATTAATTATGGGGTTCTTTTGATAATTAAATAGGGGAAGCGGGCGATTAATCCTCCACTCTTTAAATAAAATAAATTGTTTTTTTTCTTTCACAACTATTCAACGTATTTCAAATTTTGGATATAGGTTCTTCCTGATAAAGTGAATCCCTGAATAGTTTTAAGGGTTTAATGGCTAAGTATAGAGCGATAACCCACAATTAATCAAAACTGCGCCTTATCATAATGAACGGCCAATCAAAATTTGAATCAAATCAGATAATTCTGCGTAAAAAGCCATTTATTAATTTAAGGGGGGGGGGTATCATCCGTTCCCCCAGTGTTTATTTAGCCATTAAACCTTTAAAATTATTCCGGGATTCACTTTATGAGAAAGAACATGTATCCAAAATATGAAATATATCGGATAAGTGAGCATAAAAAACAATTTATCTAATTTAAGGGGGGAATAATCACCCGCCCTAATTTTTAATTGGTAAAATAATCCCATATGTAATCAGGGATACGCCTTATCATAATGGTTCTATAATCCAAAATTGAAGCAAATCTGATAATTCTGCGTACAAAGTAATTTAATTTAAGGTGGTTTACATTCTATTCCCCTTCTATACTTGGATATTAAATCCTTAAAACTATTCAGAGATCCACCTTATCAGAAAGAACCTATATTTAAAATATGAAATACATGGGATAATTCTGCATAAAAACCTATTTTTCTAGTTTAAGGGGGATATAATTGCTCGCCCCCCCTTTATAATAAGCAGAAGAACCCCATAACTAATCAGAGATACGTCTTATCACAATGAACCTATGTCCAAAATTCTAAGCAAATCGGATAATTATGCTTAAAAAGTTATTAATTTAATTTTAGAAAGGTTATCCCCCGTTCCCTCTCTATACTTAACCATTAGAACTCCTAAATCTCTTCAGGCATTATATACTATATTCTATATATAAGCCTTATCGAAAAGAACCTATATGCAAATTTGACGCACGTTGGACAATTCTGCATAAAAACCCATTCATGTAATTGAGGACGAATTGGGGGGGGGGAGTAATCGTACCTTCCCAAAACTAATCAGGCAAGCGTCTTTTCAGGATGAACGTATATCAAAAAATTGAACCAAAACAGTTAATTCAGCATGAAAAACCCATTTACCTAAACTATGAGCCCCGCTATCAATAATAAATCCCTAAAATCAATTCTTTGTCACTTTTTTCCGTGTCACTTTTTTTCCGCTTTTGGAGTTTATGTCACTTTTTTTCCGATAACTTTTTTTCCTAGATTCGTTTAGAAACAGGGGCGCCATTTTAAGAGTTAATTAAGATGCAGGGTTTGAAATATCTTGCGGGCTGGCGCGATTTGTTCTTAGAAAGTTCTGCATAATGAAAAATGCTGTGCAGCATTTTACCTTGCAAATTCTTCCACAGACCCATGGCCCAGGGTGTATTCGATAAAACGCTTTTCCATCTTCAACAGCTCGAAATTTTCCGATACAATTTCAGACACATTTTTAAACGTAGAAACATGAAATTTGCTGAGAGGATTCTTGAAGGGACGTATGAGGTGCCGAGTGATGTTTTTGTACGCTCAATTCATTAGAATTTGAGTTATAAACAATTATCTTCTCAGTATGACCCCTTTTTTCGTTCTCAAATCTCCCGCTTGGGAAAAATCGGTTCGAAATGCTGTTTTTGATTGCATTTTTTGCAACATTTTCTGCATTTATCAAAGAATCGACAATTACGGCACCTTGTGTACTTTCCAAATAAGAGATTTTGAAAGTTTGGTGTATTTGAGAGCAATAATGAGTTTAAAAATAAATCGGAAAATAGGCAGTTTGAATCGAAATACACCCTCCTGCGAGTATGATTTAAAAGCCCTCGATTTTTTTTTTCCTTTTATAAAATTTTCCTAAGTCAGTTCGTGAATCGGTCGTGAAAAACAATTGAGAATTTCAAATGATCGTGATAAAAGTATCGGGTGTATCGCCAAATGTCTCAGACAGAAGTAGTGATTATCTTCAATTTTTCACAGAATAAAATCGCTAACTTTGAGTTCAGAAAGAAAATGCAAATTTCGTCAAAAGATTGCGCAAATAAATCACGAATTTCGATAAACTATCGGAAGTAAAAATATTGCAAATATTGTCTAAAATTCGCGGAAATAAGTAATGAATTTTGTTAATTGGTAAAGCTATCGATCTATCGCGGTAAATTATTACTAATTTCGGCAAATGACTGCGTAAAAAAATCAATTTTCCCAAAGAGCTGCGGTAAAAATGTGAATTTCGTCAAAATATCGCTAAAAGAAAATGAGAATTTTGTCAAATTACTCGTCATCCTAATCGTTCGGGGATTCCCATGATTTTCTTTGAACCTTGGTTTTCCTTGATTAAATATGGGTTAGGTCACTTTTGAAAGACTCCCCCCCCCCCTTTCAGGTTTATATCTCTCACGTAGATAATTGGTCGTCAGAAACAACCACCTACATTTTGAAAACTGTACATAGAGCGGGGCAAAATAAAATAAGTATTTGTAACTTTAATTCTATGATCCCCCCCTCCCCGTTAGATTTAAATAATAATAATAATTTATCCTTCGTACAAAACAATTTTACATAAACTATCAAATTTTTTACTGAGCATATTTATAGAGTTTTTGCTTATTTTCTATTAGTATTACTGCAAATATGATTTAAAGTAGTTTCACGATATTTGACTTTTTTTGAATTGTAATTGGAAATCTAATATAACAAGGTTGTTTATTTTCTGTGAGTTTTTTTTTAATTATCCGAGTCGCTCAGTGGCCGGTAGTCTCATAATTTGATAATTAAAAAAATAATTCACCATGCAAAACACACGCAGTACATAAAGTATCGTAATATATGTAATTTGGGACCTTTTTTAATCTTTACTAGAAGAACGTATATGATTCATGAAAAATTTCGAATTTCCGGTTTATGGCGGATTTACACATTTTAGAGGTCAGAGACCCCCCCAAAACATGCCTTTAGAAAATATCTGCCTGCGAGTCTGACTTTGTCTGTATGTGACACAAATTTTGTGGGCGCTCTATCTCAAAAACCAATAAACGGAATTCAATGCAACTTTAGATTAAATTAATATCTAATATAAATTGATGCTGATCGGCTTTTTTGAAGTAAATCGTTGAACAGGTGAAGCTGCTATGCAGCCTTCTTCAAAATTTCCGCAATAGCTATGAACTCATTTCCGCAATAGCGAAAAACCTGATGAACTAATACACGGATTTTCATCAAACTTCAGATTCAAAAGTTAATCTATGATATAATTTGTGCTATATACTTTTTGGTGTATATCGCCCAACAGGTAGTGATGCTGCACTACATTATTATGATTATCGTAATAGCTCTATCTCAAGAACTAATACACGACTTTTCATCAGACTTCAGATTCAGTAAGACTTCAGATTTTATAAATAGGTTTGTTCTGAAAGAGCATTTCCCTGATTAGTTTAAGAGGTTGATTGATATAAAGAGGAGTATGGGGAGCTAATCCCCCCTTAATTTAAATAAAAGTGTTTTTCATGCAAAATTATCGATTTACTTCAAATTTTGTAAATAGATTCATTTTTATAAGTAGCTTCGTTGATTGTTTTTGGGTGCTCATTGATTTAATATAAAGAGTGGAACGGATGTCTAATCCTTTCCCCTTAATTCAGATAAATGGGTTTTTCAGGCAGAACTATCCAATTTGCGTTAATTTAATATACCAGTTTATTCTGATAAGGTGCTTCCCTTATTAGCTTTAGGTGTTCATTGGTTACCCCCTTTAATTTAGATAAAAGGGTATAGATAGTTTTCATCCAAGAGTCATCCAATTTGCTTCAATTTGGTATGCCAGTTTATTCTGATAAGGCTTACCTGATTAGATTTGTGGGCTCATTGGTTAAGAATAAAGGGGAGAACCGGATGCTAATTACATCTTAATTTAGATAAATGAGCTTTCATTCAGAATTATCTGATTGGCTTCGAATTTGGTATACCGGTTTATTCTGATAAGGCGCTTTCTCGATTAGATTTGGAGATATATTGGTTAAGCATAAAGAGGGAACAGTGGCCTAATCCCCCGCTTAATTTATTTACCAATTTGCTGAAAAAATTTGAGTTCTATTTTATGAATAATAGACATAAGTAAGAGTATAATATACATTTAGTATTGGTAGGCTGTGAGCTCAATACAATTTGTTTAACTGGGTGCTTTTCTTTTTATTTTATTTGAAATACAAAGTTCTGTATGATGATCGTCATTAGATATCAAACAAAAAGAGGAGAAAAAAAATACGAAGAAAAAATATCTTTGCCAAAATAACCATGGACTTTGATTTGGAAAAATAAAAAAAAATCTGCTCTTTCTCAAGACTTACGAAAGCGTATAATCAAAATAGAAGATATTAGTTAACTTCCATTTTATTGAGCATCGCTCCATTAATAATGTACCATCATAAAGTAACTATGCAATTTGCAAACCAGCCCCTCACATTTTGAAGCCTTGGGAATGAATGGGGCAGAAAAGAGCTTTAATGGCTTTGAGGTACCAGAGTTAGCAAGCTATAGCAGACGCAAAAGAATAGCTACGGAACCTGGCAACTCTCCCGCCCTATTTGTATCAAATGAATGTACTTATTGTAACGACTATCATACATTATAGCAACTTTTAAAACTGCCATTTTTAAGGGTAGTCCCGTAAAACACTCCGGCCAAGAGAGATTAATGGCAGAAATTTTCGTCTTACATGCTGCAAAATAAAAACATTAAAAGAAGAACATGTTCTCACATTGCTGATGTATTAGCAGAGGTTCGTTTTATTTTCTGTTCTGTTTTCTCCCGGAGTAGCATATGGAGTTTGGGATTTTTCGTGTCTTTTTCCGGAATGATTTTTTTCTTTTTTTCCGAGCGAGAAAATGGGATGAAATTCTTTGTGACTGCTTCCTGTCTGTCGAAATGAATAAATTGTGAAAATGCATCTTAGTTACATCAATAAAAAGATGACATTTTTTTTTTTTTTTTTTTTTTTTTTTTTACTATCTCCCGGCGTTTAAATCTTTTCAAGTTTGGAATGAAAAAGTTCTCAGCCAGTATCTTCTTTTGGTTAATGTGTCAAAATCATGCTTTTCAATTTGAGAAAGTAGAAAATGTACATTAATTTGCTATTTAAAATGTTTTAAAGATATCCATTTTTAACGCATTCAATATTTTGAAAAGTTTTTATGAGTTCAGACTGTCTGACATTTGTATGTCCGTGCTCTAGCTCGCATACTTAGATTATTATGTTTTTGCTATAGTGGTTTATAATAGGGCATTTCCTATCGAAAGTAAAATGTGTAGCATTTATAGTTCGATTACAGGAACGCACAAAAGAATTTCGTTACATTATGGTATATAAGGGAAATTTGTTTACCACGCATTTTAGTAAAGTTACACTGCTTCAAACGTAACAAAACTGATTAGCTTTTTTAAGGTGCAATACAAAATTTCTCCTGTGAAGTATAAAATACATAGCATTTATCATTTATTTACAGGTATACACAACATAATTCCGTTACATTAAGGCTACGGAGGTAAATCATTTGCAGAGTGTTTTAATGATGTTACACTATTTCAAACATAATGAAACTGGTGTGTATAGTTGAGATTTTAGGAATTTTATAGTTCTGGATTATCAATCCAATAAAACAATTTGCAAATTTAAGAAGGGAGAACAGGAGCTTAGCTGAAATTTAGTTGAAGCATGACTTTTATTGAACCACAGCGTCCAGATTCGCAGCTACTCCGGCTCCTCCCGGTTCTCGGTATTTCGATTCAAATTGCTTATTTTCCGATTTATTTTTTAATTTATTTTTGCTCTCAAATGCATCAAACTGGCAAATTGTCTTATTTAGAAAGTAGATAAAATGCTGTGATTTTGATAAATACAGAAAATATGGCAAAAAAATGCAATCAAAGTTGGCTTTTTGAACCAATTTTTCTGAATCGGGAGATCTGGGAACGAGAAAAAGGGTCATACTGAGAAAATAATTGTTCATAAATCAAATTCTAATCAATTGAGCGAAAAATGAAGTCACTTGGCATCTGATACATCTCTTCAAAAATCACCTCAGCAAGTTTCATGTTTTTGCTTTTAAAAATGAGTCTGAAATTGTGTCAGAAAGTTTCGAACTGTGGGGGGAGGTTCAAATTTCAAATGATTATAAAAACCGGAAAAATTGATCGATAGATTTGCAATTTTCACTAAAATTATTCTTTATGTCAGTATTATCGTGAAAATAAGTTATAAAGTTAAAATTCAAATAATGCCGATAGAGGGCGCTTTAGACTTTGGAGTAACGTACAACTATTTTTTATCGTTATTTTTTGCATCTCAAAAGTTTTTTAGAAGCTTAGACATAAACTTAAATTTTGAGAGGAAAATCTGAATCGTTGGGAGTAGTTAAGTAGCGCAAACTGAACTGTTTTCAATGGGGGTGGGGAGGTTCAAATTTCAAATGATTATTAAAAACAGAAAAATTGGTCGGTTTTCGCTAAAACTATTCTTTGTGTCAATATTTCCTTGAAAATAAATTTTAAAGATATCTTTCAAAAAATGCCGATAGAGGGCGCCTTAGACTTTGGAGTAACGTACAACTATTTTTAATTGTTATTTTTTTAATCTCATTAAGTGCTTCCAAAAGCTTAGACTTAAATTTTGAGCTCAAAATCTGTATCCTTGTGAGTAATTAAGTAGTGGAAAATTTAACTGTGTTCGAGGGGTGGGGAGGGTAACATTTCAACTCCTGAACACAGTTCAGTTAGAATTTGAGCACAAAATTTAAGTCTGAGCTTTTGCAAGCATTTGATTAGATACAAAAATAACGGTTAAAAATAGTTGTTGGTTACTCTAAAGCTTAAGGCGCCCTCTAACGGAATTTTTTGAAGTTTGTCCTTAAAATTTATTTTTAAGGAAATATTGACATAAAGAATAGTTTTAGCGAAAACCGACCAATTTTTCCGTTTTTTATAATCATTTGAAATTTGAACCTCCCCACCCCCATTGAACACAGTTCAGTTTGCACTACTTAACCACTCCCAACGATTCAGATTTTCATCTCAAAATTTAAGTTTATGTCTAAGCTTCTAAAAAAGTTTTATGAGATGCAAAAAATAACGGTAAAAAGTAGTTGTACGTTACTCCAAAGTCTAAAGCGCCCTCTATCGGCAATTTTTGAAATTTGTCTTTAAAATTTATTTTCAAGACAATACTGATATAAAGAATAGTTATAGTGAAAACCGCAAACGAATCGACCGATTTTTCTGTTTTTTATAATCAGTTGAACTTTTGGACCCTAAACTTTAATGGCGCCTATCTCCTTCGGAAGATGTTTAGGACCCTTAGTTTCCTATTTAATATTGGTTGTCTTGATGTGTATTATCGCCCGTTAAAATTTGTACCATGAGTTAAGAAACACCCTGCACACACACACGCACCCACCCACACACACACACACACACACACACACACACACACACACATATATATATATATATATATATATATATATATATATATATATATATATATATATATATATATATATATATATGTATATGGGTGAATCTCAAAATAGGGGACAATTTATGTCTTTCGGCATACAAAAAAAATTGAGAGGTTTTCTGTCATGTTTTTATATTTAGATATGTTTGTCTTAATATTTTTCATCATGTGCACTCAAGAATTACTCACTTTTTTGTTAAAAACACCTTAAAATAACAGAATAAATGTTCAAAATGTCATTAGCATGGATGTCCACAGGAGCTGTGCCTTGTATATACTGGCTTTTTCAAGAGTTAATATCATGTTTATAAAATAAAACAAATGTTATTCTTTCTTTAAATTAATCAAGGAGAGGATTTATCCAATAAATTTCTTTTTAAAAATAAAATTATAGTATATAAAAAAAGAATTAAAGTTTGTCCTCCACATTCTATTTTCAAAACAAGGTCATACTATAACAGCTGGTTATTAATCAAAATTTCATTTTCACATATGACAATAGTTTGAAAATATAAAGTTTCTCCGTGGCAACAAGTAGCCATTTTATCCCAGCCTGAAAATAGAAGTATGTATTATATTTTAAGAATAGAAGTTGAATATTAGGGGCGTACATCAATTGTATGTCATTAGAATGGATAATAATTTTCATGTTTATTTTATAATTAAAATTTTTATTTTATTTATTTGCATAGGAATTTTGTGTTTTAAAAAGCCCCAGAAAGGACTATTGCATTGTGATAATATTATGGCTCATAATTTTATTTAAATTAAAATTTGTCATTAGCATGGACAAATATCAGTGTCATTAGCATGGTTTTTCTGTCCATGCTAAAGACTCCTATGTGCATAAATGTAACCATTGCTTATATTGTATCTTTTATAAAGTTTAATTTTACATATAAATTTAGGTATTACATTTATTATCCCTAAAATATGCATTAAATCTGTCAGAAAATCACTAAGACAGCTTCTTCAATTGTTTGTGTCAGAATGTTGCTCATGTAAACAAAGTTTGCTCTTTAGTAATGTTTTTATTCTCCTTATATGTATATATGTAAAAATGGAAACCATTTGCTGAAAAGAAAGACTAATAAATAGAGAAAAAAGTATTTAAACAGGAAGAAAATAAAAAAGTCTTAATATATTTATTCCATGCAATTTGTTTTGTCATTAGCATGGCTCAAAAAATACTAATTATTTTTTTAAAAGTTAATTTTTAAATATTTAGCTCTGCTGACTACATGTAAAGTATACCTAATACTATATTAACAACACCTATTTTTTTCAGAAATTTTGCTAATAGTAATTTTTTTAAGATTTCATTTTTGAAATTGTCCCCTATTTTGAGAATCACCCATATATATATATATATATATATAATATTATTAAATAGTGAGGTTTCTAAAATTCTGGAGCTCTAGGTACAGCGGTCTGTTCAGAACATCGTCGGTATACTTATAAACTTCTTTCTTTATTATTATAGATGTTCTCTTTGTCTATAAGCACCATACAACTTGTAACTAGTGACAGATTTAAGGCAAGGCATTCGGGGCACGGGCCCAGGGCCCCTGCTTTTCAGAGGCCCCCAAATGTTGCTGGAGGTTTTTCAATTATTGTTCTACATTTGATCTAGATTTAGTATTCAATGAAATCTTTTATTTCATTCTACATTCTATTCTGTTGTATTTTTATGAAGTATATTTTATTTGAAAGAACCATTTATTACTTTATTATAATGAATATTTTCTTTCATCTTTATCACTTAAAAAAGGAAATATTGTATTATTAATTCTTGTTTAATTCAGTTCCTGTTCTCGACAGATCATTTTGGGACTGGTGAGCGCAACTTGCAGGCTGTAGAACCCCTTAATATTTTAAATAATTGCAGCTTGGTGTTGCCGAAAATTTATTGTTAGTTGTTGCATACTTTATTATTTCAGATATATAGACTTGCATACGAAAAGATAAATAGTTCCACAATTTATTAAAAAATATCTACTCATTTAATATTCCATAATTGTGAAATAAATATTTGAAACCAATTTATCATATTTAATTTTTTAATGGATAGTTTAAAATTAAGAAATGTTACTTTAAAATATCTTTTTTCATTTTGTTTAGTGAATCTCTCTGTAAATATCGGTGCAACGGGGGGGGGGGGGGGCGTAAGCATCTGTTCCCAGGGCCTCCGAGTTTGTAAATTGGATCCTACTTGTAACCAAACTTATAACAGAATATCTCATTCCAATGTTTACTTCAATTTTTCCTGATAAATAGATAAGCAACAAATAAATGTGAAATTATGCTGCTCATCATCATTGGAATAAATTAATGAAATAATAATAATTATATATATAAAATCCCTCCGTGTATAACGATTCCGGGGTCAACCCATCCACGAGAAAAAACACTTATTGTGACCAATGACAAATTCCATTGTGAAAAGTTACCTCCGATTTTAAAGGCTATCAATTTTTTGTCCAATGCAAACGTTCAGGAATCGTTATGGAGCGTTCTCATTTGTCAGATTTACAATTCGAGATGTAAATGACGTCACTACATTTTACTGTGCTTTGAAATCTTTTCCCTATTTCAAACACAATATTCACACTGTTAAAAATTTGACTCATTTTCTGCAGCATCACTCCACCGATTTTATAGAAAACGATTACTTTGCTGTGTTATGCAGCATTCTTATTGGTCATAAAAGAGACATTCTATAAAAGCTGTGGAGTGACGCTGCAGTAAATGGGTCAAATTTTTAGCAGTACACTGTTAAAAATTTTACCCTTTTGCTGCATCATCACTCCCCAGCTTTTATAGAATACACTGTAAGTAACACACACAAAGTAACCATTTTCTATAAAAGCGTTGGAGTGATGCTGCGGCAATTGTTAAAAATTTGACCAATTTGCTGCAGCATCACTCCACTGCTTTTATATAAAGCGGTTACTTTACTGTGATATGGAGCATTCTCATTGGTCATAAAAGAGATATTCTATAAAAGCTGTGGAGTGACGCTGCAACAAATGGGTCAAATTTTTAAGAGTGTAATACGGTAAAGTAATCATTTTCTATAAGAGCTGTGTAATGACGATGCAGTAAAACAGTCAAATTTTTAACAGTGTTTAATTAAAACTTTTTATTTAAGAAAAGCAAAGGTGCGTTTTAAATACAGTATTGTTAGATTTTTTATATTCTTGTTGCTTTTTTTATTTTTTTAATATTTTTATTTACTTATTTATTTTTTACAGCCGTGAATGATTTCATTGTCACATAACGAATCACGATTGTTTACTCTTTATTGTTGACATTTGTTTTCGATCTTATAAAGTATTTTCTTTTAAGTATTAGCTAATGGTATAAAATAGTTAATTCACAAATGTTTTAAAATAGCATTTTTAGTCCATGTTTTGCATCATTAATGCATGTTAATTTGCATGTTTTTTTTTTTTAATAATTACTGTAATTTTGTGAGTGAAATTCATTAGCTGCATATTCTATGCCATTATTTTACGCATTCAATTAATAATTTGTCTACCCTCTTATGTTCGTCTGGAAATGGCCAAAATGGGAAAATTTTTTATACATTTTGGATATTTTTATTATTTTTTCTCAGTATTTTAAAATATTTTTTGGCTGTAGTTTCACAATGTATTCTTTTATAATTGAAATTTTACCTTACTTTATTCTTTTAAAATTTATGCATTTACCATTTGTTCATTACAATCCCTCCCCATCCACCAGATAGTTTTGTTATAGTTTTAAATGCATATTTCTATTGATTTTTTTTTTTTTTTTAGATTTTTCTCTCATGTTCAATCTTTGTATTTTTCAAAATTGCTTAAACCTAAAATGACTATGATTGACCAAAGTTGTTGTAATGTTTTATCATCCTTTTAAAAATGGAAACACGTCATTTTGACGGGCTATCTTCTAGTAATATTAATAAAAACATCACCACCAACAACAAAGCATATTTGTTATGATTTGCTAAAGAGTGGAATTTTCATAATGAGCCCTTTATTAATTCTACCATTACTCTTTGTCTATAAACATATAACCAGCCTTATAACAGAATGTATCACTCCAGTATTGAATAACTCCCCCCCCCCCCCCGATAAATGGTTAAGTAACCGGTAAATGTTTAATCATGTCACTCATCATTATTGGAGTAAATAAGTCAGTAAATGCAATCAAATGGACAAAAAATTATCGAGAATGTATGAAGAGTTGACGTTGCATAATGAAGGCTGTATTATATTCAAATACGTCTCTTTGTCTGTACGCACCATCTAATTTATAATAAAATATGTCATTCTAATATTTACTTAATATTTTTTAATGATAAATAGAAAGTAACAAACAAATGTGAAATTATGTTATGCATCCTCATTGGAATAAATCAACAAATTACTACTACTACTACTACTACTACTACTAATAATAATAATAATAATAATAGAACAGAAATTTGTGATGATTTGCTGAAGAGTGAAAATTGTATAATGAGCCCTTTATTAATTCGAATATTTCTCTTTGTCTGCAAACATTATGTACCAGCCTCATTAGAATGGAATGTACTATTCCAATATTTACTGATTCGTTTTCTGATAAATAGGTAAGTAACCGATAAATGTTCAATCATGTCACTCATCATTATTGGAATAAATAAGACAATGAAAATAATGAAAACAACAAAAAAATTTATGATTTCGTGAAGAGTTGAAATTGCATAACGGCAACTGTCTTCGATCTAACACCTCTTTTTGTTTATAAACACTGTAACCAAACGTTTCATGATAGCATCCATCAATTTTTATTTTTCCCCCCCGATAAATGGATAAGTATCCAATAAATGTTCAAACTTGCCACTCATCGTTATTAGATGGAACCTTGCGTTATTCATTCATTATACATTCTGTGGCCTCATTAACAATGACAGGTTGCATCATTAAGCAATGCTGTGTCATTAAGACCCCTCATGATTGTTGTCAGTACCACGCCAAGGTCGTTACACGGGGACTAAAGAAGAAGAAAAAGAGAAGAAAAAATTAATAGAATTTCGAGAAAGATGGTCGGGGGAAAAGAGGAATGAGTCAGGGGGTGTTCTTTTGGCACATATGATTTATGATGGCTGCCGTAATAACCGTGCTAAAAATTGAAAATAGAAATCTAAAATGAAGACTTTAAAATATAAAATGGAGAATCGATTGTAAAATGATATTATCGACACATGAAAGAGCTATTATTTTTTTCACTGTCTTAATGAGTAATATTTTCTGTTATTAACACATTAATCATGTTCCACTCGCTTCTGTTTTTCGACAGAAAAGTAAAAGTTTTGATAAAAAGAAGTTAATTTATTGCATTTTTATTTGTTATAGTTGCAGAGTAGCTACATGGACACTGGTAAGGTAAGTGTGAGAAGAGAGGGGAAAAGCCCTCACAGTTTTGAAATTTAATTGTCTATATTTATTAATACATTTATATCAAAGGATCTATACTTATTCATGGATTTTGATGGATGAAAATTTATATTCATTCAATGACAGTCATTACAATTTTCTTCGATATTTGTTTTTGTTCGAGATTTAATTCATTGTTACATGTAATAGAATTGAAAGAGCATATTTTTAATATACACTGCTTATTCCTTTAGGATTGTAGTATATATTAACGATTTTATAATCAACGTGTAATTATGCTGTAATCATAGTATGTTTCAATGCATATGTAATAACATCATATAATTTTTGTGTGTTATGGAAATATTTCTAGTATAACTTTAAATAAGACATTAATAAATTACTTTTCTTTAATAAAAAATTAATTTTAAAAAAGAATTTAATTTGTGTTTCTGCAGTAACCATTAAGTTTTTAACAATGTTTTGGGAATGCTAATATTCAGGGAGAAAAGTCTTTACATCATAAAAATTTTGTTCTCAGCTACTTACAAAAGTATATTTTTTCTTGAATTCTGCACATTGTTGTCAAAAGTTTAAAATCGAGATATAATATATATTGACTCTTTTAACCTCTTGGAAACGAGCGACACGCATACGTGCCGCAAAAAGGCTTAAGAATCCGTGTTTATCAGCACCAGTAAAATGTTATTGTAAAATTTGCCTTATTTAATCGGAGTATTTTCTCGATTTAATAAGGTACAAATTTTCTGTTTTTTAAAACCGGTGACAAAACATTAAAAATTTCGTAAAAGGCTACCGTCGCGAAGGGGGTTAAGAATTAAGGAGGACCTTTTTCTTGGAGTGGTTGTTAATTTTAAAGTAAAACTTATTTTTTGGGCGGTAGGTTATATAACACTAATATCTTGAAAAATCATAAGGTTTTTACTATACCTTTTTATTTAATTTAACTTGGTTCATGCATGTAAAGATGGAGTTTGGTATTAGATTATTTATTCGGTTTTTAGATAGATTTTGTATCAAATACTACCTATTGCGATCGCTCCCATGTTGAAATTTCTGAAAAATATTTGCAGATCTATACCGATTATGACCCCCATACCCCAAAACTACCATTAGTAAAAAAGTTTATGTCTATCTGTATGTATATGTATGTATATAGAACCATTAGATAATACTACAAATCAACATCAATTTCTGGAACTTTTTTATTGACACGATAACTTCTTTAATTTTGCTCATATCTCTTCCAAACTGATACATAAAATCAAGGGGCATAAAATCTCGGTCGAGTTTGTTAATGGGCAAAATCGGACCTAGGGGATAGAAATAGGGAGGGTTTTTGTGAAAATCGAAAAAAACCCCATAACTTCTTTATTAAAATAGATATCGAATCAGTTTAAAGTTTATATTACTTCTAAAAAAGAGGCCAAAAGTTTCTGCATAACAGATTTTTGATCAAATTAAAAATGGGCTCAAGCGACGCAAAAAATAGGGTTTTCGGGAGTTAAAAATTCATAACTTTGCCAATTCTAAAGATATTAAATCCAACTATTTTTTTTTTTTTTATAAATGCTCTTAATATTATCTAAAACTTTTGTACTGACAAGTTTTTGATAGGAACAACTTTTATTGCAAAATAAATAAATAAATAAATAAAACGAAAACAAAAAGGGGGGTGGAAGAAGAAAAAAAATCCACAACTTCATCAATCCTTAAGATATCAAATTCGATTGAATTTATCATACATCTTCCCAAAAATATTTACAACTTTTATACTGACAAGTTTTTCATAATACCAATTCTTATATCAAAAATAATTTAAACAATAACAAGAATTGTAGAAAAAATCTCATTCCCAAACTGTTTATATTCTCACTTATTTTGCTCTCAAACTCATCCAATTGGCAGGTTCTCTTATTTAGGAACTATATAATGTGGCGTATTGGTCAGTTTTGTGATAAAGGCAGAATATATTTAAAAAAATGCTATCAAAATGGCATTGTGAACAGAGTTTCCTGAAGCGATCGTGATTGAAAAATTGAAGAAGTATTCAAATAACAAATTGCCTATTTTCTGACTCATTTTTAAATCCATTTTTGCTCTCTAACGCTTTCAATTCATAGGTTCCCTTATTTAGGAACTGTATAATGTGCTTTATTGTTCAGGTTTTTGATAAAGGCAGAATATATTTAAATAAAAGCTGTGAAAGTGGGCAATTCGAACGAAATTTCCCGATTCAATCGAGACTGAATTGAGGATGTATTCAAATAAAAAATTGCCTTTTTATGACTCATTCATAAATTCGATTTTACTCTTGAATGCATTCTATTGACAATTTCTCTTGTTTAGGAACTATATAATGTGCCTTATTGGTCAATTTTTCCTAAAATCAGAGTATATTTTAAAAAAATGCTGTCAAAGTGGGAATTCGTGCCGAAGATCGTTTTGGATGATTCTGATAAAAACAGCTCTTTTAGAAAAAATAAATTAAAAGTTCTTCAAAAGCGGCCAACTAAAGTTGCTAAACAGGGTTTATCACTAATCATATTTTATTTGTTGCTGTCGAAAGGAGCACGTAACTTCGAAATCTACTGAAATCTCTACTATAGGCCAAGCCGACAGGGATTTTTTTGATATAGTTACAATTATTTAATTTAGCGTAATTGTGGGGGGGAAGGAGTAGAAATAGTTAATGGTTCCAGGAATTTTATTTCTCTGGTTCCTGACACATGAATCAGATATTTGTTGCTTTAAAGAAAATTAGAATTTATTATTTGAACTATTTAAAAACCTAATAATAAATTAAAATTATCTTATTGTATACTGTATTAAATTCTACTAGTGTCTGACACCAATTGTCAGTTATTGGCAATGGCGGATCTAAGGGGGGGGGGGCGAAAGGGCGATCGCCCCCCTTAGATCCGCCATTGGCGGATTCAAGGAAAATGCGCCTTGGCATTTTTCAAGGCGAAAGGGCGATCTCCTCCCCCCCCCTTGGGCTAATAAAAGTTTCCTAAAAAGACATGCATCCTCGCAGGAAATGAATTGAAGCCTAACTCGAGTCCGGGGCGGGCCGCGCCTTTTTAATTTCGCGAGGCTCGGGCTGGGTCAGGTCTTCTCGCTTTCAGAACCGGGCAGTATCGTGATCATTATTTTTCTGCAGATTTGGGTCGGGCCCAACGGCGGGTCTGAGGGGGCGATCGTCTTCACTTATTGGGCAATAAACGTTTCCCAAAAATACATGCATCCTTGCAAGAAATGAGTTAGATCCTAACTAGAATTCAGCGCCCCCCCCCCCCTGGGCCGCGCCTTTTTAAGTTCCCGAGGCTCGGACTGTGTCTGGTCTTACCGCATTCAGAACTCGGCCGTCATTTATTTAATACTATCATGAGCATCATTTTTCTGCTGATTTGGATTAGGCCTGACTTATTTTTTTTTCCAGATCGAGTCTGGCCTGGAGTCATTCTTCTTAGATGTCTGCATTAGAGATGACACAGGTTCAGACTTAGCCCGTGTCCGATACGAGATCGTGTTCTGTTTTTATGCTGGTCTACTGATTTGATTCGGACTCATTTTTTCTGAAATCTGAAAATGTTACTTATCGATGAATAGAAATGTGTAAAAAACTTTTGTTCCCTCTTAAAAATTAGTACTTATTCCTTTTCAAATCAATGTCTTGCTATTTTGATAAAAATGAAAAAGAGGCACAAATTTTTTTATTTTAGTATTTGAATGGTATTAAAGAAACAAAAAGAAAAAAAAAAAAAAAAAAAAAAAAAAACAATTAGTCATATCTACATCTACATTATGTTCAAGCATTGCCGACGACCGCCGATCTGGCGCCTACTAAAAAAGGCGGGAATAATGAATTTGTGTTTAGTTCGATTTTTGTTTGTGGCAGAGATTGTTTTGCAATTGGATCTTTTATTATTATTATTTAGGCATGTAACGCGAATAGAATATTTTCTTTTGATTTTATTTTGCGGTTACCGAATAATTTAAATTTCTAGTGCATAGGTTCCCAACCTTTTCTTGTCCACCGCCCCCTTTACAAGAGAAAAAAATTCCAACGCCCCCTCTTCCGTAATAGTTAATTATACAAAATGTTAAAATATTATTGCATATTATCTATATTTTATCTATCTGTCAAACTATTAATCAAAAATATGTTAATTAAAACGACCATCAAATGTTGTAGTAAAAAATGTTTAAAAAAATTGAAAAATAAACACAAAAATAATGACAATTTTTAAAAAATAACTAAATAGTCGAGGCTATTAGAGTTTTAACAATTTCTTCATATCAGATTTCAATTTCTTTAACATCATTCACAAACTGTCATGCTCAAAAATGCATGTTCCTTTTCTTTGACAGCAAATTTGAAACTACACGGAACCCACTTTTAGCCAAATCTGATGAAAGGAAAGCAATTAAAATTTTATGTACTCTCCCTCGCAATTCAGATTAGAGAGCTGCGGGTTTTTAAAGTTAGAACTCTTGGTACCCATTTCTCAATTTTACTTATAATTCACGTTTGCTGCGAGTTACACGATTTCCTTCTCCAAATATGATGATACTGCTGTAGCTGCATTTGCGTAAGGATCTAAAAAGCAACTTGGTAAAATCATGTATAAGTATCTTGTAATCGCTCTGATAAAACTTCATGAAAAGCGTCCAAGTGTTGACAGTAAGTACGTAAATATTCTTGTTTTCACAGACTGCAAATAAGGTTGCAGTTTGGCTGTATTCTCTTCTACTTAGATTTCGTTTGAACAAAAGAAGTTTCCCACAGAAGCAGCTATGAGGTTTTTTGTTTTAAATTCAATTCATCGTATGCCTTATTTAGATTATTTAAATTTATTTAATTAAAGATTCTAAAGAGGTCTGTCACATAATCGATGTAATTTTTCAATACAATCAGTTTTTAGTGTATTTTTACACCTCTCTTTTTAACTAAGTGTAATAATAAATCAAATATATCGAAAAATGATTCAGACAAACACCTTTTCAGAGACAATGAAGTTCTGTGTGCAGCAGCAATCTATTGAATTCAATTGCAATTCTGATACAAAATGATAGTGACAACTGCACTACAAATTAAAACAATTGATTTATTTTGTTGTGAAATGATTTTCAATATAAAGTTGGCAAAACATCCTGTCATTCAATGAATTGCTTCTATTCATTGTGACTGCTCTAATAATGTAATGAAGCGCCGTATACAAGTGTTCATTCCAATTTTTTAAAACCAATTGCTGTTGATGTGTAATGGAATGTATAGAGAGCACATTTAGTACTGATTAAGATGTTTTAATTACCCCCCCCTCCCCCTGATGTCCCGTCACTGGTCGAGCAAATCACTAGCAAATGACAAACTTATGATAATTTATTTCTCTTGGACTAACTTCGTGATATTAAATATAGATTCTCTCTTTGTATCAGTATCCAAATTTTTAGCAAATAGTAACTCTTGATTTTTATTTTCTTTTATGGGTTTTTGTTATTTGGTATAACGCTGATCCATGGAGTTGAATGGAAAATTTGCAGGTCTTTAAGTAACAGCATGATATTTCAATGCTTTTAGCCATCTATTACTCTTTGAACCGAATTACTCTGGATTTTTTTGTTGATATCAGAGGGTTTCTTATGATGAACAGTTTTTATTATTTCTCTGACTACAAGCAAGAAAAATTTCTCGCCGAATGTGTGCAATTTTAATACTTTTGTTATTAAAATTATAATGATATATGAGGCTCGTTATCAGTCACCTTCTTGTTTAGAAGATGACTTTAAAAGGATTGATGTAGCTGACTGCTTTAAATTTTTCTTTTCCAGTCTTTGAACTGATCAAATGTGGAAATCCCAAAACTTTCTTCTATCTCATACATGTTAATATTTCAAAATTCACTATCACAGTATCAAAATTAAATGGATATCTATCTCCATCGCAAGGACTCTAATGGTATTAAATTCCGTATATTAGTTCTTGAAACAGGACTACTGTGACTATCGAGAAAAATGCAGAGTAAAAGCACCACCTGTCATGCGATTTGCACCAAAACATAATCAGCAATAATATTTATCAAGGTAAAACTGAATACGAAGTTTGATGAAAATTCGTGCATTAATTCTTGAGATACAGCTGTTGAATAAAATACAGCATAGCAGCACCACTTGTAGAGAGATTTTCAATAAAATGTAAACAGCATCTATTTATGCTAAGGAATAATCAAATCAGAAGTTTTGAGAAAATCTGTCCAGTAGTTCTTGCGATAAAGCCGTAACGAAAATCGTCAAAAAAAAAAAAAAAAAAAAAAAAAAAAAAAAAAAAAACAGCATAGTAGCGTCACCTGTAGTGATTTACACCAAAAACTAATCAGCATCAATTTATAATAGAGAATACCTGAATATAGCTTTTTTATATAAATTCCGTGCATTGGTTGTTGAGATAGAGCGCCTAAACAATTTATGTCGCATACAAATAAATAAGCTAACAAACAGACTCACTGACAGACATTTTGTAAAAACATGTTTTTGGAATCTCTGACCCCTAAAACGTGTAAATCCATCAAAATCCGGAACTCGAAAGTTTTCACGAATCCAATACTTTCTTCTTGTAAAGATAGAAGAAAGTAAATATAGGATATATTTTTCTTTTCTATCAGCGCGCATTTATTCAAATGCTCTTGTAGTCTAGAAGGCTTCATTGGAGAAAAAACTTTTTGGCAAATTAAGCACATAGGTAAAAATTTATAGGAGAGTGCCTAGATCCATATTTCAAATACTCAACACTGTACTGCTGGCATTTCTTCTTCGATTAAGATATTTTATATTACCGTAATTTCCGGCATATAATTCACGGGTTAAACAATTCCTTTTCGACCCATAAATTTTATTTACAAGGAAGGTCTCCATACGGGCATACTCAGAAAAATCTGAAAAAATTACAAAATGTTCTTCTCATACAGTTATGTATGTTTATAAAAAAAAATTCGGCGGAATTTCCTTATTACGTCCGTAAAAAAATAATAAAAATTTCGTTTATTTGGCGATTTATCTCCGGTTGGCGAAAAAACGAAATTTTGAAAAATACGCTTTTACGCTTGAAATACTTTTTAAAGAAAAAAACTTTCTATGTTCAATTTATTTAAATAAGTTTAGTTTAAGTAATTTTAGTTTTGCATTTTTACTTTACTGTAAGTGTAATTTTGTCATATTCGTTTATAAGTACTTTTAACAAAATGAAATTAATATATTTTATCATTTAAAACACAATTTAAATTGATTAAAATTGTTCCAAATTGAAAAATACACTGTTAAAAATCTGCTGCATTTTGTTGCAGCACGGTTACTTGGCCGTGAAATAGAGCTTTCTCATTGGTTGGAATAGAGATATTATATACAAGCGGTGGAGTGCGTTGCAACAAAATGCAGCAGATTTTTAGCAGTGTATGACGCGGTCAATTCACCGTGTGCTATGGAGCATTCTCATTGGTCAGAAGAGAGATATTCTATAAAAGTAGTGGAGTGACGTTGCAGTAAATGCTGCAGATTTTAAAAAGTGAAGTCAATTAAAATCAATTTTCAGATTCGTTAAAATCGTCTGCTTTTGGCGAGGAAATGCATTGCTCGCCAAATCCCGCGTCGCTTTCAGCTTTTCACGCCAATTATTCCAAACTATTTTATTTTTTTACATATTTAATAATGTAATTCCGCCGCTAATTTTCACTGATCTTTTATTACCTACATGAGTAGTTTAATTCGTATTTTTTTCAAAAGATTCTGAGCATGCCCCCAATGGAGACCTTCCTTGTTAGTAATTTAAGCCAAATATTTACCGCGATCTATGAAATTACATTTTATTTTTAAACTTTTCTGGGTAGAAAAAGATTGTTTGATCCACGGATTATACGCCGGAAATTACTGTATAAAAATTTTCCCTATATAAAGTTTAAATAAATTTACTTTTGAACAAATTTATAGTTATAACGATTTTTTTATCGCCTTTCACTAAGACGATACACAACTATATATAACTATATGCAAAATCCTTGAACTGATGCAAATCACGGGTTTGTTTAAAAATCTTTGTCCAGGCATTTGTCGTCATACTTCAGAATTTTTCGAAATACAGGTTAATGAAAAAATAATAATGTTTAAAACTTATAGACAGCCAATTATCGCGAATTTTTTCTCCACAATTTTTGAATTCATAATGATTTTTAATTAGCCATAGCCCTTCTTCGAAATCCACGGCTGTTTTTTGACATTAGTAAAATAAATCCCTCCCCCCCTCCTCAGATTTAGGTTCGTCTGTATAGATTTCCATTGCAGTTAAGGTTTTTGTCTCGGACTGGGCAATGAAGAGGGGATTAAATATTTTCATACATATTAGTTCCTAAATAGGTGGGTATGCCATGACCGCCCCCCTCGACTGTCCAAACGCCCCCCCATTTCTCTCTAGACCCGCTACCGCCCCCCTGGAAGGCTCCAGCGCCCACTGGGGGGCAGTACCGCCCCCGTTAAGAACCTATGTTCTAGAGTATGCAATGTATACAAGTCGTAATCGCTTTTCATATAGAAATAACTGTAGTAATTATCATTTCTTTTGGGATCTCTGCTGATGCCGTAGCGGTAAGTAAATGCATTTACCATATTCTTGCGATCGAGTAGTGTTTCCACTGGTCCTAAAAAAGTGTTGAACTTTAAAATTTTTAATTTGAGGTTATTTTTTGGGTCATGCTATAACGAAGATTTGTTATGAAGAATGAAATGGTTATAGTTAAAAATGTGCATTTTTTACAGAAAATTTAAAAATGTTGTTCGATTTGACAGATAATAGACAGTATTTTCTACAGGTTCCATGCATTTATTCATGAAACACACTTCATTAACATGTTCATTGTCCATAATATTTTTTTTACTAAAACAGAGACAACATATGAAAATCCTTTTATGCGTAAAGTATATTTTTATTTTCCATCAAACTGTTCTTTTGATAATATTAATGTTTCGTTTAACAGCCTTTTTTTAATATAAAAAATAGCTTTAAAATTATAATTACTTTTGAACATTTTTTATTAGTATTATGCAATTTTTTCTACCGTATAATTTCATTATCGGGTTTTGCACTTGATGCCGCAAAATGTTTCTGCCTCAGGCGGGACCAGGCTGTGGAATTATAGCCCAAATTTATCTCTAGTCCGCACTGACCAAAATTTCCCTGGTCGGGGTTCGGCTCGGAATGAAAGTTAAATTTCGGTCCGTGTCCGACCCAGCCTAGACGTATACATGTGCCCGGGCCTGTCCGAGTAGGCGAAATGGGTCCGAATTTTCTAACGGGCCAACAAAATTTGAATAATTTTTCCAACAGGCCGGGCCCATAAACAAAATAAACGGGGCGATCCGGCAAAAAAATTGAAGGGCCATATAGGCCGAGCCCATAAAAAAAAAAAAAAAAAAAAAAAAAAAAAAAAAAAAAAAAAATTGCGGGCGCACTGGCCATTTGTAAAGATTTAAGCAGGAACGTTAAAATATGAGCTATTTAAAATTATATGTGTTTAATGAGAATAAATATAAATGTGCGTCATCAGTCGAAACTAGTTTGGCAACATCAATGCAGAAATCTAACTTTTACAGTGTAGAGATCAGCATCGGAGAATTATATTGTGTGTAACCCGGGTTTAATATTTTTTTTAGCAGGCTCGTACCGGTCCGAGATCAGGCTTGCATTGCTTTTCTACATATAGACGAGCTGGGCTGGAACTAGACGTAATTGTTCTCAAGTTGTGTAGGACAGACAATATGCAGTGCCGTGTGAAAGGGGAGGCGAAGGATGCGGTCGGCCCGGGCGTGGAAATTTAGCCAAATTTATGCTACCAGCGTAATTTTTGGCCTGTTACAAGAAAAAGTTGGGTCAGAGGGGGGGGGGGCGCCACATTTTGCTTTGCCCCTAGCGCAGTTTTCTCTTCGCACATCAAATGATTGCGGATTTTTCTACCTTCTCATGCTGTCGCTTCCAGAAATTCTATTCAAAACGATAATTTTCACAGTATTTTCTTAAACTGCTTATCAAAAAATGGATTACGTCATAGTTTTTGAATAAAAACACCTGCTAATCCTGCTAATGTGATCCATAACATAAACATTAGTTAACCCGACCAGCAGCAAAAGAAACGAAGTCAACCGGACCCAAACCCGCCCCACAGAAAAAACTAAAAGTCAACCGGACCCAGACCCGACCCACAGCAAAAACTAGAAGTCAACCGGACCCAGACCCGACCCACAGCAAACACTAGAAGTCAACCGGACCCAGACCCGACCCGCAGCAAAAAATAAAAGCAACATGACCCGCAGTGAAAAAATTAGCCCCGACCCACGCATTAAAGTCGAGTCTCCAAATTTCTAAAATCCCCCCCCTTGAGGACTCTCCAGATCCGCCCTTGGTTATTGGTTCACAAATGTTAGTAAGTGAATGCATTCCTTAATGATAGTTTAAAACAAGAAGTATTAGGCACATGCATGCCTTAATGATAGTTTAAAACAAGAATTATTATTATTATTATTCATTTTAACTTGAAATAAAGTGCCAAATACTGGTTCACTTTGTGTCAGTTATTGGTTTTCAAAGTAGTGTCGTCCATAACTAGAGTTATCGAATATATTTATGAAAAGAATAATATTTAATAATAGAATGCACAATTATCTAAAATTTTGTCGATAATAATTTTTTAATGTTATCTGTTTTATTTAGGGGACATCCATAAATGATGTCACGCTTGGATGGGGGGAGGGGGTTCGGGAAATTGTGATAATTTGTGTCACAGGGGTGGGAGGAGGTAAGAAGAAATGTGACGTCACAAATTTTAATTAAAATAAAAGGATTAAAAGTCAGCAGATTAAATTACGAGATTTGTATTCATAAAATAAATGATAAGATTTTAAACCAAATATATTAAATTTCATTTCAATTTCCAAAATACTACTGTTTTCAATTGCTTTTTCATTTTAAAAAATATGTTATTATTGTATATTACTTATGTTTTTTGTTGTAAACCTTATTTTTATATCTTACAAAACAAGTACACGAATCATTTTTACATGCTCACAAATGTCATTAAAACACATCGTTAAAGTTTAAAAATAAAAATTGAAATATGATCTATAACGTAGTGCTTTGTCGCTGAACTGTAAATATATGTTTACTTAAGGGTGTATTCGAAAAAACGCTTTTCCACCTTCAGCAGCTCGAAATTTTCCGATACAACTTCAGACACATTTTTAAAAGTAGAAACATGAAATTTGCTGAGGGGATTTTTGAAGGGACGTATAAGGTGTCGTGTGATGTATTTTTACGCTCAATTCATTAGAATTTGATTTATAAGCAATTAACTTCTCAGGAAGACCCTTTTTTCATTTCCAGATCACCCACTTCGGAAAAATCGGTTCAAATTGCCGTTTTTGATTACTTTTTTTGCAATATTTTGTGCACTTTGACCTTCACGGCACCTTGTGCACTTTCTAAATAAGAGAATCTGCAAGTTTCATGTATTTGAGAGCAAAAGTGAATTCAAAAATCGGAAAACAAGCAGTTTGAATCGAAATACACCCTTAATATAGCGTGACATGTAACAAGAGGAGGGAAGGGGATATGATGGAATGTAATACTTTACGACAAAAGCGGAGAGGGGGGGGGGTAAAATTATGAAAAAATATGTAACATCATTTATGGACGCCCCTTGTGTGCTGTTACCTTTTCAAAAAGAAAGACAAGTATAAAATGAATCTAAAACTTTTTGATAGTGATTTGAACAAGAACAAATCTTAAGGTGTCAGCTACGGGGAGCACAAGCACACACTTGCACACACACAAAATTTAATTTTTATATTTATTTTATTAGGTGTCATTTTCGGAGAAATACGGTGCATTCAAGAATCTACTATAATCAGGATGAATAAACTGTGTATCGTGTAATAAAACTTCTACAGCAAATAAAACCAACAAAAATCACACCAATGAAAAAAAAAAAAAAAAAAAAAAAAATTGCCCTCTTGTGGGCAAATCTGTAAAACTACTTTTATAGTGCTAATGCACGTTAAACAAAAAAACTAAATATACGGAAAAAGGCGAAAATAGGAGGATTATTGTTAAATGTTTATGAAAAAAAAATCCTTGCTGACTCGGCCTAAATGCGCAGGTAAATTTTGAAGTTAAATACTAATTTCTCCATTAAAAACTAAGCAATTTGATTTGGACGCTTTTCACGAATTTTTAATTTCATTTTTCTGTAAGAATTGGTTTATCATAATCATGTTAATACGAATTTTTTTTCTTCTAACACTATGTGCTTTTAATTTGTTTTTTCTGCAAGAATTAGTATCATAAAAAACTTGTCAATATGAAAGTTGTAAATATTATTAAGATATTTATAATAAATTTAAGCGGATTCGATATTTTGTAAATTGACAATATTATGATTTTTTTTTTCTTTTCTAACACCCCCCCTTTTTGTTTTCATTTTTTATTTTTATTTTCGGTAAGAGTTGGTCTTATGAAAAACTTATCAATACAAAAATTGTAGATAAGATTAAGCAAATTTATATAAATTTAATTGGATTTGATATCTTGAGAATGACGAAGTTACTTTTTTTTTCTCCCTAAAGCACTAATTTTTCACCCCTTAAGCCCTTTTTTAATTTTATAAAAATTTTGCAATACATTAATTTCTGGCCATTTTTTAAGATGTTATAAAAAATAATAATAAAGGCTATTAAAACCAAAATACACATTTCCCAAGATCAGCGGGCGAACCTGTAAAACAACTTTTACAGCGCTAATACACTTTAAACAAGAAAGCTAAATGTATGGAATAAGGCGAAAAGATGATTATTACTAAATGTTTATGAAAAAAAGAGAAAGTGCTACTTTTAACAAAAGAAAAGATATAATTTTTTTTAATATAATGTAAGTAAATACAAGTTTTTAATAGTTGAATTTATATATATATATATATATAAATAATACTATGCAATTGTTAAATTAAATAATGAAAACTTTTAAATTAATTAAAATCCAAATGTAATAGTATAATTAGATGTTCGTATGAAGAAAATTTCTCAGAGTTTGATACAAACTCAGTATGAAGAACACCTCCTAAGCTTATTTATTTATTTATTTTTAAACATAGACCGAAAAAAAAGACAATTTTATACAGAATGGCTTTTTACGATTTTTATACTATTCTGTTCCATTTTATTTTTAAATGAAAATTTGACATGTAAAATGTATGTTTTTTTCTTGATTGCTTTTAACCTAATGAAAAAAAGAAAAAAAAGCGCTGGCAAAATGTGAGCTGGCAAATTACTTAGATATTTAATGAAGATTTTGTTAAAAATTCAGTCATGACGATTTAAGTATGTACTGTTAAGTACATTTTTGTTTTTTTCAGACAATGAATGCAATATTTATATTTATTGATATAAATAAAAACATTTAAAATAAAATTCATACTTAGCTGACAAAACCATAATAAAATTTTAGAATTATACAACGATTTTTCTTTATATATATGCATAAAAAATTAACAAAAATATAAATTATATATTTTTTCTAATATAGGAAATTTTTAAAAATCTTCAGATTTTTAGACAACAGGCTCTAATTTATTTCGACACATAACTAAAAATTTTAACAAGAATCATAGGAATATTATATGTTCGACGTTCACATTTCTGCTCTGGTGTCCAAGATCTTTGAATCCATGTTTTTGCATTATTTATTATTGCGTTTTCAATGTAGTGACCGGCTAGAATGTTCCTCGTTTCCATTCCTTGTTTACTCCATATCTGTTTCTTCAAGTCGTTCAACATCCGCAGAACGTTAATCCAATTTATAATATTTTGCTTTTTGTTGCTAAACTAGAATTTCTTCGTTGTCTAATTCTCACGTAAGAATTCTTGTGATCCGCCCCCCCCCCCCGTTTATCAGCAAAAATAAGCAGACACTGGATCCCCCCCCCTCCCTTATTACTTACAATATACTTGAACGACCCTTTATATTCTCATGAACTAATAAGTACGGGATTTCTGGAAGTTTCATAATTCTATTAAACCTTTACATAAATAGAACCTTACATAATTTTGTGTGTATAGTGCGCAACCGGTGTCACTGTTAAGGTCTTTTTTTCTTTGCGTGATTTATGCTACAGCTTTATCTCAAAAATGAATAGATTATTAATTTATTTTGGTTGTAGATGATTTAATTAATATAGAAGGAAATTTTATGATATCAACAATATACTAGTGTGTTATCACTTGAAACTTCCGTTAAACTTTGTAGAATGTTTAATAAGCTTTTAAAAAATAAAAGAAAAATGCAAATCTGTTGCATTATTCAAAAGTTATCATGGCAAAACCGTTGAAAAGTAGCGTTTCGAGATAATTCAGTTTAAAGAACAACAAACAAACAAATAAATAAATAACAACGTCAACAACAACAATAAAGTAATTTTTGTATCACTAAAACTTACCAAATCATATACTTGGAATTTTATGAATTTTCAAAGTTTTCTGGTTGAAACGGAAAAATGAGACTCTAATACCGAAAAAAGCTGTGAATTCTTAAAACTCAAAGTATTATAATATGGTAAATTTTTGTCACAAAAGCTGTGATAAAAGTTTAATGAACGTATGTCTTTAAAAATTATTGTTAATTGATTTATTTTTTTTTAATGTATTCCATCTGTCTGTATGTCACTATCTACGTATTTGGGTTATAGAAACATTTTTTTTTCATCTTTCAGATTGGAAAGAGTAATATTATATTCTCATTTTTATTGTATGAAAAGCTCTATTATATAAACGAAAATACCAGAATATTATCCTTTTTATTTCGAAATGTGAATATGATAGCGAGCAGATAGAAAGACGAAAGGAGGATAAGGGGTTGTGCAAATGTAACGTTATCATTTGCACAGTTTTGATGCAGGGGAGAGGGGAGGTCTGGCACATGATATCGTAAGATATCACTAGGGGGAGGAGGGTTGTCTTTTGATATAGATATCATTTTTGATCCAACCAAATTTTTCTCTTTCTGTTTGTAACACGTTATTTGATTCAAAACAGTATGTTATCTTTTTTTAGTGTGTTGTCTATTTTTATGAAAATACAAAGTTATTATAAAAATTACTAAATTATAAAATTACTTTTAAAAAATAACTATTTCTTTAAAGTGTTATTTGATATAAAGTGATATTTTATTGATTTCTCTTCATTTGAATAAATAAAGTATGCTAAAAGTAAATGTAACCAGTTTTGTATATCACTCCAAGCAAAGGAAATAAATTCCAAAAACATATATTTTTTTTACATTGATAACGTTACCATTACTGGGGGGGGGGGGGGTGTCTGTAAATGATAACGTATGGTATCGGAAGGGGGGGGGGGGAGAGGGATACCGAAATGCCCAAAAGTTGATAACGTTATATATGCATAGTCCCTAAGACAAAATATCTCTGTAATACCTGGTCACTAATCAAGTGGGTAGCGAATGACACTCTGATTGTCTGTGATTTTAAAAATGAAAATCGTCTATAGTTTTACAGGAGAGGATCCCATGTTTTTTAGGAAGCCAGAAACTGAAGTATATGGGGGGGGGGGGGATCTCGAGTCGTGCGTTGGAGATGAAAGATATTTTGGAAAGGTATTGGCTCCTGTAGGAAGTAGCATATACATAAGAGCGCAGGAGATATTCCTTTGAATAAAGTCAACTTGAGTACTACGGTAAATTAAGAAGCAAAGAGTGTATCAGTACGTAAATATTATTTTAATATATAACCTAGTATTAGGCAGGATCTGCTATGTCCAAGCCTATAAGTGTAAAAAGTGTCTTTTAATGTAAATATTTTGTAAATAACTCACCCATTTATATTATTTAAAGAATCCTAGTAATTAGTTATAAGTTTTCTCACACTGTGTCCTATGTCAGCATATCAGTCATGAGTGCTTATTTGAAATTTTCACGTTTGGTAGATTAAAATTTGAGCGATAATTTTCATGGTATGACTAGTAACCACCACAAAACTTTTTTTTTCTTTTTCTTTTTTTTTTCGTCTTTTTTTTTTAAGATTATGAAAAATATTTTTAAAAAATATAACCATTATAAAATTTTAAATTTTGTAACTTTAACAAAAATAATTTTTTTGACGTGAATAACTTTTAATATGATACAGAATAATTGCTGAAATATTTTTGAAATAGGATCCGCACTTGTGGGACACTCTGTATAGCTTATTTATAATTGTTTCGATCTTAAAAATCCCTCTTTATAAAGTATTATAAAAAAAAAAAAATGTAGTAATCTGTGTAATTACTATCATTTCCCCTTTCGAGAGGAATCGTTTTTGCTTTAATTTGTTCTCCGATACTTATACATATTGTCAGCGAAAGATTACCGGACCAATTAAAATGATAAAGCGAGGCGCTGACATTAAATTACATTCATATTTCCTCAGCCCCTAATGAAAACACTTTTATCTAAAAGCTTAACAATTCCCTTTTCAGCACCAGCTAACGCGATTACCAATCGACACAACTCTATCGGCCTCTCAGCAGTTACGATGCTGCCAGATTGCAGAAGCGAAAAAGAAAAATGGCAAGAATAACAACAACATAAAAAAGATGCGGAATCGTTTGGGCTGTTGCGGCCATTCTGCGACTCATTTTATTTGTCTCCGGATATTCCGCGGGCCACTTTAGATAGACGAGTCTCCGAAATTGTGTCCAATTACAATAAATTCGGAGGCGTCGGCCATAAAAACGATTTACGGCACTGGCAGGCCGCAGTTCGTCACGGGGCCCTCTCCAGCAATTAAGGCTCAGGGCCCCGGCCGTTTGAAGAAGCGACCATGTCGCCTGGCGCGAGATCGGACGATGTGTCTTCTTTATGTCCCCGGCAGCAAAAAATATGGCCGGGCCGTGACAGGATGGAGTAGGGCCCGAGCACAAATGTAATGAAGAGATGGAGATAAGGAATAGGGAAGCTTTGCATTTCTGTCTGGGGAGAAACTATATATTTTATTTGCTTCTGGGCGTATTCTTTTCCCTTAGCGCACAGCGGAGAGTACTCAACATGCATGTTGTATTGTGTCAGGATTACAGATATCACTGCAAAACTGGAATAAAGCATTATTTACTGTTCCAGAAGGGAAGTTATTATACACGGAAAGCGAAGAAAAACAGATTTGAAGAAGAATGCGATTTTAACCTGTCGTGATCTTTTAGGAACAAACTGGGAATTCATGCAGTGTTGGGAAATCAAGTTAAGATGTATATACCTTTCAAATTATAGTAGAAGAAAATGCTAATTATTCGAACACCAGCTATCCGGATTGCAAAATATCCGGATCGATACCAGTAAATAAAAAAATTCATTTAAGGGTAGTGATGGAGGGTGAAATCTCTTATTAAAATAAAAATTTATTTATTCGTTCATAAAAACATGTCCCTTGCAGAAAAAAATGGCTAGGCCGTGACAGAATATGGAGTAGGGCCGAGCACAAATGTAAGGAAATGATGGAGATAAGGTATAGGGAAGCTTTGCATTTCTGTCGGGGGTAGGGGGGAGACTCTATATATTTACTTTGCTTCTATGCGTATTCGTTCCCCTAGCACAGTGAAGAGTACTCAATATGCATGTTGTACTGTGACAGGATTACAAATATCACTGCAAACTGGAATAATAAATTATTTATTGTTCCAAAAAGGAAGTTATTACACCCGGGAAGCGAAGAAAAGCAGATTTTAAGAGAAATGTGATTTTAACCTGTTGTGATCTCTTAGGAACAAGCTGTGACTTCAAATAGTGCTAAAAAATCGACTTAAGATCTGTGCTTTTGAAATTATAGCAGAGGAAAACTCCACTTATTCGAAAATCAGTTATCCGTATTGCAAAATATCCGGATTGAGCATAAATGTAATGAAGAAATGGAGATAAGGAATAAGAAAGCTTTATATTTTCTATTTTGAGAAAAAAATGTATTTTTTATGTGCATCTGGGTATTTTACCCATCTGCACAGCAGAAAGTACTAAACATGCATCTTGTATCAGAATTACAGATCAAAATGGTAAAAAAAAATTCTTTATTTACTTCTAAAAACGGGAAACTACTACATTCATAAAGTGAAGAAAATCAAACTTTAAAATAACAAGTCGGAAATTGCATATCAAGCGTAGCAAATTAGGTGCGTTCATATTATAACGAAATTTTAAAAATATTGAGATCTTGGTGTAATAGAATACAGTACTTTGGATACAGTAATATAGTAGCTGTAATCTTTTGTGTGTCCCTGTAAATACTATCTGTTTTCTATTGTACAGGAAGTAGCTTGTAGCAAATTTCAGCAACGTATATCAATTTCATAAAATGTGAAATAGTTTAATATAATCATGTCCCCCCCCCCTCTTCCCTCATAGCATTATGTAATGGGATACTTTTGTGTGGCCATGTAAATGAATAAAGAATATTCTCTGCACCACAGATTGTACAAAATGTATATTTTAGTGTCTACTTCATAGATGCATATCAATTTTATTATGTTCGAAAGCATACATTCATCATCATTAAATGCACTTGAAACTACTTTTTAAACTATACATGTGACTTTCATAAAATTTGAAATAATTCGACAAAATTATGCAAAAATTATACATTTTAAATTTTAAACGATTCGGTTGGGTAGTTTTGCGGACGGACAGACAGACGGACAGATGGACGGACTGAACGACGACTATAGGTTCTACGTATTTACATAATTACGAACGCACCTTAAAATAGCATTTAATCTATCAGAGTTACCAGCAATGTGCGTGTGCGTGAGTGGAAGAATGGGATATTGCCCTTTTCCAGATTATGAAATTCAATTAAGTAATTTTTCGACTAACTTCTTTTTCTACGATGTTTTAAAAAATAAATAGATTTATTTATTTTAAGTTATTTAAAAATAATTAAACACTAAAAAAAAATGTCAAAGGGATCCTGCTGAATTTCTATTTAATTGATGTAATTAAAGTAAATTTTTAAAGGTTCCGTTAATAAGTTTAGAATATCATTATTTAAGCAATGAAAAACCACGTACCGATTCGACCCAGAAAGAATAGTTTGAGACCGGAGAAAAAAAATTGGCAGAACACATGGAAATTACCCCTCTTTTATAATTTGCCTTGTGTTTCGCTTTCTTGTTCAAAGTGTCATACTGCTGTAAAAGTAGTTTTACAGGCTTGTGTGCTGGTTAGTTGAAAATGATTCGTTTTCGGCCGAACTTATTTTTCCTTGCTTCCTTTGCCACAGTGTGGTCGTTACTTCTTTTATTTCTTGCCATTGCCTACAATGGGTACAGTAGTACCCATTCCGATTATGGAAGATTCCTCAAAGTAAATGCATATTTATTTAATTGGTTCAGGATTTACTTATTTTAAGTTACTAGTAATCACATATTGAAGTTCGAAATTCCATATTTCTTTAACTATTTTATTCTTTTATTTATTATTCATTAGTTATTTCTTTTATTTCTTGCCATTGTAGGGTATCTATTCCGATTATGGAAGATCCCTCAAATAAATGCATACTTACTCAATTGGTTCGATGTAAATGTGTAATTACAAACGTTTAAATACACATAAAGGTATCGATGTTTAATGTGAGTGAAAGTGTAGATGCGTTTATTTTAATAGGCAGAAAAAAGAGTCCCTTTTTACAAATAATATATTTAGGTAATAATACATATGGTTATTCTTAGAATATTGATTATTTATAATTTTAATTATACATAATAATTCATACATTATATAACTAATATTTTTATTATTATTATAAAATTACCTATTAATATTTTATTATATTTCAAATTATATTTATGCATTTATATAATATATAATAATTAATGTAATATAATAATAATAAATAAATAATTATATAACAAATAAATTATAAATAATAATAAAATTTAATAGTTAATAATAAACAATAAATTCTTTATAATAAATAAATAATTAATTAAAAATACATAAATATAAATTAAATAGAAAATTAAAAATAAATAAAATTAAGAATAAGTGTATAAATAAATATAATTAAAAATTAAAAACTATACTCATTAACAAAATTTTATTAAAAAAATGATAGTATTTAATTAACTCATAATAATATAAACTCATATGGGGTCTACAAACTCCGAATCTATCGTAGTTTTATACGGGGATGTTTTCTAGAATCTAGGAAAAAAGTGATCGGAAAAACAAGAGTACAAAAGTGACACGAAAAAAGTGACAAGTATTTGATAAATATTGAACTTGTCGATAAATGAATGATAAAAATTAAAATAGTAACAAATGTCTCACTTATATCATTCTTATAGGCCAGCAATTCCCAACCTTTCGTACGCGTACCCTTGGGGATACGTAGCGAGTTTGCTGGAGGTACATGACAATAGTATCAGTAATGGTGGATAATAAAATATTATCAACTTTTAAATAAATTCTTGTTAATGAGTGTAATATTTAATGTTTAATTTTATTTATTTATACATTTATTTTAATTGATTTACTACGAGTTAATAAATTAGCATCATTTTTTAAATAAATTTTTGCTAATGAGTATAATTTATAATATTTAATTATATTTATTTATACTTTTATTTTTAAATTTATTTATTTTTAATCTTATATTTAATTTATATTTATATATTATTAATTTATTATAAATTATTTATTATTATTAATTATTATCATTATTACTTATAATTTATGCATTATATTATTATTTATTTATTATTATTATACATTATTTTATAAAAATATAATATAGAATAACATAAAATATTAATATGTAATTTTATAATAATAATAAAAATAATAATTATATAATATATAAATCGTTATACATAATTAAAATTATAGATAATCAAATTATAAATAATATAAAAAATTAATATAAGAAATAGATTCGGAGTTCGTAGACCCCCTGCTCCCACCCTACAGAAGAACAAAGGAAACTTAATTTTAAAAATATATTTAAATACCTAGTGTTTATATTATAATTCTTCGTACCTTATAAAATTTTTTCATTGAGGCAATGACAGATTTTGAGATAACTTTTGAAGACCTCCCCCCCCCATCTCAGTCCCCCCCAGAGAGCAAGGACGTTCAAATTTAAAAAAAAATCTCAGTCTAGTGTTTTTTATTCTAAGATTAATCATGTGTATATGTGTATCAGACTTATCTAAATATGTAATTTGCAAAAAAAAAAAAAAAATAAATAAATAAATAAGTAAAATAAAAACACTTTCCGTGATTTCGTTTATTTTATACGGCAAGTCACATACTTAACTGTGTTTATCTTTAAAAATGAAAAAAAAAATATTTTATTTCTTCATTTTAAAAGACACTATTTAGTTTATAGAGTCAGTTTTTGATAAATATCTTATGCATTATTTATTTATTTATTTAATTTTTTTTGTTTGAAAGATTGTTTAATTAGTTACCCAAAAACTATTTTTTTTTTTTTTTTTTCACACGAATAAGGTCAGTGTGGTTATTTTAGTTTCATCTGTTAAATAAACTAGTCGTTGGGATCCACCGTAATACTTACCCATCATGGAAACAAAACGTGTGTAAACTATTTATAAAATGCATTGGAACTCCAAAATAAAATATAAACGTATATATAAGTATTTTTAACTCATAATCATGCTCTATTAATGAATTGCTCATGAAACAATTTCGACAACTTGTATATAACGCCAAACTATTCAAGTGGCACTGAATTGCATAAAATAACATCCTTATAACTCCAAAAATAATAATCATATTAACTAACGGTTTATTGAATCGAATTAAGTGTCTCATTTCCAATTAAAATGTATCTTTGAATTGAAATTTCAGTAAAATACAGGGTCATGAAAAATCAAAAAATGTGGAAAACAGGATTAGAAATATCTCAACAACTAATAATCCGATCGAATTCGTTTTATATTCAAAATGTGTGCTATTTTATTGGCTTTTACTTCCATTCCTTAAAATAAAAAAATTCGAAAATTTTTATATACCTTTCATCAGAACGAATTTTTCGAGAGTCCGAAAAAAAAATGGTTCCGGATAAACGAGGTTATTGATATTCAATAGGCTTCGTCCCATTCTTACATACTAAAAACATACAAAATTTCAAGTCTCTATCTCAATTTGTTCGGGAGGTAGAGCGGTTACAGACAGACAGACAGACAGACAGACAGACACACAGACACACAGACACACAGACGGACGGACGGCAAAAAAAATTTCTAAAAATATGTTTTTCGGAATCTCCAGTGTCCGAAACGTGTAAATCCGTCAAAAATTTTTTTTCGATTTTCAAAACGATTGCAAGACTTACCCTATACTACATATGATGGGTAAGTAAAAATGCAGATTTAAATAAAATAAAAAAAAATAAATATCTTCTAACGTTGCAATTAAAGAAGGTAATATTGCAATCTGAAAAAAAAATAAATAAATAAATAAATAAAAAACATGGATGAACATTTCTAATAAGTTTACGAAAAAATTAATAAATGCATTTACTGAAAAACATTATTTTTAAATGAAAAATCAGTTAGCACAATCTCCAAATATTAATGGTTTTATATTTTAAAAATACGATTGCCTACAAGTTATGTGATACTGTGAGTATAAATAACTGTCTGTTAAAATACAAGAAAATTTTGTGAAATCTTTCAGCCATTCTTAAAAACTAACATATGGAAAATTTAGGAAAAATAATCAAAATGATAATTTGAATGGGTATATCTACGGCAGTTTTCATTTTATAGTTTATAGTGTACACTGTTTTTGTTCTGGCTGGAATCGTAAGTTCGTAAAATTTCGTTCTTTTCAAATTATTTAAAATAATTAAAAACTAAAAAGAAGAAATAATTAAAATCTAAAATAATAAAAAAGCTAAGAATCTTCCGTCAAAGCTGCCCTGCACATTGTATTTCTTTTTTAATTGATAAAATCAAAATAAATTTCTAAATATTTCATTTAAAAAAATTGCGATATAAATTTTATTTGTACAATAAAAGCTTTAACCCAAAACACCGCAAAAACGAAGTTCAGCTTGACTTGGCTCGTATATGCAAAAAAAAAAAAAAAAAAAAAAAAAAAAGAAAAAAAGAAAAAGAAAAAAAAAAAACTAAATTCGAGCTTAATGGTTAAAATAAGGGGGGGAGGGGGGGAGAATGCCTCGAACCTATAGAAAACTATGTTTATCTTACTTGTTTAAGGGTGTATTTCAATTTAAATTGCTTATTTCCTGATTTATTTTTAAATCCGTTTTTGCTCTAAAAACCTACCAAATTGGTAAATTATCTTATTTAGAAAGTACATAAGGTGTCGTACTTGTCGATTTTTTAATAAAAACAGAAAATACTGCAAAAAATGCTGTTAAAGTCAACGTTTTGAACCGAATTTTCCGAAGCGGGCGATCTGGGAACGAAAAAAAAGAGAGTCATACTGAGAAAATGATCGTTAATAAATCAAATTCTAATGAATTGAGCGAAAAATGAAATCACACGGCACCTTATATATCTCTTCAAAAATCACCTCAGCAAATTTCATGTTTCTACTTTTAAAAATGAGTCTGAAATTTTATCAGAAATTTTCGTGTTGTTGAGGGTGGAAAAATATTTTTTCGAATACACCCTTAAAGTTTGTTATTGCTGTAAAAGTTGTTTTACAGGTTTGTTCGCTAGTCGTTGGAAATTATTTGTTTTTTGGATACCCATTCTGATGAGGAAAGATTTTTATAAAGTAAATGCAAACTTATTTGATTGATTCAGAATTCACTTATTAGGTGCGTTCGTAAATATGTAAATACGTAGCACCTATTGTTTCGCTTAGTCCGCCCGTCTGTCTGTCCGTCCGCATATAACAACGCAAAAACTACCCAATCGAATCGTTTGAAATTTAAAATACATGATTATACCATAATTTTGTCGAGTCCTTTAAAATTTTATGAAAATCGGATGGATAGATCAATTACAGGGACAATCAAAAAGATTCCGTTACATTACGGTCAATGGAGAAAAAAGTTTCAAATGCATTTTAATCGTTTGAAATTTAAAACATATAATTATTGTGTAATTTTGTCGAGTCATTTCAAATGTTATGAAAATCGGATGCATAGATCAATTACAGGGACAATCAAAAGGATTCCGTTACATTACTGTCAATGGGGAAAAAATTTTCAAATGCATTTTAATTGTTTGAAATTTAAAACATATAATTATTACGTAATTTTATCGAGTCATTTCAAATGTTATGAAAGTCGGATGCATAGATCATTTACAGGGACAATCAAAGGTATTCCATTACATTACGGTCAATGGGAAAAAAGTTTCAAATGCATTTTTATGATGTTACATTCATTCGAACATAATAGAATTGGCATGAATCTATGAAATATGTATTAAAATATGCATTCTGTACAATCTGTGATGCAAAGAATTTTTATTATTAAATTACAGGGTCTCACAAAAGTATTCCACTACATAATGCTACACGGGGAAACATTGTTTGGGGCGTGTTTTAATTATATTCAACTATTTCACATTTTATGAATAAGATATACGTTGCTGAGGTGTAATAAAAATTACTTTCTGCATATTTACAGAAACACAAAGATTTCGACTACTATACTCTATCCGAAGTACACTTTACTATATCAGCAAGATCTGAATATTTTTAAAACTTCGTTATCGTACGAACGCACCTCATTTGCTACGTTCACGTGCAATTTCCAACTTGTTTTAAGTTAGTGATCGTATACGGAAGTTTAAAATTCACATGGCAGCTTTCATTTTATGTTTATATTATACATTGTTGAAGCTTTTATGCTATTTTTGAAGAATGTGCTTTAGGTGCAGCCATAAGGTCTTAAAACACTGTTCTCCTCAAATTATTTAAATCATTAAAGTAATAATTAAAGTAAAAAAAGAACTAATCATTTTCCATCAAAACTGCCCTGTACATTGTATGTCTCTTTAATTAATAAAACCAAAATAAATTTCTAAACATTCTATTAAAAAATTTACAATATTAATTTCCTTTGTACATTAAAAATTCCCGCCCTAAACGAGTCGTAAAGAAGGAAATCGAATTTGATCCATATATGAAAAAAAAATAGAGTCAAGCATAATGTTTGAATAAACAATTTTATATTATTTGAGATAGGTGCAACAAAAAATTAAAAACAAATATTATTGTCATGTTTCGATTCCAATCTAACCATAATCTCAAGTAGTATAAAATTGTTTATTCAAATTTTTATATGAAAGGTGAAGTTCTTAAAATTTTGCGATTTAAAAATCTAATAGATTTAATATCTTTTTTATGATAGTTTTTGTTAAGCCTAATGATAAAATAGAGGGGAAAATAATGCCCCGTATTCATGGAAAATCTGTATCTCTCTTTCAAAATTTACCTTATATTTAGCTTTACTTGTTTAAAGTGTCTTATTGCTGAAAAAGTTGTTTTACAGGTTTCGTTCGTTAGTCATTGAAAATGGTTCGTTTTTGACCGCACTTCATTTCCCATGCTTCTTTTGTGGCGGAAATGGTCGTTATTTCTTTTATTTCTTGCTATGGTAGGATACCCATTCCGATCAGGGAAGATTACTTAGAGTAAATGCATACTTATTTGATTGATTAAGGATTTAATTATTTTAAATTAGTAATCGCTTATAGTCCAAGAGCCGACCGCACAAAACCCTAAGTCATTGATCACAAGAAAAAAATCTTTTATTTTTATGGAAGAGTAGTAAGAGGGGAATCTAACGATCCATGTCTGCCGGAAGTGAAGTGGTGCATAAGAAAAAAATTAATACCACTAATGATTCACTCGTAGGTTTAACATTGTGCTTGCCGTACAAAGAAAATACGAAAACATGGAAAATTGGGTGCAGGAAAACACAATGCTAAGTCTACGAGTCAACCCCAAGTGGTATCAATTTTGGCTTATGCGCCACTGCACTTCCGGATTATTAGATTCCCCCTATTACTACTCTTCCATAAAATAAAGGATCTTTTCTTGTGCTTGATGACTTAGGGTTTTGTGCGGTCGGCTCTTGGACTATAGGGAAGTTTGAAATTTATCATATGTGCAGATGCCATCGTATATAAATGTATATGTGTAATTACAAATGTTTAAATGCAGATAAAGATATCGATGTTTAAATGTAGTCTGTGGATATAAATGTGGATGAATGTGCAGCATGGATGTGTTTATTTTAAAATGTAGATCACATGTTTGTTTGTGTTTATTTAACAAAAAAATTAAAAATAAGAAATATTTATTTTATTTCTTCATATTAAAGTACTCTATTAGTTAAAAAGACAGTTTTTGTCAAATATCATATACCATTGTTTTTTTATTTTATTTGGAAAATTGTGCAAGCAGTTATGCATTTTTTTTTTGGGGGGGGGGGGGGAGGAGGCATATGATCAAGGACAATGTATGTAACTTAGGGTTATTTTTGTTTCAGCCCCCAAACCTGAAATGTGAATTTAAATAAGACAAATAAAGAAAGTACCTTTTAATGTTGCGATTAAAGAAGATATCACATAAAAATCTAAAAAAAGAAATTAAAGAACTCGGATGAATATTCTAGAAGATTTCCGAAAAAAAAAAAAATGAATTTGCTTTTAAAAATTATTTTTACAAACAATCAGTTAGGAAAATCTTTAGATATTAATGATTATATGTCTTTAAAAAACAGTTGTCTACCATTTATGTGATTAGCCACCCTTGGCGACCAGTTCGGTCTCCCTTGAAGGCATACTAAGCATTAAATCATATTGCTTTCTAACCAAGCTTGTAACTGTGCGTTATATAATAACATCCCAATATTTCTCGCACTCCCCCTCTTTTCATAACCATAAGTAAGCGATAAATGCTTATGCATCACTATTATAATAACTCAGTGAACATAAAGAAAAGAAATAGAGAAAAAAAGGAAAGCGTATCACGAAATCCTGAAGATTTGAAGTTCATAATGAGCAATATTTTAATTCTAACATTTCACACTGTCCACAAACACTATATAACAAACTTATAACTGAGCGTATCGTCACATTATTTATCTCATTTTTTTTGATAAGTGTATAAATAACTGAAAAAATCTTAAAGCTTTCCACTCAAGAGTAAGTCAATCACGTCATCTGAATTTATCGAAAAAGAAAAATTACTTGTAATAATATACAGGAAATTTAAAATTGCGTAATGAGAACTGTGCGTACTATTCCAATATTTCTCGCATTGCCCCCCCCCCCCCTCCTTCCCATAACCATAAGTAACCGATAAATGCTTGTGCGATTCATCGCTATTAAAGTAACTCAGTGAACATAATGGAAAGAAATAGAGAAAAAACAAAAGCGTATCATGATATACTGAAGATTTGAAGTTCATAATGAGCAATATTTTAATTATAACACTTCACAGTGTCCACAAACACTGTATAACAAACTTATAACTGAGCGTATCATCACATTATTTATCTCATTACTTTTTCTGTTAAATGGATAAATAACCGTTAAATGTTCAAACATACCACTCATCATTATTAGATGGAAACTTGCGTTCTTCATTCATTATACATTCTGCGGCTTCATTAAGAATGACAGGTTGCGTCATTAAGTAGTGCTAGGTCATTAAGACCCTCATGATTTTTATCGTTACCACGCCAAGGTCGTTACATAAGGCCACAAAAAAAAAAAAAAAAAAAAAAAAAAAAAAAAAAAAAAAAAAAAAGAAAAAAATTAATAGAACTTCGACAAAGATGATGGGAGTAAAAAAAAGGAATGGGTCAGGGGGTGTTCTTTTGGCGCATATGATTTATTGTGATTGTAATAACCATGCTAAAATTGAAAACAGAAATTTAAAATAAAGAATTTAAAATATAAATTAGAAAATTGATTGCAAAAAAGATAATATCAAAGCATGTAACAGTCTTTATTTTTTTCTTTCTTAATGAGTAACATTTTCTGTTTATTAACGTTATAATCATACACTTTTTTTCTTTATAGAAAAAAAAAGAAGTTTTGACAATAGGAGTTAACTGACCACTTTTTATTCTTTATTGAAGTTACATGGACAACCTCTCATTTCTTCGTTAATCTTCCTTGGATTTAAAAATTTAATTAAAATAGTTTTATTTTTCCTCTGTGGTGATTTTTAAAAATAGTGAAATTTACACTTCTCAGTTGACTGAAAACAAATCAACACCAAGAAAAGGAGGAAGTAAGTATTTTTCTCCCTCTCTCCATATCCCTCTGTGGAAGGTATTTAATTTTATTTCATGTTAAGGGTGTATTCGAAAAAATGATTTTCCACCTTCAACAGCTCGAAATTTTCTGATACATTTTCGGACTCATTTTTAAAAGTAGAAACATGAAACTTCCTGGGGTGATTTTTGAAGTAATGTATAAGATGCCGTGTGATGTAATTTTTCTCTGAATTAATTAGAATTTGATTTATAAACTATTATTTTCTGAGTTCGATCGTTTTTTCGTCCTCAGATCTCCAGGTTTGTAAATTTCTGTTCAAATTGGCAACTTTGGGAGCATTTTTAACAATATTTTCTACATTTACCAAAAAGTTGATAAACAAACACAGCACCTCATGTAGTTTCTAAATAAGAGATTTAGAAACTTTGGTGCATTTGAGAGCAAAAATGAGTTTAAAAATAAATCTGAAAGTCAGCTATATTGATTGGAATACACCCTTAAGGGTGTATTCGAAAAAACGCTTTTCCACCTTCAACAGATCGAATTTTTCCGATACAATTTCAGGCACATTTTTAAAAGTAGAAACATGAAACTTGCTGAGGGGATTTTTGAAGAGATGTACAAGGTGCCGTGTGATGTATTTTTACGCCCAATTCATTAGAATTTGATTTATAAACAATTATCTTCTCAGTATGACCCTTTTTTCCGTTCCCAAGTCTTTCGCTTCGGAAAAATCTGTTCAAAACATCGTTTTTGATTGCTTTTTTGCAATATTTTCTACCCTTATCAAAGAATCGAAAATCACGGCACCTTGTGTACTTTCTAAATAAGACAATTTGCCAGTTTGGTGCATTTGAGAGCAAAAATGAATTTAAAAATAAATCTAAAAATAAGATTTTTGAATCGAAACACATCCTTAAGGGTGTATTTCGATTGTCATAAATCAAATTCTAATGAATTGAGCGAAAAATAACATCATACGGCACCTTGTACGTCTCTTTAAAAATCCCCTCAGCAAGTTTCATGTTATTACTTTTAAAAATGTTTCTGAAGAAAATTTCGAGCTGTTGAAGGCAGGAAAGCGTTTTTTCGAATACACCCTTAATGTATTGTATTTAAAATTTTCCTAAAGTAAAATCTATTTGACAAAAATTATTGCACATAAGTTAGCTGGACATCCAGTCGTAAGAAATCAACCGATTTAGATTAAACACAACAGTTTTGCTCGTAATTTTCTTTAGAAAATCCGAATATTTCAAATCTTGCATTTTCTTAATTTTCATATTTTTCATCCCATTCAGGTCCATCCAGTCATTCAGATCCTAAAATTGTTAATGTTTCCCATTTTTTATAGTTTGATATGGCTTTTTATGTTGATATGTTTAAACAAAATACCTTGTAGAGGTTAGGGGAGGGCGGAGTACAATCCCAAAAAAAGAAATCTGAATTTATCGTAATTCATAATTGTATTATTCATTAAAAAAAAAAAAAAAAAAAAAAAAAAAAAAAAAAAAAAAAAAATCAATACGTGAAGTTATTATACGAAGAAATTAAATAAGCAAGGAGTAGAAAATTTTAAAATTGGAAGAACTATGTCAAAAAAGTTGTTTATAAAATTCTTATTAGTTATACTTTACTTATCTAAGGTAAAATGTCATTAAGTTTAAACTTTAAGGATATTGGTCACTGTTTTGTGCAATTTTTTCAAAATATTTTCTTGGGAATGAAAAACAATGATATTAGTAAAAGATTTAGATATGTTCACTTTTTTTTTTCAAAATATTACATACTTTATTTATTTAAACTTTGTAATGCATATCTTTTTTCTATTTATTTACTTTATTTTTATTTTTCTAGGTTACACAGTTTTTATAAGTTTCGTTGAGAAACTTTCTTTTTATTACTTTGCTAAATTAACATATTAAACTGAAAGTTTCAATCACAGAAATATGTAATTTTTAGTTTTAGTTTCTAAAATACGGAGGCGGAAGGATTTTTATTAAGTATAATTATAGAATCTAGGTTTTCTTTTTTAACACACAGTTACAAGCTTGGGCAAAAAAAAAAGTATTGGAATTGAAACAATTTTCATTAAGCAATTTCAAATTTTCATCAAATTATAACAAGTAAATTTTCTTTTTCGACATATTCAGTTAACGTTCATTGATTTACTCTATTAATAATAAGTGTAAAACGTGGAGATTTTTCGGTTACAGATCAACTTATCAGAAACAAAATGGAAGAAATATCGGGATTGAACGCATGATTAGAAGCTTCAGTTGTAATTACGTCTTTCTTTAATATTAAATAAAAAATTATTTTAGTTAAAAAAATAAATAAAAATTCTTCGGCGGAAAGGTGCATTTATATACACAAAATAACAAAAAAATTACAATAAAATAAAATAAAAATATCTATACAGAATAAAATATATAGAATAGAGCACAAAATAATTTACTTTCTGAAATATATATATCAAACGGAAAAAATTCACATTTCGCTCTACAAATTCCAAATAAAATTGAAAGTTGGATAAAATTTACTACAATGTGCTAAGAGATCGGAACCAGATTAGGGTGAAATTGCCACGAAACAAGATAAATAAATATTAATAAATAAATAAAAATTAAATCAAAATTCGCATAGAAAAATTAAATAAATAAAATCTAATAATAATAATAAATAAATAAATAAATAAATAATGCCCTAAATGCCTTCCTGCAAAACCATTGTCCGACTACTGTTAGCTTTACTTTACTTTATTTTGTTTATTTGCGTTAGAACGTTTCCCAGGCTCTAGAGTCGGATGTTTCAGAAGACATAAAAGTCTATAAACATAAGGTAATAACGACACTTTATTTATAATTAAAGCATAATAAATACACTGTTATTATTCCAATACATTTATTGGGATTTTGATTAATAATATAATACAGGATTTTAACGATGCCTAATTTTACAGATATTAATTTAATTCGCATACGAAAAGGTTGCTCTAATACTTAAGAAAGAACCCGCTCACCTCTTAGATATACTAGGAACGTCATCGTCGGGCGTCAGGCACATACCCATACCGGTGCTCATATCCAAAACATCAACTTATTCTCTCATCCCAGGGAGAGCACAAAACAAACACAGTCATGGAAAACTATTCTAATCTATCCTTTTTTTTTTCTTATTTTCCTAGGCACCGCATTTTACTAACTTCTCCCTGCCTGAAAATCCCTCCTAAAAATCTTATCCTCCTATAAAATTTCTCTCTCTTGCATATCATTATAATTTTTCAAGTAACGCGCAAATTCATATGCAGGTGGTCTGAAAACAAATCCTAGTAAACAGCTAAAACCCCTTTTACGATGTAATGTGAGAATCGTGTTACCGAATGCGACATTTTTTTAGCTAACATGTTAATCCCACTATTAAATTTGCAGACATTCAAATACCACAGTGGACATATTTATTACTTTGAACTCCCATATGCGCGAAGATTCTTACTCTTGTTTACAGGAAATTCAATCTTTTCCAGTCTAACTTATAAACAATCTTGACAAATTTATTGGCTAACTGACTGTTTAGCCAGAATTCACTAACCCCTTACCAAACACCCCGTTTCACAAAAGTCGTTAAATCGTGGAAATTCTATCCTATTGACGAATTCCCGCATGCACGTGCACCTCAAACTATCTTGTGTGGTCTACATCCTGCATTCTTATATAATATGTCTTTTATTTTTTTTTACTGTACTGTACTACTACAGCGAGCCTCGAAAATGTGTCGGGTTTATCCCGACAATGATACGACTTTCTCCATAAAGAAAAAAAAAACACAAAAAAAAGGAAAAAGACCTAAGTCCCAATAAAACAATTAGGCATCCTCTAGATCCTTACAATTGTAAAAAGAGAAATAATACGCATTAAATACATTACATTTATAAAAATCAAGCAATAATAATAATAATAATAAATTTGAAAGTCATGATGATACCATCTTTCAACTAGGCAATAAATAAGTAGCGATAAAATAATTTTAGTTATTAAATGAATAATACCAAAATAACATTAAACACAATGAAGAATTAGCAATATAAAAATAAATTTCTTCCTGATTAGAATCACCAAATTTGTTAGGTGAAATGTTCCATAGATGCACAGACGTAAATATAGTTTGAATAAAAGTTTTGAAAAAATGCATCTGAAAGAAAAGTCTAATAAATATTATTAATATGCATGTAAAGAAAGCACTTTTCAACAAATGTCTTTTGGTAATTTTGTACACTTGCATCACCATCAATGTCTATTGAAGTCAAGTGTTTATAGAATAATTTATCATCCTTGCACTGAAAGAAAGTTTTTTACGGAAATAATGTCATTTCTTTTCACTTATAGCGATTCACAAAAGTATGTTGTTTAAAGTCATTCGTTGAGGTCGATGATCGAAATTTGACAGTAACAGTCGTAAATGAATCACATCTACACATCTGAAGAGTAAAATAAAGTCATTCGTTGAAATCGAAGATTGAACTTGACAGTAACAATCGTAAAAGATGCACATCTACGCATCTGAAGATTAAGATAATTATATTCTTTTGATTTTATTTCTTCTTTTGTGAAATTCGATGATTAAAAAATAAATCCAATGTTTGAAGTCCGCTCACAAACCGCAGGTATATTAACGATTATAGAAGCCATATAAGTCGTTGTAGGTAAAGTCCACCATGTTGTTTGTTGAATTTGATAAAACGTTAAATATCAATAAGTTCCTCCACCAACTAAAGTTAGAAACAGTGATATACGATGGGTTAATTAGTATTTGCAGAATTGGAGGTGGTGTTGGAATGGAACGTAAACAGAAGTAGTAGAATTCCAGTATCACCTCCGCGATCCTCACTACTGAAATATGGATGGAATATTCGTATCCCATCTTATAAACACGCCGTCCCAAACAAATCACAATAAAAAGAAAATGATTTGTGTGATGTTTTTCTTGCATGGAAATGTATATAAGAATCACCAAACGATAAATATTTCACAAACAGGTAAAACTGCGCATTCTTTGTAAAGTTTTCAAGTTGCAGCTTGTTGGATGAAAAGTGATGAAATAGCAGGCAAAATTTTTAAGCAATCATCAGTAGCATGATGATATATTGTCATACAGAAGTATATGTACATGACCGTAACATGCATTGAGTGTAGAAAATTGACTGCAGCAAGTGAAGAATTTCCACAAAAGTTCATCAAGGGGGGGAACAGCCTCAGCTGCTCCTTTTCCACTGGCAGTAGATTATAGCGGAATTCCAGGGATTTGTGTGTAGTATAGTTTTAAAATAATGATTGATATGTGCAGGAAAGTGGGTTTAACAATTAAGTATTTCGAGCAACCAAATATTATTAAAATTAATTTAAACAATAAAGTAGTTTACTAAAATTCAGCTGATGGCATAAATTTAAAAAAAAAAAAAATCGAATAATAACTCAATTATATTATTATTGTTTTTTTTTTTTTAGCAAATTTAATTCAGTTAATTATTTATATTTAAATTGAAAATACGAAGATCAACTCTTAAGGCAATAGTATAATGATTCAAAGGAATCGTCATGTTGTATATTTAGTCAACTTTTCTTTCCCATTTGTTTGTAAAAGGAACAAATGATGAAAGAAAATTAAGCATAACATATATTTATATTATTACTTTTTTTTTTCTAAAGTTACACTCTTGAAATTAAAGTCCCATTTAATCATCCTAACAATACATTCCCGCAATTGGCCATTTTGCAGAAATGAAACAACATATGATCAAATAGAAAATTCTACTAGCATTTATAAATTTGAATGTTTAAGTGGATGTAATGTATTATTTTATATGTGTTTAAAATAAATTTTGTTTTTGTATAATAGAATTGCTGAACGCCTTTTCAATAGAATAAGAAAAAAATTTTGAAATGATGAAAGAAATCAAAATAATATATTTAAAACAATCATAAATATTTATCTAAAAACAAATAAATCACCCTGGTTTATGATTATAAAACTTAGCTAAAGTTAATAAGGCACTTATTATAATTTAATTAATTATTATTATTTTGTCATAATTTTAAATCTAAATCAATTCCAAATAGACTAATTATACAAATACAGTTCTTACTGCAAAAATTGTTCCATAGAAATAAATTGAATTTGATTACGATCTAATTATAATACAAGTTATTGCAGAAAAAAAAACTAATATCTCAATCATGTCATACAACTACAATATCTAACACTCTTAATCTTCTTAAATATAAAATTTCAATGCTACGTCACCATACATAACAATGTAGTAAACTTCTGCATTTATTTACATATATAATCCGACACCTGATATCTAATTAATATACATAAACAGGTAATTATCAAAATATCAAAACACACTTCTATAGTATAATAACTTGAAATGTCATATTAATTTTCTTATATGACACGTTCGATTTAGTAAAATAACATGAGTAACATAAAAATAAGTGTGCCATTTTAGTATAATAATCAAATAAAACCCATGCAATTTTCTATGTATTGGCACTTTAAATTGAATTAACAAACATCTATATAACAATAAATACAGTTGAGTGATATTCTACTATATTATACTAGATATAACCAAATTCATACTTCCTTTATAATGAAAGTAAATTATAATTTATATGTATAATAGAAATGTATCATATTATATTAAAATTTAACAGCAATAACACTACCAACTTCATATAATTCAACTACAAAAAACACGCTTATATTTTATGACTATCAATATTTTTCTAATGCATAAAAGTATACTATAAGCTAAAATCTTTTATATATCTTTCTCTCTACCTTTTTTTTCTTTTGAACGCACTTTTGTTTACCCAAAATGAAAACAAAACAGAAGTCACCCACATATCCTATCTGGTAGCCTAACTTTTTTTTTTTCCTTTTGAACGCAATTTGTTCACCTTACCGATAATATCTCGTATCCTATCCCCATTTTTCCTTTTTTTTTTTTTTTTTTTTTTTTTTTTTTTCTTTGGGGAGATCACAAGATCGTATTTCTCTTTAACCACATTCCCGAGCAAGTTCAACAATCCTTTGCGAATCCTCCCCTCATACAGATGGAACACAAATTCACATATTTTTATCTTTCTTAGATAAACAGTTCGTACTTGACAAAAGAAGTTCTCCAAGAGGTCTGCACGGGCCGGAATTTCCAGGCCCGGCCCGGCCCGGCCCGTAGGAAAGTTATTTCGGCCCGGCCCGGCCCGTTGTAAAACTCAAAAGTTCGGCCCGGGCCTGGCCCGGCCCGTTTAAATTTTTATATTTTAGGCCCGGCCCGGCCCGTACAAAAATCAGCAAAAACAGGCCCGGCCCGTTTTGGCCCGTTACAGTTTCTACGATTTCTAAAAAAATCAGATTTTTATCATATAACTAAGATATTTTTAAAGAATACTGCATACGTATCTATGGAATGATTTTACAGTATATTTTACAGCAAATACACATTAACAACATTAATGATTACTTAAGCTAATGATTCTTAGGCTTTCAACATTCGAATAAAGATTCATCAAAAAATTAATATGGCTTAGAATAAAAGAAAAAAGAAAGAAAGCTAAAAACATCGTTAATTTTGAAGCTGTTTAATAAAAGAAGATTTATAAATAGATTTCTATATCATTTTATAATAGATTTCAAATCCAAATTCATTCTTAAATTCAAAGAAGCTCCTTTCTGATGCATTTCTAAATTCATTTTTTTTTCTCAGAAACGCATAAGATTAGCAGGTATCTTTATTCAGAAAATATATAATCGAATGGCGTTATCCATTTTTTGATACAAGCAATTTAAGAATTCTGCAAACAAATAAAATACTGTCATAATTAGCGTTTTGAATAGTTTTTCCGAAACAATAGCAAGGGAAGGGAGAAAAACCTGCAATCATTTGAGAAACTATTACATGTCAACAAGGTTATACAAGTATTTTATTTACCAAAAATGAAAAACTTTATTCGATTCCAAATCCCTTCAATAATTAGGTTTATCACTTTTATACTTTTACAATTTAAAATTAATCAGAAAATGTGTCAAACTTTCGCATTATTGAGAAATTAATTTAAAAATCATCAAGAAGTATATATCCAAAGACTAAGCTAACATAAGTTCTTTATCGCTGTTAATAATTTTACAAATCATGTTTTCTGCCAATAATTAAGTCTAGTACCGGTCCGGCCAGTCTATATGTAGAAAAATAATGCAAGCGTGATCTCGGACCGGCATGAGTCAGCTAAAAAAATATTAAAACGGGTTACACATATTGTAATCCTCCGATGCCGATACACTGTGCATTTTTATATTGATGCTGTCAAACTAATATGGCCACATTTATACTTATTCTCGTTAAACCATTTTCGTTGAAAATAGCTCATATTTTATCGTTTCTGCTGAAATCTTCAAAACGGGCCGGCAGGCCCGAAAATTTTTTTTATCGGCCCGGCCCGGCCCGTCTGGCCCGTTCAATTTTTTTGCCGGCCCGGCCCGTTTATCTTGTTTGTCGGCCCGGCCCGGCCCGTTGAAAAAACTGTTATAAATCTGCCGGCCCGGCCCGTTAGAAAATTCGAAACGATCCCGCCGGGCCGGGTACGGGCCACGGGCCAGGCCCGGGCCCGTGCAGACCTCTAGGTTTTCCATGCATGGAAAGAAAATGTAATTTATAATTGTTTCAATCTACTCTATCTATATCTATATTTATATTTATATTTATATTTATATATATTTTTTTACATTATTTACAGAGATACCCAAAATTCTATATGCCCATAAATATAATTATAATTTTCAACTTAATAGATCACTGAGCCGAACGGAACATAGTATATACCAAATAATTAAGATATACTTTTATTTACACCTAATACCTATACATAACCTAGAAGAAAACTCAAACTTCGTAAAAAAAAAAAAAAAAAAAAAAAAAAAAAAAAAAAAAAAAAAATATGGTTATGAATACAGAAATACAATAGCAAAATACCACTAAACCGAAATATAAAAGAATATCAGAGGAATGTGAATGCATTTTAATAAACTTAATATCTCTTAATCAATAGTAATTATAATTGTTTATCAAAACAATCTAATAGTTACAGAAACATTATCGCATTTGTTACAAACTACTTCGTGAACAAGAAGTGTTACAATTAAGACAACGGTCATTATGTATCTTCCCCAATTCTTCAGAAAATTATGACATATTTATACTCTTTGTCGATTTATTTGGATTATGGTCATTGATTTACTCTAATCATGGTATTTTCAATTGGCATGTGAGGACATTTATTGGTTGCATATTTATCTATAAGGAAAAAAAGGGAGCGAACCACTGTAATGGTACGTTGGTTAAATCTTATTTGTATTGTGTTTATGAAAAAAAAAAAAAAAAAAAAAAAAAAAAAAAGAGTTGCTGTCATTAAGACAGGGCTGGTTTTCTAACTTTAAGTCTTTTAGAAAAATGTGACATAAAGCATTGTTCCAATTGTGTCTTCAACTGTTAATACCAAAACGGTTCACATTTTATTAGTTTTTTTTCTCAAACACTTAGATTTTTTAAAAATTTGTTGTGAACTATGCAAGTTGAGTCATAAATATCGAAACAATATTCTATCTCCTTAAATATTGCTCCTAGATCCATACTTCCAATTTCAAAAATTCATAAAAAAGGTGAATTTTTTGATAAGATTAGTTGCAACTCCATGGGGATCTGTTTGAAAAAATGCGAAAATTAACTTTTTATACGGCCCCCGTAGGGTAAAATTCCCAATTAGAAAATTATTCCTTATTCATTCCTAAATTGAAAAAAGAAAATTTCATCTCCGTATCTAAAAACCTCACAGAGATGTTAAAATCCAAAATTCTCAAAAATTCATGACTTACATTATTTAACCATGCCTGTAAAGGAAGAGTTTTTGACTCATTTGAAAGAAAGTGAGGGATCGTCTACAAATTATCCGTTATTAAATTTCGATTTAAGACAGTGTCTCTTATTTGGACATAAAAAGCAGCGTATTGATTTAAAGCTAAACTTATTTTTAATGTATATTAGTAGTCTGCACTGAAGATTTCATGGATCGAAATATTTAGGTCCGGTCCTAAACCGACTCACAAGGAAAAATTTTCGGCCCAGCCTGGAAAATATGTTAGAATTATATCCTGGAAAAAGTTGAAATCATAGCCCGGCCAAGCCTTAAATTTTTATACGCAGTTTTTTTTTTTTTTTTTTTTTTTTTTTTTTTTTTTTTTTTTTTTACTTTGGCTAGGTAAAAATTGTTTCGCATGGAGGAGTTCTGACCAAAAATACTTATTATGGTTTTTCGTTTATTATATTTATACTTTTTATTATTAAAGAAGTGACAAAGGCTGTGATGTTTTTATTTTATCAATGAATCTCTATTTATATGTAAATGTTTCACTTATATTTTAATATCATTAATCTATATACCATGCGTTGGAGACATTGAAAAATGTTATCAGTAAAACCTTTTAAGGCGGAATCACATATAAAAAAGAAAATACGTTATAGACAAATGCCCTTCCTAGGTGGTGTAAATGGAGTTTATTTTTTCTTAGGTATCATTATATTTATTTTGCATGGATCGACACATTTTCCGTTTAAGACAGAATTCCGTCATAGGCTGGTTTTTTTCACTGGTTTTATTGTATTTCATTTTTTAGCGTTCGTTTAAATATACTATTCTTTAAAAAATGAATTTTAAAGTTTATTTATATTTATATATTTTTTGTAAAATAAAAACAATTTCAAAATCTATGTGTTTTTCGTAAAAATTTTGATTGAACCAAACTTTACTTATTTTATGCACGTATTAAGTCAGTCACAAACGGTTATTTTATTATGGATTGTTCAAGACCAGGATTAAAAATTTCGTCCAGTAGGGGGAAGTGGGGGACATTGATATATGGGGCACATTGATACACTCCCTGTAGTGCACATAGGGCCATCACAGGAAGTTTCACAACAGCTCCAAAAGGTGATACTAATGCACTCAACTATATACAGAAAGTTTTGGAATGATTCAGTTTTTTTTGTTGAAATGGGACGAGTGATTAATTGTTTTTGTAGGTCAAAAGGAAATTTGAGTTGTACAATTGAAATGATATTACACAACTCTTACAGTATTTTCAACCGAAAAAAATACTCTCTCTGGCAAGAAAACTACTCTTTATCAGTTTCTGATTCTTTTTTGTTAGATAAATTTTGTAGTATTGGATTTGAGACTCATTAATGAGTCTTTCAAAATGACTGTATGGGGCACATTGATACAGTCTTTATTGGGGCACATTGATACAACCTAAATCTTTTTCTAGTTCATTTTTTCATTACCTTTTATTACTTTTTTTACAACGCACTCCTTAAACCAACCATTTTTCTCTAAAAATTTTAAATATTAGTTTTTATTGAAGTGAGATAACTTTAATTTCTTTATATTAGAAGATTTTATAGTATTTTTGCAAAGAGAAGACGTACGAACTTACCTAACATATAGTGCTAGTAGAACTAATTAAAGAAAAGGACGGCAGCCTGAAAAATCTCAAATTTATATCAATTCTCCAGAGAAAAAAGTATTTTCTACATGAAAAGTGTTACGTAAGTGAAACAAGCTGCAGAACAGCACAGGATAATTATATTAAAAACAGAATTTTTAATATAATTATCCTTCATTTTCTGTATATAAACCGATTTATAAAGAGAAAACTTTTTAATTTTTCATCTTTCCTAAGAAAGAAGATAATGCTGGGGTTGAAGTATCAGATATGACCAAGTTACTACTGTCAACAATCAGACAAGGAACAGCCAGAACATCAGGTCATTAAACATTTAATTTTGATTGCTTTAATATTGCTTACAAATAAATTGTGGGTGATTTGAATTTTTAAAAATAATCTAAAATGGTTTGCTAACTATTTTTTTATGAAAAATATGCATTGGTGTTATTTTGTCTCCATTTTTCCCAGACGTATCAAAGTGTATCGATCGCTCCCGGGGATGGGTCACATTGATACAAATTACTTTTTTTGATTTTTTAAAAATTACATGCAAAAATAATATATAAAACAACGATTGTACGTTTTTATAACACAGAGCACAGGTTTTGCTGACATCACATAGAAAAATAACTTGACATTTCTGCTTTCTAGACACCAAAAAATTTTTTAGAAAAAAGCTGTATCTATGTACCCAACTTTCCCCTACAGACCTAGGAAGAAGGAAGCAATCCTCTCCAGTATGAAAAAGACGTTAGGCCCGGCCAGGCGTCTTCAGAAAAAAGTAACGTCTGGGTCCTGCCCCGGCTTTGCTCAGTATACAGATTTTTTAACAGCTTCTCCAGGACGATAAAAAGCCTGAAGTTGTAAGAGCTAAATTTATAAAAAAGACTTAATCTGCATCTTAGAAAAGGCATTTTTCTGGGGGACATTTAAACAGTACACTTCGTTTTTCTACATAATGAGTTTTTCCGCACTAATTCTCTTCTTTAAATTATTAAAAATTAAGAACTGTTAAAGAAAAAAGTGCAAAAACATGAAACATGTCACTTTTTGATTATTTTACATTAGTTTTGTTTTGGCAAATTTGAAAAAATATTCACTTTTGAAAATATGCTTTTTTTAATTCTTATATTATCTTTTCCTTAAATATTTTTAATAGTTTTAAAATTAATATTGAAAAACAAAAATCCAGGAACAAAACTAAAACCAGATTTTCATCTTTAATTAAATGGAAAGAAATTGAAATCCGATAAGTAATATTTCGAGTTACAACGATTTTAAATTATCCCATTTAAACCAGTATTAATCATAAAATTTTTTATATATTTTCTGAGAAATTTCAGGATGTGGTTTTCTTAGCAAATTATATGGATAATCATCACACACATACACACACACACACACACACAAAAAAAAAAAAAAAAAAAAAAAAAAAAAAAAAAATAGATTTTTTACATGCTTTCTAGAATTGTTAAAGTAACATTGTATTTTGAATTGCGCACATTTCAATTTGTGTCTAATCCCTTAAAACCTGATGAATTATTTAAATGACTATAACTCTGCGAGTTTTGAAGATATGAAGATGCAAGTTTTTGTGTCTTATTCAGACTGGATAAGGAAAGTTTTTCTGACTGGGATTTTTATCCTACGGGGGCCGTATAAAAATTTAATTTTCGTATTTTTTTCAAATAGACCCCCATGGAGTTGCAACTTAGCTTATGAAACATTTCACCTTTTTTATGAATTTTTGCAATTGGAAGTATGAGTCTAAAGGCAATATTTAAGGAGATAGCCTATTGTTTCGATATTTATGACTCACCCTGTATAATTAAGAAAGACAAAGAAAAAAAAACTTCAATATTACCTCAGTATTTACAGAATTTTTTCTTTTCTAAATATGAAGTATTGATATTAATAAATATTTTTTTAATCGCAATTTTTAAAAATAGGGAAAAATAGAGCAATTTTTATTATTTGTTTGTATTTAAATCTACGCAAGATTGAGCTACACATTTAAAAACAAATAAGGAAAACTCTTTATTATTAGCCAATTAATGTATAATTTTTTTTCAAATGTAAATGTTTAATATGAATTGATAAATACATAAATTCGGAACATTTAAAAAGAGGAAACATAGACAGCTCCTTTACTTATTTGCTTGTAGTTAAATTCAAGCAATTAAGCTACACTATTAAAAAAATCATAATAATAAAAAGAACGCTATGTTAACCAGTGAATGTAAAGAAATTATTTTTTCCAAATCTTGATTAGACAGAATATAAATCACCTTTTTTTTTTTTTTTTTTTTTTAAAAAAGACAGCATTTTTATTTATTTGTCTGTATTTGAATTTATACCAGACTCAAAGCGTGTTTACGTAGCTAAACAAAAATCTAGGATTTTTGTAAAAGCGAGCTAAAAAAAAAAAAAAAAAAAAAAAAAAAAGAGATAAACTTTCAGAAAAGTTATATGACTTTACTGAGTGTCTTTCCCTACTTAACATTATTACAAACCTTCAGCTGCGAGCACTAGTCATTTTTCACAAAATAATTTGATTAACAATTTTTAAAACCCGATAACGCGCGTTTTAAATAAAAACCAAAAATGAAAACGCGAGTAACTTAAAACTTTTCGATTGATCTCAAACTTTATGGCTTATTCGAATATTTATGAGGGGAAAGCTGTTTTTGCATGGCAACTTCAGTTCAGAAACGTGCAAAAGACTCAGCGCTACTACACAAGTGGAGAGCGATAAATCTTTAAAAATTTATTTAACTTCGAAAAATGACTCAAAACTTGCTCAAAAGTTTGTACGGCACCAAGAAAAGCAAATTACGTTGAAAGTAAAGGGGATATATATATATAAGACCGGGGGAAAAAAGTGCAGTTCTGTGTATGGTTATGATCTTGATTTATCGCTTACTCTTCTGTGAGTTTATTTCAAGTTAAAATATGATCGGCCATGAATCATGTAATTAAGTGAATCCACAGTCCACCCCCCCCCACCCCCCCCCACGTAGCTGTCTTTGGGCATTTCGGGAAAAAGTCATCTCTCAACTTTTCCTTTAATACCGCTAGAGACGAATTCATCAATAAGGTTTTCCCTTTCTATACGACTCTGGCATGGAAAGGCAATTAAAAATAACTCATTTCGTTCTAGCGAGCCAGGCATGTACATATATGGAAAAATGTGGCGCAGGTTTTGATGTTGACAAATTGCGCTTCTCTGCGATGGCTGAAAAAAAGTCAATTAGCTGTCGGTTTTAATTGCTTTTCGTATCGATTTAAGAAAATTAATCCGAATTCCGTAACTTGGCATCCTTTTGCCGGGGAAGGGGCCATCATAACTCATAAGTCTTTTAGCTGCAGAGGTGTACTTTGTGTTGCAGTTTATTAATTATGGTTGTCGGTCGCCGAGATATTTTTCAGAGTTAAAGAAAAGTTATTAGTTTTCTGTAAATGGCAACATTTAATGGGTTTAAAACTAAACTGTACTTAAAAATGGCTTTTGAAATGTATGTTTATTGTCCAAATCATAACTGCCATCTGCTTACGAGGTAAAGATGAGATTCAAAATTCGATAATTACGACAGTAATCAGATGTCGGATCGTGATAAATAAATTTTTCGAAGTAATAAAATTTGTATATTGGCACTTCTGTCACAAATAAGAAGATCGAATGTTGCAGTCATCATTCTAAAATAAGAAAATTACAGAATAAGAGTTTTCAGATAAATATACTTCAAATGATCCCAATAAATAAATTCGATGTGCATATTATTATAATAGAAAAATAAATATATAAAAAGATAATTAAAATATTTTAGTTATGTATCAGAGAGTTTTATACAGGTTGATCCTAAATTTCACGCTCAAGCTTTAAAGGTGCTAGAATACACATCAACAAATAATGTTTATGTAGTAAATAAAGGTTATAATTTAATTATCCAGTCAAAAATGTGAAGAGTCACACTACAGTAAGAACTCAGATGTTTCTTCACATCAATTAACAATAATAAATATATTTTAAAGAATTTTGAAAAAATTAACCCTTTTTTGCGTGAGATGTCATGATATCACGAGAAAGGGTAAAAATGGCTACCATCTATATCCAAATAGAGGGTAACTAGAAGCTTCACATTTCTGAATGTAATTAGAACATATTCGATTTCACCTAAGAAAATAATTTTACACTTCCATCACTTTTAATGACATCACCACTGCATTTTATATAAAGTAAAATAAGCCTATTGAAATCTTCTTTAAATGGTGTCAAGCACAATTCGATTACAACACTAGTTAACCATTTAGAAAATGGTTATTGATCTCGGTCTAGAGATATCTGACCCACATTTGAATCCTTGTGATGTCCGAATTTTATTCGTTTTCTGATTCGTTCATATTTAATGTTCAGAAACGGAATACTTCTACTGCCACAGTGATAAAAAAGGTATTAAAAACCATTAATAACTCAAAAACAAATTAATATATAACTTTCAAACAAATTGCATTTAAAAGTAAATTTTTTCCCCTATATAACGGTGTAAAAATTGAAAATATGAGAATTTTAGAAGTTTAGAAGTTTGAAAATTTGCAGTACCAAAAATTGTAAAACTGAAATTTTATTTAAGATATGTTTATGATTGTTCCAGGAATATTAATGTTTAATCGATGGAGAACGTAATATATGGCTTTGTTATTACGTAAGCCACGTTTTGATCATCAAAAAATTATGTTTATTATTATTATTATTATTATTATTATTATTATTATTATTATTATTATTATTACTAGCATACCCAGCCCGCTTCGCCGGGCTTAATTTGAAGGTTTATTTAATAATTTATGTGTATGGTACGCTTCCCGGACCATCGGCACTCCACGTGCGTCGGGTGAGCGTCAGAACAAACTTTCAGCATATACATATGGGTGGTTGTACTTGAATGCACAGACCTGCGCGTTTTTTTCTATCTTGCTTTTATACCTCTGGACCGAGTTGGCGCATTGCCAAGATTTGCTTCCTCTGGACCGAGTTGGCGCATTGCCAAGATTTGCTTTCCCCTGTGCCTCAATTAATTAATTAATTAATTATCCTCGGAATTCCTTTTATTTATAGAGATTACTAGTTGAAATATAGAATTTATTCATAAATCTAAAATTTTAATCTTTGAAAATATCATTTTCCAAATAGTTGTTGTAATCTGTTAAATTACATTTTTTTTTTGGGGGGGGGGGGGCTTATCATCTCAAAAATGTGTAAGAAAAAATGGCACCTAAGATATTTGGAATCTGCATGTTAAAAACTATAGAATAAAATAAGAATATCAAACTTAGTACGTCAATCCAGCTGGAGCCACATTTTACGACATTTCAAACCCTATTATAATGATAGTTACATTTAGCACCGACAGTTGTTACAGTACTGTAGTGGTCTCAAAGTTCATGGCTGTCATTATTTAAGATATCATGTGACAGGAATTACAGAAGAAATCTTTTTCGATTTCTTTCACAGTATCTTGATTGTTTATTATTGTCTTTTTGCAAAAATTGTTATCATCATATTTATTTAGATGCTGCTTATTATACTGGCATCATGTCGTGCTTACCACCAAGTTTGGGTTCGGCTAAATTTTCGGCTCTTCTTTTTTTAAGACATCAATAAAGGAGACCGTGAGGGACATCTTCGATCTACAGACTTGGCTCCTAGTCTGAGGAATTCCTCTCGGGTAAAAAGTAAAATAAAATTACCGTATCTTCCGGCGTGTAACAGACATATTTGATATAAGAAAATTGGGTACTTACGTATTAATGCCACCGCAGCAGAAGTTGCACTAATACGCCAATAAAGAGCAATCTTGTTGTTTGCAAGCGCACAAAAAATGGCGTGAAAAAATGAGCGAAAAAAGCACTAAAATACTAAAAAAGTACTAAAAAAGCACTATAAAATGGCGTTAAAAATCAGCAAGCAACAAGGCAACAAGAAATCCAAAAGATAACTGTGTGCGCTTGCAAGCAAAAAGATTGATCTTTATTGGCACATTACCGCAAGTTTTGCTGCGGTGGCGTTAATACGTAAGAACCGAAAATTGATCAAAAGACGCGCGTTATAGTCCAGATACAAAAATGAAATATTTATTAAAAAAAAAAAGTGATAGAAAAAACTAAGATTCCATATTTAATAAACATCTTCTTATTTATCAAAAAAAAAAAAAAAAAAAAAAAAAAAAAAAAAAAAAAAAAAACCTTTTTGCTATTACATTACATGAAAAGTTTAGTTATTATTCAGTAAACTTTATTTTATGTTTTGCTATACATATCATAAAGTTTTTTTTTTTTTTTTTTTTTTTTTTTTTTGAAAAGAAGGAGGTGCGTGCGCGTTATACGGCGAATATATCTTAAAATTGAAAAATAAGTTTAAATATCCCGGTGCGCATTGTACACAGAAATGTACGAATACGGTATCCTTAATAATAACCATAGATTGTGTTGCGCCATTGTACAAGCTATTGACAAAACTGATATGACACTTATCGGCAGAAATTATTTTAGCGGTAAAATTTCTCGTATTAACTCTTTCAGGAGCAAGCAATTTTGTTCATGTAATGTTGAATTCACTCCGGAATTTTCGAAAATTTTTATTTGAGAATAAGCAAATGCTCTTTTACAATTTTTTCACACCAAAGCTATAAAAATAAAGTTTTCTTAAAAGATTCTCGTACAAATCCTGATTAATACTAATTGGGATAGAATATATCCTAGTTCTTTAAGACTGTTTTTAAATTGGAAAGGTCAACTGTATGATATAAATTTTAATTTATTTTGTTCGGAAATGCATGAAACTAGCAGGTGTTGTTTAGGAACTATCTAATCGCATTCAATCCCTTCTCCTTTTTTTTCAAACGCAAAAGATGTTTCAGGAAATATGGTCAAAGTTGGCGTTTTGAACCAAATTTTTTGACGAAAGCAGAAAAAACAGTCAAACTGGGGTTGAAAACATGATTGTCACATGATCAATTTCGCCTTTAATTCAATATTTAATTTATTGATCGCAAAATGTGATAACAGAGATCGATTCCAAATCGCTTCCATAGTCATGTCTTCCAATATTATACCTTTCCACTGAAAAATGAATTTGTAAATGTGTCAAAACTTTTTACTTTTGTTGAGCGGAGAAGTTGAGAACAGTCTTAAAGGGTTAAAAAAATTACTTGTCTTTCAGTACACTTCAATTCTGCACAGTAAAAACCGCATCGTTTATTGCGCCTATAATTTTTGAATTATTGTAATTCTATCTCTTTTTGTGATTTTTGAATTAACCTGGTGTTTATCTTTACAAGGTGGAACCCGTCGAATTTCGACGAAAGTGAACGTTTAAGAAGGAACTGTTTCATTGATTTATAATAAACCTACAAAATTAGCTACAGTAAAAAATGCATCTTACAATGGTCAGTCTAACTCTCAAAAAATATTATTTAAAGCTAAAATTAAGAAAAAAAAAATACTATTTCTATAAAACTCAGTTGTTCGAATTATTAAAATTAAACTTTAATCGAATATATAAAAGTATAATAATAAAACGAAATATAATAAAGATCAGTTATTAAGATGAAGTTATCAATTAAATGTGTAGAAAAAAAAAATATTTCAAATTGACACGATCTTAGAATTTCACGTGAAATCTAAACACGTCATAATTTTCATCTTCTCAAAATTTACATGAGCAATTTCAATTTTTTATCAATTTCAAAAGAAAATGGCGTATTTCTGTTGCCACGATTACAAAATTCGCACTAAAACTATAAAAAAATTAATAACTCAAAAATAAATTGAGATACAGCTTTGAAACAAATTGCATTTAAAAGTACATTTTTTTTCTCTATACGACAGTGTAAAAATTTAAAATGTGTTATGTTTAGAAATGTAAAATTTGCAGTAGCGAAAATTGCAAAACCGAAATTGCAGGGGAAAGTGTTGCCATTCGCAAAATGACGTATACGTTACGCACAGATACGTTTGGCCTTTATAATATAGATAGGCAATATCAGTATAGGCAAGTTTCATAGTATTTTGAATTAGCTTTTTTTATCAATATAAATTATGATAAATAAGTACATTACTGTTTATAATGCCTTTACCTACAGTTTTTTAACGTTTATTAGTTCTTTAACTTTGCACACAATTTATCATATTTGTCCCTTAAATTTTAAACTCATAAAAAAAAAAAAGTACCCAATGAAAAATTTCAATGTCTGGTTCAAGATATTTTATGTATTAAATTTAGCATTAATACTGTAAATTTTTATGACACAAAAAATTCCTTTTTCTAAACTAAGAATAATTCTTTTGTATGATATTTTTAAAAGTTTACTAAAAGTGAATTTATTAAATTTTCTTTTTTTCTCTCCCCATTTTATTATCTTTGAAATAATTGTTTTTTTAAAAGTAAGTTATTTAATGTATAGCTGGCCCATAAAGTATAAAGAATGAGTTTGCTTTCAACTTTTTAATTTATTTTTTAACGCAATAAAATTTTCCATACATCATATCATAAAATGTTTTCGCCAGAAATAAGTATACTTTGATAAAATAATAAAAATAGAAAAAAAAGATTAGACATGCTATTAACCCTATTTTACGAGATCGGGAACTCAAAGCGACAGGGTACTTTGAGCTAATTTCACATCTCAGAATTTTCTGCAAAAAAACCTTCAAAAATATTGAGCTAAAACGTCCAGTTCTCTTTACTTTCCTGTCAACAAAATGTATATAATGCGAACAGAGAGCGAATTTTTTTTTTCTCTCGGAACATCATTTCTACTCCCCTGGGTGGCATCACTTGATTCTTTCTCATATCACGTGACATGTGCGGACATTTCTGGAGGGTGGAAGTGTCAGCAATTAGCCTAGAAGACAAGAGTCCTGTCAACACAGGGAAGGTGAACAATATTTGGCGACTAATCGCTGTTGGCAGACAGTTCATAATGGATTATCAAGCAAGTTTGAAAGATGTAATTAGGAGTCAAATTTAGGAGATGGAGCATTTTAGATATTTCTTTTTTTTATGATTGAGTAGAATGTTTATGAAAGTTTTTTCCCCCGTTCTTTTCTTTCTAAATGTCTCATTAACGAAGCTGGCGTAAGGTTAAAAAAATTGAGTTCCATTATTTAGCTTTTAATTAGACTTGTCAATTCATCGTTTAAAAAATTGCACTTTAAGTGCGTCGAAAAGTAAATTTAATATTGTCCTACAAATAACTTTACATTTAAATTAAAATATGAGCTAAGGAAGATATATTGCTTTTAAAAGATAACCCACGTACGAATATATTAGCCTGAGTGAATCCAAGGTTATTTATTGAAAGATAAAGATAAAATAGTTGAATCTTAAGGAAAAAAGAAAAAAAAATTACTTATAGGTGAAACCAAATTTAGGAGAGGTTTTAAAGATTATTTTTAGCTTTATTTTTAAGATAGAGATTTCACCGAATTATTAATAGTATTATTTAAATAGCTACATAATCTTTAAAAAATTTATGCCAACATGTAAAACAATCTTAAGTTTAATTATTAAATATAGAGTAGATAATATAAAAATATAGTAACAGTGGGGTAAAATTTAATAAATAATTTCTTTTATCTTCAATAATTGTGTTCAAACAAATAGATTTATCGTTTATGTATTTTTTATATCTATATTTATAAAACTTAAAAGAAAAAAAATTATATTTAAAAAAATATTTAACATACTTGGTAACTTTTTTCCAAAAATGTGAAACAAATATATTTTAAACAAAAGATTTTAAAAATGAAACGAAATAAGAACTACGAAGAAACAAGATACGTAATAATTACATTAAGTAAATTTTCTGGTTCTATTCATTTTTTAAAATCTTATTATGGGGATTCGTTATCCTTTCAACTTTTTTTTTATTATTTAAGCATTTTAAGGCACATTTTTGGTATAATAATAAAGGACAGAAAATGATTCTATCATGAAACTGTTCGATTTGCCATATATATATTATATACATATATATTTAATTAGGCAAATTTTAAAATGTCTCCCCTTGTACAATTTTCAACATTTTAAACTGTTAAATATATATATATATATATATTTAGAAGTGTGTGTCGTATAATTTTAAGTATCGGATTTATTCTAAGTTAATTAGTGTAGAGGGGAAAAATGTGCAAATACGTGTAAAATTACAAGTAAAAACTGAAATTATTTTACATTTTTATGTGAAAAAAAAAAAAAAAAAAACTTTTTACTTTTTTTGTAAATTTGATATTTTGTTTTACCAAATAGATCATAAGAAACAAACCCCCCCCCCTCCTCCCCCGTCAGAAAGAAAAATCGAGTCAATTGAACTATCTAAATAAAAGTTTTAACACCTTGAACATGCCTAATCGTCGGAAAATCATAAACTGAGAAAAATCACTTTTTATGTGAAGTAGATTGCGGCATTTAAAGAGACAGCGACGTAATAAAATCGCTTTAAACTGTATTTATAATACTTGGATTTTTATAAAGCTTCATCAGAATGTACAAGGGGTAATAAAGCATAATTTATGCAAAAATAAATAAATAAATAAATAAATAAATAAATAAAAAATAAAATAATAAAAAAAAAAAAAATCGATATTTTCGTCAGTTTTTGCCGAATGAAGGATACCGAATTCACTTAAAAGATAAGTATATATTTGAAAATTAAAAAGAAATTTTGAATGTTATTAAGATGTTGTGTTGAAAAAAATCAGAATGTCGCTATACATTTTATTAATCTTATTTTAAAAGGGGTTTTGGCATAAAAAGTACCTTGCATTCTGATTTCGATCTCCAATTACTTTAATTTTTAGTTGATTTCTCAATGAAAGACAAAATCATGTGCAAAAATGTCAAACTTTGAAATTTAATAACTCTGTCAATTTTTGTAGCACAAAATCCAAACTTTTTAGTGTTATATCTGTAATGATATATGTAAACTTTTACTAAATATAACTATAGGAACTCGGAGAGCTTATAAAAAGTTAGATTTCGTGCCTTTGTTAATATAATAAAATGCCTTTGTTAATATAATTCAAATTTCGGAAAAAAATATCGCGCTGGCGGTAACAGGCTGTTTGAATACAGACATGACTCTAATTTTTATAAAATTAATTTTTTGCTTTAAAAAATGCCACAACATGAATATCTATCTCATTTGTAATATTGTTTATATAATTGGAACTATATGTTTACGACCAACGGTTGGGAAATTAAAGATCACTCGGTATATGTATGTATGTACCGTGTGTCCAGTAAATAACTGACCCATTTTGAACTTAAATAACAAATAAACGATTTGAGATAATAATGCGCGGTTTGCGGTATTGTTATTAGAAAATCAATAAATTTTTAAACATGTACTTTGTTAATATAGTTCAAATTTCGGAAAAAAAATATCGCGATGGCGGTAACAGGCTGTTTGAATACAGACATGACTCTAATTTTCATAAATATGAGATTTTCGGCTGAATCTGAATCTATATGCTGTCGAATCTGAATCTATATGTTGAATCGACTCTCGAATCGGCTTCAAAAATAGGGTACGTTGGTTGGAAAGTGATTTAAAATAATATTTGTGATTGAACCATCTGTATTATATTTCCCTTCCTCAGTCTTGAGACTGAGATATTATTTTAAATATGATTATATTACATTAACAAAGGGCATATTTTAAAATTTATTTATATTCTAATAGCAATACAGCAAGCCGCGCATTTTTATCTCAAACAGTTTTTTTGTTATTTACATTCAAAATGGGTCAGTCATTTACTGGACACCCGGTATATATATCTATATATATATATAAATATTTTTATAAATAAAACTAAAGTAACTCAGGTATTACCATAACAATAATTCATTGAAACAATTATTTACACTGTCTTTATGTATAATTAACATGAAAAATAAAATCCTATTAAAGGTGTATTCGAAAAAACGCTTTTCCACCTTCAGCAGCTCGAAATTTTCCGATACAATTTCAAACACATTTTTAAAAGTAGAATCATGAAACTTGCTGAGGGGATTTTTGAAGGGACGTATAAGGTGCCGTGTGATGTCTTTTTACGCTCAATTCATTAGAATTTGATTTATAAGCAATTAACTTCTCAGGAAGACCCTTTTTTTCGTTCCCAGATGTCCCACTTCGGAAAAATTGGTTTAAATTACCGTTTTTGATTTCTTCTTTTGCAATATTTTGTGCACTTATCAAAGAATTGACCTTCACGGTACTTTATGCACTTTCTAAATAAGAGAATCTGCGAGTTTCATGTGTTTGAGAGCAAAAGTGAATTAAAAAATAAATCGGAAAACAAGCAGTTTGAATCGAAATACACCCTTAAAATCATTTGAAGTTTGAAGCTATATAGAGAGTAGATTACCAAAATTATGAAAGGTAAATGGATAAATAGGCAGTAGAAGTATTTTGTATTAAACTACACATCAGGGGTGCATAGCCCAAAACAAAAGCAAAACATCCAACCAGTTTCTGTTATAGGTCGTGATATAAACTAGTAAATTCGACCTATAATGCACCCGACTGGCTGGATTTTATTTACCATTTCAAAATAGGAAAAGAGGAATTTAATAGAAATAACAACATTGAATAATAACTATAATAAAAAATATATAAAGCGTAATATAATATGTATATAATCTACATTTTTGTGAATTTTAATGAAAGCACGTTTTTTTTTTAAACTTTTTTACAATTATATTTATTTCTCCTGTGATTTTCGGATATGTAAAACCTATAAAAAAATAACAATGATACTAAAACAATCATATCAGTGCATACTCAAATATTTTTAACGTTTTTTACTTTGGGGCTTTAAATTATCGAACGACTAAATATATTTTCAATAATGTACTTTATGTAGTTATTTTTTGGTAACTGATTGAAATTCTTTCATCATGTGCCTGAAATCTAATACATCACTGTCATATAAAAGTTATTTCCGACACTTCCCTGAAATGAAACTTGCCAATAAATGTATTGCCAAATATTAAAAGGCTTGATAGGCCATTTGCAATCAATCAAAATAAGAAATTTGATTAAGACTTGATTATTAAATTATTTGGTTAAAATTCTTCCTATTCTTTGTTGCAATACAGTTTTTTAATTAAGGGGTCTCGATAATCTCTGAAGATTTTTATTATTATTATCGATATATATTAACATATTGCATACACATATCATTATCATAATACTTAGAAAAACTGAATTTGACAAGAAAAAATAATTATTTTGTTGGTAAAAATTGATAATTTTAATAATAAAAGTTTTTGATAGAATTTTAAACTTTGCTGTTTTTTTATTTATTACTGGGTTTAAAATACTAAAACTTCTACAAATTTTTGTATCCTCAATATAATCTATTTAATAAAATCAAGGAAGAATTTTACTTTGTAATGTAAAAAAAAAAAAAAAATAAATAAATAAAAAAAATAAATAAATAAATCATGTTTTTTGCTGTGTTTTTCTCATGTTAGTATATATATTTTTTTCTCATAAACTAATTCCTTTATTATAAAATCGATCCTTTAATTTACAATTATAGTTTATACTCTTACGATTCTCGAATATTCAAAAACTTATAAAAAGTAACATTGGTACTTAAAAAAATATTACAGCATACTCAGATATTTTACACATTTTTACTTTGAGGTTTCAAATTTTTGAACTACTAAATATATTTTCAATAATGTACTTTATGTAGTTATCTTTTGGCAACTGACTGAAACTCTTTCATCATGTGCCTGGATTCTAATATATCACTGTCATATAAAGGTTATTTCCGACACTTCGCTGAAATGAAACTTGCCAAAAAATGTGTCACCAAAGATTGAAAAGCTTGATAGGCCATTTGCAATCAATCAAAATAAGAAGTTTAATTAGGATTTGATGATTAATTTATTTGGTCAAAATTCTTCCTATTCTTTATTGCAATACAATTTTTTAATTAAAGGGATTTGATACACTTTAAAGAATATATTTTTTTTACCACGCTTTTATTAGCTTCACCTGTATGTTTGTGAGTTTGTGAGCTTGTGAGTTTGTAACTCTCCTTATTTTATGTATGTTCACCGATTACTCCGAAACCATGCAACCGATTAATTTGGTTTTGGTGTTAAATGAAAGACGATGCTCTCGAATTGGTACCGCTTCAGTTTCATCGAAATTGGTTCAATACTTTTTTAGTAATTAGGCAAAAACTAATAAAATTAGTGATTTTTCGCTAATTAAAAGTGTTGAATACGTTCACTGAATGGAGTGTAGACAGCATGGCCGAGCTGTCTAAGGCGCCCGATTGAAGCTCTGTTTTTCGAAAGAGATTGTGGGTTCGAACCCCACTCCTGACATTATTTACATCTATGTAAAATTAAAAAAAAATTTCCGTATTACAATTTTTATTTTTAACTGGTTTCAGAAAAGGAAGAGGAAGTTATCAATTCGACGCGTATGTATTTTTTTTCTGTGTATGTTCACCAATTACTCTGAAACTATCCAACCGATTAATTTGGTTTTTGTATTAAATATAAATATAGTTTTAAAAAACTAAAAAACACGCTTTTAAAGTAATCAAACTAAAAAGTGAAAAATAAATATAGTTTAAAAAAACTAAAAACCACGCTTTTTAAGTATATCAAACTAAAAAAAGTAAAAAATAATTCGTACTATAAGCTGAAAACGAAAATAGATGAAAAATACTATATTACTATAAAATCATTGTTATTATAGAAATCAATTAATAAGCAATAAATAAAATTATCGTGGAAAAAAAGCGTGGGGTGCTTCTTAAGAACTGAAAGATGGAGCATGGTAGATGGAGCACCCCACGCTTTTTTTCCATGATAATTTTATTTATTGCTAACAATAAATGTAACACCATTAAAATGCATTTGAAACATTTTTCCCGATTAACCGTGATGTAACGGAATACTTTTGATTGTCCCTGTAATTGAACTATGCATCCGATTTTGATAAAATTTGAAATTACCCGACAAAATTATGTAATAATTATGTATTTAAAATTTCAAACGATTAAAATGCATTTGAAACTTTTTTACCCATTGACCGTAATGTAACGGAATATTTTTGATTGTCCCTGTAATTGATCTATTCATCCGATTTTCATAACATTTGAAATTACTCGACAAAATTAAGTAATAATTATATATTTTAAATTTCAAATGATTCGGTTGGGTAGTTTTTTCGTTGTTATATGCGGACGGACGGACGGACTGAACGACAACAATAGGTGCTACGTATTTACATAATTACGAACGCACCTAAAAACTAGTGTTATATAAGCAGGGATAATAAACACAAACATGTAGGAATAACTGGGAGACATTGATACAGCTTTTTTCAAAAAAAAAAATTTGGTGTCTAGAAAGCAGAAATTTCAAGATATTTTTCTATGTGATGTCAGCAAAACCTGTGTAGTGTGTTATAAAAATGTACAATCGTTGTTTTCTATATTATTTTTGCATGTAATTAAAAAAAAAAATTCAAAAAAAGTAATTTGTATCAATGTGCCCCATCCCCGGGGCAGATTGATACACTTTGACACGTCTGGGAAAAATGGAGACAAAATAACACCAATGCATATTTTTCATAGAAAAATAGTTTATTTATAGACATTAAAATCGCACACAATTTATTTGTAAGCGATATTAAAGCAATCAAAATTAAATGTATAATGACCTGATGTTCTGGCTGTTAGTTGTCTGTTTGTTGATCGTGGTAACTTTTGTCATATCTGGCACTTTAACCCCAGAATTATCTTCTTTCTTAGGAATGGTGAAAGAATGACCAGGTTTTCTGTTTATAAATCGGTTTACAAACAGAAAATAAAGGATAATTGCCGAAATGTCAGTGAAGGCTTACTTTGGAGACACGAAATTTTTTGGTTTCCGTCTGTCAGTCAGTCTGTCAGTCAGTCTGTCAGTCTGTCTGTCTGTTCCGCGATATCTAACGCAAAAAACATCCGATTGGCTTGAAATTAAGTGGGTATGTTACTGAGGCACTGGGATTAAGCTGTATAGTTTTTTGTTAGATTTGATTCATTCGTTCCGAAAACATAGAATATTTTATTTTGCGCAATATTGCTTTTCTATGGCAAATCCAATGATTTTCAATTTTTTTTTCCTTGAGAGAAAATGACACATTTCATTAATGGAACTCAATGATAAATGGATACTGAAATTGACCAGTTAAATTATTCGAATTGTTTTCAAATTTCGTCTATGCATTTGTCAGATTTTTCAAGTTATTACTGCAAATTTTGGAGATTTTTTATAAATATGTTCCAATAATATAAACTAATTTGGTTTAGAGATTTACTTATTTAAAATGTATTTATTTCATTTTCTTTATTTTCTGTTAATGGTTGCTAAGCAACCATTCCTCCTAATCCTTATTATATTTTAATGCTATAAATTTGAAAGCGTGGACGAAAATTTAAATGAAGTCAACGTCAAAACTGATGAATTAATTAATGTCTTTTTATCTTTGCGGATAAATATAACATAGTCCAGAAAAGAATATAGGCTATATTTTATTAATTTTATTCAAATATTTTCCTTAATAATTCAAAATTTCCTTCTTTTTCATACAGAATCAAGAGCGATTTTTTAGATAAAATTTAACCAATTTCCTTTATCGTTGCAAAAAAAAAAAAAAAAAAAAAAAAAAAAAATATCTGGAATAATTTTTCAACGGCAATAAGTTTCAGTTGAGCAATTTCCATTCGAGAAACCAAACTAAGAAAAAATAAATATGACATCAGAATTAAAATAAAAATAAAAATAGTACTTTGTTAAATATTAAACACGGAAATTTGTTTCATTAATGAGAATTTTTCTGACAAAAATGGGGGCATAATCAGAAGTAAAAGAAATAAAAAATAATTATGTCTTTAACAAATATTTCAATTGGTAAAATTTGACGTCATAATTGAACAAAAACAGGTATTTTATAGTAGTCATTAAAAATACAAGAAACATGGATATCAATAACTCATGAAAAATAACGCCATTGCCGAAACTTCAGTGAAGTCTTACTTTGAAGACACGAAATTTATTGTTTTTCATCTGTTAGTCTGTTCTTCTGTATGTTTGTCTGTCTCGCTATAACTGCTACAAAATGCAATCAAAACATTTTTTTTTTTTTTTTTTCTGAAACAAAATTGTAACACTCTAGATTACTGAGTTTACACTTACAAAGTTCCTGGTATATCAGGTTTAGGTGTTTGTGGTTGGCAGGTATGTAGAAGAATGAAGATAATGAAAAATATTTGTCCAAACTGTTACTTATCCTTATAAATAAAAATGTATAAGGAAATGCAAGATATACAATAACCATTAGCACAGTTATTTGAAAGTGGCAAATTTAAATCAAGTGATGCTACGGGGGGTTCAGGGGGGCTCCGCCCCCCTGAAGAAATCTACTATGTTATAATAAAGAACAAAAATAATAGATCATGAAAATTTCAGAATTCCTAACATAACTAAATTTTTAATTTACCGCTTTTGAAGGCTGAAAACTTCTAATTCTTATTTCATTCTTATAAATAATTAAGTACTATGAAAATGTTAAATTAAAGTTTCCAAGAAGTTGAATATTACCCAAAGTGTGTTTAAAAAAAATATATATATGTGCAAAGCTGACGTTGAGGCTCATGATCTGCAGATTTACTAGTTATACTAAAAATTATATTTATAATATAATTATCCTGTGCTATTCTGCAGCTTGTTTCTCTTACTTAACATTTCTCATGTCGATAATACTTTTTTCTCTGGAAAATCGATATAAATTTGAGATTTGCCAGGCTGCCGTCCATTTCTTTTGTTTATTCTACTAGATATTGCGTAAGTTTGTACGTCTTCTGTTTGCAAAAATACTATAAATTGTTCTAATATAAAGAAATTAGAGCTATTTCACATCAATAAAAACTAATAGTAGAAATTTTTGACGAAAAATGGTTGAATTAAGGAGTGTATGGTAAAAAAAAAATAAAAAAAAATAAAAAAAAATAAAAAAAATAAAAAAAAATAAAATAAAAGGTAATGAAAAAAGAACTAGAAAAGGATTTAGGTTGTATCAGTGTGCCCTGACAAAGACTGTATCAATGTGCCCCATACAGCCATTTTGAATAAAATGAGTAGCAAATCCAACACTTCATAATTTATCCAACAATAAAGAATGAGGAACTGATAAAGACTAGCTTTACTTGCCATTGAGGGTATTCTTTTTGGTTGAAAATACTGGAATAGTTGTATAATACCATTTCAATTGTACAACTCAAATTTACTTTTGACCTACAAAAAAATTAATCACCCATCCCATTTCATCAAACTATTGAATCATTCTAAAACTTTCTGTATGTAGTTAATTTCGCTAGTATCACCTTTTGCAGCTGTTGTAAAACTTCCTGTAATGACCCTGTGTGCTGTACAGGGGATGTATCAATGTGCCCCAGTTTCCCCTATTGTATTTTGCACTACAATGCTTACAACAAGAAGTTGATAAGAACAAACTATTAAGGCCCCTGTCCTCGCTCGAGGAAACGCTCGCGAGCTAATGCTATTCCTATGGGGAAGCATTTTTCTAATAACTCTTTCGCATTTTGACATTTTTGAATAATTTTTTTTGCATTGGATAGTTGAGGTGCATGCCAACAGCGCATCGTTTTTACTTTCTCGATTTTGGACGCTGATATTTTTTACAAAGTTAGTTTCACTTTCAAAACCGGTTTCGAAACTGAAAGTGCTTTTTTGAAAAAATATCTGCAACCAAAATCGAAAAAACTAGTCGTTGGGGGCCACCGTAATACTTACCCATCATGGATATGTATATGAAAATAAAACATGTGAAACTATTTATACAATGCATTGCAATTCATAAACAAAATTTAAATATTGTTAATATACATAGTAATGCTATATAAAAGAACTGCTGATGTACCAATTTCGACAAATTATATAAAACGCCAAACTACTCAAGTAGTACCGAACTGCGTAAAAGAAACATCCTTATAACTCCAAAAATAATAATTCTATTAACTAACAATTAACTGCGTCGGATTAAGCGTCTCATTTCCAATTAAAATATACCTCTGAATTGAAATTTGAATGAAATACAGGGTCATGAAAAATCGAAGAATGCGGAAAACAAGATTACAAATATCTCGGCAACTAATAATCCGATCGACTTCGTTTTATATGCAAAATGTGTGTTATTTTATTGCCTTTTACGTCCATTTCTTAGAACAAAAAAATTCGACATTTTTTATATACCTTTTATCAGAACGAATTTTTCGAGAGTCCGAAAAAAATAGTTCCGGATAATCGAGGTTGCTGATATTAAATAGGGTTCGTTCCATTCTTACATACTAACTACATACAAAATTTCAAGTCTCTATCTCAATTTGTTCGGGAGATAGAGCGTTTACAGACAGACAGACTGACAGACAGACAGACAGACAGACTGACAGACAGACAGACAGACAGACAGACAAACAGACAGACAGACGGACGGCAAATTTTTTTTTTTAAAATATGTTTTTCGGAATCTCCACTATCTAAAACGTGTAAATCCGTCAAAAAAAATTTTCGATTTTCAAAACGATTGCAAGACTTACCATATACTACGTATGATGGGTAAGTAATAAAAAAAGGTGCGCTGTCGGTGCATGCCAGCTCAGCTATCCAATGCAAAAAAAATTATTTAAAAATGTCAAAATGCGAAAGAGTTATTAGAAAAATGCATCCCCATAGGAATAGCATTAGCTCGCTAGCGTTTCCTCGAGCGAGGACAGGGGCCTTAAGAAATAAGGTGATCAAAGAAATCTGTAAGAAATCAAAAGTACAACATTCTAGACCTACATTTTAGGAAAAGGTGTACAAAATTTCCTTTTGCTTCAGAGAAGACAGTCTTTTTTCTGCTAAATCTCTTATGCGTTTTAATAATAACAATTGAACAGAACCATTCTCTTCTTATTGCTCCACCCCCTTCAAGGCTGTCTCTATACACTGAAAAGCTTTTTAGATCTCCAGGAATTTAGTATAGTCATTTTTCAACTTGTTCTTCGTCACTAAAATTCTCTTCGTCATCGTGATCTCCAGAAGGGCTTTGGACTTCCATAAGAGTAGCAAGGATTTCATCATCTGTCAATAGTTGGTGAAGGCAGGGCTACACTAGATACCGGGCTTGCTCATTCCTTATCACGACGTCACAAAAGGTGGCTGGCCGCTGTCTGCGATTGGTACAAACAGGGCTCAAAGTGTCGCACCCACCTTTTGTACCAATCGCTGGATGTCATTCAGCCACCTTTTGTTTTTGTGACGTCATTAAAGGAATGAGCAAGCCCGGTATCTAGTGTTGCCTTGGTGAAGGCGAACATCACATTCGAATGTTTCCCTGGGCACAATCTTCAAATCCTTAAGATTCTTGAATAAATTTATCCAGTTCTGATATAAATTCCTTCAATGCATGGCGTAAAAACTTGAATTAACTGGTCATTCGGTTGGCCGAGATTTGGATAATCGATGTTCCATTGTATTTACCTTTCGCGCTAGTCATGTTTTACAGTCAAATACACCGCATCTCATTCTTTCCAAAACTTCTTTTATAGGAGAAGTTTGGCACTCTAGTGGATTGGTGGTGTCGGAATTAAATCTGAGCAATGACTGGAGTCTGCTTTGGTGTGGGAATAAAAATTGGTGTTGCAATTGCATCAGCTACCATCACCTCCATGTTGGTCGGTAATGATGCTGACTTAGCACTGGACGTCGGAAACTAAGAATCCAACTCAGGAATGGCAAGTTCTGCAGACGATCACTGGTGCTCGCATTTTTTTTCTCTATATCTCCTCCATCCAGTTTTTGATCTAAATTTCTACTAGAATGGGACAAAAAAAAAAAAAAAAAAAAAAAAAAACTAAGTATTTATAATAGAAAAGTAATAGTGCGAAAAAGTTGCCTTTTATAGTAAAAAATAAATCCGTAAAATATTACACCGATCGGTTAATATCTTTTGCCGCCGCAAAAGGATTAATTTTTTGAAAAATCGCAAAAAACCACATTTTCTCTCAAAAAAAAAAAAAAAAAAAAAAAAAAACTGTTTAATTTTTCAAATATAAGTAATAAAATTTCTAATAGAACGCAATATTTACAAAAAGATATTAGTGAATATATTTATATAGATATAGTGAATTTATATCAGAACTGGATAAATATAAACACAAAAATTTCATTATGATGACATATTTTTTACTGCCGCAAAATAGTCACCATTTCTAAAAATTGTTAAAAAATTGCATTTTTCGTTACCTCAATTTTTATATATTTTTTAAATATTTTTACATTGTGTACACTTCTAATAGACTGAATAGAAAAAAACGTTTTCTGTTGTTAATTTCACGCAGACTACAGCTCATATTCAAAATATTAGAATAATTACTTTTTTTTAGAAATTGAAAATATCGTTTGGTAATTTAATGTCTTTTAATGAAAATATGCAAACGATATTTTTATTAAGAACTTATTGTTGATTAAACTTACTTGTTATCTTAAATTTAATATCATTTTTGAAAAGATTAATTGCAAAAAAAATTATTTTGAAAAGTCAAAATATTAGAATATTTATTCAAGTGGTTCAAAATATTAGAATATTTCACATTAATTCTCCTTTAATTATTACCAATTCTTAACTGGTGGCATCATTGATTAAATTCAGACTATTTTATTTAAAATCAGTATTCTTTTTTGCAGTTTGTTTCTTTTTCGTCTTAAAATGGGCCGTGTGAGTGATATTCCTGAATCTACTAAACTTCGTATGGTTGATTTGTATCGGCACGGTAAAAATCAATGTTTTATAGCGAATTATTTACATTGTTCGCAATCGAGCGTTAGTAAAATACTAACACAATATTCAAAAATTGGAAAATTTCAAAATAATCGCCGAAATGGTGGCCGAAAACCAAAAACATCTGCTAGAGATGACAGGAAACTGAAGCGTATAGTTAAGAAAAACCGTTTTAAAAGTGTGCGATTCTTGCACCGAAAATTCAAAGAAGAAGGAGTTGAAGTTTCTACATCGACAACATTAAGACGTCTCCATAAATTTAAATTTGAATCTCGTGTACCGAAATCAAAACCTCTCATGACTGCAAGACAAAAGCGTATAAGATTGAATTGGTGTAAATCAAGACGTTTATGGAGCAATGAAGATTGGAAAAATATATTATTTAGTGATGAAAGTATGTTTTGTGTTTCATATGGTAATCAAGGTATTCGAGTTTGGAGAATGAAGCAAGAAGCATTGATAAAGAATGCCTTAAACGTTCCGTAAAATTTGCTGCTAGTGTCATGGTTTGGGGTTGTATGAGTGCAGAAGGACCTGGAAAGTTATGCATCGTCTACGAAAAGGTTAACTCTCTGATATATCAAGAAATTTTAGAATATTACATGATTCCATCATCAGAAGATTTATTTGAAGATGATTTCATCTTTCAACAAGATTTAGCGTCCCCGCATACCTCGGTGTCAACTAAGAATTGGTTCCGCCAACGCAACATTAAGGTACTTCCTTGGCCACCAAATTCACCAGATCTTAATCCCATCGAAAACTTATGGTGTATAATGAAGAAAAAACTTCAAGAAAATCCTCCTTCAAGTAAAACTGAGTTAGTGGCACATATAAAGTCTATTTGGGCTAATATTGATAGAAATGTTTGTAAACATAACAAACGTTGTATATAGTATGCAAGATCGATTGTACGCTGTTATGAAAGCTAAAGGGGATGCTACAAAATATTAACTACCATTTACTTCATATTCATAAGGTAATATTGTTGCGTAAAATAAAATATTCTAATATTTTGAACCAATCTAAATTTTATTCTAATATTCTGGTGTGTTTAAGGAAGCTGTATACCTAATTTATTGTGCTGTATTTTATATTTTATAAATGTTAAAATCTTATCTAAACATTCCAGATTTAATTTATAAGAAATTTAATTGCATTTACTTAGTATAAAAAATAAATAAATGACAAATAATTTTTTCTTATTACTTTTTCTCAATTATTCTAATATTTTGAATATGAGCTGTACTTACCATGATCATTGCAATTCTATCAAAAACATCCATCTTTGATAGAAATAAATAGAGACGACTGTACTTAATTTTTTCCTGGTTGTTTGAGAACCATATTTCACTTAGTTCATTTTTTGCAATATACTTTCTTACTCTATATTTTGAAGGCTCTAAAGAAAGAACTCTATACCAGCTTAAAAAAAGGTCCAAGTTTCATCGTTGCGAAATCAAAGAACAACCAAAATGCCATGAAACAGGCTGATACTTGAACCAGGTTCCCATTATTTCGCTCATATGTCATCACCACCTGGCATATATGCAATTACACTGCATTATTTTTGAAAAAAAAAAAAAAAAAAAAGAAAAAGAAATAGTAATTACAAAAAATAATCGGACCTGATGGAAATGCTGCAATACAAGAAGCAAAGATTGCGCTGTAAGTTTAGTTAAAAGAACTTCAATGACTTCCTTACCTACATTTCAATAAGCTTCGGTTGAGACATCTTTTCAAAAAAATTGATAAACAGACGTCGCGTTATCGGTCATATTGTGATCCAATTGGTAAAATCCTTGCATTTGCGTATTATTGCCAATTGCAAAGTTTAAGCCAATTAAATCTGTTGTTTGTAAAATTTATTTGTCAACTGAATAGAAGTATATGATTGAAACATTGCAAACTGTTTAGATAGGTTCAAATGATATTTCTTGCCGCAATATCTTAAGCAAGGTTAATAACTATTCTTAATCGAATTTTCAGCCTGTACGTTGGAATAGATAAATCCTCTTCTGAATTTGTCATACTATTTGAGAACATCCTGAAAGTGTACGGCATCGGTCGTTTCACAATTAAAATAAATTTATCGTGTTTCTAGGTTGCCCAGAATCTGTACATCCACCAACCAAAGATTATACATCCTATAATTTCCCGAAATGCCTATTTCACAAATCAGTTATATGTCCTCAATAAAGTGCTATCAGATGAAGGCGATAATTTTGAGCTTCTAGCTGTGAATGGAATTGACGAAACAAGAAGATCTATGTAATCGAACAGTACCTTCCAACATTTCACCATTCTATACTTGAACTTTGAAATTGCAAATGGTACCGACTAACAATGTTGAAAACTAAGGAACTAACTGTCTTATCGACTGACGATCTATCAACCGCGGAAAGTTAAATTAAAAAATTTGATTCATGGGAAGTTCTTTTGAAAATTCACCGAAGGATATTAACTGTTCTAACTTTCACTATCACACTGAATCGACAGAAAGATACATAAAATAAAATCACCGAAGCAACTGCTAAAGATTGAGGACTAGAACAGAGGGCGGGTTACATCATGTCAACTTCATCCTCTCCTGAAATAATGGCTTCATTTAAAAGCAAGTCACATTATAAGATTTATTTACATTAAATACTTATTCATTTTAAGTTTATTTAACTTATTTCGACTAAGCATCTCTGTATTTTTATTAATAAAATACTGCGTTTATTTTATATTATTTTTGTTATTTGTAGCGCATGAACCTCTGATTAGTGCTGACATGTAATAAAATAGGAATACATAGAGCAATCGTGAAGAAAAATGGGTGTTTTTTTTTTCAGTCTAGTACAAATAATTGTCAAAATTGCTAGAATTTATAACATATTAGTAGATATACAACAGATTTATTTCATTTTAGACATATTATAAAAGTTATAAAAATTCAGAGAAAACAAAAAATTGAAATTTATCTCTCTCTCTCTCTCTTTTATATATATATATACATTATATGTTACATACATTATACATATGTTATATACATTATATGTTACATTTTATATATATACATTATAACGACCACATGCTTCTTGTGCTATACTTACTGCTTCGTTGGGTTTCTGACGACACAGGCTATGTTCGTGATGCTGAGTCAGTAAATGAATCCCGAAGCAAGCCTGTTGCTATGGGCTTGCTACATTGGCATATGTATATGAGTGATTCTCAAAATAGGGGACAATTTATGTCTTTCGGCATATAAAAAGAATTGAGAGGTTTTCTGTCATGTTTTTATATTTAGATATGTTTGTCTTTAATATTATTCATTATTTGCACTCAAGAATTATTCATTTTTTAGTTAAAAACACATTAAAATAACAGAATAAATGTTCAAAATGTCATTAGCATGGATGTCCACAGCAGCTGTGCCTTGTGTATACTAGCATTTTTCAAGAGTTAATATCATGTTTATAAAATAAAACAAATGTTATTCTTTCTTTAAATTAATATATATATATATATATATATATCAATGAAGGAGTCCATGGGTATTGACACACATATTTAATAATACCTGGGTTATATGTTAATTTTACATTGAAAATATGAGTAAAATAAAAGGTGTAGGGACATCTTCGGCAATTTCTGCCACTGGAGCTCGGTGCACGTCTTCACATTGCTGCATCCGGAATAGTTCTGATGCTTTTCGCTGTTACCAGGGTCCAGAGTTATACGTCATTCGTATTCTGTGAGAGACTGCTGACTGTGCATTATTTCTTTGCACGTGGCTTGTTGCTAACGACCACATGCTTCTTGTGCTATACTTACTGCTTCGTTGGGTTTCTGACGACACAGGCTATGTTCGTGATGCTGAGTCAGTAAATGAATCCCGAAGCAAGCCTGTTGCTATGGGCTTGCTACATTGGCATATGTATATGAGTGATTCTCAAAATAGGGGACAATTTATGTCTTTCGGCATATAAAAAGAATTGAGAGGTTTTCTGTCATGTTTTTATATTTAGATATGTTTGTCTTTAATATTATTCATTATTTGCACTCAAGAATTATTCATTTTTTAGTTAAAAACACATTAAAATAACAGAATAAATGTTCAAAATGTCATTAGCATGGATGTCCACAGCAGCTGTGCCTTGTGTATACTAGCATTTTTCAAGAGTTAATATCATGTTTATAAAATAAAACAAATGTTATTCTTTCTTTAAATTAATCAAGGAGAGGATTTATCCAATAAATTTCTTTTTAAAAATAAAATTATAGTATATAAAAAAAGAATTAAAGTTTGTCCTCCATATTCTATTTTCAAAACAAGATCATACCATAACAGCTGGTTATTAATCAAAATATCATTTTCACATATGGCAATAGTTTGAAAATATAATGTTTCTCCTTGGCAACAAGTAGCCATCTTATCCCAGCCTGAAAATAGAAGCATGTATTGTATTTTAAGAATATAAGTTGAATATTAGGGGCGTACATCAATTGTATGTCATTAGAATGGATAGTAATTTTCATGTTTATTTTATAGTTAAAATTTTTATTTTACTTATTTGCATAGAACTTTTGTGTTTTAAAAAACCCCAGAAAGGACTATTGCATTGTGATTATATTATGGCTCATAATCTTATTTAAATTAAAATTTGTCATTAGCATGGACAAATATCAGTGTCATTAGCATGGTCTTTCTGTCCATGCTAAAGACTCCTATGTGCATAAATGTAACCAGTGCTTATATTGTATCCTTTATAAAGTTTAATTTTACATATAAATTTAGGTATTACATTTATTATCCCTAAAATATGCATTAAATCTGTCAGAAAATCACTAAGACAGCTTCTTACATTGTTAGTGTCAGAATGTTGCTCCTGTAAACAAAGTTTGCTCTTTGGTAATGTTTTTATTCTCCTTATATGTATATATGTAAAAATGGAAACCATTTGCTGAAAAGGAAGGCTAATAAATATAGAAAAAATTATTTAAACAGGAAGAAAATAAAAATTTCTTAATATATTTATTCCATGCAATTTGTTTTGTCATTAGCATGGCTCAAAAAATACTAATTATTTTTTTTTAAGTTAATTTTTAAATATTTAGCTCTGCTGTTTACATGTAAAGTATACCTAATACTATATTAACAACACTTATTTTTTTCAGAAATTTTGCTAACAGTAATTTTTTTAAGATTTCACTTTTGAAATTGTCCTCTATTTTGAGATTCACCCATATATAGATAAGATCTCGTCGACACTAAAAGATCTGATTTCATCACAATGAACTTTTAGTTGGACAATTCTAATATCTTTATGTAGGTAGATATTGCATTCTACTAGAAATTGTATTACTACATTTGAATAATAATAGTAATAATAACAATAATAATAATTTTTTTTGCGATTTTTTAGAAATTAAACCTTTTTGCGGCAGTAAAATATATTAACCGATCGGTGTAATATTTTTAAAATTTATTCGTTCATAGAAAAGTTAACTTTTTCGCGCTATTACTTTTCGATTATAAATATATCTGTTTTTTCGTCCCATTCTAATGTCTACGCCACAATTGGACATTTGCATCGACAGCGTAATGTAATTGCCCATATTTTCTAATGACTCTTATAAATATCCACCTCTTGTCTCTTTGCTGGTAATTTCAAACAGCGATATTGTTGCCAATTTGGAGCCCACTATCCGAGAATTTATAAGTTCTTTTACGAACTTTTCTTCCACTCTGCTTCTAAGATCAGGACGATGCAGATCGATTCTCACCCGAATCTCTTTTTTTCAGTATGAGCATGGCTGGACTATGGAATGTGGTGAAGTTCGAAGCTTCTCTGTATTGCATAAGGAATATACTCAATCTTTGTTGCATCGTTTCACCATAATTTTGCATAGTTTTAAAGATTGCTTGACTGTAAATACGTATCTTCCTGCCTGCCAATCGCTAGATGGTTTGAATGGCGCTGTAGTTTTGTATTTAATACCGTTATTAAGCACAAACATTTCAAATTCGAACGATGTGAATTGTGGACCTTTGTCACTTACAAGCATAAGTGGCTATCTGAAAGTCTTTGAAGAATTCTATTGCTTTGGCTGCTGTGGTGGACCTCATGGGATAAGCTTTCAATCACTTCGTATGAGCATCTGTTGCGATCAGGAATCTATATTCAAAGATATATTCTAGCGATATTTATGTGCTGTAAGCTCTCAAGGTGTACTGAGATATTCCCAATAATGCATCTTCACTTTTTGTGGGTCATCACTTTTTGTGAGCACAGTCTACACAGTTCTTTGCAGTATTTTCTATGTCTCTATTGATGTTTATCCAATAACCGTACGATCATCCGATAGATTTTATTTTTACAATTCCCAGGTGACCATTGTACAACTCTTCAAGCACCTGAGCTTGGTTCCGCTTTTGTATGTGTACAGGCATACATTATACAACCATCTTGGAGAATGTATTCTGTCTTAAAACTTCTCCAGTCAGTAAAACAATAAGTAATGGGCCAAGTTCTGCAGCCAACAGAGTTTCTTTGGCTAAGTCCATAGTAGCGACAGGAAGAATATCTATTTGTGCCAACTTAAATAGAGCAATTCCAGCTTTAACGTCTAGCTTTTCGATGGTAGACGGCAATTTACACAAAAAATCAACATTACCGTTTTTTTTTTATTATTTTTTATTTTTTATTTATTTATTTATTTTTTTTTTGCATGATTATGCACATACATGATGTCAAATTGAAAAAACTCTAATATCGTAGAATTATGTAGTAGTCTCGTCACTGTCAGAACTGGGAGACCTTTCTTCCATACGAAGATAGCCATTAACGCTTGGTAGTCAGTTAATATGTAAATTGCCTTCCTTTTAGGTACAGATAAAATTAGAGAAATATTTACCTGTAATGCTTTCTACCCACCTTTACAACTTGATCTGACAGAATAAATCGTCCAACATTTAATTCAAAATTTAGTTTCTAAAGATTTCTATTAGAAAGAATATTCTAGATAAAGTGTGTATTTGCAGATTTCTAGATAAAGTGCAGAATTTTTTGGCAGCATCATACTATGTGCGACTGGAGGTATGTAGTCGATGAGTTTTCAAGAAAGAGATGAAATTAAGTTCAGTCAAATGCAGTCATGTAATGTAGTATACATCCGAAAGAAGTTAACTGAGGACTAAGTCCTGTATACTGCTATCTTAACTTTAAAAATCTTCAACTCAATTTCAGTCTATTCTTAAAATGTTTACTCATAAGTTACCGACAAACATTACAACCATTAATCAAAGCATGTTTAAAATTTTATTACATTATCAATGACGGCATTAGAAGTGTTACTGCCCTTTTACTCTCCTTTTTTAATGATCTGCTCTCTTGATTGCAAAAAATCGAGATAATATCTACATTTAATTTTACTACAGATTAAGTTATCCACTTATTCGTTGGAACTTTGAACGGAACTTTCCTATATAACACTTGTTTTTGATACTAGAACTGGAAAAATTACACATTTTATTAATTTAAGTTAAAATAAATACATTACGAACATTTTAAAAATCATAAGGTTTTTAAAAAATTATGTTGGATCCAGCTGTGTACTGTTTAAAACTACTATTATATAGAAACGATAAATAAAATCATCATTAACATTAACAACTGACGCAGTAATAAAATCGCTAATCACATTAATCAGTTGCTGTCAATTCTTATTCAGATTTAAATATTTTATCAGCAAAAGTTTTTTAGCCTGCTATGTTTTTGAATCCCCTGAACAAGAGTATGCCACAACGTAATCTACATGCTCAAAAACAGCGTCAACAGATATTTTTTCTTTACCTGCATTCTTATATCCAAGAAAAAAGTGCCGGCGTTTGAAAAACTCGGTATACCTCTCTTTTTTTTTTTTTTTTTTTTTTTTTTTTTTTTTTTTTGTCTCCGCGCTCTGAGAATCTCATATATCAATGTCAGAGTAAGCTTGCTACTGACGTCTCACCGGATTGAAGCTTGCTAAAAAGACGACATCCCTTAAGATGAAAGGCTTTACTTGCCTGTAATCAATCACCATGAACACATCCATCCGGTAAGGATTGAATCAGTTATGCTGTTTTATTTGCTTCTTTTTTTTTTCAGCACTTCGCTATGAAGCAATGTTTTAATTTTAAAGACAATTGTATGGATGGATACATTGATAATTTTTTTTTATTGGTCGAAGTTTTTGTTCTTAAACTCTGGGAAAAAATATTAAGCTTTCTTTCTTCCCTTTTTTTAAAATTTCATTTTTTTTCTTACAACGTGTTGTTAGCTTAATATATTCTGTGTTAATTTCTTCCTGTTTTTTTAATAAGAAACTTAAAAAGATTACGTTTAGATTGTTTAATTATACTTTTTCATTAATACAGAAATACACATTCACATACATGCATAATTAATTTTCAGAAAATACGAAATATAAGCAAAATTCAAAAATTTTGAATTCAAAAATATATTTAAAATTTTTTTGAAGAATTTTAAGATTAATTTTTTTCTACAAAAAATAATATGATTATTTAAAAATTTTCTTGTATTATTCCAGTATTATAAACTCTATAGTTGAAATTATGTAAAACATAATTGCTTCCAAGAGAAAACTATATAAAATCTCTCTCTCTCTCTCTCTCAAAAAAAAAAAAAAAAAAAAGTTTAGATTAATTATTTATCACAAAATGTCATACGTATAAAAACTAGCCTATCACTAAGACAACGGTAAAGAATGCATTTTAACTCATTTTTCAAAAAGAATGCATTTTAACTCCCCGGTTTACGGCAAGCCGCGATTTCCATGGTTAGTTTTTTTTTTTTTTTTTTTTTTTCAATTGGCGGATGACCTTCATAATCAGCGTCACTAGTTTCTATCGAAGTCCTACATAACTCGTTTTTCCCATTTTTCTCATTATTGACTATAAAAGTTTAAAACAACATCAAATGTAGTGTGAAAAAGTAAACATCTTGGGAATTCAGAACCCCTTATAAGCGATATACCATCAAAGTACCCCTCTTCGCAAAAAATAGTATAATAAGTTCGCTTGCTATTATTTCCAATACATCCTAGGGTGGTGTTGGCGAATTTTCTTAGGATATACTGCTACTACCCGTCAAGTAAATATCGGGGGTGAAAATTTGCTTTAGACAACTTTTTTTTTATTACTATTGTGACTATTTTTAGAATCAAACTGTAAACTTTGAGGTGTTTTTTTTTCTATTGGGAAATGCTGAATTATGTTCTGAAGTTGTAAAAGCTTTGAAGTAATGTTAATTTTTTTTTAAATCCCACAGGTGCCAGGAAAAAAAACCCTTAACAGTCATTGGATTTTTTTTTTAAAGCTCTCTTTTTAAATCACTACCAGAACTGAAAAAAAGGGAAAACACTGAATCATCTCAAGCTGCTAGGGCCATCATTCCACCTGATTGACAGATAATAAAAACTCTCACTCGACTCTTCTATTTGAAGCAAAAAAAAAATCTGACCATTAAAATTGTGGTTTAATTATCAATTAGCACTATATTATAAATAAAATCGGCTAAAAAACGTGGGCTGTATTATATGCATTTTAAAAAGCCAAAAACTATTAAAATTCTTGTATTATACTAAAACTATTGATAAACATGCTAATACAAATCATTGTAGATTGAGAAAAACAAAATCGTTCCGGATATCCGGAACTGAAAATGTCTAAATTGTGTCGTATAAGTAATGTTGAACACTAATCCATTATACATTTAAATTAAATTTTAGGTGTAACTATATTACAAATTATAACCAGTGCTTGATCTGACTTGATTTTACTCGAAAAAGAATAAAAAGAGTATTGCCCAGTTAAACTGATGGCATTGAGTTCACATGCTACGCATACTAATTGTACATTACAGCCTTATATTTTCAAGGGTCAATTCTGTTCGGAAAAAAAAATATGGGAGGGAAAACAGCTCCCCCCTTTCCTCTTTTTATACTTAATCATTGAACCCCCTAAACTAATCACGGACATGCTTTATCATAAAAAAATCTGTATCCAAAATTCAGAGCAAATCGGAAAATTCTTAAAAATAAAAATAAAAAAACATTTATCTAATTTGAGAGGAGTTATCCCCCCTCTTTTATACTTAACCATTAAAATTCCAAAACTATTCAGCGATTTGAACGAAAACTGATAATTCTTCATTAAAAACCCATTTATATCAATTAAGGGGAGGGGATGAGCCCCCCGTTCCCCCTCGAATGAGCTCCAAAAACTAATCAGGGAAGCGCCTTATCAGGATATACCTATATATAAAATTTCAAGTGAATGGGATATTTTTATCATGAGTTATCGCGTTACGCACGAACGAACATACGTACATACATACAGATGGGAGGGCACATAAGCTCTCAGGCTATGACAGGCTGTGAGCTAAAAAGCAAACACATGTGAAAGGAAAGCTCACTTGCATTCTATTTTCGCCTCTGAAAATCTCATATATCAACGTCAAAGAAAACTTGTTATTGATGTCTCTCACTAAAAAGACGAGATGAAAGGATGTACTTGCGGGTAATCAATCACCATAACACACAGCCATCCGGTAAGGTCCAAATCAATTACACTATTTTATGTATCTCTTTATACAGGTTAGCCATAAGTTAATACTTTGTTTCCGAACAGCAAAATGAGCAGCGAATACATCTAAATACAGGCAACGTATACGGAAAGTCATTACACCTCCTAGGATTTTGAAATTTCATTAGTTAAATTTCCCTTTACTCTGATGATTTTGAAAATATATATATATATATATATATATATATATATATATATATATATATATTTATATTATAAAGACCAAAAGTATCTGTCCGTAACGCATACGTCATTTTGCGAATGGTAACTGTTTCCCCTGCAATTTCGGTTTTGTAATTTTCACTACTGCAAATTTTACACTTTTAAACATAGCGTATTTTTAATTTTTACGCCGTCGTATAGAGAAAAAAATGTACTTTTAAATGCAATTTGTTTAAAAGTATTATCTCTATTTATTTTTAATTTTTTTTTTAATTTTTTTTTTTTTTTTTTTTTTTTTTTTTTTTTTTTTTTTTTTTACAGTATTTAATAAAAATTTTGTATTTGTGGCAACAGAATCATTCCATTTTCTCTTAAAATTGAGGGGGAAAAAATAGAAATTAAAATGCGCAACACTTTTCTATGCATTTCGGTTTTGCGATTTTGAGTACTGCAAATTTTACACTTCTAAACATCGTTCATTTTAAATTTTCACGCCGTCGTATAGAGAAAAAAAAATTACTTTTAAATGGAATTTGTTTCAAAGCTGTATCTTCACTAATTTTTGATATATTATTTTTTTAATAAATTTTAGTACCAATTTTGTAATTGTGGCAACAGAATCGCTCCATTTTCTCTCAAAATTGGAGGGGAAAAAATTAAAATGCGTTTGTTATAAAATCCGGTGAATTTCGGTTTTAATTCTTTTAATACAATTTGAATAATTGTTATAAATAATTATTTGAATAATTGAGTTTTACAGTATTTTGTTAAAATAATATTTGCTTGAGAATAAAACTGACCAATATAAATTGTATTTTTTACTATAACTAATTTTGTAGATTTATTATAAATGAAACAGTTCTTTTTCAAAGATTTTCTTTCGTCGAATTTCGACGGGTTTCATCTCGCATATACATAATATATTCATCAAAAAAAAAAAAAAAAAAAAAAAAAAAAAAAAAAAAAAACTAAGAGAGAGAAATAGACAATAAGAATTTTCCATCGGAAGGCGTTCTGGCTACCCTCCCCCCCCCCCCCACACACACACACATAAACACACACACAACCTCCATTCGTGTGAGCCAATCTTTATTTCTGTTTCTCTTTTCACAGCAATGTGTTTCAAATTTATTTTAAAAAGGGATTCAAGGGGACTGAGACCCCCCTCCCTCCCCATTAATAAAAAATAAATTAGTGTTTGAATTCTGTTTATTATTATTTTTAAAAAATGTTGATAAAAATGTATTTTTAAAACCATGTTTCAACTGTTAAATTTTTTAATTGATTTTTTTTTTTTTTTTTTTTTTTACTAATGCATTTTAACTTTTTAAGTTAACGTATAATGCATGCATTAAAAAGTACTGTCAAGAATGCTGACCACATGCAATTCTTTATCTAAAATATTGTTATAGCTAGATTTAGTTATGTCGTTGCACTATTTTCGATATTTAAAAATATAACCAGTGCTTGATCAGTTTTGTATTTCCTAAAAAATGAAAATAAGCAAACGCATGTCGGAGGATAGAGCTTACTTGTACCTTCTTTTCGTCTCTGAGAATCTCATACATCAATGTCAAACAAAGCTTGCTATTGATGTCTCATCGGATTGAAACTCACTAAAAATATGATATGCCTTAAGATGAAAGGCTTTACTTGCTGGTAATCAATCACCATAAACACACATCCGGTAAGGCTCGAATCAATTACACTATTTTATGTATTTTTTTTATACCAATTAGTTGTAATTTGATACTTTGTTTCCGAACGGCAAATGGATACATGCAAATCTTCGAACTTCGAAATATATTTATAGTTTCTTCCTTGCCGCAGACAAAAAGAAATCCAGGGAGAAGCAAAATATTGAAATAAATGGACATGTGATCAGTAACTTTAGCTAAAATTTTAAAAATGGAGATAGAAAAAGAAATAAGGGAAGAAAAGAAATAAGCTAATATAAGAATTTCTTGTAAGAATGCTGACACATCAACGTTGCTAAAGATATTTATATACATATATTATATTCCCATATGTCTAAACACATGAATGTAGACATATGTATATATATATATATATATTTAGCACTGGTGCCCGACTAACCGAAAAGTACCTAAATAATAAATATTGCATATTCAAAAGTAAACTGCTATCAAAAATTTTCAGAAAAGGTAATTGAAGTCAAAACTTGATTTCTGAGAGAGGTTTAGGGAGCAGAGACCCCCGAAGAAGAATCTAGGAAAAAAAGTGACCGGAAAAAAAGTTATCGGAAAAAAAGTGACCTAAATTACAAAAGCGGAAAAAAGTGACACGGAAAAAAAGTGACAAGGAAAAAAAATGACACGGAAAAAAAGGGACACGGAAAAAAAGTGACAAGGATTGATTTTGGGGAATTATTATTGATTTTGGGGATTCATTGGTTAAGTATGAAAGGGGGATGGGGGGGGGGGGGCTCATAATTTAGGTAAATGGGTTTTTCATGCTGAATTAACTGTTTTGGTTCAATTTTTGGATATACGTTCATACTGAAAAGACGCTTGCCTGATTAGTTTTGGGAAGGAACGATTATCCCCCCCCCCCAATCCGTCCTCAGTTAGATGAATGGGTTTTTATGCAGAATTATCCAACGTGTGTCAAATTTGAATATACAGGGCCTGACTAAGGCAGGGGCATGCGGGGCAATTGTCCCGGGAACCCGGTTTGAGGGGGGGGGGCAAGGAGAGAAAAGTTTATTGTTAAAAGAGGGCCAAATGATATAAAATAGCAAAATATTACCGAAATTCTTTTTTTTTCAATTTTAAGGGGTCTTTTTCCTCCTACCCCCTTTGCTTCCCTGCCCCACGTTCCCTTAAAGTAATAGTTACATCATAAGAAAATTAATAGTTAAAATTATTTATCATCTGTTATTATGTATAAAGATGTGAAATATAAATACTGAAATCAGTACTTGGTACAAAATTTATGCATACATACAATAGGTTTGAATTTTAATTTTAGTCACTTGAGTATAATTCACAAACATTTTTAAGATAGAAGGGGGCCACTCTAATAATGTTTGCCCCAGGGCCCCCCACTATCTAAGTCGGGCCCTGTGAATATAGGTTCTTTTCGATAAGGCTTATATATAGTATATAATGCATGAAGAGTTTTAATGGTTATATATAGAGGGAGAACGGGGGATAACCTTTCTTAAATTAAATTAATAACTTTTTACGCATAATTATCCGATTTGCTTAGAATTTTGGACATAGATTCATTATGATAAAACGTATCTCTGATTAGTTATGGGGTTCTTCTGCTTATTATAAAGGGTGGGGGGCGAGCAATTATCTCCCCCTTAAACTAGATAAATAAGTTTTTATGCAGAATTACCCCATGTATTTCAAATTTTAAATATAGGTTCTTACTGATAAGGTGGATTCCTGAATAGTTTTAAGGATTTGATATCAAAGTATTGAAGGGGAATAGAGTGTAACCTACCTTAAATTAAATTACTTTTTACGCAGAATTATAGGATTTGCTACAAATTTTGGATTATAGATTCATTATGATAAGGCGTATCCCTGATTACATATGGGGTTATTTTTCTAATTAAAAATTAAGGCGGGTGATTTTCCGATCCCCTTAAATTATATAAATTGTTTTTTATGTTCACTTATCCGATATATTTCATATTTTGGATATATGTTTTTTCTCATAAAGTTAGCCCCAGAATAATTTTAAGGGTTTAATGGCTAAGTATACTGTTAGGTTCTGAGACCACCTCTGCTAAAGGTTGGAATTTCCGTTATTTCTCTATCTTAATATCTTTTATATTATACCGGCTGTGTATTAGAATTTTCAAGGTGACATTCTTTCTTTGTTGAAGGGAGAATTGACAGGTAATCCTTTACAGGTGGTGAGTGAGAAAGAGGAGATTGCAGAGAGGCGTGTTCATCCGTCAGTGAGGTATGTGGATGATGAGCTGACAAGCAACATGTCACTAATCAAGAAAGGAATGTGGAATGTGTCCAATGGATAAGCCCGAAAGGGGGGTTGACATTGGGGAAACCGTGATTTGAGAAGAGCAAGTCTTATCTCAGATTAGTTCAGTTCATATCTGGGTTCATACCTAGAGAGTAGTGTAGGACAGAGGTCCTGATAGGGTGTGCTCTGCGTTGTAGAGCGGAGGCAGTGCGTATCTGGAGAGCAAGGGACACAGACGTCCTGGTGTTTAGTGCGAATCTATGCTATCTGGGCCGAGAAGTGCAGGCCGAGTATCCATGTGTTGGGAGATTCGAAAGTGATCTCCGATAAAGTTATTCTAACGTGCATTGAGTGTGAGGTGGAAGGTGTAATTCGAATAGTACACAGCCAACCTTTACTGTATTTAATTTAATGTTGAACCGGATCACCTATATCCGAGTTGTAATTGTATATAATGGTAAATAGCGTATTTAGTGTGTACATATATTCTAAATAAACTGTTAATTCAGTTAATTGACAGCGTCAGTGTTCATTTACACAATCCTCACAGTGGGTGACCAATATCACCTAGTAATATCGGTGGTGGCAGCTATAACTGCCACGCACTTTCTTCAAAGTTGTGCGGGCTGAGAGACGGGACGGAGGATAACCCCCCTTAAATTAATAAATGGTTTTTTACGCAGAATTATCTTATTTGATTCAAACTTTGAATGTGCGTTCATTATGATAAGGCGAACTCCTAATTATTTGTGGGTTATCCCCCGTTCATCCCTCTATACTTAGCCATTAAACCCTTAAAACTATTCAAGGATTCACTTTATCAGGTAAAACCTATATCCAAAAGTTGAAATACGTTGGATAATTGTGAAAAAAAATCTTATTTAAAGAGTGGGGGATTAATCGCCCACTTTCCCTTATTTAATTAGCAAAAGAACCCCATAATTAATCAGAGATACGCCTTCTTATAATGAATGTACATCGAAAATTTGAAGCAAATCGGATAATTCTGCGCAAAAAGCCATTTATTTAATTTAAGGGTGTATTTCGATTCAAACTGCCTATTTTCCGATTTATTTTTAACTTCATTTTTACTCTCATATGCATCGAACTGGCAAATTGTCTTATTTAGAAAGTACACAAGGTGCCGTAATTGTCAATTCTTTGATAAATGCAGAAAATATCGCGAAAAAAGCAATCAAAAACGGCATTTTGAACAGATTTTCCCCTGGCGGGAGATCTGTGAACGAAAAAAAAGGGTCATACTGAGAAGATAATTGTTTATAAATCAAATTCTAATGAATTGAGCGTAAAAATACAGCACATGGCACCTTGTACATCTCTTCAAAAATATCCTCAGCAAGTTTCATGTTTCTGCTTTTGAAAATGTGTCTGAAATTGTATCGGAAAATTTCGAGTTGTTGAAGGTGGAAAAGCGTTTTTTTGAATACACCCTTAAGGGGGTTTATCCCCCGTTCTCCCTCTATACATAGCCATTAAACCCTTAAAACTATTCAGTAATTTACTTTATGAGAAAGATCCTACATCCAAAATTTGAAATAAATCGGATAAGTGTGCATAATTTTTTTAAAATCTAATTTAAGGCCGGGGGTAGTAATCACCCGCCCCCTTTTTAATTAGCAAAAGAACCCCATAAATAATCAGAAATACGTCTTATCATAATTAACCCATGTCCAAAATTCGAAGCAAATCGGATAATTATCCGTAAAAAGCCATTAATTTAAGAAAGGTTATCCCCCGTTCCCCTTCTATACTTAACCATTAAACTCCTAAAACTCTTCAGGCACTTTATACTATATATAAGCCTTATCGAAAAGAACCTATATGCAAATTTGACACAAGTTGGATAATTCTGCATAAAAACCCATTCATCTAATTGAGGACGGATGGGGGGGGGGGGGGGGGAATCGTCCCTTCCCAAAACTAATCAGGCAAGCGTCTTTTCAGTATGAACGTATATCCAAAAATTGAACCAAAATAGTTAATTCAGCATGAAAAACCCATTTACCTAAATTATGAGCCCCCTCCCGATCCCCCTTTCATACTTAACCAATGAATCCCCAAAATCAATAATAAATCCCCAAAACCAATCCTTGTCACTTTTTTCCGTGTCCCTTTTTTTCCGTGTCACTTTTTTCCTTGTCACTTTTTTTCCGTGTCACCTTTTTTCCGCTTTTGTAGTTTAGGTCACTTTTTTTCCGATAACTTTTTTTCCGGTCACTTTTTTACCGTTTACCCCCGAAGAAAAAAATATGAATTCTTAGTATTTCATTCTCTTTGATTTTAATTATTTTAAGTCACCCGTAAAGAACAATATTTGATATTTTTATAGTATTACTACTACTACTACTACTACTACTACTACTACTACTACTACTACTACTACTACTACTACTACTACTACTACTACTACAAATACATTTAGTTAATTTAATTTTTAAGATCCAGGGAAGAGCAATGACACAGCACTATCATCCCTTGATATCGTGCATCATTTAAGTATTAGTATGAGGTATCCAGTGATCGACCAGTTCTGATATTTCTTAAAAATGAAAATAAGCAAACGCATGTCGGAGGATAGAGCTTACTTGCATCTTCTTTTCGTCTCTGAGAATCTCATATATCAATGTCAAAGAAGGCTCACTATTGATGTCTCATCAGATTGAAGCTCACAAAAAGATGATATGCCTTAAGATGAAAGGCTTTACTTGCGGGTAATCAATCACCATAAACACACAGCTATAAGGTAAGGTTCGAATCACTTATATTATTTCATACATTTCTTTATACATGTTATTCGTAATTTAATACTTTGTTTTCGAACGGTAAAGAAGTAATGGATACATGCAAATCTTAGAACTATATTTAGAGTTTCTTCCATGGCGCCGACGCCGACAGAAAGAAATCTAGGTAGAAGAAAAATATTGAAATAAATGGACATGTTATCAGAAACCTTATCCAAAATTTTGAAAATAGAGAGAAAAAAAAAAAAGACGAAGTCAATATAAGAATTTCTTGTCAGAATACTCCGTGTAAGACACTTTTAAAAACGTATCAACGTACATATAAATATAGATCCACATATGTATATATATACATATATATCCAAATTTGCATGTGTATGCATGTATGCAGACATAGGTATATATATATATATCACACAGGCGCCGGACTAACCGAAAAGCACTCAAAAACTAAATAATTCAAAAGTAAATTGCTATCACAATTTTTCATAAAAGACAATTGAAACTATATATATAGATATGTTATATTTGAAACTATATATATGTTTGTCTTTCTTCTTGAATGAACGTAAAATAAAGACAAAACATTTATGAGGTAGGTTTAAAAAGCAGAGCTCCTTGAAAAAAAAATTTTTTTTTTTAAATTCTTAGCATTTTATTCTCTTTGTTTTTATTTATTTTAAGTCACCCATAAAGAGCAATATTTGATATTTTTACAAAACTACTTGGAAACAAAAATATTTATTTCAATTTCAAAATCCAGGGAAGAGCAATGACCTTGCTCTATTATCCATTGATGTTATCTATTATCCATCGTTTAAATACTGGTATCATATACTAGTGATCGACCAGCTCTGGTATTCCTTATAAATGAAAATAAGCAAATGCATGTCAGAGAATAGAGCTTACTTGTACCTTCTTTTTGTCTCTGAGAATCTCATATATCAATGTCAAAGAAAGCTTACTATTGATATCTCATCGGATTGAAGCTCACTAAAAAAGATGATATCCCTTAAGATGAAAGGCTTTACTTGCGGGCAATCAATCACCATAAACACACAGCTATCCGGTTAAGGTTTGAATCAATTACACTATTTCATACATTTCTTTATACATGTTAGTCGTAATTTAATACTTTGTTTCCGCACTGCAAAAGGAATAATGGATACATGCAAGTCTTCGAAATACAGTAAGACTTTCTTCCTTGGCGCAGACAGAAAGAAATCCAGGGAGAACCAAAATTTGAAATAAATGGACGTATGTGATCAGCAACGTTAGCCAAAATTTCAAAAATAGAGGGAAGGGGGGGGGGGGAAAGAGAAACTAATGTAAGAATTTCTTGTCAGAACACTCCTTGTAAGACATTTTTTAAAGCATATCAACGTTAGTATAAAAAAATAATAAAAAATAAATATTGCATATTTAAAAATAAATTGACATATTTTTTATGACAGATAATTCAAACTAAATATGAGGACCCCAGAAGCCAAGAGGTTTAAACGACAAAATTGAAAAAAAAATTGGACTAAATGCATAGGTAACCTAGAAATATGTTTTTTTTTTTTTTTTTTTTTTTTTTTTTTTTTTTTTTTTTTTTTTAGGTACTGAAATATTAGTAATTTTCTAATTGTATGCTGAATTATGGAGATAAACCACTGTTGCCGAATAATAATCAATATTGAATAGTTATAAATTAAAATAAAATTACTGAACTTTTTTACAATTATTGAAGTAAGAATTCAAACACCACATTGAAACAAACGGCAATTTCCTATTTCAATTCAATCAATTATTATTGATGTTCAAATTTTATGTCAATTACCTTTGAACTGAATTTATTCCAAATCAAATTTTTGTCACTTCTACCATTTGATTTCTGAGTTCCTCTTATATACAGGGTGGTCATAAAAAAACTTTGCCGATATACGGAGATCTAGCAGCCAGTCCGCTCAACCGATCGAAATGAAATTTCAGATATAGCTATTCAGAAGTATGAGCTCGAGATTCTGTGAACGAGAACAAAATGGCGCTCACGGTTACGGTTATAGTTACAGAAACTCGAAAACTTCCAATGGCAACACCCATTTTTTTTTCATCGCAAAATGCTCAGCGCATGCGAAAACCCTAAAGAGCGTTGGAACCGTACACGTATCGCAAGAAACGGACATGTTATGCACGCACAAAAAACCGTTCTGGGAATCCTCCCCCCCCCCCATAGAAAAAACTCGATTGGGGCACAAGGAGGAAATTTGCATATGACACAGAGTCAGTACACTAATCTCTGATTACAATACAGATCGGAGAAACTAAAACTTTTATTTTGATTTAACATTTTCCACATGGGTGCCATGTGGAAAATGTGTTTTTTTTTATGACCACCCTGTATATTTGCCATGGGACTCTTTCTTCATGCATTTCCTGACTAAGATAAATTTTAACACATGAACGTAAACGAAAGTCAAAACTTGAGTTTTGAGGGAGGTTTAGGGAACAGAGATCTATGAAGAAAAAATTCTGAATTCTTAGTATTTCATTCTCTTTGTTTTTATTTTAAGTCATTCGTAAAGAACAACAATTGATAGTTTTACAAAAAATTACAAGAAACAAAATTATTTAATTCAATTTCAAAATTAAGGGAAGAGCAATGACTCTGTCCTATTATCCCTTGATGACGTACAACGTTTAAGAATGTACTGGTATCATATACTAGTGATCCACCAGTTCTGGTATTCCTTAAAAATGAAAATAAGCAAACGCATGACAGAGAATAGAGCTTACTTGCACGTTTTTTTTTTTCGAAAAACTGAGACTCTCACACATCAATGTCAAAGAAAGCTTGATATTGATGTCTCATGGGATTGAAGCTCACTAAAAAGATGATATGCCTTAAGATGAAAGGCTTTACTTGCGGGTAATCAATCAACATAAACACATCCATCCGGTAAGGTTCGAATCAATTACATTATTTCATAAATTTTCTTTATACATATTAGCCTTAATTTAATAATTTGTGTCCGAATGGCAAAAGGAGTAATGGATACATTCAAATCTTCGAAAATTTTTTAGAGTTCTTTCCTTGGAGCAGAAAATAAAAAAAAAAACCAGGGAGAAGCAAAATGTTGAAATAAATGGACATGTAGCCGAAATTTTTTTAAAGCCAAGATTTTGAAAATGGAGGAAAAAGGAAAAGAAAAAGAAATAAGCTAATATAAGAACTTCTTGTTACAACACAGTCAGTTTAAGACCATTTTAAAAGCATATCATCGTTACCAAAAAAAAAAAAAAAAAAAAAAAAAAAAATATATATATATATATATATATATATATATATATAACAAGTAATAAATATCGCAAATTCAAAAGTAAATTGCTATCAAACTATTTCATAGATTTTTGAAATTATACATATGTCATTCGACTTAAGATAAATTTTAACACATGAACGTAAATTAAAATCAAAACTTGATTTCTGAGAGGGTTTAACTCATTAAAACTGGCTGGCAAGAAAACTTGCCTTGTAATGCGAACAAAACTTTTATGCTTCAATACCGGTATTTTACTTGAATCTTTTTCACACTATCTAATCTCAAATTTTGAGTGATTAAATAATTACAAATTACAATGTGGAAGAAACTGGTGTCAAAGAATTATATATATATATAAAAAAAAAAAAAAAAAAAAAAAAAACTGTAAAAGAGGCTTGTTTTTTATGGGTTAAGAAGCAGAAGCCTCTGAAGAAAAAATTCTTAATTCTCATTATTTCATTCTCTTTGTTTTTATTTAAGTTACTCGTAAAGGAACAGCATTTAATATTTTTATAAAATTACTAGGAAAAAAAAAATAGTTAATTCATTTTCAAAATCCAGGGAAGGGCAATGACCCTACTCTATCATTCCTTGATGTCGTGCATCGTTCAAGTACCAGTATCAGGTACCAGTGATCGACCAGTTCTGGCATTCCTTAAAAAAAAAAGAAATAAGCAAACGCGTTTAGAAGATAGAGCTCACTTGCATTTTCTTTTCATTTCTGAGAAAAAAAAAGAAAAAAAGAAAATTGAGTAAATTTAATTTAAAAATTCAGGGAAGGGAAATGATCCTGCCCTATTATCGCCTGATGTCGTGCGTCGTTTAAGTACCGATGTCAGGTACCAGTGATCAATGAATTCTGGTATTCCTTAAAGGTGTATTCGAAAAAACGCTTTTCCATCTTCAACAGCTCGAAATTTTCCGATACAATTTCAGGTACATTTTTTATAGTATCAACATGAAACTTGCTGAGGGGATTCTTGAAGGAACGTATGAGGTGCCGTGTGATGTGTTTTTACGCTCAATTCATTAGAATTTGATTTATGAACAATTATGTTATCAGTATGACCCTTTTTTTCGTTCACAGATCTCTGGCTTCGGAAAAATTGGTTCGAAATGCCGTTTTTGAATGCTTTTTTTACAATATTTTCTGCATTTATCAAAGAATCGACAATCACGGCACCTTATGTACTTTCAAAATAAGAGATTTTGAAAGTTTGGTGCATTTGAGAGCAAAAATGAATTCAAAAATAAATCGGAAAATAAGCAGTTTGAATCGAAATGCACCCTTAAAAATGAAAATAAGCAAACATGTCTATAAGATAGAGCTCACTTCCATTTTCTTTTCATTTCTGAAAAATCTCATATAAAAATGTCAAATAAAGCTCACTATTGATTTTTCATTGGATTGAAGCTCTCTAAAAAGATGATACGAGGAAGATGAAAAACTTTCCTTGCGGGTAATCAATCACCATAACAATAACACGCATCCATCTGGTAAGGTTCCAATTAATTACACTATTTTATGTATTTCATAATACATATTAGTCATAAGTTAATACATTGTATTTAACTGCAAAAAAGAGTAATTGATACAAGGATATACTTGAAATATACTTATAGAGCATCGGCAATAAGAAATTTAAGGAAGATGTTCGCAGCTCAGCCTGTCTTTTTTAAAAATGAAGAATGCAAACAGGAAAACAAACTAAACTAAGATTTTTTTTGTCAAAACACCTCACGTAAGATAATTGCCAAACACACAACAGGTAAGTAATATAGTCGATAAATGTTAAAATAATAATAATAATAATAATAATAATAATAATAATAATAATAATAATAAATAAAAAAACTTTTACAAGCTTTTTTATGAACAAAGAATCGAATCTGTTTATTTTTATTAATATTATTTATTTATTTTTTGTCAAAGGACTCTTCCCTTCAAACGTTCCCCATTTATGTTAAGTTTGAAGCACTTGAATATAAAAAATAATTCAAAACTGTTTTCTATCGAAAGATACGAATAGAAAACATTCCACTTGATGAAAAATACTTAGTTCTTCATGTTTAGCATTTTATTATTTTATGTCACAAAATACTGGAATAAGAAGTACGCCTCCCAATTAAGATTTAGTTTTCCTTAAGTCGAATAAATTATCAGCTTGTAGAAGCTATTTTTCTAATATTTTTCGCTTAATCTATTTTTTTTAAAAAAAAGTATACGGTATACACTATATTCTATTAAATATGTAAAAATCACTGAAATCAATTTAAGTTTTCGATTCTAATTTTATCCTAAGGGACTGACTTCGTGTTTTTACATTAATCTCAAATCCACCAGTGTTTTATATTTTATGTTTAAATGTATCTCTTAAATTTAGAATTATGGTGTACCTCAAGTTAGTATGCTGTATATCCCTATATATGAAGCCGAATGATGCGAGTTTATACTTGTTATGTTATCTAGAATGGTAAAAATCGAAAAGAGAAAATGTTTGTAACAGTCATAATGGACATACTCACTGATGGGTGTACCAGCTAATCTCAGTATCCTAGATAGATTTAAGAAGCATTTAAGATGCTCCATTTATACCAAAGGATATTTTTAATGACGATCATAATGTGCATTTTCAATTTTATAAATATGAAAAATAACTACAACTTCAATTACACCGAAACATTAATGCGATTATGAAGGTTGTGCAAAACAGTTCCTTTCAAAAGTGTTTCGTTTCTTCAGTTATCTCTGAAAACACCATTACATTGGGATGTTATTAATTGATTAACAATTAATTTTATTAACCATTACTTCTTTTTTTGCTACCAAACCTGTCTGCTATTAATCGTAAGGTTAATATATCACTGTCAGTAAGAAACGAGGTGTTTCTTTGAAAGGCCATTAAAATTAAGGTTGATAAAAAATAAATAAAATAAAAATGACAGCTAAACGATTCTTATATGCTAAAAGCAGTATCAAGTAAGTGATCAATCAAGTCGATTAATATTTTTTTTGATCGATTTACCATGATCGAATAAATTATTACTTTATAGATGTAATTTTTCTATCCGACAAAAAGTGTACGGTATATGCATATGTATGCAGTAATATTTTAAGACTGTTCTTAACTGCTCTGCTCAACAAGCGCAAAACGTTTTGAGACGTTTATAAATTCAGTTTTTAACGGAAAGATATAAAATTACAAAGCCTGACCATGGTAGCGATTTGGAATCTAACGTAATTTTACATTTTTTGATCAATAAATTACTTATTGTGTTATAAGCTTTTTCGATCCCGTAAAAAGACATTTTTCACTCCAGTTTGGCAGGTTTTTCTTCTCTTGTGCGAAAAATCAGTTCAAAACGCCAATTTTGACAATTTTTTTTGAAAGATCTATTGTGCTTGTAAAAAATCGAGGAAATGAGTGCGATTAGATAGTTTCTGAACAACAACACCTGCTAGTTTCATGCATTTCCGAACAAAGATAAATTAAAAATTATATCATAAAGGCGCCCTTTCTGACTTAAGAACAGCCAAGACATAAAATTTTAATTGCCTGACTAAGAAAGCGATTTCGAATTGAACTTATTTTTCCATTTTATGATAATTAAATTACTTATCGAGTTATAAGCTATTTCGATGACGCAATCACCCGTTTTTCTCCTCCTTTTCGACCGGTTTTTCTGCTTTCGTTGGGAAATAGGCTCAAAAGTGTCAACTTTGAAGGCTTGCTATGAAAAATCTATTGTGTTTTTTAAAAAACAAAAGAAGGAGTGCAATTAGACAGTTTCTGAATAACAACACCTGCTATTTTCATACATTTCCGAACAAAAATAAATTAATGCATGTGTCACAAAGTTGCCCTTTTTAATTTAAAAACACCCTTAAATCAAAATCAGTTTATCATGAATATTAAGTAAGTGTATTTTCCCATTGCTAACAAAACCTTAAACCAACAGAGTGAAAAATGCACAAGGCGGTCCGATCTTGAAATTATTGTATGTATTAAAAAATTTTGGACATAATTTCAATGCTGAAAATTAATTTTAAAATCATGCAATTCACCTGTGCTGGGATTTATTTCGTTTTATGTTTCGTAACAGGGTAGTGTGCTAGTGAAAACTTTTCCATTTCGTCCTGCGGGTGGCAATCTTACCGACATATGTGAGGGAGAGATTGCAAACTGGGTATCGTCTTAGTAGCTTAAGGGTGTATTTCGATTCAAACTGCCTATTTTCCGATTTATTTTTGAACTCATTATTGCTCTCAAATACACCAAACTTTCAAAATCTCTTATTTGGAAAGTACACAAGGTGCCGTAATTGTCGATTCTTTGATAAATGCAGAAAATATTGCAAAAAAAGCAATCAAAAACGGCATTTCGAACGGAGATTTGAGAACGAAAAAAGGGGTCATACTGAGAAGATAATTGTTTATAACTCAAATTCTAATGAATTGAACGTAAAAAAACATCACTCGGCACCTCATACGTCCCTTCAAGAATCCTCTCAGCAAATTTCATGTTTCTATGTTTAAAAATGTGTCTGAAATTGTATAGGAAAATTTCGAGCTGTTGAAGATGGAAAAGCGTTTTTTCGAATACTCTCTTAAAGGGAGAGCATTGGAGCGCTGTTGCAATATCTGCAGTTCTATTAAAATTGAAGCACCTAAATCATCACAGAACCGCCTCGTGTTTGATTACTGAAGAGGATTCATGGTTCACATCTTAAATCTTGTCCCTTTAGAAATTCCAACTTTCTGGGCCATCAAAGTTAAATTTTTTTTCATCTGAAAAAATTGTCGTGCATCCATTCGTCCTTCATATGCATACTATCTTTAGCCAATAACCACCTCTGTGTATTCGGTTTTCGTCTCAGTAAATGAAATCTGCACTTAGGCGATATTTTTGCTTTCTTTTATGCAACTATGTGCTTTTTTCTTTGAGACCATATCTTCAATTCGTTGAGAAACTAATCGGGGTGACGAAAGCACTCGCAGGATCTTGCGATTGCGACTGAGTCTTTCATTAGTCTTTTTCGGTCTGCCAAATCTTTTATTTATTTATTTTTTTTTTTTTAATTAAAATGGTAAGTTTTTGATAAAACTTTATAAACAGCAGTTCTGCTATTTCCAGTTTTTTTTTTATTATTATTTTTACTTTTTAAAACTATTAAGCTTTTTGCTTTAAATCGGCGTATTTTGGAAATCTCATCTTTAGAAATTTATATATACGGATATATAAAGCACAATTATACGGAAAGAGAGGTGGCTCTGGGTTGTGTGTATTATTATTATTATTATTATTATTATTATTATTATTATTATTATTATTATTATTATTATTATTATTATTAAAGATAGCCTCTAACAATATTAGTCAAGGAAACCTAGGGGTTTTTTAAACAAAAACCTTTCCGAAATATAATTTTTGTTTTTAATTTTATGATGTAGATGCCATACTTTATATTCGTTTTAAATATTATACATCAAAATAGAAACAATATATATTATTCGAATGCATACAAGCTAGACAAATATCTAAACAAATTCGTGAATTTTTCAAAAATTTTAAAACGTAACACTCTTTTAACAAAATAAAAAGTTTTTAAACAGACCTTACCCCTAATCTTACAACGTCGCTGAAAGATTATGTGATAGGGATTACTTTTAACTAATGAAGTTTTTTCAGAAATTAACAAAAATAAAAAAAAGAGGGGATTTTCGATACGACCACGAGACGGGAATTTTTTCATCCTTTCACGGAAATTTCTTAGAACTTTCTTTAAAGAAAAAAAAAAAATGATAAGTTCAACAGAAAGTATCATAAAAATGGTTTTCTACAAACTCATAATTGATTTGATCTCGGGGAAGGAAGAAAAATCCCCTTGATTGATCACATGCTGCTCAGTATATAACATTATTTGGCAGGTCTCTTTTGTCCGCTTTAATTTTAGTGGGCTTTTCAAGAAACCTCTCGTTTCTTACTGACAGTGATATATTAACCTTACGATGAATAGCAGACAGGTTTGATAGCGAAGAAAAGAGGTAATGGTTAATAATAGTTAGTGATAGTCATGAATTAATTTATAGGCATCGTTCCAGTGTAAAAGTTTCTAAAGACAACTGAAGCAATGGAATACGTTTTATTTGGAGAAAACTGTTTTGACCACCTCTGTTTGTTTCACTTCAGTTTTGTTGTAGTTGTTATTGTTATTATTAATTTTTATGAAATTGGAAATGAGCTCTAGGTTTGATTTTAAAAATTTACTTTATTCGAAACGAATCCTCTTATGTGCCTTTATATTGGGCTAGGAGTCTGAGGTTAGCAAGCAAACACGTCCATTCATAAGTGTATTCATATCACCATGCGAACATTGTTCTTTTTAGAGATTCGTTCAACTGACGAAATCCTATTCCTCTATGTCCTCTGTCTATCCTTCCACCACAGAGGCCATAGGAAAAAATTGCATATGTCTGAGGCTTTGAATTTCGTATACGTAAAGCTGAATACCTCGTGTCATATGACAAATCATAAAATATTGAAAAAATCTTTAATTAAATTAATTTTTTCAATGTCATCCGCTCATTTTTGCGATTTAAATTTTGAAAGATAACCTTAAGGGTGTATTTCGATTCAAACTGCATATTTTCCGATTTATTTTTGAATTCATTTTGCCCTCAAATGCACCAAACTTTCAAAATCTCTTAGTTTGAAAGTACACAAGGTGCCGCGATTGTCGATTGTTTGATAAATGCAGAAAATATTGCAAAAAAAGCAATCAAAAACGGCATTTCAAACCAATTTTTCCGAAGCGAGAGATCTGTGAACGACAAAAGGGTCATACTGATAAGGTAATTGTTTATAAATCAAATTCTAATTAATTGAGCGTAAAAACTCAGCACACGGCGCTTCATACGTTCCTTCAAGAATCCCCTCAGCAAGTTTCATGTTTCTACTTTTGAAAATGTGTCTGAAATTGTATCGGAAAATTTCAAGCTGTTGAAGATGAAAAAGCGTTTTTTCGAATACACCCTTAATTTGATCGTTTTATGTGCAGACATCATAGCTTGGAGGTACAGCAACTCGCAGAAGGGTCTTAATTTGAGCTCAGGTACTGGACGTTAAAGTTTTCATATTAAGATGGATTTAATTAAAAGAAATTTCGTATTTTTTGCCATTTTAAGATTTCATGTTACATTTTTATTCATCATTGACATTTATAATATGATTTGGAAATCAATTTTCTTTCCTGTTTAAAAAATATAGCGATATTTCGTTTTCAGAAATGTAAACTTTTATTTATATCTCCTTTAATTTCTTTATTTCGTATTTTCAAAAAATTTGAAATTTTAGGTTTTACTTAAATAATTTGATTGAAAATTTTTAATTTGATTAAAATAAATAATTTCTTTTTATAATTATTTTAAAATTAAGTGTATTGGTGCTACTATCTATGTAAGAATAATAATTATAAATTAACAATTTGGTGTGTGATCTGCGATTGCACTTACTCATTTGTTAAAAAATTACATAAGTCAAAACGAATCCTATCATGTGCCTTTATATTGGACTAGAATTGTATAAGGTTAGCAAGCAAACATGTCCATCCATAAGTATATTCATCACCATGTGAACATCGTTCTTTTTTTTTAATTTTAACTATCTAGAAGAACAAGATGTAAACTCGTTCTTAATCGTTACCTCAAGTTTAAGAAATGTGTTTAAATTTAAAATTGTAAAACGTTGGAATTGAGGTTATGTAAGGAATTAGGAAAATTAAGGAAAATTATTAAAACATAAAAATAATAACAAAAAATTAAAAATGTATATACATATATATATATATATATATATATATATATATATATATATATATATATATATATATATATATATATATATATATATATTTACATTATTATTTACGAAGGAGGGCGGTGTTGTCTGGATAATACGCAATGGTTAATTTAAAAAAATAAATTTGAGAGTGGGAAATGCATTTGTTAAATTGGAAAACATATTCTAATGGAAGTTTAATTGACACTAATTTATGGATAATTGTATAGTTGTATCAATTATATTAATATAATTTTATTATTTTACATTATTAAATTGCACTTAACTTTTAATAAATGAGAGACCTATAACACTATCTAACTGTATAGGGTATATATATTAATTAGCTATTTTTAAATCTTATATCATCTTAAATTAATATACTGTGTTTAGCTTATAGCAAAGTCTTAAATTTTAATAGGATAAACTATGTTGTATGGTTTATTTTTTCTGTTATCATATTACTCTGCTTATAATTTATTCATTAATTTATTATTATCCTGTGTACAATAATTATTTTAATTTTTTCCCCTTTCATTTTTCTATCCAATTTAGTAATTTTGTTGTGCCTTGTTTTTAATGTTATTTCTTGATTTAATTTTGGTTTTATGTTTGTTGGTAGCTACAAATTCGTATTATTTTGCTTTTTCATGGCTAATACGAAGATGAAAGCACACACTTCATTTGTAGTTCCAAAGTATTTGAGGTTCAATAATTCTGCTTTGGTTCTAAAAATTCCATTCGCATTCATATTATTTATTTATTTAATTTTTTCCTCATGTTCAATAGTTTTTTTCCCTATTAAATTCAAATGGTTCATATTATAATACAATTAATTGTTATATATATGTTTTAAGGCTTCTTCGAACTTATAATTTATTCGTTCGATGTAAAAAAAATAATAATCCGTTTGATTAATCATTCGCTGGATATTGCTTTTAGTTGTTATTTTAATTTACTTTTATTTTATTGTCCTCCTTTATTTAAATGAGCTCGTCAAGAAACCTCTCGTTTCCTACTGACAGTGATATATTAACCTTACGATTAATAACAGATAGGTTTAATAGCGAATAAAAGAGGTAATGATTAACAATTGTTAGTGATAGTGATGAATTAATTTTAGAAAAAAACAACAAACATTCCATACAGAAATAACTGATGCAACGAAATACTTACAAAGAAAACTGTTTTGAACAATCTCTGTAGTCGCATTATAGTTTTGCAGTAGTTGTTGCTATTTTTAATGTTCTTAAAACTGAAAATGCTCTTTAAGCTTGTGATTAAAAACTTACTTCAGTCTGAACGGTGCCCCTCATGTGCTTCTACACTATATGTGCAGATTTCCAAAAATTTTAAGAAGATAGTTCCTTCTAAACCCAAATATCGTCACCAGGGCTTAATTTCTAAGAAAAATTGAGAACAAATGCAAAAGAATAAAGAAACAACTTATAAACAACGCAAATTTCGTTAAAAGATCCCAGAAGAGAGGTTAATTTTATCAAAGGATCGCAAAAAAGCCACAAATTTCGCCAAAGAATAGCTGAAAAACGCAACTTTCGTCAAAAGATCGCTGAGAAAACGCGATTTTTGTTAGAGGATCGCTAAAAAATGCGCGATTTTCGTCAAATGATCGAGAGAGAAAACGCAAAATTCGCCAAAGAATGGCGACTTAGACGTCGAAAATTAGTCGGCATGAAAAAAATTTACTCGTCACGTGGCGACTAGTGACCATTGTTTTTGCACCTATACTCTAGACTCGGATGCCTTCGGAGGTTATACTCTATGTAATTTCGATTGACTTCTCAAAGTCAGTTCCTTTGTCTTAAGCTAATAACTGTGAAAAAATTACATTTTGTTGGCTTACCGCTCGATTTTTTCCCATGACAATTAAGGGTTGAATTGACAAAGACAGTTGACCTTCATTCAACGAAGTACATGAAGTTTCTTGAAATCGTAAATACGACTACGTTTTGATTAAACTATATTTTATTAACCGAATTTTTAGATGAAGTATTGGGATTTAGAATTTTTAAAGGAATTTAAAGCGATAATTTAAAATTCTATTCTAATTACAGTCTTCAAGAAACAGTCAAGTTTAAAGAAAAAAAAAGAATTTCGGCTGTTTTTTTCTTTCTTTTCTTTCTTTCTTTTTTTTAAAAAATCGTAATTTATAAGTGCTTTAACGCCTATAGCTCAAAAATGAATAAAAAAGAAAGCTGCGAAACTACAACAAAAATAATCATACTTAATATAATCACATTTAAAGTAACTATTATCTTAATAATATTTAAAAAATGGGAAAAAGAAAGAGAGAGAGAGAGATAGGGAAGGAGGGGGGGGGGGGGGTAAAAAACAAAATAAGACTTCTTTTATATTGAAACTAATGTTTTTTTGACATTTGGATTACGTTTAAAACTACAACGAAAAATAAAAGTGACTTATACTTTTTTTTTTTTTATCGTACAATTGTTCTGAAAATGCTTGCAAAAGACGAAATATACGTACTTTCATGACTTACTTTCCTTTCAGATTATTTTAGCAACATTATTTGCGTCACATTCATTAGAAAGAAAACTACTAAAAGATGCCTATACTAAACCAAAGTTATTAAAGGTAATCTCAAATTAACTTTTTATAAGAGCAAAAATAAACAAGTAGAAAACATGTATCGAACAATTATTCGCTATCATGAAATGAACTTTGTTCAGACAAGTTACTCAGCCTGTAGAACTTCTTTTCCAACAGCGATATGCCGTTTGCACTCAAGTTAAGAGGGCAAATCACTCGAATTCCAAATTACCCTCATTAAAACTTCTCAATTGGTCAACTCAACAAGCGCAAGACGTTTTGACACATTTACAAATCCATTTTTAAACGGAAACATAAAATAATTGGAAGACCTGACTATGAAAACGATTTTGATTCGAAGTGAGTTTTCCATTTTATGATAATTAAATTCTTTACCGAGTTACAAGCTTTGCTGATCAGGTGATCATGCTTTTTTTCCATTTCAGTGACTGGTTTTTCTGCTTCCGTATGAAAATGTGGTTTAAAACGTCAAATTTGACGACTTGTTCTGAAATATTTACTACGTTTGCAAGAATTCAGAAAAATGAGTGCGATTAGATAGTTTCTGAATAACAACACCTGAAAGTTTAATGCATTTCTGAACAAAAAATAAATTACAAACTATGTCACAAAGTTTCCTTTTTAATTTTAGAACACTCTTAATGTAAAGACAATGGGCGTTTGATGCATTGGTATATTTAAAATATCTCCTTGGGATATAAATATTTTTAAATTCTATTTTTTGTATACACTTCCTAAAAAATGACTCTGTTTTTCTTAATTTTCAAAAATTTTATTAAGTTGTAAAAGACTTAATTTTATATGTAGTATTAAAATTTTACTCACTGTTCACCTGCTTTTAAAATATAAAATGTTAAATTAAGCATAGATATTAGAAATATTTTCAGAACTAAGGAAAAAAATTCTTTTAAGTAGAATACACATAAAAAAAGTTAAAAGTATTAATTACCTCAAGAGATACTTTAAATATATGAATTCATCAATTGTCTATAGACTTAACATTACGGAAGAGAATTCCAAAGCTGATTGACCAGCCACCTTAAGGTTGTTTAACAGCTATATATAAAAATTAGCTCTCCAATGTCAATCGTGTGGTTATAGAACACATTAGAATTTTTTTAATTTCTTATCAGAGAATTAATTTTTAAGGGATTTTTCCCCGTTTCCTATCGCATTAAAAAGCTAACTTTCTCTGTCTGCTCGTATATCGCATCTATTTCTTCAAAAATATTGTAAAATTCCCCTCCTTTCCAAAACAAACAAACAAACTTTAGCTACCTCTATGAATTTAAAAATGCCATGTAAACTCTTAAAATTTAAAAAAATAATTTAGTTTCAAGTAAATTATTATTTTTGGTAATTTTAGGTTATCCCGCCGACCAAAAAATTATCGCCAAACTATAAGATTAAATGCCAATAATGGATGATCGTGAATGTCACATTCAATGACATTAAATACGATTCACGTGTTTAAAATGTCACTAAGTGATTTTTATTTCGACTTTTTATTTGTATTTTTATTGATATTCTACTAATTATTTGTTTTTAAGTTATTTAAAATAAAAGTTATGTCAATATGTATAATTTGGCTATCAGTTTGGCGATTTGTATAATTTGGCGAAATTGGTCGACGGGATAATAGAGTAGTACCTTATTTTTTAATGACATTACTGCAAAGCTAAAATTAAAATGTTTTATTTTTGTGGATAAAAGAGAGAGACAGGGTAATGATTGGGATAAAAAATATCATAAAATACTTTTCTTATTAAAAAAAAAAAAAAAAAAAAAAAAAAAAAAAGGTTACGGGATAATTATACGCTACCATGAAAGGGGTTTTATTGATATCCAGACAAGTTATTTTACCTGTAAAACTGCTTTTCGATCAGCGGTATACTGGTTGCAAAGATGTTAATGATTTTCACCCGTATTATCTCAAAATTCTATATCCAATGTTAATCATATGTATGTGGAATGCTTCAATATTTTTCAAATTTCTTGTCATGAAATTGAAAATTTTCAAATTTATTTTCTGTATATATCTGTTATCTATTATAATGAAATCTAACCGTCATCCTGTTTGTATATCACAGCTTCTAGTCTGTAAATATCTCGATAAAACTAACATCAGTTGTTTTCATGGATTCGCAAATACCATGTATGCTTTTAAAATTTAAATTAATTTCAAGCAAATTATATATATTTTTTAAATAAATCGGGAAATAAATTATTTCTTTCTTGTTAATAAAAGGGCGAGAAGAAGAAATGATTGGGGGAAAAATAATTTCAAATTCATAATAAAAATAAAAATAAATAAATACAAAAAAGGTAACAGAATAATTATAGGCTATCATGAAAAGAAGATTGTTCAGACAAGCTAATCTGCCAATAGAACTTCTTTCCCAACAGCGGTATTCCATTCGTACAGAAGTTACGGTGTTTCACCAGTCATACCTCAAATTTCCCTGTCCGATGTTAATCGTATGCATTAGTATATTTATTTATTTATTTATTTTAAATCAGGAAATCAAAAATTTTCAGGTTTGATTTCTTTATGTATCTATTTTCTATTATATTAAAATCGAACATTCCCTGCCTTTTTGTGTATCGAGACTATTCTAGCTTCTTTAATTATAGCGTCTAGAATATTGTAAATTTCTCGAAAAAATTAACTTTTGTTATTTTGATGAATAAGAAAATGCCCCGTAAGCTCTTAAAATTTAAAAATTTAAATTAGTTTCAAGCGAATTATTATTATTATTTAAAATGACATTACTGTAGAGAGAAAATTAAAATATCCCATTTTTGTGGAAAAAAAGAGAAATGATTGAGATAAAAAAATAATAATCTCAAATTCATTCCTTATAAAAACAAAAATAAATAAATAGAAAAGAGCTACTGGATAATAATATGTTATAAAAAAATGAGATTTATTAATATTCCCAATAAGTTATTTAAGCCTGTACAAATACTTTTCCAACAGCGATATGCCGGTTGTGCAGAAGTTAACGTCATTCACCAGTTATACTTCAAAATTCCCTGTCCAGTGTTAACCATATGGCTGTGTAAAGCTTCAATATTTTTCAAATATAATGTCATAAAGTTAAAAGTTTTAAGTTTGTTTTCCATGTGTATCTGTTCTCTACTATATTAAAATTTAACCGTCTCTCTGTTGGTGTATCACAGTTTCCAGAATACTGTAAATGTATCGACAAAATTAGCATTATTGTTTTTATAGATTCGCAAATGCCACGTAAGCTCTTAAATTTTAAAATTTTACTTAATTTCAAGCAAATTATTATTATTTCTTAATGACATTACTATAGTTCGGGAACTAAATTATTTTATTTTTTGTGTATAAAAGGGAGAGAAGGGAAAAAGATTTTCATAAAAATATAAATAAATCTCAAATTTATTTCTAATATATATATATATATATAAAAATCAACGGAATAATTATAAGCTATCATGAAAAGAGCTTTGTTCAGACAAGTTACTCTGCCTGCCGAGTTTCTTTTCCAACAGTGGTATTCTGGTGGCACATAAGTGAAAGTATTTCACCAGTCATATCTCAAATTTCCCTCTCCAATGTTAATCATATGCATTAGTAAATTTCTAATTAAAAAAAAAAACAGGTTTGTTTTCTGTAACATCTATTTTCTATTATATTAAAATCTAACTTTCCCTGTGTTTTTGTATATTCCTTCTAGAATAGTGTACATTTCTCGAAAAATTTAACTTCAGTCATTTTTATGGATTCGAGAATGCCGTGTAAGCTTTTAAAATTAAAAAAATTAAATTAGATTCAATCGAATTATTGTTATTATTTAAAATGACATTACTGTAAAGCAAAAATTAAAATATATCATTTTTGTGGGAAAATGGGGAGAAATGATTGGGATAAAAAAAATATCAAATTTTTTCCTTATAAAAACAAAAAGAAATAAATAGAAAAGAAATACGGTATATTATATGTTATAATGAAATGTGCTCTATTAATGTTACGTAGCCTGTACAACTACTTTTCCAACAGCGGTATACTGGTTGCGCAGAAGTTTTTTTTTTTTTTTTTTTTTTTTTTTTTTTTTTTTTGTGGAATGCTTCAATATTTTTCAAATTTCTTGTCATAAAATTAAAAATTTGTTTTCTAAATATACCTGTTATTCATTACATTAAAATATAATACCCTCTCTGTTTGTATATCACATTTTCTAGATTATTGAAAATTTCTCTACAAAACTAAAACCAGTTCTTTTTAAGGATTCGCGAATGCCACGTAAGCTCTCAATTTTTTTAATTTAAAATAATTTCAATAAAAATATTATATATTTTAATGACATTACTGTAAAATGGGAACTAACTTATTTCATTGTGGGTAAAAATACCGGAAGGGGAAATGATTGGGATAAAAAAGAATGATCTCAAATTCATTTCTAATAAAAACTAAAATAAATAAACACAAAACTGCAACGGAATAATTATAGACTATCATGAAAAGAGCTTTATTCAGACAAGTTCATCAGCCTGTAGAACTTCTTTCCCAACAGAAGTATTCGTGTGGCACTGAAGTTAAGGTGTTTCATCTGTCATATTTCAAAATTTCTCTCTCCGATGTTAATCATATGTTAATACATTTTAAATTTTTTATCAGGCAATTTTAAAAATATAGATTTTGTTTTTGGTAAATATATATTTTCTAATATATTAAAATCTGATTTTCTCTGTCTGTATATCACAACTATTCTTTCGAAAATATTGTAAATTTCTCAGAAAAAAAACTTTAATTATTTTTTTTGATTTGAAAATACCATGCGTGCATTTTAATTTGTGTCTAACCCCTCAAAACCTGATGAATTATTCAAACAGCTGTAACTCTGCGAGATTTGAAGATATGAAGATGCAACTTTTTGTGTATTATTCAGGGCTGGATAAGGAAAGTTTTTCTAATTGGAATTTTTATCCTACGGGGGCCGTATAAAAAGTTAATTTTCGTACTTTTTCAAATAAACCCCCATGGAATTGCAACTTATCAAAAAATTAAACTTTTTTTTAATGAATTTTTGCAATTGGAAGTATGGGTCTAGGGGCAATATTTAAGGGGATAGCCTATTGTTTCGATATTTATGACTCACTCTGTATGTATACTAAAATATATATTCTGTACAATCTGTGATGCAAAGAATATTTAGTATTATTAAATTACAGGGCCACACAAAAGTATTCCACTACATAATGCTATACGGGGAAACATTGTTTGGGGCATGTTTTAATTATATTAAACTATTTCACATTTTAGAAATATGATATACGTTGCTGAGGTGTAATAAAAATTACTTCCTGTATATTTACAGGAACACAATGATTTCGACCACTATACTGTATCCGAAGTACTGTCTGCTTTATCAGCAAGATCTTAATATATTTAAAACTTCGTTATCATATAAACGCACCTCATTTGCTACGCTTCGTGTGCAATTTCCAACTTTCCTTTGCTTTAAATAGAAATGGAGTACTCCTGTTGCCACAATTAGGAAAAAGGTATTAAAGCTACAAAAAAATTAATATTTCAAAAGCAAATTAAGATACAGCTTTCAAACAAATTTCATTTAAATGTACATTTTTTTCCCTACACGATGGTGTAAAAATTGAAAATGTGCGACATTAAGAAGTTTAAAAACTTTTAGTAGTGTTTTAATATTATTTGTAAACGTGAAAAAAAAAAAAAAAAAAAAAAAAAAAAAAAAAAAAAAAAAAAACCCTGTGAAGGTGTTCATCCTTATAGGATACGTCGGTCTGAAGAGGTTAATGTTTTCGACAAGTTACAAAGCCTGTAGAACTACTTTTCCAACAGCGGTATGCCGGTTGTACAGAAGTTAAGGTTGTTCTTAACTGTTCTGCTCAACAAATGCAAAACATTTAACGGAAAGATACAAAAAGGAAAGCCTGACTATGTTAACGATTTGGAATCTAACTGAATTGTCCATTTTTTTTTAATCCCTAAAGTACCTGTTGAGTACCTAGGACTATTTATAATGCCATTATTATAAATCAGAAACTAAATTATTACATTTTCGTGGACAAAAAGGAGAAATGATTCAGATTTTTAGATTTTTATTGAAGTCATTTTTTCCTTAAAATTAAGATTTTTTAAAAAGATATTTTGAATAATCTTTATGATTACAAATGTATGAAGTTGGAATAACAATGGAGCTATTTAAATGCAAACCGCGCTTGGTATAATACAGTACTGGAAGTGAAACTGCAACAATTTTAGAAACTAAAAAGTATAAAACTTTAAAATAAGGACATAGAATATTTATCTTTTAAATACGACTTTATTTATTTTAAAATGCATTAATTTTTTAAGTATTTTTTTTATTTACTTATTTATTGTATTATCGCAAAGATAAATTAATGTTTATTGTTGAACTTGATGAACATTTTTGATTGTTTTTTACAGTCAAAAATGAAATCAGTACGCAAAATGAGTTATTCTTGTGAAAAAAAAAATACATTTATAAATATTTCTAAAAATAATGATTTTTAATTTTTTAAAATTAATTTTTAAAATAATTTACATTTGAAATCAAATACATCTATATGTGTATGCTTATATTAATTAAAAGCATGGGGGAAAAGAGTAAGACATATTTAAAAATTAGCAAGAAACAGAAAAAAATGATAAAATATCCTGTCTCTTAATATAAAAGACTTATTTTATATCTTTAAACCCCAGCCTGCAATGCGTAGAAACTATGCTTTCACGTGCGTCACAGCTTTCGTAATACGAATTAAATAACATCGTATCGGATTTTAAGTGTGACAGGATCTTTTGAACATTTAGAAACATTAAGCTTCTTATGTAAACAGCCTTACGCTCACGCCAAAATAGATTTGCTCTCAAACAACTGAAACTATGATGACATGAGTTGGCATGAAGTTGCAACTTTACAACACTCCTCCATGCAGTGGCGTATCAGTTCTAAGGCCAACCAAAGTCATGCATAATGCACAGAGCTGCGGGAAAGAGTATTAAACCCGTAGCTCGCTCGACGTTTGAAGGGGGCCCTGTGATAGATAGGGGTTAGGGGAGAAAAGTCAAAGCAGTAGGCTAAATATTTAAACACCTATACCTTTCGTCATTACTGGAAGAACGCGCGCTCGTGAACAGGGTTGTATGTTTTTGGCGCTAAACACAAGCGCCAAGATAGAGAATTTAGTAAAATAAACTTTTCGATTTACTTTGTAAATTGCGAATTAAAATAATTTAGAGCGTTAGGCTATATAATGTTTTGTTAATGAATAAAATTCGATACCAAAAACGAGTATGCCGTATTTTTCCTATATCACATGTAGTTTTATTACAAGTTAATTGGTTAATTGGTCCGAGATAGAGAATTTAGTAAAATAAACTTTTGGAATTTATTTTGTAAATTATGAATTAAAATATTTTAAAACTTAAGGCTATATAATGTTTTGTTAATAAGTAAAATTCGATAGCAAATTGGAGGTATACCGTATTTTTTATATCACATAAAGCATTATAACAAATTAATTATTCTGATTAAAAAAAACATTGTTTGTAGATACAAAAAATTGTACTTTTTGATTAAATTTACTATAAAATTTATTAACTAAATAGAAAAGAGCCATTTTTCACTTTTTTAAAATCAAACTTCTCAGTGGAGGTGAATTTAATGGGTTGTTCGGAAAGTCGTGTTCGTTTGGAAAAAATTAATTAGCACCAATGAAATGAGAGAAAAATTCTATTATTTTATTATTAGATATTGTTTCCGATATCTAATGTTTAGTAATTAATGGACAGAGTATTCCGGTACGAATTGATTTTCCCAAACGGACCCCTCATAGCATGCATGTTGACAGTGACGTCACAATGATGTCACTGTGAGTCACTTTGGTCACATCACATCCGTGACCAAAATGCCACCATTCAGTGACGTCACATTGTGACAGAGATGTAACTTTCTTAAAAATTTTTAGAAAATCGTCACAATGTTAATGTCAAAGTAGTCACAAATGACACACTTTTCACAAATTGGTCACATTGTGACGTCACAAAGTGGTCACAATGTGACGTCACAAAAAGCTCTAAAACGGCCATAACGACTTCACATTTTAGTCACTGTGACTTCACATCGACGTCACGTGACGTCATATCGACAATCGATGGTCACAAAGTCACAATGTGACTTCACAACGACGTTGCAGTGACGTCACCATGTCTTACGGGACATGACTTTCCGAAAGACCCAATACATATTGAGAACGCAATTTAATAGTCCAAGAGCCGACCGCGAAAAACCCTAAGTCATCGAGCACAAGATTTGGGATCGAGGGATATAGGTCCAGAGGGGGGGGGGAGGAATGCCCTTCGTGGGGGTCTTTCTAAAGGAATCTAACCCGTATTTACGCAAGGTTCGAAGAAAACCACGAAAACTCCTAACGGATAGGCCGACGGCCGTGATTGGGTTCGAACCCCTGGGTCTAAAACCCAGTACCTGCCGTCTACCAATTGAGAGGTCAGAACCTCTGAGCCACTGGTGGGGCTCATTGAGCACAAGAAAAATTCCTTTATATTATGGAAAAGTAGTAATATAAAAATCTAATCATCCATGTCTGCCGGAAGCGAAGTGGATGATTAGATTCCTATATTACACGACGAAGGAATACCACTAGAGGTTGACTTGTAGATTAGCATTATGTTTTCCTGCACCCAATTTTTCATGTTTTCATGCTTTTAATTGTACGGCAAACACAATGTTAAACGTACGAGTGAACTACTATTGGTATCAATTTTTGGCTTATGCACCACTTCGCTTCCGGCAGACATGGATGATTAGATTCCCCTATTACTACTCTTCCATAAAATAAAGGATTTTTTCTTGTTTTCGATGACTTAAGGTTTCGTGCAGTTGGCTCTTGGTCTATAAGTTGTTATGTAGAGTTGCGAATTACCTTTGCTGGTCATGTAGATCTGTAAAAAAATTCAAAAATTATACAAATAAAAATAAGCACAACATATAGAACGCAAGAACGTTTCTAAACTTTTGAAAAACTTCCATTTTTACTAAATAGATTTTAACATGATGAAGAGCAAATTTGAAAACATTTTTGCTATTGGAAATAAACCACTAATACTAGCAATTTGAGAATAAGCTAATCAAAAATGATTAGAGGAATCTTCTTGTAGAATGTGTTGTAGCCGTTATAATTATCTTATATATATATATTTTTTTTTTCAGGCCATTTTTAGAAATTCTAAATATTATAATGTTCTTCAATAACAACAGATAACGAATAAAAAATTTAAAATATTATAGTTCGACAAGAAAAACCCAAACTTAGTAAACAGCCATCAAATCTTTATCAATAGCACTGCACAATTCGCGTCAAAAGGGGGGAAAAAAATCTGTTTTTATTCTTAGATCATACAAAGGGTTTTCTCCCAGATAATCTACAAAAGCGAAACAAAGATATTATTAGATTCAAAATAATATTTTCTTTCAGATTATGAATGCAGTTTTTGATATAAGTACACACTAACACATGTACAAATTTTGAAATTTCAAATGGTAACATCCACTTTTGACTCGATGTTTGTGTTTCTTGTACCATTGCTCGAAATAAGGTAGGTTTAACCTCCTCAGTCCTGAGACAACTAATACAAGAATGACAAAACCCATTTAAAATTACTATATAACATTCCCAAAGATGTATCTGCCTATATATCAATGATTGTAATATGTACGCATTTATTTAAAATATCTAGAAGTAATTTTAACGATTCTAGAAGCATTTAAATTCATAAAAAAAAAACAATTAGCGTCTCTAGACGACATCAGAACTGAGGAGGTTATATATATTTCTTACATATTCATAGAGTTAAGAATTGTGTTTATCCATGATTTCGAAACATAAAATTGAGGTCTTAAAATAAAAGAAGTGTCTGGAAGACACTATGAGTTACCAAAAGAATTATACAGCATTTCTAAATATAAAATAAATGTAGTTTATACGAAAGAATTTACCATAAAATTTTCCGACTACTATCAGAAAATGTCTTTTTAAACTATTTTTTGGCCAGAAGGCTCATAGTAAAACCCTTTTTTGAAATCATATTTGAGTTTTTTTGGATCAAAGCAGTCCTGAAAAAGATGTAATTTATATATTTTTTCTTAAAACTGCAGAGTTATGATAAAAAATGCAGTAAGGTATTATTCCATATATATATATATATATATATATATATATATATATATATATATATATATATAAAACATTTTAAATTATACAAGAAAAATTGTAGTGAAAAGTTAAAAATAAAGCAAATTAATCTCATTATTGAAAACCTTATATAAATTTCATAATTCATGATCATGATTCATATTTTTTGAAAATAAGGTATTTATAAATATTTTCACCATTTATAATACATTTTTGAATTGAAAAGCGTTTGTAATATTTTTTGTATCTCTTTAATAGAATAACAACAAAATGGATGACTTTTTGGAAGATAAGTTGAAAATTTAACACTCATTTAACACTATAGCATCCTAAAACTTTGACTTTTTCTCATTCTATCAAGATTTTAAAAAACAACAATACCTTTGAAACTTTTTTTTCCCTTTTGAATAATACTGTAATGTATGTGGTGCCAAAATATTTAATACTAAAAATAAAATAAAATTAACGAAAAAAAAAATCTTATAAAACAGCCTATTTTACTAAAATTTAATTAAAAAAATAACTTAAACACCTACTACTTTTATAAATATGACTATTTTTCCTTCTCTTTTTGCACATTCATTGGAATATACTACATAAAGCTGTGCATAGATTTTTCTATGGCAGGTCTATCTCAAAATTGTTTGTAGAGTGGGGTGTCAGAAACTTTAATCACACACATAATAATAAAAATAAATAAAGGAATGAACATGTAAATCGGAGATATTGCTAGGTTTCTTTCAGAATATGCAAAAATGCCTTGACTTATTTTGATGGCGTGAACTTTATTTTATGTAAAAAGTACAAAACAAAGACAGGCATAATAGTGACCAATCTAATCATGCATTAAATTTTAAATTATGCAATTTTCTATGACAGGTCTATCTCAAAAAATGCTTGTAGAGTAAGGTGCTAGAAACTTTAATAACGAAACATTAACAACAATAAATAAATAAATAAACATGTAAATCAGAGATAGTGCTAGGTTTCTTTCAAGATATGAAAAAACGCTTCAATTTATTTTGATGGTGTGAACTTAGTTTTATAAAAAATACAAAAACAAAGAGAGGCATGATAGTAACCAATCCATATGGGTGGTTCCAGAGACATAGTCTGGAAGTGCTTTACTGAAAGTAAATGCACATATATCTTTAAACGGGCGGGGGGGGGGGATCCGTTAGTTGTCACGTATAGACGTTTTCAGTGTGACGTCACTCATGCCATTTTGCTTGGATACTGACTCTAAACAAACGGTTGCTATGCTTTATTTCTTTTTAAGTATAAATCGTAGAAAATGGTATCATTGCATATGAAGCATTGAACACTTGCCTGTGACAAATAGCTAAAAAATATAGCTATAATATATAAATAAAATAGAAAATACAGCATAGCAACCATTTGTTTTGAGTCAGTATCCAAGCAAAACGACATGTTTGACGTCACGACTGAAAGCGTCTATTAAAAAGAGCTGTTTCCAAGTATCAGCATACTTAACCATCATAATTATACTCTATAAGCAATAAATAGAAATCATAAAAATATGCATGATTATTTTTTCAAAATCTGTTTCTGAAGTTTAATGCGTTTTCACGGGTTTCGAAAATATCTCTGATGCAATTATTAAAGATTTTTAAGAAAGAATTCTTCATTATAGAATTGTACTCCCGAAAAAACTAATGACAAAAAGCCTTCAAAAGGGAACCACGAAAATCTTCAAAGTGCGCCGCGTCGGACAGCCCTGAGTTATACCATTTTTAAAGCTTCGGTCAAACATGGCGTGAACAGTGGGTGTATATATTTGAAAATTTAGTGTTCATACAATTTTTAATAAGTCAGCGAGCCCTATTTCAAAATGGCATTAATATTATCACAGAACATTGCCTTCATATTCTGAAAAAAGCTACTATTACGCTAAACTATAAAAGCTACTATTATTGTGATTTTGTTTTAAACGATTATCCTACAAGAAAAAGTTTGTTTTTTATTATTTATTTTTCTTTAACACTGCCACTGTCCCAGTTTTAAAATTATGTAAAATTATCAAAATGCATTCACGTTAATTTTCTAGAAAAAAAAAAAAAAAAAAAAAAAAAAAAACATGTTTATGTTTAAATTTCAATAAATATATGTTCTGGAAATATATTAAAAAAAAAAATAATTAGAATTTTTAAAACTGATTTCACTATTTTTTTTTTTTGTTTATTAAATTTTTATTCCAGCTCTGCATTGCAACAAGACACAGTCACAAAGGGGGTAGCGGGTTAAGGGGGGTCTGGCGGCCCCCACCGAATCTGGTAAAATCGTTCCAAAAATCTTGAAGAGGGTCGAAAAACAAGCAGTATAAGCTTTTTACCGACATTACAACCCCAAACGAAAACACAGTAATGGCGAAAAATATGATTTTTGCGATTTTTATTTTTTTCAACCAGTTTAATTTATTTTTAAATGGTTTAAACGCAATTAAAAATTTGTTTTGAATGTGTGAAAGTCCCCTGAATTTTTTCAGATTTTTTGGTCAAGTAAAAATATGTGAATTTTAGGTTTAAATGCGAAAAAATCGTGAAAAACGCGTCATTTTCAAGATTCAACCCTCTAATTTTTAGGGTTGTTTTCATTTTCCCGAAGGGTGCTGTATAGTATAGATAGCAGCTATCGTCCTCTTTCGAATGCAGGCAACTGGACTCAATTTGGTCAATTTTGGTGAGCGGGGCGATTTTTTGAAAAAAACTCGAATTTTCAACTTTCGGTAAATTACAGCGCGTACTTGGTATAATGCGTCTTTGCTATAAAAAATACATCTCTATCGGGGTTTTTGAGGTCGCTGATCACGAATTTGATGTCAAAAATTTTTTTTGACAACAAATTCACCCATAAGTATTTATTAACACAGGTTTGATAATGTAAAAAATATCATTGAATCACAGCATTTAAACTTTTTTAATATCGTGTTCAACTAATATAATCAATGAAACTAAATTTTCTGGTATAAATCATATTTTATTCAAGCTTACGTAATAGTCACACAGTAATATAAAATAGCATAATACTTTTTTACAGAGCTAAGTTAACAATTTTACAGTTTTAATCCTCGTCACTATCTTCTTCAATAACAGGTTCAACGCTTTGAACAGAGAAAAGAGAGATCACTAACGAAATGTTGCTCAGAAAAAACGTTAATAATGATTTAGTGAAAGTGGTAGTAGAGAAAAACTGGAACAGAAAAAAAAGGATCTTCAGACCTCTGACGTCAAAATGATGTTGTAGACTTTCCTGAGTTGACAGAAAGAGATCTGAAGATACTTTTTACAGGGTCTTACCAGTTATCACAGACCGTTTCTTATTTAGCAGAATTATGTACTGAAGATGGAGTTCTTAATATGCATTACTTGTTGGAAGATAAATCAATTTTGAAATGCGAAGTTCAATCGAGGCACATAAGTCGGAAAAAGTACATGTGTTATGTAAAATACGTTCCTAACGCTATTGGAACAAGTGGTATAGAAGAATACGTATGCAATTGTGCGAATGGCCTCAGAACTGTCGGTTGTTGTGCACATGTGGCCACTATCATTTACTTCTTAGGGCATGCGAGATATCTGTCGCGAATTATTCGTCCAGCACAGATTCTCACAAATCTTTTCTCTGTTCAAAGCGATGAACCTGTTATTGAAGAAGATAGTGACGAGGATTAAAACTGTAAAATTGTTGACTTAGCTCTGTAAAAAAGGGTTATGCTATTTTATATTACTGTGTTACTATTACATAAGCTTGAATAAAATATGATTTATACCAGAAAATTTAGTTTCATTGATTATATTAGTTGAACACGATATTAAAATTGTTTAAATGCTGTGATTAAATGATATTTTTTACATTATCAAACCTGTGATAATAAATACTTATGGGTGAATTTGTTGTCAAAAAAATTTTTTGACATCAAATTCGTGATCAGCGACCTCAAAAACCCCTATAGAGATGTATTTTTTATAGTAAAGACGCATTATACCAAGTACGTGCCATAATTTACCGAAAGTTGAAAATTTGAGTTTTATTCAAAAAATCGCCCCGCTCACCAAAATTGACCAAATTGAGTCCAGTTGCCTGCATTCGAAAGAGGACGATTGCCGCTATCTATACTATACAGCACCCCTCGGGAAAATGAAAACAACCCTAAAAATTATAAGGTTGAATCTTGAAAATGACGCGTTTTTCACGATTTTTTCGCATTTAAACCTAAAATTCACATGTTTTTACTTGACCAAAAAATCTGAAAAAATTCCGGGGACTTCCACACATCCAAAACAAATTTTTAATTGCGTTTAAACCATTTAAAAATAAATTAAACTGGTTAAAAAAAATAAAAATCGCAAAAATCATATTTTTCGCCATTACTGTGTTTTCGTTTGGGGTTGTAATGTCGGTAAAAAGCTTATACTGCTTGTTTTTCGACCCTCTTCAAGATTTTTGGAACGATTTTACCAGATTCGGTGGGGGCCGCCAGACCCCCCTTAACCCGCTACCCCCTTTCATCATAAAGATAAAAATAGTTATCATTAATTTATTTAAGTTGCAAAATAATTTATTAAATGATGGTTATGCATTCAAAATGTAATTTATTTGTAAGTTTTAACAAACGCAAGTGTTACTGTGGTAGAATCAATATAAATTGTGCTTTTTTGAAGTAAAATAATTCCCTGGAAAAAAAAGTGAATATTCGCCAGAACAGCGAAATAAGAGCTTCGATGGTTGTCCCCTATCCTCTCTATCTGTAAGTGGCCTGCCTTTGCTTTCTGCTTAACAACTACAAACATTATTTCCAGCGGTGAGCACAAGGTGGCGTGAACATAAAAGTCCGAACCTGATTGCCAGGTGTGCGCCGGAATTGCCAAATAAAGATAGAATTCTCGGCGCGTTACTGGCAGCCCATTGCCAGTTTTGGACTAATAAAACCAGCTAGGGCCTCGTATATCTCTCCTACAAAACCCAGTCGAAGAACTGGCATACCACAAAACAAAGCAAGCCGACAGTGGTACCTGAGATTAGGTCTTGTAATAAATGGATGAAAAGGCTGCGGGTAAAATTTTTATGGTAAATAGTGTTGTTTTTCGTTTGCTATTTTGTTGTTTGGGATGGCAGCATGAGTAAAAATGGGAGGCCATCGTGAATGAATAATTTTTTACTGAATGCGGGTAAAAGTTCTACGTTTGATATATTTTGAATAATAAAAGTGCTCGAATAATGAATGATAAATGCGGATGCTTTTTGGGGTAGTTTAAGGTTATAAAGGTGCATGTGCTTGCACGATACACATGGACCAATAATTTGGAAAATTGTATATATTACTCTATAGATGAGAAAATAGGAGAATGAAATTATTGTTTTCTTGAAAGCTTTTATGCAAGTGAAAAACTTATCCATAATCATAAAAATAATAAATGCGTAGTTACTCTATAAAAAATATCCGTTCAACACCGAATCATTTGATGTTGGGAATCAGCAACAACAACAAAAATCAGACGGAAAAGACAAACAAACAAACGAACAAAACAAAACAACAAACAAACAATAACAACAACAAAATAGGCCAAATGGACCAATTGTTCACTTTTTTTATAAAAACTATTCATATGGTAAAATTTCGCAATGGTTCAAACTTTCATAATTATATAAAAATATATACTAGTCAATCTGAACAATTAATTTTATAAATTCTGATTAAACTGCTTTAGAACAATGTAATTGTATAATGATGGTTACAAATCACCCGATGTCAAGTTCGATTTCCGATTCAGGCTTCTTATCGGCTTGTCTAGTAGTTAGAGCACTGGCTACTAGTTACAGAGTCCTCGGTTCGAATCCCAGCTCAAGCACGGATGTTCCACTATGTAGGATTCCACTTTAAACGGGGGCCAGGGCAGGGTTTGTTTAATTCTCTTCTGTAAAGCATAATTACACCGTCTCAAAAATCAAACGAAATTTGGTTCAGACATATTTATCGGTATAGAACTGAACTGTACTTTCCCAGTCTCCTGCTTACAAAAGATAATTAACATTCACAATGCATTCTAGCATTAATCCCTTCGGACTAAGCTTCACGTATGTGTTATTTTAACAGTTAACCACTTAACCGGCTGCCCCGAGATAAGTTGGGGGTAAAAGCACTGTTTCCCCATACCCTTCGCCGGTGAAGTGGTTGCTATTGTAATTTTTGCTTTATTTAGTCACGGTAGTTTTAGGTTCGTAATTATGTAAATATAAAATATCTATAGTCGTCGTCCAATCCTTCTGTCCGTCTGTCTGTCTATCTGTCCGCATGTTCGCATATAACAGAGCAAAAACTACCCAACCGAATCGTTTGAAATTCAAAATAAATAATTGTTGATAATTTTGAGTTATTTCACATTTTTTGAAAATCGGATGTACTAATTTAATTACAGGGACAATCACGGCCAATGGGGAAAAAATAGTTTCAAGTGCATTTTAATGATGTTACACTTTTACGAGCATAATAAAATTGACATGCGTCTTTGATGTTATATAATTAAAATGTATATTCTGTACAATGCGCGGTTCAAAGAATATTTGTTAGTATTTTACAGGATTACCCTAAAGTGTTCCCTTGCATAATGGTATAGGGGGGGGGGGATTGTTTGATGTGCGTTTTAATTATATTACACTATTTCACATTTTACAAAATTGATAAAAGTTGCTGAGATTTACTACAAGTTACTTTCCGTAAAATAGAAAGCACACAGTATTTACAGAGACGCACATAAGATTTCGGCTATACTATATCCGAAGTACTGTATATTGTTACACCAAGATCTAAATATTTTTAAAACTTTGTTATAGTACGAACGCACCTCATTTGCTACGCTTGGCGTGCAATTTCGAACTTGTTTTAATTTAATCAGATAAAAATTTCTGTTTTGAAAAACAATCTATACAAAATAAAAATTTTTGGAAAAGGCGTTCGTTGCAAAAAGGTCAAATTTTGAAGAAAAATATTCTTTAAGTGGCATAATAAAGTATAAATGAATGCTTAGTTTATATACATTTATAAAAGAATAATAATGTTCAAAGTTCTTTTGAAATAGTATTTTTCTTACAACGAGAAAAGGATTTTTAAAAGAATGGTGCGACAAAAATCTATAAATTGAGATGAATTATTCGAAAATTAAACAACAAAAAAATAATTCGAATGACAGAAAAAGCTTGTGATTAAAATTTTACTGGGGTTTATTTATAACAATTGCTTTTATTAATACAATTCTTTAATCATTATTTAATTAAAAAAATTAACTACACAAATTTTATTCAAAATTATTGTTAGTATATGTAAGAATATTTTAAATGTAAAAGTTTTATTGAATTACAATTTTTTTTATTTCTTAACATTCATAATGCATCCAAAGTATTACTAATATGTAAGCGATAAACTATATAGTAATTATATTGTTTAGTACCAAATATTAATTGTGATTATATAATAAGATAATACATAAGTTATCTCTGTAAAAATACTGTAGTTCATTTTTTTTAAATCTTATATTAGTTTTTTTTTTTTTTTTTTTTTTTTTTTTTTTTTTTTAAAGTTAAACAACTTTTTCAATTTTCATGACGATATGAAATTTAATTTTGCGTGAATAGATTTTTTCAGCTGCTGCAAAAAATGTTTTATTATTTAATGATGGTGTTTTGGAATGTCATTTTTTTTTCAAACCATGAGAAAGCACACAGAGATATATTTGTTTCGACAAAATACGCAGTCAATTAAACGTTTCTGTCAAACTATTGTTTGTGGAACTATCATTCAATCTTTGTATCCTTTTTCTACATTTAATTTATTCATTTCTTGTAATATTAATAACCTAATTTCACAAATATCCGGTTAGTCACTTGATTCTACAAGTTATTTATTCTCCGAATTCGACTGATGATAACTTAATTTTTCTTTATCAATTAATCTTACGGGTGTTCTTAAATCAAAAAGGGCAATTTTGTGACACATGCTTTAATTTATTTTTGTTCGGAAATGCAGGGAAATAGCAGGTGTTGTTATTCAGAGACTGTCTAATTGCACTCAATTTTCTGTTTCTTTTTTTAAAAACACAATAGATTTTTTATAACAAGCCTTCAAAGTTGACACTTTTGAGCACATTTCCCGAAAGCTGAAAAACCGGTCGAAAAGCAGGAGAAAAACTGGTGATCGCGAGATCGAAGCAGTTTAGAACTGGATAGGTAATTTATTAACCATAAACTGGAAAAATAAGTTCGATCCGAAATCGCTTCCATAGTCAGGCATTTCAATTTTATACATTTCTGTTAAAAAATAAATTTGTACATGCGCAAAACGTCTTTCGCTTGTTGAGCGGAGCAATTAAGAACACCCTTAATAGACTGGGAAACGGCAGAACAGACATGCATCTCATCACGTTCAGGGCTGAAATTCCAGAATTAGTTAAAACTCGATTCTCATATTAAAACGCAATCAGTCTGCCGAGTCATATCTTATTGAAAAGCATCTAAAAACTCGATTTTAGCGGTTGGCTCACAGGTTTATCATTGGGTTTTTCTACTCCCAACCTTCCATGCTTTCATAGCTTTGGGTGAAGGAAAATATAATGGTAAACTTATTAGTCAACCGCTAAAATCGAGTTTTCAGCAGGGATATAGTGGAGGGTATGCGGGAGTATACGCCATATACCTTCTGGGTTTTTTTTATGGAACATCGTATACTCACTGTTTCTCAAGAAAGCTATAGTGTATAAACTCTAGGGTATATTCTTTGCAATGAGCGTATATAATCTGCTTCGAACGCATATCCTCTATTTTTTTTACGACTACATCACTGGTTTTCAGGTGTTTTTCTCCAAGATATGACTTGGCAGATTGATTGCATTTTAATATGCGAACCAATTCTGGCATTTCTGCCGTGGATTCGATGAAGTGATTGTCTGCGCTGCCGTTTCCCAATCTATACGCTTCTTAAAGACCATCTTTGATTGATTCAAGATTACTTTAATTCATCTGAGATTGCCTTAAAGACCTTTCTTAAATCAAAAAATGCGAATTTGTGACATAAGTTTTAATTTATTTTTGTTTGAAAATGCACGAAACTAGCAGGTATTGTTATCCAGAAATTATCTAATCGCGCTTATTTTCCCGGGGTTTTTTTTTTTTTTTTTTGAAAACACACTAGATCTTCCAGAAAATACTGTCAAAGTGAATGTTTTGAATCGAAGTTTTGGGAAGAACTGAGCTATCAACTTGATATGTGCCGTGTGACGAAAGGTCCTCACGTTGAACACTTGTAAGCTTGTAGGGAAAACTGTGCGAGTTGCTCTTTCACTGTATGTATTAATTATAATTTTAAGTTTTATGTAATAAATACTACCAAAAGTTAAAACCCCGATATTAATTTGCAAACACTCCGTATTATAGAACGTGTAGTTAAATGTTACTTGAACACAAATTTAGCTTTTATCCACCTCCTCTCGTAATACCATTATATTAATTAAAATTATAAAAAAAAAAAAAGAAAAAAAAATCCGAGTGCGTGACTATTTTATTGACTGAATAATTGTTTATGGTTTCCTATACAAAAATCTTAGTTGATTTGATTCGCGTTATCGCTTCTTAAAGTTTTCACCATTAATTCAAATTCATATTGTATATTTCAGTTCTCTATTCGGATGTTTCTGGAACATTTTGCACTATAGAGAGTGATTACATGTATTTACTGAAAAAACCAACGTGTACCTTAATAATTTTATTTATTAATACAAAAATAGATCTTTAGAAATAATAAATGTAATTACTTTAAATCCGTTCAATATAAATTAAGATGAAATATAATTGTTAGTTAAAGTAAAGTCTAATAAATGATATTTACAAATATTTTTAATTTTTTTTGCTATGATAAAAATGCTTCTGATATGTTTATTATTTTTTTTAAGGCAGCGTATATTTTGGCACCTCTTAGATACAACATAAAATTTATAGCTTTTCCCTTGAAGAAAATCTCCTGTGGTTCTCTTTTAACGTTTTCTACAAAGCATATCCGCATCACTGGTTTTCTCCACATTAGTTTGTTATTAATAACACCTTCTCCGCCATTTATCGACTCCAAGCTTGACACGCCACAAACATCTATTCAAGAATGAAATATGTGTTTGATTCTTTGACAGGCAAAGACAGCTTTGCACATCGCAGCACACATCAAAATATTTAATATCAATTTTCTGTTGATACAGAGGTGGGTGAGGTTGGCAAACAACTAAGCCCACAACGATAAGCCTAACATTTCCCAAACAATTGACCCTTTGAGTGATTTATGTTCTCTCTTCATATAAAAGCTGGGTTCAATGGGGTTGATATGGGTTTTCTAATCCCCAGATTGCACTTTCCCCCCTCCGAATAGCCACTATTAACAGCCCCAATGCAACCGCACTAAAGTCAGATGAAAATGACCAAAGGCAATAAAAGAGAAGCTTGCATATGACTCATGTTGGCTGAGAGCTGTTAATATATGAGATAGTCGAGTTTGGAGGATTAAGCTATTTTTATTACAGTTAATGAAGATAGTTCTATTATCTATCTATATATATATTATGTATATATAAAACCATTAATTATACTACAATAGAAAATTACCACCTTTACACAAGGGAGAAAAAAATAAATAAAATAACTGAATACAAATGGAATTTGCAGAAGCAAAGCAGAATCCTCAGATCCAAATATTTTGGAACTTTAAATGAAGATGAATGTGGTTTCATCTTCGTATTAGCAAAATAATACGAATTTGGGGCTACCAACACACATAGAACCAAAATTAAGTGAAGAAAAAACATCAAAAATAAAACACAACAAAACTACTAAATTGGATAGAAAAATAAAAAGTAAAAAAATAAATTAATTAAAAACGGATAATATATGTATATGTATATATGTAACTGTAAATATATATATATATATATATATATATATATATATATATATATATATATATATATATATATATATATATATATATATATATATACAGGAAACATTGGATAAATCTGGGGGAGACCTACAGCTGGCAGTGGATCGAAAACGGTTGATGATGTTGATATATATATATATGTATAATACCATTAAAAGTAGACAAAATTCACCAATAAATTTTATCAATAAAACAATAAACCAAAACGAAGAATTTGAATAGAATTAAATTATTAAAAAAAAAATAGTGAAACGAGTATATCTGAATAAATAAATAAATAAAATAAAATGAATGCAAAGGAAATTTGTAGTCCACAGAGCAGAATCGTCAGGCCCCAATTGCTCTGGAACTACAAATGAAGTGTGCGGTTTCATCCACGTATTAGCCATGAAATAGCAAAATAATACGTAATTGAGGCTACCGGCACACAAAAACCATATTATTAAACAAGGAACATAGAAATAAATAGTTGAAAAAATGAAAATATACATATATTAAAACAATAGCGTGCAGCAAACAGTGTCAGTAACAAGAGTACAAATTAACCCTATTTATGCACGTGGAAATGATAAACATGACATTCATATGCAATTTCGATAAAAAGTATAAAAACAAGATATTGAGAAAAAAAAAAAAAAGAGAGAAGAAGAAACTTATCTGGTTATCCCCATTAATGTAGAGGACAGTGCTATAAAATTGTTAATAAATTATAAAAGCAGGAAGCAATAGTTTACTATACGAGCTAAAACAGTATCACGTAGAAAAACCAGTTTGTTAGTAATTCAAGCAACGGATCTTAGCAGGAACAGCAGGGTTGCTCTGTTTTTAAAATTAGAATGTCATGCGCGCCAAATGGCGAAAAAAATGATTTGAAAAAGAAGAAGAAAAAAAACTTGCTATGATTTATCCATAACGAACAAAAAAGATAAAGCTAAATGGAAATATAATTGAACCGGAGAAAATAATGATCGATATATACATAAATTTAAATTAATAAAATAATTAAAATTAGAATTAGGTTATAACATTCATATTAACTTATAACTTAAAATACCATTTTGTTACTTTAATCAGTAACATTTATTGTGACTTTACATAGTATAAACTCATTATCTTAATATAGGATAATAAAAATTAAAAAAATAATAAAATAAAATAAAAATAAAAAAATAAATAAATAAATAAATTAATTAATTAATAAAAATTAAAAAAATATATAAAAAAATAAAATATAAAAAATAAATAATTATTAAAAAAATAAAAATAAATAAATAAATAAAAATAATAGTAATAATATTAATAATAATAATACCAAAAATTATATCAATAACATTAAAATTAATTTGATAATTAAAATATAACTATTTAACTATAGATAAAAATAGACAAATATCCATATATTGGTGTCAATTAAACTAGTTAAAAATTATGTTAAAATAATGTAAAAAAAAATAACCCTCTCTCTTTTTTTTTTTAATTAACCTTTGCGTTTTTATCCAGACAACACCACCCTTATCCGTACTCTAACATCTACCCGCCCAAAGGACCTATTTATATATTTTTTTATTACTTTTATAACATTTTTAATTTTTTATTATTGTTTTTATGTTTTATAATTTTTTATACATTTTTTACGCAAAGAATTAATTATAAGATCATGTAATAGCTAATTATAAGATCATGTAATCACTAATTATAAATTAAAGAATATATGAATTTTTTAGGATAACCATTATTTATAGCATCATAAACAAGCTTTTTAATATTAGTATTAATTAAATGGGAAGAACATAGACATTTTATTCTACATAAATGGTTAAGTATTATATTACGATATACAGAATTATGAAGACAAGATTTAAAATTAGTAAAGGTATTGACTTTAAAATTAAATTCTTTCCTTTTGTCATAAATATCAGTGATAAATTTGTTCTCTTTTAATATAATTTTAATATCTAAGAAATTGATTGTATTATTAAAAACTAGGTTTTTTGAAAGTTCTAGATTAGAAGGATAATCAACGGGGAATTGAGATGTACAGGTGTTATCAGTATCAATTAATATTACATCATCTATATATCTATATAAATGTATTTTATTATTTAAATAATGACGTTCATAGTAATATAAGTATAAGTCAGATAATACACTAGATGTACTACCACCTTGTGGTATACCAACATTTTGAATATATATATTGTTATCATGCATGATAAAATTATTATAGATAATGAAATTGGTTAAGGTATGAAAATAATCAGAATCGATATTATGTGATATATCCAACTCGTGTTGATATTTTTTTAAAAAGCTCATTAATGATATTATGTAAATCCGATAAATTGATATTATTAAATAAATCTTTAAAATCATAAGTAGTGATATTTTTTATACATTTAAGATTTTTCATAATATGGACCAGTTCATAACTATTTTTTATGCAATGTGTATTATCACTTTTTTTTGTAATGTTATATATTTGATTAAGAATGACTAATAGAAGTTTGTTAGCAGCATTATTATATGTATTGCAACCAATTGTAACAGTTCTGAATTTAACAGGATGCTTATGAAATTTGGGTATAAGGACTAGATAAGGATATTAAAGTTTGTAGGGTTAATGTCTAATAATTTATAGAATCCTTTAATTTTAAGATTATTGGCAAGTAAGTTATCATTAATTTTTTGGAATGTGTTATTATTAGATATACTAGATGCAAGCAGTTGATGATAATAAGATTTACAAATAATTGCATAATTATTTAATATAGGAGGACCAATTACACTGTTTGATAATATAACAAATAATAAAATCAGCTCATCAGTGTATACTAGATGTTATTTTTTTTTTTTTTTATTAAAATTCATGTACTACTTACAAGTAAAGCAGAGTTGATTTCCTACAGTTTCGAACAATAAAACTTGTTCATCATCAGGGAAACATTAGAAGATAAAAAACTAACACGTTACGTAAGGCGGGTTTTTGCTTCTAGTATTGTATTATCTGAACTGTGTAACGTGTTAGTTTTTTATCTTCTAATGTTTCCCTGATGATGAACAAGTTTTATTGTTCGAAACTGTAGGAAATCAACTCTGCTTTACTTGTAAGTAGTACATGAATTTTAATAAAAAAAAATTTTAACATCTAGTATACACTGATGAGCTGATTTTATTATTTGTTATATAACTGCATAATTATTTGGAGATTTATCAACATAAGTTATTACAAAGTGTTGTTGTAATTTATTGATTTGCTTAATCAGATGCTGTGTATTTACATATTCTAGGTGTGAAATATTATATTTTAAGGACCAGGTTAATTTATCGATAACTAATATTTTCCATTGATTGAAATATTCAATGGGTTTATTATAATAAATTGCAATTTTATAAATAAATATATCTATATCATAGGTAAATTGTTTTATGATAGATTTAATGTTTAATTTGGATGGAATTCTGTACTTGGTCCCATAACCCATAATTCTTCTAAGTTGTAAATCATCTACTAAATTAAGATTACCATATATATATAAGATTGCTAAAACATTTAGTAACTAAAGCTTAGTAACTTTGCTAAACTTACTTTTATTGCTATATAAAACGGAAGGCGCAGCGCAGGCAATCACTTCATCGATTTTACGGATGAAAATATAGCACTAGTTAAATTTTAATTCGCATATTAAAATGCAATTGGTCTGCCAAGTCATATCTTGATGGAAAACACTTAAAAACCCGATTTTAACGGTTGTCTCATAGGTTTACTATTGTGCTTTCCTGAACCCAAAGGTATGAAAAATGAGTCAACCACTAAAATTGAGCTTTTTGATATTTTCCAGCAAGATATGACTTGGCAGAACGATTTTCTTTTAATTTGCAAATCGAATTTTACTGATTCTGGAATTTCAGCCGTAAACTCGATGAGGTGATTGTTTGTGCTGCCGTTTCTCTGTCTATTAGTATTTAAAAATAATTAATTTTTTTCTGCCTTGTCATTGTTCTTGTTCTTTTTATTATATTTTTCTTTTAAACTTCACTACAACCGGAAAAAGTTCTATATTTGTATAAAATATTCTTTTACATAGTTTATTCAACGTAATCCCGTTTTCTGTTTATTCAGTACAAATTTATTTATCCTCGTCTGTGTTAGTAATTAATTACCTGAGATAATTTGAAATAGTTGTTTCGATAATATTTTTATCAGTCCAATAATCTGATTATGTCACCTTATTTTTTTGGCTCGTGTGGTTTTTAATCACTAGAGGGTCTTCTGGTCATTATTAATTACAGTCTCCTGTGATGGTGCTTTTCTCATCAATATGAGGGAACGTTCGGGTTAATGTTCTTTTTATAACCCTCTAGACACTACTTTCATTGCAAACGCTTCCATTTATACAGTACTCAGAAGTCTTTTATAATGGTCAAAGCAAATAAATAAAAGGAATAAAAAAAATCCTGTATAGGGCACAGATTATGAAAACACTTTCCAACGCTATCGAATATTGTTAGAAAAATAATTTTTTTTCATACATTTAAAGGAAATACACAAATCAGAATTTAAAATACATTTAAGGGTGTATTTGAAAAAACGCTTTTCCACCTTCAGCAACTCGAAATTTTCCGATACAATTTCAGACACATTTTTAAAAGTAGAAACATGAAATTTGCTGAGGGGATTTTTGAAGTGACGTATGAGGTGCCGAGTAAAGTCTTTTTACGCTCAATTCTTTAGAATTTGATTTATAAGCAATTAACTTCTCTGGAAGACCCTTTTTTTCGTTCCCTTATCTCCCACTTCGGAAAATCGGTACAAATTGCCGTTTCTGATTGCTTTTTTTTCAATATTTTGTGCACTTATCAAAGAATTAAGCTTTACGGCACCTTGTGCACTTTCTAAATAAGAGAATCTGTGAGTTTCATGTGTTTGAGAGCAAAAGTGAATTCAAAAATAAATCGGAAAACAAGCAGTTTGAATCGAAATACACCCTTAATACTCTTGGCGTCATTAAGAATAATAAAAATTCCGACATAAGCTATTTTAATGTTTTATTTTCTGTATTACTTTTTACGTAGTGCATACTTTCGATTTTATGCCCAAGTATGGCTGTCTTGCATGATTTTTTTCCCATTTTTTTGAGAGTGTATATGAATTTTTATATAGGGTGATTTTAAATTCATGGTACAAACTTTAAGGATTGGTACGGGGAACTGTTAGAATCATTTATTGTATATGAATGTATGTGCGCAACTGACGCGATGAGCTATATACATTAGGAGGGCAGTTCACCCTTTTATTTTTATTTCAAAATTTCTCATTCATACAGAAAAGTTCCTATACTGTTCTTTTCTTTATTTAAGACAGACTTATAAAGAAAAAAAAAACCATAGGAATTTTCTGGTGAGTATGAGAAATTTTGAAATAAAATAAGAGGCAAAATTGGTCCCCTTGTGTTTGTACTTCAACACGTCACCATTCATTTCTACACAATAAACGATTCTTACAGCATCCTGAACCAACCCTTAAAGTTTGTACCATCAATTTAGAATCACCCTGTATAGCAATTTGTAATTCAACGATTCAATTTCTTCGTTTTTATCATTCGAATTTATGGCAGTATATGGTCAATCAATATCACCTCATTTTGTTTATTTATCGCAAGTTATGATTAAACATTTCGACTCGTGTGCTTCTTGCACAAATTTTACTCGGTTAACACCACTTTTTTTAAAAAGAAGTTTTCTTCTAGTGCACAGTTTCAAGAATGTTACTTGAAACTGCTAATTAAAGTTGCTAATTAAATAAGGCAAGTTTTCTTTTCTTTTATTACCGGTGGCAAAAACTAATTTTGAAGAGAAAGATGATGTCCAGTCAGACTGGATATATGAGTGCAAAGGGTTAAATCAATACTCTCAGCAATATAGCTCAGGCCTAATCCCTCTGAGGGAAATCCTAATTAAAATTAATCGGATGTGTTAATCCCAAAACTTTCTTCTATCTCATACATGTTATGTTCTCAGAAAAAAGGAGCATAGTAGCGTCAATGGTTAGGTGATTTACACCGAAATCTAATCAGAAAACCTTTATATCTAGTTCTAACTGAATCTGAAGTTTCATGAAAATCCGTGCAGTAATTGAGGTAGAACTATTGCAGAAATCGTGAAAAATTCAGCTCCATCTTTTCAGCGATTTACATCAAAAACGTCAATTCATGACAAGGTCTAACTGAATCTGAAATTTGATGAAAAATTGAGTATTAGTTCCGGAGATTGAGCTTTTGCGGAAATGGTAAAAAATGCAGCATAGCAGTGCCATCTGTGAAGCGATTTGCACTAAAATGTAGACAAAGCCAATCCATGACAAGGTGTAACTGAATCAACAACATTATCTTTCTGATGTCATTTTCTTTTTCTAGACATGCCGCCGACAATCACATTTTATTCAATTTTGTACATAATTCAAAATCTATTAGTGGTTTACCCTTATTTTTGGCATCGTACCTTAAAATACCTATGAAAATTTAATATTAATAAGGCTTTGTCTCCTATCTGTAATATTAATGTTACACAACAAAGGTTTATCATTTTTATTTCTTTCTACTTGTTCCTGCCAATTGGTGATTTTATGTTTTATGGCAACCCTTTTCTCGCTGTTTTCAAATCCACTAGCACGGAAAATACAGAACTACTAATAATAATGCCGTACAAGAAAAGAAAAAAAAAAAAAAAAAAAAACATTTTAAAATATTGAAATGCAAAATGAAATGTGAGAAACATTTCTTCCATAGTATAAACATTAGCGAACAAGTGTCTTCGTGCGAGTGAAGAATTGTTTAATGCACTGTAAGAACTATTTGGGAGGGACCGTTTCCAAAAACTAGTGGAAGAAAAAGAAACCTTAATCTTATAAATAATTTTTTTTTTTTTTAATCTCTGAAATATAGTGGTTTCGGAGATTTCTTAAGAGAAAGAATTCTTTTCGGAATTGTGGTTAATTCCGGCGAAAAAAAAATTAACGACGATTTTACGGAGATTATACTAGTAATTAGGTCGCCTGTACAGTTTATTGTTTTTTAACGGAAAAATTCCCATAAATTCCAGGAAAAAACACAAAATCTTCTAGAAACGAACGATTTTACGGAAATTATACTGGTAATTGGGACGCCAGTACAATTTATTGTTTTTTAACAAAGAAATTGCCATAAATTCCAGGAAAAAACAGAAAATCTTGAATTTTTGGGAATTTTCCCATTAAAAGCAATGAATTGTATTGGCATCCAGATTACCAGAGCAATCTCCGTAAAATAATCTTTTTTTTTTTTTTTTTTTTTTTTTTTTTTTTTTTTTTTACAGTGTATTACTTACTGTATGTTTTTGTATGCTCTTATATTTTGTTTTCGCAGACAAGGAAACATTTAATTTTTTACAACATAAAAAAACAACCCTAAGGAGTAAATCGGTTTGACTTTTTTTTCCTTGGAAATCACTTGTTAGAAAATAAATTGTTGTAAAAATCACATAAAATTTATAATGTAACTTAATATTAGTTATAAACAAACTTCCATGACAGTTTGTGTGTAGTTTTCTTTTATTATTAGTAATCAATTTCACGAAAATTTATTGTAAGGAGATCTTCCGGTAAGTTTTCATAAATATAAAATACTCATACACTTTATTACCAATTAAACATCTTCCGCTTTACGCAGTTTAAGAATTCGTGATTCCATTTAATATATATCCCCAAAGCACACAACCGGTGAGATCAAACGAATTTCAGACAAAAGTATCTACTGTATAAAGGCTCATAAAAACCTGTTTCTGTACTAACCTCCGTGAACTTTAGCCTATTTAGTGACTTAGATATGAACAGACATGATGTTTTACAGTAATAAAACTCAACGAAAATCCCATTTTCTTTACTTGCCACATAAATATTTATATCTTAAATGTTCTTTATTTGATAATGGCACGACCGGAATTGCTTTGTGTATTTTTAATACATTTTTCACCCGTAATTGCACGTATTTATATGAATTCCACAAAAAACTTTTTTCTTTAATCAAAAAGGTTTTTCCAGCAGTTACTTTGTTTATATCACTTTCCTTAAGAATTAAATTGTGAATTCAAAGTATTAAAAGTTTTTATTTGCATACTTTTTGATTTACTACTTTTTTTGCGTTTTCATAAATCATTTAAATTGATATAATTTTAATAAAACATTTATGTTTACCAATATTTTTTTATAACGTAAAAAATTTCCTACAATAAGTCCTTACATCATGTACACGTACTAGTGCTTCGTTGTCATAAATATTTTATTATTAATAATTTAAAGGACTGTTGCGTCTTGAAATTTAACATCGCATATATGATAAGAAGATTTACTTAAAGATGTATACATATTATACACAAATGTAAAAAAAAATCAAAACATTAAAAATGAAATTTTAAAAGCCTAAAAATAAACCAGGGTCATACATACCCTAATACTGACCACAGAATGGTTGAAACTTGCCGATCTTGAGATCATCTTAAGGGTATATTCGAAAAAACGCTTTTCCACCACCAACAGCTCGAAATTTTCATATACAATTTCAGACACATTTTTAAAAGTAGAAACATAAAACTTGCTGAGGGTTTTTTTGAAGAGACGTATAAGGTGTGATGTCTTTTTACGCTCAATTCATTAGAATTTGATTTATAAGCAATTATCTTCTCAGTATGACCCCTTTTTTCGTCCCAGATCTCCCGCTTCGGAAAAATCGGTTCAAAATACCATTTTTGATTACTTTTTTAGCAATATTTACTGCATTTATCAAAGAATCGACAATCACGGCGTACTACAATCGTGTACTTTCTAAGTAACACAATTTGCCAGTTTGATGCATATGATAGCAAAAATGAATTTAAAAATAAATCGGAAAACAAGCAGTTTGAATCGAAATGCACCCTTAAATTTTATTTGTAACATTTTATTATTATTATTGTTCTTATTTATTATTTAGTTATTTATTTAAATCTTAGCTTGAACACCATTGAAAATTCTTAACAAAATCAATTTTCTTTATCCAAAAAAAAGTTTTTTGGATGCATTTCCTTTTTTATATAAAACATGATAGTAGAAGATAAACGAGAGTTCTGCTTCAGCAGGCGGAGCGCGGAACAAAATCCCTCTGTTAGAGTAGGCTGTTAAAATCGAATGTTGAAAAAGTTTTTGTGGGGAAGTGTGTTGTAGGAGGAGGGTTCAAAATTATAATTATTTTTTAAATTTTAAAATGTGAATTTAGAGAAAATATTGCAGCATGCCTAGGTAGAGTTGATGATGGAGTTGTAATAATAGTCATCACCCCTCCCCTCTTCTTTGAGAAATTTGAGAATTTTGGATTTTGGTTTTATACTGATGAAAGAGAAAGTGGATTCGATGATAAATTTTTAATAAAAAATAGTGCTGACTTCTGCCAATGGGGATATCATTTAGCTAGAAATTGATTGTTGTTTGGAGTGTGATTGTTGTTTGTGTTTTAAGGGTATTTTTTTCCATTTTAGGTAGATTTCGTATGAAATACTACCTATTGCATTCTCTCCCATGTTGGAATTTCTGAAAAATTTTTGCGGATCTACATGAATCATGACTCCTAGACCCTAAAACTACCATCAGTAAAAAAGTTTATCTATCTATCTATCTATCTATCGGTGTATATCACTTTCTTCTAGACACGATAACTTTCATAATTATGCTCAGATCTTCTTCAAACTTTTACATAAAATCAAGGAGCTTAAAATGTCGGTCGAGTTCGTTAATGGGCAAAATCAGACCAAGGGGGTGGAAGTTAGGAGGGGTTTTGTGAAAACAGAAAAAACGCGATAACTTCTAAATTAAAATAGACATAGAATCAGTTTAAAGTTTATATTACTTCTAAAGAATGGGCCAAAAGTTTATGCATGACAGATTTTCGATAAAGTTAAAAATGGGCTCAAGGGGCGAAAAAAACATGGTTTTGGGGAGAAAAAAATTCATAACTTCGTCAATTCTCAAGATATCAAATCCAACTAAATTTTATATAAATGTACTTAATATTATCTAAAACTTTTGTATTTACAAGTTTTTGATAGGACCAATTTTTATCGATGAAAAAAATTAAAAACGAATAGAAAAAATCCCTTTCGGCATGGCCTATAGGCGGAGGTAGATTTCGAAAAGTTTTCATCTCAAAAAAAAAAAAAAAAAAAAAAAAGCCTATTTTTACTCAAATGCCCATTTTGGCAATATATTTTGAATTATATTCTTACTTTATTTAAAAAATTGAACAATATGCTCATTATATGGTTCCTAAATAACAAAAAACTGTTAATTAAATTCGTTTGACAGCAAAATTGAATTTAAAAATGAGTCATAAAATAACCAATTTATTATTTTAATACATCCACAATTCTTTAATCAAGATCGCTTTGAGAAATTTTGTGCGAAGTGCCAACTTTGACAGATTTTTTTTAAATATATATTTAGCCTTTATCAAAACTCTGACCAATACGGCACATTACACAGTTCCTAAATAACAAATAACTGTCAATTGAATGCGTTTGAGAGCAAAATTGAATTTAAAAATGAGTCATAAAATAAACAATTTGTTATTTGAATACAACCTCAATTCTTTTATCATGATCGCTTTGGGAAATTTTTTTGCGAAGTGCTTACTTTGACAGCTTTTAAAATATATATATTCACCCTTTATCAAAAAATCGACGAATACGCACATTATATAGTTCCTAAGTAACAAAAAACTGTCAATTGAATGTGTGTCAGAGCAAAATTGGATTTAAAAATGAGTCATAAAATAACCAATTTGTTATTTGAATACCCACAGTTCATTAATCATGTCGCTTTGGGAAATTTTGTGCGAAGTGCCCATTTTGGCAGCCTTTTTTTAAATATATTCTGCCTTTATCAAAAAACTGGCCACTCCGTCACATTATATAGTTCCTAAATAAGAGAACCTGTAAATTGGATGCGTTTGAGAACAAAAAAAGATTTAAAAATGACTCGGTAAAAACGCAATTTCTTAAATTTCCGCAAATTTTAATCACGATAACTTCGTGAAATTCTGTTCAAAATACCCTTTTTGGCAGCCTTTTAAAATATATATTCTGCCTTTATCAAAAAACCGCCCAATACGTCAAGTTATATAGTTCCTAAATAATAGGACCTGTAAATTGGATGGGTTTGAGAACAAAAATGAATTTAAAAATGACGCATAAAAAACGCAATTTGTTATACTTAATGAATTTTTTAATGATGAAAACTTCGGGAAATCTGTTCAAAATACCTTTTTTGGCAGCCTTTTTAAAAATATATTCTGCCTTTATCAAAAAATTGGCCAATACGTCGCATTATATAGTTGCTAAATAATAGGATCTGTCATTTGGATGCGTTTAAAATCAAAAATGAATTTTAAAATGAGTCAGAATATAAGCAGTTTGGATTTGAGGTTTTTTCTCCAACTCCTATTTTTGTTTAATTTATTTTTGCTATAAGAATTGGTTCTATGAAAAACTTGTCAGTATAAAAATTGTAGATATTATTGTGAAGATGTAAAATAAATTTAATTAGATTTAATTGCTTAAGAATTGAGTAAGTTATGGTTTTTTTTCTTTTTCCTCCCCCCTTTTTCTTTTCGTTTTTAATTTTTTTCATCGGTAAAAATTGGTCCTATCAAAAACTTGTAAATACAAAAGTTTTAGATAATATTGAATACATTTATATAAAATTTAGTTGGATTTGATATCTTGAGAATTGACGAAGTTATGATTTTTTTTCTCCCAAAAACCATGTTTTTTTCGCCCCTTGAGCCCACTTTTAACTTTATCAAAAATCTGTCACGCATAAACTTTTTCCTCATTTTTTAGTAGTAATATAAACTTTAAACTGATTCGATATCTATTTTAATTAAAAAGTTATCGCGTTTTTTCTGTTTTCACAAAAACCCTCCTAACTTTCACCTCCTTGGTCCGATTTTGCCCATTAACGAACTTAACCGAGATTTTATGCCCTTTGATTTTATGTAAAAGTTTGATGAAGATCTGAGCATAATTATGGAAGTTATCGTGTCTAGAAGAAAGTGATATACACCGATAGATAGATAGATAGATAGATAGATAGATAGATAGATAGATAGATAGATATATATATATATATATAAACTTTTTTACTGATGGTAGTTTTGGGGTCTAGGAGTCATGATTCGTGTAGATCCGCAAAAATTTTTCAGAAATTCCAACATGGGAGACAATGCAATGGGTAGTATTTCATACGAAATCTACCTAAAAGGGGGGAGAAAAAAGAAGAAAAACCCATAACTTACTCAATTCTTAAGCAATCAAATCTAATTAAATTTATTTTACATCTTCACAATAATATCTACAACTTTTATATTGACAAGTTTTTTATAGAACCAACTCTTATAGCAAAAATAAATTAAACAATAATAGGAGTTGGAGAAAAAACCTCAAATCCAAACTGCTTATATTCTGACTCATTTTAAAATTCATTTTTGATTTTAAACGCATCTAAATGACAGATCCTCTTATTTAGGAACTATATAATGCGACGTATTGGCCAATTTTTCGATAAAGGCAAACTATATTTTTAAAAAGGCTGCCAAAAAAGGTATTTTGAACAGATTTCCCGAAGTTATCGTCATTAAAATATTGATTAAGTATAACAAATTGCGTTTTTTCTGAGTCATTTTTAAATTCATTTTTGTTCTCAAACCCATCCAATTTACAGGTCCTATTATTTAGGAACTACATAACTTGACGTATTGGCCAGTTTTTTGATAAACGCAGAATATATTTTTAAAAAGGCTGACAAAAAGGGTATTTTGAACAGAATTTCACGAAGTTAGTGATTGAAATTTGAGGAAATTTAAGAAATTGCGTTTTTACCGAGTCATTTTTCAATCTTTTTTTTTTTTTTGTTCTCAAACGCATCCAATTTACAGGTTCTCTTATTTAGGAACTATATAATGTGACGGAGTGGCCAGTTTTTTGATAAAGGCAGAGTATATTTCAAAAAAGGCTGCCAAAATGGGCACTTTGCACAAAATTTCCCAAAGCGATTAATGAACTGTGGGTATTCAAATAACAAATTGGTTATTTTATGTCTCATTTTTAAATCCAATTTTGCTCTGAAACGCATTCAGTTGACAGTTTTTTGTTACTTAGGAACTATATAATGTGCGTATTCGTCGATTTTTTGATAAAGGGTGAATATATATTTTTTAAAAGCTGTCAAAGTAAGCACTTCGCAAAAAAATTTCCCAAAGCGATCATGATAAAAGAATTGAGGTTGTATTCAAATAACAAATTGTTTTTCTTATGACTCATTTTTAAATTCAATTTTGCTCTCAAACGCATTCAATTGACAGTTATTTGTTATTTAGGAACTGTGTAATGTGCCGTATTGGTCAGATTTTTGATAAAGGCTAAATATATATTTAAAAAAAATCTGTCAAAGTGGGCACTTCGCATAAAATTTCTCAAAGCGATCTTGATTAAAGAATTGTGGATGTATTAAAATAATAAATTAGTTATTTTATGACTTATGACTCATTTTTAAATTCAATTTTGCTTTCAAACGAATTTAATTAACAGTTTTTTGTTATTTAGGAACTATATAATGAGCATATTGGTCAATTTTTTAAATAAAGTAAGAATATAATTCAAAATATGTTGCCAAAATGGGCATTTGAGTAGAATTTCGTTTAAGACGATTTTGATAAAACCAGTTATTACAGAAAAATGAAATTAAAAATTTTTTAAAAGCGGCTGAATAAAGTAGTTAAACTGGGTTTATCTCTAATCATTTTTTTTTTTCTTTTTTGTTGAGATGAAAACTTTTCGAAATCTACCTCCGCCTATAGGCCATGCCGAAAGGGATTTTTTTTCTTTGGAAAGTTTTGTTTCTGTAAAGAAGATTTTAAGTTATTTGACATAGGGTAAAGTTTAATGGGTATTTCTAATTTGAATCAGCATTTGAAGATTCATTCTGATGAAAAATTTTATGCATTTTTCTTAGCAGGCTTCGAACTTCTAAACATTAAATCGTATGTGCCATTTTTTGGTTCTGACACTAACCACTGGGCTGGACTCCATTTTTGTTTCACATGGATTTGTTTTTTAGCTATTTATTTTGGAAATGAACAGGTGTTAGACCTTTTTCGAAATAAAGCTTTTTTCCTTTAGAAGAAATGTTGCCACTGAATAAAATGTTATGCATTTAACAAAATAAAATTAATGGCTGCTGCCACCGAATTTGGAAGAATTTAGTGTTGGCATTGAAAAAATGAGAGATAATAAATTTAATATTAAAATTCTTCAGAATAACATGTATTACAGGTGTTTTTTTCATAGAATTTCAGCGGATAGGTTTTATTAACCTTTAACAATTTAAGTATGTACTTTCACTTCAAAAATGTAGAAAATATTAGTGTTGTCATTGAAAAAAAAATGTGAGATAATAAAACAAAGTTGTATTTTGAAGCTAGTTAGATGTGGCAATCCCAAAACTTTCTTCTATCATATGCATGATAATATTTCAAAAGCTAAATGATAATCTATGCTCATCGTGAGGATTCTAAAAGTATGAAATTACGTGCATTAGTTCTTGAGATAGAGCTGCTGAAAAAATCAGGAAAATTCAGGATAGAACCGTTACGTCACCTGTACGGGGATCGACACTACAAAACATAAACAGAACTAGTTCATATCACAAATTTACTGAATCTCAAGTTTGATGAAAATTTGTGCATTAATTCTTGAGATAAAGCTATTGCGGAAATCGAGAAAAATACAGTATATTCGCGCCACCTGTTGAGCAATTTACACCAAAATGGAAACAAAATACATTCATGTCGAGGACTAACTGAATCTGATATTGGATGGAAATCCGTGCATTAGTTATTAAGATAGAGCTACTGCGTAAATCGTAAAATCACAAAATAGCAGTGCCACCTGTTGAGAAATTTACACCAAAAACTGATCAGCATCATTTTACATCAGGGACTACATGAATATAAAGTTATATAAAATTCCATGCATTTGTTCTTGAAATAGTCCGCCCATAAAATTTATGTAACATGTAGACAGGCAGAGTCACAAATTCACAGACAGACATTTTGTGAAAACATGTTTTTTTTTTTTGGAGTCTCTGAATTTTAAAACGTGTAAATCCGTCAAAAAACCGGAATTCGAAAACTTTCACGAATCCAATACTTTCTTCTTGGAAAGATGGAAGAGAGTAAAAAAAGTGTGATAGTTCATTCAGAAGGTGCATAAAATCTGTATTTCCACTTCCACAGTATGCCAAGTCTGTAAATAAATGACATATACGCTATATGGCCAAAGGTGACCGGCCACTTGCGATTTTAGACATTTTGTTAAATATCTAGAAAAATACAAGAGGAATAATCCTGAAACTCTAGGTGCGTAAACAAAATAGTACATTTTCGCGATTTTTTTTTTTTTTTTTTTTTTTTTTTGGGGGGGGGGGGGGCTAAAAACCCATAGGAGACCAACAAATTGAAAAAGAACGAAGATCTTTTGGATAATTCAGTAGAAACTAATATAGCAAAAGCGTTCAAACTGCAGATTATGATTAAGGGGCTTATTGTAATAAACTGTGTTTATTTTTATGCGGATAGCATGGATACTCAAAGAGGAATTGAGGTTTTTATAAAAACAGCCCAATTTTTTCCAAGTTTTTTGCTTATAATTTTCAGAGTTCTTAATATAAAATAATGTTCTTTTCAGAAAATATAATAAACAACATTGCACACAATACCCTGTATTCAAAATTTTAAAAAAGTAAAAATTGTACGAAAAATGAGCAGGTTTACTGTATGATTTTTCGTTGCGCATGCGTGAACGCGGTCAAAATTTCATTTACATACTTTGTTAGCTAAATTTATTGAGCAACATTTGTGAAAGTCTAAAAAACATAGCTTGAAAATTCTGCAAGTGATCGCCGATAGAATAAGCTCAATATTTCCAATATGAAGCAAAAAAAAAAAAAAAAAAAAAAAAAAAAAAAAAAAAAAAAAAAGGTTGGATCCAAATATATTTGCCATATTGTGTATTCTATAATGACACAAATCAATAGATAAATGGATATAACCCATCATCTTTTTGCTTCAATTAAGGAATAACGGATTTTGAGCTTTTTCTGTCGACGATCACTTTCAGAATTTTCAAGCTATGTTTTTGATACTTTTAAAAAATGTTGCTCTATAGTTTTAGCTAACACAGTATGCAAATGAAATTTTGATAGCGTTCGCGCATGCGCAATGAAAAATTATTTAGTAAACCTGCTCATTTTCTCTATAATAATTATTGTTTTTATTCCGATGACAGGGTATTGTGTACAATGTTATTTGTCATATTTTTGGAAAATAACATTATTTTATATTAAGAACTCAGCAAATTATAAGCAAAGAACTTGGAATTTATTTATTTATTTATTTATTTATTTTATAAAAGCCTTAATTTTTCTGCAAGTGTACATGCCATCCGCATAAAAATGAACACAGTTTATTACAATAAGCCACTTACTCATAATCGACAGTTTGAGCGCTTTTTCTGCATCAGTTTTGACAGTTATCCAAAAGATATTCGTTCTTTTTCAATTTGTTGACGGTCCCTTATGAAGTTTCGGGAAAAAAAAAAATCTTCACGGAAATGTACGACTTGTACTATTATGTTTGCACACTTAGAATTTCAAGATAATTCCTCGTGTATTTTTCTAGATATTTAACAAAATGCCTAAAATCGCAAGCGGCTGGTCACCTTTGAACATGCAGTGTATCAGAAATTATGTGAAAATAGACTTAGTTCACTGTTGGAGTGGATAAAATAGATTTTATGTACCTCTTAAGTGAACTATCTCATTTTTTTTTCAAAATAGATTTGGTCTATTATGGCTGTGTTCCATCCCCTCCCCCATCTGCTATATGTCTTGAAATGACAATTTTTAATAAAAAAAAATTGTTGTCAACCTTAACAATCTTTTTCTTTCTGCTCCCTTCACCCGCTCTCGATCTGAACTATTCTTCCAAAAATAAGATTGGAATAAGGGTGTATTCGAAAAAACGCTTTTCCACCTCCAGCAGCTCGAAATTTTCCGATACAATTTCAGACACATTTTTAAAAGTAGAAACATGAAATTTGCTGAGGGGATTTTTGAAGGGACGTATAAGGGGCCGTGTGATGTCTTTTTACGCTCAATTCATTAGAATTTGATTTATAAGTAATTAACTTCTCAGAAAGACCCTTTTTTTCGTTCCCTTATCTCCCACTTCGGAAAAATCGGTTCAAATTGCTGTTTTTGATGCTTTTTTTGCAATATTTTGTGCACTTATCAAAGAATTGACCTTCACAGCACCTTGTGCATTTTCTAAATAAGAGAATCTGCGAGTTTCATGTGTTTGAGAGCAAAAGAGAATTCAAAAATAAATCGGAAAACAAGCAGCTTGAATCAAAATACACCCATAAAACCCACAATTTTCAATGATTTTCAATAGAGTTAGAATGGAGGTATGCTTTTCTTAAACTCATAATTTATGAAGTGAAATGTTTGGTTTTAGTGGGATATTATTTTTTGCATGGTTCGTACTATAATTTTTTGTTATCTATTTCGAATATCAGAGTAACACAGTTTATGTCTAGTATAAATGTATTATTTAGATATTAAACGGAGTTTTATAAAGTTATTAATGAAATATTAAGCAGAGCTTATAATGGAATTGAATTTTTAAAAAGAATTTTTTTAATAAAAAAATGGAGATTAATTATTAGCAATTTTTTGTATCGACATTCATTCCAATGCCTTCGTGCTTATCCAGTTCATGTAAAATATAAATTAAGTAATAAAATACAAAGCAAAAATACAAAGCATAAAATACAAAGTTTATAAACAAATGATAATGACATTTTTAATACAGCAAATATGTTGCTATTAAATGCTATTCATTTTGAATTTAGAGAAATTTAATCCGAATACCACATTTTACATCCAATATAAATTAATGAAATATTAAACATTGTTTATGAGTAAAATATAATAAATTTTAGAATACAAAAACAAAGTTTATATTAATAGTTATCCATTCTGTATGTAAGCATTTAATTCAAATACCAACGTTTACGTCTACAACAAATTAACTGTTAGTGTCCTAAACAGTATTATAAGCAAAAATTATGAAATTTCAGAGCGCAATATCAAAAATGTAAATTAAAAAATATTTTTAATTCAACTAAATCACATATTATCACAAATTAATATTAAAATAATAGTGCTTGATATAACATTTCTACAAACAAATAAATAATTCTGGAATTTTCAAGCATAAACTTGAAGATATCATAAAAAAAAATCTTGAAAGTAATTTTATAGCGATTATTATGTTAAATTACTTAACATAACATTATCTGACCACAGGTTGTTTCAGAAAACTTTGAACTATGCAGATACCGTAATTCCATAGTTGATTCAGCATGCCGCCTGTTCAGACTATTATAATCAAAAATGACAAGACGAATTTGTTAAAATGAAATATTCTTCCAACTGTCGACTTTGATAAATATTTAATACAAGTTGGGCATCTGTGTTCGGACGTAAGCTTCATTAGAAATTACTTTTAAAAGTTCAGCATTTTCGATTTATCACCGACATGGGAAGGTAGGTAAATATTTAAACAGTTAAGTGTTATTCAAATTCACAAAGTTCCTCTTTCCTTTTCATTTAATATTTATTCTATTCATAAAGTGAATTTTATTATCATTGTAATATTATTTTGATTTATAAGTAAAATAAAAAGCAACGGAATTTGTTTAAATCTTTTCAAACTTAATGTTTAGATCTTGTTAATAGCTGATTACGTGAATAATATTTTCTGTTATATGTTACTGTAAATAAATAAATAAATAAATATTGGTTAAAGGTTGGAATAGTAGACATATTTATTTATTATACGATTAGAGTAAGTATTTATATTTTACAAACATATATTCAATACTTTTAATAAAATGATAATATTATCAAAGAAATTGCGAACAAGAATTACTTGCAATAAATATTTCTAGAGAATTCATAAAGTGAATTTTATTATCATTTCTATATTATTTTGCTATAAGCAAAATAAAAGCAACTGTATTTGTTTAATTTTTTTCACATTTAATATTTAGGTCTTGTTAAAAGTAACTTAGCTGAATAGTATTTTTTATTAAATCTTATTGTAAACAAATATTAAAAAATACTGGTAAACGTTAGAGTAGCATTAGAAATATTTATTTATCGTGCGATTAGAGTGGTATTTATATACTACAAATAAATATTCAATATTTTCAACAAAATGATAAAATTACCAAAGAAAATACGAAAAAGAATTACTCGCAGTAAATATTTCTAGAAAAATTCATTGTCGTCAACCACTTAAATGATGAGTATTTTTGGAAAAAACTTTCAAATAATTTCTATTTTTTTTCATATCTTTTACAGAATTTCTAATCTTTTATCACCGATATTCCAAAACAGAAAATTTTACCTAATTGAATCAGTAAAAAATAAAATTTGCAATAAAAATTTACTGGTGAGAATAATAAATAATGATTAGAATATGTATGCCCGTAAGTGTTACGGGCAAATCATGATTGGCAAAAACACGATGCCCGTATAATGTACGGGTAAATCAGGGAAGCGGTAAAATAATATTAATTATAAATAGAAGTTTTCTTATACGTCCATTAAAAACATTTCAAAAATATATATTAAAATATTTAATTGCTAAAAAGGACGTCAATTGCTAATAAAATACATTAAAAGATCTTAATAATTTGACATGTTTCGATTGAATTTACTCAATCATCATCAGAAAAACAAAATATTCAAATAAACACAAAGATGGAAAATGAAAAATGACTAATGAAAAATGTAATTTTCCATCTTTGTGTTTATTTGTATATTTTGTTTTTCTGATGACGATTGAGTAAATTCAATCGAAACATGTCAAACTAATAAGATCTTTTAATGTATTTTATTAGCATTTGACGTCATTTTTAGCTATTAAATATTTTAATATATATTTTTGAAAGGTAAAATAATCGTGCCTGATGTAACATGTCTATAAACAAATAAGTATTTCTGAATTTTCAAGCATAAACTTGGAAGATATCACAAAAAATTTAGCTTGAAAGTAATTTTATAGTGATTCTTACGCTCAATTATTTAATACTAGCTTTCCGCCCGCGGCTTCGCCCGCGTGGAATTCGGTTATATTGCGGTATAAAGCACAACTATAAGAAAACTTTTCATTTCCACGAAAAAATGTAAGAAGCGTGATGTAACGCTGGATACGATTAGTTGTTAAACCAAAACTGAATGGTACACTATATTATATGTTTTCCCTTGTGGAGCAAAAACATGCAGATTTTGGGCACTGGAAACCCGGGAACACGCTACATAGAGCTGACCAAGCTGACGTTGAGCCTGTTGCGATAAACGGACTTGAGTACGAATATCATTCTCAGAAGCCCTCAAAGAAGCTTGGCGAGCGGCTTGCTCCTCAAGTCTTTGCTGGCGCTGAGATGGTAGCTCAGTAGCTCTCGAAGCAGCCTGACGCTCTGCTTGTTCGCGCCTTCTTAATTCAGCATGGAGAGACGATTCTTGAGATCGGGCAATTTTCATTGCCCGAGCTTTAGATGAGGTGCTCGACAAATTAGATTTACGTTTGCGAGGCATTGTGAAAATATGAGTAAACTATAAACCTAAACTAAACTAAAATCCCAAACTAAACTATAACAATCTAAACGGCGAACAAAGCGACGTAATTACATATCGAAAAAACAATAACTACTTTAGATATCTACCTAGAAAAAAAGCACTAAACTAACCTAACCTAACTATTATACAGCTACTGCACATCGTCAGGGGCCTCGCTAAGGGGGGGGGACAGGGGGGAGCCTCCCCCCCCAAACATTTGCACATGCTGTTACAGTTGGCAAATTTACAAACTGAAGTGGCAAATTAGTTCAAAACTTTAATAAAAAGTTATAATGCACTTTCTATTTCTCATATATTTGACGAAAGTTACCAATATAATTAGAAATATTATTAGGCTTTTCACAATTAAAAACTACATTACATTTTCTAATTGTGATAACTTGGTAAAATTATAAAACTAGTTGGCAAACGCCGAGAACTGTTTATGTTTGCTTTTCATTCAGCTGGCAAATACTGAATTTTGACTTGGCAATTTTATGTTCTCTCCCCCACCAATAAAATGTCTTCGCGAGGGCCCTGCACATCGTTACCACGTTTTAAAAACACCCAGCGCCATCTATCGCATACCTCAAGAACTAAATAACGTAACTAATACTTATACCAATTAGTAATTCGTTGACTTATAGTTATTTCAGGATAAGTAGATGTAAAAAAAAACATTTTAGACGATAAAACAAATAGTACGTCATCCCTCGGGAATTCCTCATTTTCGAGGATTCATTATCGTATCATTAAGCTTCTAAATTTACATGTTCATATTCGTTTGCAATATATAAGTAGATGTAAAAAAAACAGTTTAGACGATAAAACAAATTGCACGTCATCCCTCAGGAATTCCTTATTTTTGGGGATTCATTATCGTATCATTTAGCTTCTAAATTTACATGTTTATATTCGTTTGCAATATTTTATCTTGTTTTAAACGACACACAGCGCCATCTCCAACCCATCCATCAAGCAAACTATATTTTTGTTTTCCCTCGGGAATATCAATTTTTTTCCGGGATAAAAAGTACCCTATAATTTAACCCGGACTTCTAACTTTACGTCTGCAAAATTTCAAATCAATCCGTTCAGTAGTTACGGCGTGAAAACGGAACAAACAAACAAACAAACTCACTTTCCGATTTATAATATTAGTAAGGATGATATCATCTGACCACAGGTTGTTTCAGAAAACTTTGAACTATGCAGATACAATAATTTCATAATTGATTCAGCATGCCTCCTCTTCAGACTATTTATAATCAAAAATGACAAGACGAATTTGTTAAAATGAAATATTCTTCCAACTGTCTACTTTGATAAATATTTAATAAAAGTTGGGCAACTGTATTCAGACGTAAGCTTCACTAGAAATTGATTTTAAAAGTTCCGCATTTTCGATTTATCACCGACATGGGAAGGTAAATAAATATTTAAACAGTTAAGTGTTATTCAAATTCACAAAGTTCCTCTTTCCATTTTAGTTAATATCTAATCTATTCATAAAATGAATTTTATTATCATTTTGATATTTTTTTGCTTTATTAAAAAAAAAAAAAAAAAAAAAAAAAAAAAAAAAAAACCAAATTTGTTTAATTTTTTTCAAATTTAATGTTTTAGGTCTTGTTAAAAGCAGCTTAGCTGTATAATATCATTCGTTAAATCTTATTGTAAACAAATATTTAAAAAATACTCGTTAAACATTGGAGTAGCATTCGACATATTTATTTGTTGTGCTATTAGAGTAGTATTTACACTTTGCAAATATATATTCATTATTTTTAATAAAATGATAACATTATCAAATAAATTACGAACAAGAATTACTCTCCATAATTATTTCTAGAGAATTTGTAGTTGAATACTTAACTGATCAAAACTTTTAGGAAAAAATTTCAAATAATGTCTATTTTTTTCATATTCTTTTACAGAATTTTTAATCTTTTTCCACCGTTTTTTCAAAACAGAAAATTTTGCCTAATTGAATGTAACACATCTATAAGCAAATAAAAAATTCTGAAATTTTCAAGCATAAACTTGGAAGATGTCTAAAAAATTTATCTTCAAAGTAATTTTATAGTGATTCTTACGCTCAATTATTTAATATGATATCATCTGACCACAGGTTGTTTTAGAAAACTTTAAACTATGCTGATACAGTAATTTCATAGTTGATTCAGCATGCCTCCTGTTCTGACTATTATAATAAAAAATGACAAGACGAATTTGTTAAAATGAAATATTCTTCCAACTGTCGACTTTGATAAATATTTAATACAAGCTGGGCAACTGTGTTCGGGCGTAAGCTTCATTAGAAATTAATTTTAAAAGTTCTGCATTTTCGATATATCACCGAGATGGGAAGGTAAGTAAATATTTAATTAGTTAAGTGTTATTCAAATTCACAAAGTTCCTCTTTCCATTTTAGTTAAAATTTATTCTATTCATAAAGTGAATTTTATTACCATTTTAATGTTACTTTGCCTTATAATCAAAATAAAAAGCAACGAAATTTGTTTAATTCATTTCAAATTGAATGTTTAGGTCTCATTAAAAGCAGTTTAGATGAATAATATTTTTATTACATCTTATTGTAAACAAATATTTAAAAGAATACTGGTTAAACGTTGGAGTAATATTGGACATATTTATTAATTGTGCGATTAGTGTGGTATTTATATTTTACAAATACAGTAAAACCTCCATAACGGACACTCCCGAATAGCGGACACCTGTATTTAAGGGATAATTTTCCAATTCCCACTCCCAAATCCTAATTTTTTGTACATTTAACCTCTGAATAACGGGCATTCCGTATCTCGGACACTATTTACGGCAATAAAGGATGAAAAAGTATTTTTTTTTAAGGAGCAAAAAATGAAAAAAATGTAAAAAGGCCTCTAAATTTATCATTGAATTTTGAGATCTCATATACATGTGCTGAAGAAAATCCTCCCTTCCCCCATGTTCAGTATTGAATTGAAGGGGGTGCCCAGGGTGCTTCCAGACCCTTGAAATATCTTCCCGGAAAATTTTGAGATTTTATGCTTTTAACAGTGAAAAAGTTCAATCTCCTTTCCCGCCCGGAACTCTATAATGTCCAAATGACACTTTAAAAAACAAATGACACTTATTTGCAATCAAAAGTTAACTTTTGTAACAGATTTTTTCATAAGAATGTAATAAACAGTGGATAATGTTGTGTACAATTTTATTTCAGTACCATTGCTTAAAAAATAATTTTAATTTCTGATTAATCATATAAAATACGTTTTAGGACATATAAAAGTCAATTAATGAAATATTAAGCATTTCCTAGTGGTTTTTTAATATCTGAGGTTTTCCCAATAGCGGACAATTTCTGCGTTCCCGAGGTGTCCGTTATTTAGAGGTTTTACTGTATATATTCAATATTTTCAATAAAACTCTAATATTACCAAATAAATTACGAAAAAGAATTACTCGCAATAAATATTTCTAGAATTTTGTAGTCAACCACTTAAATGATGAGTATTTTTGGAAAAAAAACTTTCAAATAATGTCTATTTTTTTTTTTCATATCTTTTACAGAATTTCTAATCTTTTATCAACGATTTTGCCTAATTGAATCAGAAAAATATAAAATTTGCAATAAATTTTACTGCTGAGAATAATAAATAATGATTGGAATATGTATGCCCGTAAGTGTTAGGTCAAATCATGATTGGCAAAAACACGTTGCCCGTATAATGTACGGGTAAATCAGAGAAACGGTAAAATAATAGTGCCTGATGTAACATGTCGTTATACAAATAATTATTTTTGAATTTTCAAGCATAAACTTAGAAGATATCATACAAAATTTAGCTTGAAAGTAATTTTATAGTGATTCTTACGCTGAATTATTTAATATGATATCATATGACCACAGGTTGTTTCAGAAAACTTTGAAGTATGCGGATACAGTAATTTCATACTTGATTCAGCATGCTTCCTCTTCTGACTATTATAATCAAAAATGACAAGACGAATCTGTTAAAATGAAATATTCTTCCAACTGTCGACTTTGATAAATATTTAATGCAAGTTGGGCAACTGTGTTCGGGCGTAAGTTTCATTAGAAATTAATTTTAAAAGTTCTGCATTTTCGATTTATCACCGAGATGGGAAGGTAAGTAAATATTTAATTAGTTAAGTGTTATTCAAATTCACAAAGTTCCTCTTTCCATTTTAGTTAAAATTTATTCTATTCATAAAGTGAATTTTATTACCATTTTAATGTTTTTTGCCTTATAATCAAAATAAAAAGCAACGAAATTTGTTTAATTCTTTTCAAATTGAATGTTTAGGTCTCAATAAAAGCAGTTAAGATGAATATTATTTTTATTATATCTTATTGAAAACAAATATTTAAAAGTACTGGTTAAACGTTGGAGTAATATTGGACATAATTATTAATTGTGCGATTAGTGTGTTATTTATATTTTACAAATATATATTCAATTTTTTCAATAAAATGATAAATATCATCAAAGAATTTACGAAAAAGAATTACTCGCAATAAATATTTCTAGATATTTGTAGTCAACCATTTAAAGTATGAGTATTTTTGGAAAAAACTTTCAAATATTATCTGTTTTTTCATATCTTTTACAGAATATCTAATCTTTTATTAACGATTTTGCCTGATTGAATCAGAAAAATGTAAAATTTGCAATAAAAATTTACTGCTGAGAATAATAAATAATGATTGGAATATGTATGACCGTAAGTGTTACGGGCAAATCAGGATTGGCAAAAAACACGTTGCCCGTATAATGTACGGGTAAATCAGGGACGCGGTAAAATAATAGTGCCTGATGTAACATGTCGCTATACAAATAATTATTTTTGAATTTTCAAGCGTAAACTTGGAAGATATCATAAAAAATTTAGCTTGAAAGTAATTTTATAGTAATTCTTACGCTCAATTATTTAATAAGATATCATCTGACCACAGGTTGTTTCAGAAAACTTTGAACTATGCAGATACCGTAATTCCATAGTTGATTCAGCATGCCTCATGTTCAGACTATTATAATAAAAAATGTCAAGACGAATTTGTTAAAATGAAATATTCTTCCAACTGTTGACTTTGATAAATATTTAATACAAGTTGGGCAACTGTACTCAGACGTAAGCTTCATTAGAAATTAATTTTAAAAGTTCTGCATTTTCGATTTATCGCCGACACGGGAAGGTAAGTAAATATTTAAATAGTTAAATGTTATTCAAATTCACAAATTTCCTCTTTCCATTTTAGTTAATATCTATTCTATTCATAAAATGAATTTTATTATCATTTTAATAGTATTTTGATTTACAAGCAAAACAAAAAGAAAAGGAATTTGTTTTGTTCCTTTCAAAATTAATGTTTTAGATCACATTAAAAGCAGTTTAGATAAATAATATTTTTATTATATCTTATTGTAAACAAATATTTAAAAAAAATACAGGCTAAGCCAGGTAAATACAGGTTAAAGCTGTATTGGAAATATTTATTTATTGTGCGAAGTATTTATATTTTACAAATGAATGTTTAATATTTTAATAAAATTATCAAAAAAATTACGAACAACAATTACTCACAATAATTATTTCTAAATAATTTGTAGTTAACCACGTAATTGGTCGATTTTTTTAAAAACTTTTTTTCATGTATTTTACAGAATTTTTAATCTTTCTTCACCGGTTTTTCGAAATAGAAATTTTTGCCTAATGCAATCAGACAATTGCTCGGATTAGATATTGTAAAATTTACAATAACAATTTACTGGTGAGAATAATAAATCATGATTGGAATATATATGCCCGTATGTGTTACGAACAAATCATGATTCGCAAAAACACGTTGCCCGTATGACATACGTGTAAATCAGGGAAGCGGTTAAAATAATGGTGCCTGATACAAAACATCTATAAACAAATAAATAATTCTGGAATTTTCAAGTATAAACTTGAAGATATCATAAAAAAAATATCTTGAAAGTAATTTTATAGCGATTATTATGCTAAATTATTAATTATAACATTATCTGACCACAGGTTGTTTCAGAAAACTTTGAACTATGCTGATAAAGTAATTTCATAGTTGATTCAGCATGCCTCCTGTTCTGAATATTATAATAAAAAATGGCAAGACGAATTTGTTAAAAATGAAATATTCTTCCAACTGTCGACTTTGATAAATATTTAATACAAGTTGGGCAACTGTGTTCAGACGTAAGCCTCATTAGAAATTAATTTTTAAAATTCCGCATTTTCGATTTATCACCGACACGGGAAAGTAAATAAATATTTAAATAGTTAAGTGTTATTCAAATTCACAAAGTTCCTCTTTCCGTTTTAGTTAAAATCTATTCTATTCATAAAATCAATTTTATTACCATTCTAATGTTATTTTGCTTTATAAGCAAAGTAAAAAACCATCGGAATGAATTCTTTTCGAATTTAATGTTTAGGTCTTTTTAAAAGGAGCTTACACTGGTGTTCAAAAGTTAAGCATAATTGGTAATTAAGTAATTATTTTTAAGTAATGAAAGAAATATAAATCGAAATGTGGTGAAACTCCAGGTGTGTAAACAAACTAGTACGCGTCATATATTTTCACGAAGAGTTTTCCCCGAAATCAAACAGGGGACCGTCAACAAATTGAAAAAGAACGAAGATCTTTTGGATAACCCTGTCAAAACTAATACAGCAAAAGTGTTCAAACTGCACATTATGATTAATTGGCTTATTTTAATGTACTGTGTTTATTTTTATAAGGATAGCATGTACACTCGTAGAGAAATTAAGGTTTTTATAAAAACAGTTTTAAATTTTTCCAAGTTTTTTGCTTATAATTTGCAGAGTTCTTATTATAAAATAATGTTCTTTTCTGAAAATATGACAAACATCATTATACACAATGCCCTGTCATCAGAACTTAAAAATAATAAAAATTGTATGAAAAATGGGTATGTTTAGTAAATAATTTTTCATTGCGCATGCGTCAACGATATTAAAATGTCATTTGCATATTGTGTTAGCTAAATGTATAGAGCAACTTCTGTAAAAGTTTCAAAAACATGGTTTGAAAATTCTGAAAATGGTCGCCTATAGAATCAACTCAAAATCCGTTATTCCTAAAGGAAGCAAAAAAATCAGGGGTTTTACCTAAATATAGTTGTACATGAAATATTGTGTAGGCACTAAACAATGGAATATGGATACAGCCCCTCATCTTTTTGCTTCATTTAGGGTATAATGGATTTTGATCTCATTCTATCAACGATAATTTTCAGAATTTTTAAGCTATGTTTATGAGACTTTCACAAAAGTTGCTCTATACATTTAACTAACATAATATGCAAATGAAATTTTAATAGCGTTCACGCATGCGCAGTAAAAAATTATTTAGTAAACCTGCTCATTTGTCATACAATTTTTATTATTTTTTAATTCTGATGACAGGGTATTGTGTACAATGATGTTTGTCATTTTTTCAAAAAAGAACATTATTTTATATTAAGAACTCTGCAAATTATAAGCAAAAAAACTTAGGACTGTTTTTATAAAAACCTTAATTTCTCTACGAGTATACATGCTATCCTTGTAAAAATTAACACAGTACATTACAATAAGCCAATTAATCATAATGTGCAGTTTGAACGCTTTTGCTGCATTAGTTTTGACAGGGTTATCCAAAAGATCTTCGTTCTTTTTCAATTTGTTGACGGTCCCCTGTTCGATTTCGGGGAAAACTCTTCCCGAAAATATGTGACGCGTGCTATTTTGTTTACACACCTGGAGTTTCAGCACATTCCGATTCATATTTCTTTCATTACTTAAAAATAATTACTTAATTACCAATTATGCTTAACTTTTGGACATCAGTGTAGATGAATAATATTTTTATTAAATCTTATTGTAAAGAAACATTAAAAAAAATATACATATATACTTCTTAAATGTTGGTATAGTATTCCATATTTATTTCTTGTGAGATTAGAATAGTATTTATATTTTACAAATTCAATATTTCAATGTTCAATATTTTTAATAAAATGATAATATCATCAAAGAAATTATGTGCAAGAATTACTTGCAATAATTATTTCTAGAGAATTTGTAGTTGAATACTTAACTGATAAATATTTTTGAAAAAAAACTTTCAAATAATGCCTATTTTTTTTTCATGTATTTTACAAAGTTTTTATTCTTTTATCACAGGATTTCAAGAACAGAAATTTTTGCCAAACTGAATCAGAAAAATTCTCAGATTGAAAAATGTAAAATTTGCAATAAAAACTTACAGGTGAGAATAATAATTCATGGTTGGAATATCTATGCCTATACGTGCTATGGACAAATCATTATTGGGAAAAACACGCTACCCGTATGACGTACACTGTAAAGAAAAAAAAAAAAAAACGAACGATTTTACGGAAATACTAAAGATAATCTAGACGCCTGTGCAAATTACTGTTTTTTAACGGAAAAATTCCCGTAAATTGCCGAAAAATACGAAAAATTTTCTGGAATTTACGGAAATTTTACCATTAAAAACAGTACATTGTACTGGTGTCCAGATTCCCAGTAGTATGTATTTCCGTAAAATCGTCCTTTTTTTTTTTTTTTTTTTTTTTTTTTTTTTTTTTTTTTTTAATCAGTGGACGGGTAAATTAGGGAAGCGGTTAAAATAATAGTGCCTGATGTAACATGTGTACAAACAAATAAATAATTCTGGAATTTTCAAGTATAAACTTGAAGATATCATAGAAAAATATCTTGAAAGTAATTTTATAGCGATTATTATGTTAAATTACGTTAAATTGTATTCCGATCAAAACCGCTAACTTTCAGATTTATTTTTAAACTCATTTTTGGTCTCAAATGCACCAAACTTTCGAAATCTCTTATTTAGAAACTACATGAGGTGCTGTATTTATCGACTTTTTGGTAAATGTAGAAAATATTGCTAAAAATGCTCCCAAAGTTGCCAATTTGAACAGAAATTTACGAACTTGGAGATCTGAGGACGAAAAAATGATGGAACACAGAAAATAATTCTTTATAAATCAAATTCTAATTAATTAAGCGAAAAATGACATCACACGGCATCTTATACATCACTTCAAAAATCACCTCAACAAGTTTCATGTTTCTACTTTTAAAAATGAGTCCGAAAATGTATCGGAAAATTTCGATCTGTTGAAAGCGGAAAATCATTTTTTCGAATACACCCTTAACAAAACATTATCTGACCACAGGTTGTTTCAGAAAATTTTGAACTATGTAGATACCGTGGTTTCATAGTCGATTCAGCATGTCTCCTTTTCGAACTGTTATAATAAAAAATGACAAGACGAATTTGTTAAAATGAAATATTCTTCCAACTGTCGACTATGATAAATATTTAATACAAATTGGGAAACTGTGTTCGGACGTAAGCTTCATTAGAAATTAATTTTAAAAGTTCTGCATTTTTGATTTATCACCGACACGGGAAGGTAAGTAAATATTTAAACAGTTAAGTGTTATTCAAGTTCACAAAGTTCCTCTTTCCATTTTAGTTAATGTCTATTCTATTCATAAAATGAATTTTATTATTATTTCGATATTATTTTGCTTTATTTAAAAAAAAAAAAAAAAAAAAAAAAAAAAAAAAAAAAAAAAAAATGGATTTTTTTTTTTTTTTTTTTTTTTTTCAAATTTAATGTTTTAGGTACTGTTAAAAGCAGCTTCGCTGTATAATATCATTCGTTAAATCTTATTGTAAACAAATATTTAAAAGATACTGGTTAAACATTGGAGTAGCATTCGACATATTCATTTATTGTGCGATTAGAGTAGTATTTATATTTTGCAAATATATATTCATTATTTTTAATAAAATGATAACATTATCAAATAAATTACGAACAAGAACTACTCGCAATAATTATTTCTAGAGAATTTGTAGTTGAATACTTAACTGATTAATATTTTTGGGAAAAACTTCTCAGATAATGCCTATTTTACACTGCTTATTTTAATCTTCTATCACCGGTTTTTCAAAATAAAAAATTTTGCCTAATTGAATGTAACACATCTACAGTGGTGGTCATAATTATAAGGACAAGGCAAAAATTGTCATATCTTGGTTACATTTGGCGGGAGACTTATGCAAATTTAATCGCTGGAAACCAATGAAAAGTGAAGATTATTTTTGTATGTTTTTATGGAAATACGTGGTAAATTCATATTCATAAAATGTATTATAAATTTATACAGCCGTTAGTTTTGCACAAAATTATAAGAACAACTGTATTTGTGTGTTTTGAAAAGTAAAATTTGCGTGTTTTTTGCTCTGTACACAGAACTTTCAGACGATATAAATGCATAGTAAGCGTTTGTGATCCTATTATTCTATTTTTCAATCATGACTCAAGATGAAAAGCTTTTGGAGTTTCAGAAAGGAAAAATGGATGCATTTCGAAATTCAGGACTTCCTGTATGCTAAATTTCTACAAAGTTTAATAGATCAAGAACGGTTATTTACAGTTATCTTTAAAATTCCGGTAAATATGGACTGCAAAGACATAGAAGCAGGCTATCTTCTGTTTATGTATGGAGGGGAAAAGAGTGATAATAATTCGAGATTGCTCCAAAAAACGGGAAAAAACGTGAATTGAACTTAGAATGTAAGTGCTCGAACTGTTCGACGTGTTTTACAAATTGAAAGAAAAAGGTTTGCTATAGTAATCATGTGTCAAGACCGCATTTTACAAAAGTTCATGAGAGACTGAGGATGGAGTTTGCCAAAAACTGCAACACTATGGGAAAAAAGTGGGATTCTGTATTTTTCGATGAGAAAAAGATTAATTTGGATAGACTAGATTGTTTTTGCAACTTCTAGTACAGCTCATATTCAAAATATTAGAATAATTGAGAAAAAGTAATAAGAAAAAATTGCTTGTAATTTATTTATTTTTTATACTAAGTAAATGCAATTAAATTTCTTATAAATTAAATCTGGAATGTTTAGATAAGATTTTAACATTTATAAAATATAAAATACAGCACAATAAATTATGTATACAGATTCCTTAAACACACCAGAATATTAGAATAAAATTTAGATTGGTTCAAAATATTAGAATATTTTATTTTATGCAACAATATTACCTTATGAATATGAAGTAAATGGTAGTTAATATTTTGTAGCATCCCCTTTAGCTTTCATAACAGCGTACAATCGATCTTGCATACTATATACAAGGTGTTTATAAACATTTCTATCAATATTAGCCCAAATAGACTTTATACGTGCCACTAACTCAGTTTTACTTGAAGGAGGATTTTCTTGAAGTTTTTTCTTCATTATACACCATAAGATTTCGATGGGATTAAGATCTGGTTAATTTGGTGGCCAAGGAAGTACCTTAATGTTGCGTTGGTGGAACCAATTCTTAGTTGACACCGAGGTATGCGGGGACGCTAAATCTTGTTGAAAGATGAAATCATCTTCAAATAAATCTTCTGATGATGGAATCATGTAATATTCTAAAATTTCTTGATATATCAGAGAGTTAACCTTTTCGTAGACGATGCATAACTTTCCAGGTCCTTCTGCACTCATACAACCCCAAACCATGACACTAGCAGCAAATTTTATGGAACGTTTAAGCCATTCTTTATCAAATGCTTCTTGCTTCATTCTCCAAACTCGAATACCTTGATTACCATATGAAACACAAAACATACTTTCATTACTAAATAATATATTTTTCCAATCTTCATTGCTCCATAAACGTCTTGATTTACACCAATTCAATCTTATACGCTTTTGTCTTGCAGTCATGAGAGGTTTTGTTTTCGGTACACGAGATTCAAATTTAAATTTATGGAGACTTCTTAATGTTGTCGATGTAGAAACTTCAACTCCTTCTTCTTTCCATTTTCGGTGCAAGAATCGCACACTTTTAAAACGGTTTTTCTTAACTATACGCTTCAGTTTCCTGTCATCTCTAGCAGATGTTTTTGGTTTTCGGCCACCATTTCGGCGATTATTTTGAAATTTTCCAATTTTTGAATATTGTGTTAGTATTTTACTAACGTTCGATTGCGAACAATGTAAATAATTCGCTATAAAACATTGATTTTTACCGTACCGATACAAATCAACCATACGAAGTTTAGTAGATTCAGGAATATCACTCACACGGCCCATTTTAAGACGAAAAAGAAACAAACTGCAAAAAAGAATACTGATTTTAAATAAAATAGTCTGAATTTAATTAATGATGCCACCAGTTAAGAATTGGTCATAATTAAAGGAGAATTAATGTGAAATATTCTAATATTTTGAACCACTTGAATAAATATTCTAATATTTTGACTTTTCAAAATAATTTTTTTTGCAATTAATCTTTTCAAAAATGATATTAAATTTAAGATAACAAGTAAGTTTAATCAACAATAAGTTCTTAATAAAAATATCGTTTGCATATTTTCATTAAAAGACATTAAATTACCAAACGATATTTTCAATTTCTAAAAAAAAGGTAATTATTCTAATATTTTGAATATGAGCTGTATGATCTCCATAGAGAAAATCGATTTTCTCAAAGCATGTATTTGGAAGTGATTGAGTAACGGTTTCGGGAGGTTTCACAACTGGTAGAATTACTCCAATAGTTTTTGTGCAGAGTAGGAGAAATTCTGACAGTTACATTGTTGTTTTGGGCGATAATCTTTTACCAGAAGAACCGTTAATAACGATTAGAGGCTATTTTTTCCAGCAGGACAATGCCTCGACTCATGTTTCCTCAACTTCAAACTCGTGGTATAATGCCAATTTCGTGAAACTACTTGATTGGCCGGCCAGAAGTCGTGATCTGAATCCAATGGAAAAATCTGTTGGGTATTCTGGCACACAAGGTATGCAAAAATGGTATATAATCTCAAAACAAGCAAGAACTCATCTCTTCCATAGAAAAAGATCACTCACAATCTTCCAAGAACATTCTTAAGGAATTGTCAAACTCCATGACGTCAAGACTGATAAAAGTGATTGAGAAGAAGCGGGAGATTATTGATTATCAGTGTCTTTCAGGCAAAAATATTCATTGTCCTTATACTTTTGTCTTTTTACAATGCCATATTTTGTTACTTGTGACAAAACACTCATATTTTGCATTTTCCAATGTTTTGCATTCTACAATGATTTCTAGCATAGAAAAGCATTTAGTGTATAAATTTCACTTTATTTAACTCAGAAATAATTTTTTTCTGCGCAATTTTCAACTGTTCTTATAATTCTGACCACCACTGTACAAGGAAATAAAAAATAATTCTGAAATTTTCAAGTATAAACTTGAAGATATCATAAAAAAAATATCTTGAAAGTAATTTTATAGCAATTATTATGTTAAATTACTTAGTATAACATTATCTGACCACAGGTTGTTTCAGAAAGCTTTGAACTATGCAGAAAACGTGACTTTCTGTTTACTAGCGAAATGCTTTACTTCCAAGCAATTATGTCTACTCGCAAAGCTTTGAAATCAAGGTTCTCTTTTGAAATTGAAATTACAAAAATGAAGGGATGACACTGACAAAATTAATTTAATTAAAATAATAGACTTTTTCAAAATTTTATGATTTTTCGTGTGACATGAGGGTATTCAGCTGTAAGTACTCAAAATTTGAAATCTCTGACTTCTACAGTTTTTGTGTACGGTCACTATGACGGATGGACAGAGATGAGCAGGTTTTCGTCAGATGAAAGAAGCCCTATAAATGGTATCTATATTATAAAGGCCAAAAATATCTGTGCGTAACGCATACGTCATTTTGCGAATGGCAACAGTTTCAAGTTTTAAATGAATTTCGGTATTGCAATTTTTGCTACTAAAAGTTTTTAAACTTCTTAATGTCGCACATTTTCAATTTTTACACCATCATGTAGGGAAAAAATGTACATTTAAATGAAATTTGTTTGAAAGCTGTATCTTAATTTGCTTTTGAAATATTAATTTTTTTGTAGCTTTAATACCTCTTTTCTAATTGTGGCAACAGGCGTACTCCATTTCTATTTAAAGCAAAGGAAAAAAGGGAAAAAATTGCGTGCTATATCTTTATGTTGCCATTTTCTCATTAAAAGGGAAAAAATAGAAGTTTAAATATCTTCTGTTATAAAACCCGCTGAATTTTGACTTCATTTACAAAATTTGATTTACACGTAAAAGAATATCAACAGTTTAATATCCATGTCAGCTAATAGCTTTGAGACTTCAAGTTTTGAATCAAAATTATCAAATTAAAATGGCAATTTTTTTGAAACGTGAATACAGATGTGAAATGTACATTTGTAAATTTTGATATGGTGAAAATAATGGCGGGTTTAGATTTCACGGGGAAAAAATTTCTATGATTGAATCAAAGTTGAATAAATTTTACATTTTATCATTTTAGAATACTAGCATAAGAACCTTAAGTGATAACTTTATCATAATAACATATCTTTATTATTTTTTACTGCATACATATACGATTAAAGTTTAATTTTAACAATTTCAACAACTGCGTTTTATAGAAATAGTATTTTGATAATTTGACTATAAATATCGTTTGTTTAAGAGTTATGTACCAATATAAATTGCATTTTTTACTATAACTAATTTTGTAGGTTTATTATAAGTTGATAAAACAGTTCCTTATTAAACATTTTCTTTCGTTAAAATTTGACGGGTTCTACCTTGTATTGGTAATTGTGAAAATGATGTGTTTGGAATATGGAACATAATATTATAAAATTATGTATGAAAATTACTTATTATCATGAAACACGCTAAAGTTATACATGCTAAAAGTGAAAACAGTACATTTAAAGGTTTAGAAATAGCTTTTAATAAAGATATCTAAATGTTTCGCGTGCACATTTGACGACTTTTTCAAGATCAATATTGATTTTAGCTATTTATAAGTATTTTTATTTTATCGCGCTTTAGTGAACCAAAATCCATTTTTATACAAACTAAAGTAAGTTTTTTTCCATTTTTCAATAATTTTGTTTGAAAATAGAAGTTAACTTAATAATTAAATAAAAAATTAAATAAATTTAAAAATTAAATGTGTTTAGCCACTTTTATGTTCTTAGTAAATTTCTCTTAATTTTAATTTTTAAGATCGCTCTAATTCTCAAATTTTAAGGTAATTTTAATTCTTACCCGTAAAGCATGGTGACATCACTGTGACGTCGCTGTGAAGTCACATTGTGACTTTGTGACCATCGACTGACCATGTGACGTCGATGTGAAGTCACAGTGACTAAAATGTGAAGTCGTTATGGCCGTTTTAGAACTTTTTTGTGACATCACATTGTGACCACTTTGTGAAGTCACGGTGTGACAAATTTGTGAAAAATGTGTCATTTGTGACTACTTTGACATTAACATTGTGACGAAACGGTGACAAAAGCGACGATATTTAAATTGCCAGAAAAAAAAGTAAGTAAAGTTTTTAAAGTTAATAACATGTTTTGAAGAATATTTGTAATTGTCTAAAAATTTTTAAGAAAGTCACATCTCAGTCACAATGTGACGTCACTGAGTGGTGGCATTTTGGTCACAGATGTGATGTGACCAAAGTGACTCACAGTGACCATGCATGCTATAAGGGTAATTAAAAAAATTAAAAAAAAACTTGCATGAAAAAAAAAAACTTGCATGAAAAAAAAATTAAGCGTATTTATCAATCTGAAGATTTAATTTGATTATTACATTTTTCTTATTATTCAATATTTTATTAAACACAAACAAAGGAAAATTTCTTGACTATTTCTGCAGATGATGCAAATGAACAATATTTGTAATCGTTATCCTGCGCGCAGATCTGTAACTTTGCAACAACATACATTTTTTTTTTGCTTTACTTTATAGAAACTAAATGCAAGCTATAAAACGATGGTATTTGTAAATGAAGCATATGAATTGAGAAAAATACTATGTAATATACGGGAACAAAGAAGTCACTAAATACAGTGCCAGAAAAAAAAAAAAATCTTCACACTGTTGAAAAATGTGACATTTGTGACAGATGGTTCATATCAATAAATTCATATTATCAGTAAAGTTTCTTTTTAGGTGCGTTCGTAATTATGTAAATACGTAGCACCTATTGTTGTCGCTCAGTCCGTCCGTCTGTCCGCATATAACAACGCACAAACTACCCAACCGAATCGTTTGAAATTTAAAATACATAATTGTTACATAATTTTGTCGAGTCTTTTCAATTTTTATGAAAATCGGATGCATAGATCAATTACAGGAGCAATCAAAAGTATCCCATTACATTACGGTCAATGGGGAAAAAAGTTTCAAATGCATTTAAATAGTTTGATATTTAAAATACATAATTATTACATAATTTTCTCGAGTTACTTGAAATTTTTTTATAATCGGGTGCGTAGATCAATTACAGGGGCAATCAAAAGTATTCAATTACATTATGGTCAATGGGGAAAAAGTTTCAAATGTATTTTATACGTTTGAAATTTAAAATACATAATTATTACATAATTTTGTCGATTTATTTCAAATTTTATGAAAATCGGATGCATAGATCAATTACAGGGACAATCAAAAGTAATCCGTTACATTACGGTCAATGGGGAAAAATGTTTCAAATGCATTTTAGTGGTGTTACACTCATTCGAACTTAATAAAATTTATATGAAGCTATAAAGTACATATTATAATATACATTTTACATAATTTGTGGTGCAAAGAACACTTGTTATTGATTTACAAGGCCACAAAAAAGTATTTTATTACATAATGGTATAGGGAGAACATTGTTTGATGAGCGTTTTAATTGTAATTCACTATTTACAATTTTATGAGATTGATATATGAGAGTAATATTTTTAAAACTTTGTTATCGTACGAACGCACCTCATTTGCTACGCTTCACGTGCAATTTCCAACTTGTTTATTTCTGCAGTTGGTATAGTTGGTATTAGAAGTTAGTCACATTTTAAAAGATTATCAGATCTGGATGAACTGTTTCTCTGTCTTCTTGAACCGAATTTTCGTTTTGATGTACTGTCATGTGGTAAATTGGCCTTTCTTTTTTTAAGGGCATAGTTAGCTTGCTCTGACTGCTTGTAAATCTAAGGCTTTACGACTTAGAGAAACATTTTGTTTTAAAAAAGTCAAAGCACATGGTTGTGCAATAATTGCAAGCTTTTTACGTCGATAATGTGTATCAGAAAAGTTTCTTTTTGTAGAGAAAATAATAATTAAAAAAAAAATCCTATTTTCAAATCACTATCAGAATTAAGCAAAATAAAACAAGAATTCTAAATCATGTTAAACTGCAAGGATTACCACTCCCCGTAACCAACGAGTGATAGAAACTCAGCTCTGTTTAAAACTGGAATAAAGAAAATAAATCCTTTCAGCATCTAGATTGTGTTTAAGTGTCGAAATTTTTTTATTGGCACTATACAAAAGTTATGACTGAAACACTTGAAAAAAAGATAAAATTTAAAGCAAAACTGTTTTGTACAAAATTGCTAGTACTTTTTGGTGCAAAATATATCATGGTTTCATACATTCTCGATGTAAAATCTCAGAAATAAAGGAATTATTATTTTTTTTTTTGCTAGTATTTAGTATAGATAAGATTGAAAATTTCAATGCGAGTAATTTTTGCTATACTTATCGTTATTTTATATGATACACTGTTATGCAACAACGTGTTACTTTAAGAGGTATTCGAAAAAAACGCTTTTCCACCTTCAGAAGCTCGAAATTTTCCGATACAATTTCAGGCATATTTTTAAAAGTAGAATCATGAAACTTGCTGAAAGGATTCTTGAAGGGACGTATGAGGTGCCGAGTAAAGTCTTTTTACGCTCAATTCATTAGAATTTGATTTATAAGCAATTAACTTCTCTGGAAGACCCTTTTTTCGTTCCCTTATCTCACACTTCGGAAAAATCGGTTCAAATTGCATTTTTGATTGCTTTTTTTTGCAATATTTTGTACACTTATCAAAGAATTGACCTTTACGGCATCTTGTGCACTTTCTAAATAAGAGAATCTGCGAGTTTCATGTGTTTGAGAGCAAAAGTGAATTCAAAAATAAATCGGAAAACAAGCAGTTTGAATCGAAATACACCCTTAAGGAAAAAAAATGTGTTTCATGAAATCATCTTTATGAAAGATGCCTGATTACAAAATAATCAATTTTCTGATTTTATTTATTTGAATTTATAAGAATAACAAAGAATTTAATTCCGTAAATTTTTGATATTTTTCACTAGTTATATATGATAATGCGTGATATATAAATTGGAATGATATGTCTTCCTAAAATTTATTTCTATAGCTATCAATGCACATAATTTTTGAATTATGAATATGGATTACTCCTATTAATACTCATACGATTCATTAAATTCCATCAAGATGAATAATCTGTCCTGAAAGTTACACCAAAACTTGTTCCAAAACCATACTTTTCAGCCGCAGCCCAGATGCATAACTTAATAATGGCTCTCGATGAATCTCTTTTGAAGACTTTTACCTTGGGCATCATCAAAAATTTAGAGTTGTCCGCTCAGACAAAATCAAAGATTATATTTGAAACGGCGAGCCATTTGCATTTCGTGATAGTTCATCTGTCCTCATTAACTTCAACCGTAATGAGCGCACAGGCTCCCAATGATTTATATTCATCATATACATTTGATAAGTATCAATTTCTAATGATAAACGCACTCTTTTCCGCAAGGAACCTCAAGATGAAGCATACACGCATATGTCTAGTACTTGAGAAACTATTAAAATTAATGTTTCAGATGCTCTGGCACTGTCCATTTTCTTAAGTAAGACTCTCATCTCGTATTTTAATTATTAATTACAGCAGACGCCAGTCCAGGCATTAATTTCCAGCGGCCTATTCAATTAGTCATGTTAAACGAGTTTGGGAAAAGAATGAATCATTTGTCTAGAAGCGGCATAAATGCGCTTGTGTCTGTACAAATTTCACCCTCGAGTGGCTTTGGCGGAATTCATTTATATTTCTGTAATTTCAATTTCGGACAGTCTTTAGGAGTGAAAAAGTGATGATTAATTGATAAGATTTGTTTGCCTTTATTTCTCATTAGAGGGTTTTTCAGGCCTCTAGAAAAAGTCATTAATAACAGCGGTTCATTTGATAAATGGGCAAGTGTTTGGTCAGTGTTAATTAGAACTTGGCTTCTATATTCCGCACATTCTTAAATAAAATCTCCTAGGAATGATTAAAGTTTAAGCTGCAGACTTTTCTGTATTTTAAATATTTGCATGGAATCATAACAATAAAATTTTTGTTAACAGTTTATTTCATGTGTTCAGTGTAATCTGTTATATTAAAATTATCTTGACTACTTATATTCCAGAGCTACTACTCCTGGAATATAGAATGTTGGGTGATCAAAATAGCACAAGTTATGTGATTGTGTCAGTACAAATTTTACCCTGACTTTAGCAGCATTAATTTATATTTCTGTAATTTCAATTTCGAACAGACTTTTGGAGTGAAAAAGTGATGATTAATTGATAAGATTTGTTTGTCTTTATTTCCTATTAGAGGGTTTTTTCAGATCTCTAGGTAAAGCCATTAAGAGGCTACTTCACTCAAATGAAAAGACCTGTTCGCTAATGCTAACCCTATGGGAAAAATTTACAAAGATATCTCGGTTGCATTTTAATATTTTTAAATTATCCTTTTTGCACTGGATAGCTGAGACCGATCTGTATGCAGGTCCCTTTTTATTTTTCTGATTTTGTTTACAGATATTTTTTAGGAGGACGCTTTCATTTTTGGAACCGGTTTGGAAAAAGAAAGCACCCTTATCAAAAATATCTGCAACCCAAAATGAAAAAGTGAAAAACGGCCTGCACACAGATCGATCTCAGCTATCCAGTGCAAAAAGAATCATTTTAAAATATTTAAATACAACCGAGATATCTTTATAAATTTCTTCCATAGGATTAGCATTAGCGAACGGATCTTTTCTTTTGACTGAAATAGCCCCTTAATAACGGCGGTTCATTTGAAAAATGGGCAAGTGTTTAGTCAGTGTTAATTAGAATTTAGCTTCTACATTTCGTGCACTGCTAAATAAAATCCCCCAGGCATGATTAAAGTTTAAGCTACAGGCTTTTCTATATTTTAAATACTTGCACGGAATCATACAATAATATTTTTGTTAACAGTTTGCGTAATGAGTTAAATGTAATCTGTTATATGAAAATTTTCTTGACTGTTTGTATTCCACAGCTTATACTCGTAGAACGTAGAACATGTAATGATGGGAAATCAAAATAATACAAGTTATCGACGTGTATGTGACTGTATCTGTGCAAATTCCACCTTCGAGTGGCTTTAGCAGAATTCATTTATATTTTTGTAATTTTAATTTCTCTTAATCATTTCTTTTAGCTAGTTTTTAGAGGTGAAAAATTGACGATTAACCCTTTATCTACCGCATTATGAATTCATGAAAATTTTACATTCTAAAGTATTTTACGCAAATTGTTTACACTAAATTAAAAGATTTACATAATCATTTAATAAATATTTGAAGGATTTTAGAAGGATTGAAGGATTTAGAAAGATTAATTACGTTTGAATTTACAGGGATTTTGTGCAATTTTTATAACCCTGCTTAAATCTTTTATTTTTAATTGTTTTCTTAGTATTTTGTAGAATTATAAAATGTACAAATATGATGTTCTTACAAATTAAATATAGAAATATTTCCGCATTGAGAAATCCCCACCCCCTGCGCCAAGAAAGCTGAAAAGATGCAAAGGCAAAAGAAATCATCCTTTTAAAAATATTTGTGTTTTGTGCAACCAATAATGCTTTTGGAACAAGACAAAGTAATGTATCAATGTATCTGTAACTCATTCTAAACAGTATTACAACTAACTGACGTATTAAAAGAATTTTATAATGGTATTTTAATGGTACATATAAGTACTGTCGGTAGATAAAGGGTTAAGTGAAAAGATTTGTTTGCTTTTATTTCTTATCACAGGGTTTTCAGCCTCGAGAAAAAAATCATTGATGGGAGCGGTTCATTTGAAAAATAGGGTTTTTTATTTGGTCAGTATTAATTAGAACTTTCCGCACATACTTAATTAAAATCTTCGAAGGATAATTAAAGTTTCGGCTGTAAACTTTTATGTATTTTAAATACTTGCATAAAATCATTACAATAATATTTTTGTTTACAGTTTATTTCTAAATGATAATCATAATTTTCGCCATACCTTTATTAAATGATAATTATTAATTTCTTTTTAAATAACGCAGAGACATTTTGAAAAATTGTTTTATAAAACAAAGAATAATCCCCAAGATATAAAGTACAATATTTTCTATTTTACTTTTTTCTTTTTCAGCCCAGAATGTAATATATTTCGAAAACACTCAATTAATTTAAGTATATTTAAGAACGTACACTCTGTATATTTAAGAACGAACAAAATGATCTTCCATCAGACGCATATAATCTGCTTAAAACAATCAAATAATGGATTAAGCTAATTCAAAGCAATTTTATCAATTTAAATTGTACTATTATTTTTAAAATGGTGCTATACAAGTTTATGATAAAAACTATTATTTTTAAATAAGCAGACGCATTTTACATTTTGTAAAACTGTTTACTTAAGGGTGTATTCGAAAAAACGCTTTTCCACTTTCAACAGCTTGAAATTTTCTGATACAATTTCATAGACACACACAAAAATAAAACATGAAACTTGCTGAGGGGATTTTGAAGAGACGTATAAGGTGCCGTGGGATGTCATTTTACGCTCAATTCATTGAAATTCGATTTATAAACAATTATCTTCTCAGTATGACCCTTTTTTTTTCATTCACAGATCCCCCGCTTCGGAAAAATGGGTTCAAATTGCCATTTTTGATTGCTTTTTTTGCAATATTTTCTACATTTATCAAAGAATGGACAATCACAGCACCTTGTGTGCTTTATGAATAAGACAATTTACCAGTTTGATGCATGTAAGAGCAAAAGTGAATTTAAAAATAAATCGGAAAATAAGCAATTTGAATCGAAATACACCCTTAAACAAAGACTAATCCACAAGATATAAATAAGGATATTTTATATGTCACTTTTTTCTTCTTCAGACAAACATATAATATATATATATATATATATATATATATATATATATATATATAAACCTCAGTTTATTGTACAAGACTCTGTATATTTAAGAATGGACAAAATGTTCTTCAATTACACACACAAATCCGCTCAAAGTAATAAAAATAATAAATTAAGCTGATTCAAAACAATTTCCTCAGTTATTTTTACTATTATTATTAAAATGGTGATACACAAGTTAATGATAATAACTATTATTTTTAAATAACACAGGGACATTTTGCAAAAATGGTTCATAAAATAAAGAATAATCCACAAGATATAAAGTAACGATATTTACTATGTTACCTTTTTTCTTCCTAAGCCAAGCATATAATGTATTTCAAAGCAGGCAAAATTTTACATCCGGGAGGAAAAACATTTTAAATGGAATAAATAAATACTCAAAAGTGTGCAAGAATCCATCTATTGGGGAAAAAAAAAAAAGATGTTTTTTCCTTGAATTCTCAATCACAGTTTTGCTTGTTTGATAAGCTATGTAAATATATTCAAGAACGAACACAATGTTCTTCATATACATATACAAATCTGCAGGAAAAAATACGAAATCCATCGCAGGCTTTCCGGAAAAATTCAATATGCAAGCGGTCCGTCTATCTTTTTTTTTTTTTTTTTTTTTTTTTTTTTTTTTTTCAGAATATTTTCAGATAACACAGATGATAAGTAACTGAATACAATATTATCGATATAGAATGATGTGATTTATCCTAAAGCTTTGTAAAAGATGTGTCACAAATATGACTGCTACTGTTTTGAGAGTTCATTTACAGATAAATATCACGAGACAAGAAATAAAAAAAAGAACAAAAACCACGGAGGAAAAGGAAATAATAATAATAAAAAAAAGAGTCTGGATTTCTTCTATTATTATTTTGTGAGGCTATTTAATAAAATGTTGCCTTGCATGCCGAGAAAGAAAAATGACAGTTCTGACGCAGCTGTCAGAATGTATAATAAATGCGCGTTTTGGAGAGAAGTGGCAGCTTTTTTTTTTTTTTCTATTTTTTTTTCTTTTCGGAAGCTATGTAAAGATGCCGATGATGTGAAATGGAAATGTAGCAAGGAGGATAGAGAATGTGTTTTGTTGAATCTTTTTTATGTGTATAATTTAGAAAAATGGTTTGGACAGAAAAAGCTGTCAATGCAAGATAATTAATGACAAGCTAATAATTGTTTTACAGCCATTAAAGAATTCTGTTTAGAACATTAATAATTATTTTGTTAAATACGTCATGGACTGAAAATATTTAATTTACTTTTTTTTAGACGTGTATTTGTAACCCTTTCTTTTTTGAAAAGAATTTATTTAAATACAGTATTTGATCATTTGATCTGTAAAAATCATTAAGAAATAACACGATATAATGTACAAATATTTAAAAAAAAAAAAAAAAAAAAGCTTTCCGATTATATAGAAACATTTTCGAAAATTCACTCTAATCTTACAAAGTACAAGAGATTCGTGAAATCTTTTGTTTCTCTTTAAACAGCGATATGTAGAAAGACTATGGACAGTATTCAAAATGAAATAGATTTCACAAGTTTAAATTAAGTAAAAATATTTAAACAAAAATTTCCCCTTTCCTGTCAATAAGAAAGCGAATAGATAAGGCTAATTTTTTTTCTTCCCATACAGGGTAAAAGAAAATTCTTTTTACTTTCTTCTATCTTGACAAGAAGAAAAAGTTGAATCTGTGGAAAAATTAGATTTTTGGTTTACAATGGATTTATACTCTTTAGAAGATCCGAATACGTTTTGATGATTTTTGGAAAATGTCTTTCTGTCTGCGAGTCTGCTTGTATACGATAAAATTATTAGGGACGTACTATTTCAAGAACTAATCCTCGGAATTTAACAAAACTTAGAATTCAATTAGACCTTAATATAAACTTTCTTCTTCGTTTCGGAAGCTATGTAAAGATGTCAATGATGTGAAATAGAAATGTTACAAGGAGGATAGAGAATGTGTATTGTTGAATCTTTTTATAATTTAGAAGAATGGTTTGGGCAGAAAAAACTGTCGGTACAAGACAATTAATAACAAGCGAATAGTTGTTTTACAGTCATTAGCGTATTCTATTTAGAACAATAATAATTATTTTGTTAAATACGTCATGGGCGGAAAATATTTAATTTACTTTTTTTTGGACGTGTATGTATATCTTTTATTTTTTAGAAAGCATTAAAGGGTGTACGAAATTTTTTTTTTCACCCTAAACAGCTCGGAATTTTCGGATGCATTTTTAGACTCATTCTTAAAGTTAAAAACATGAAACTTGTTGACGTGATTTTTGAAGAAATATGTAAGCGGTCGTGTGTTGTTATTTTTCGCTCAAGTAATTAGAACCTGATTTATAAACAATTATTTCCTGAGTATGACACTTTTTTCCGCTCTCAGATCTCACTCTTCGGGAAATTTGTTTCAAAAGGAAACTTTGACAGCGTTTTTTTGCAATATACTCTGCCTTTAATAAAAAAAAAAAAAAAAAAAAAAAAAAAAAAAAAAATTCGATTTTTTTTTTTTTTTTCCCGAGCACCTTCGTCGTTCCAAGCCCAAGCTCGCACTCTGATTGGTTGTTGCTCTCGGCACTGTTTTCACGTAACTTGGCGATAACCATACTTGGCGAAAAATACTTCGCTCGTAAGTGAACGAGTAAACCTAAAACCTAACCTACTCATTCTTATTCTTCCTTCATTCTTATCCTCGTGGTCTTTTGTATTATTATCTTGTGTTATTTTATAAAATGGCTAATGCTTTACTTATTAATAAACGGGAAAAATTACTTTGTACTCGGTTCGGAAGGAAATCAAACTCCTCGACGGAAGCATCTATCGCTACGCCAAGTATGATTATCGCCAAGTTACATGAAAACAGGGCCGAGAGCAACAACCAATCAGAGTCCGAGCTTGGGCTTGGAACGACAAAGGTGCTCGGAAAAAAAAATTACTCAAAAAAAAAAAAAAAAAAAAAAAAAAAAAAAAAAATTGACAAGCATCATACATTGTATAACTTCTGAATAAGAGAATCTGTCAGTTTTTATTGTTTTAGGACAAAAAATCATTTAAATGAGAGAATGCGTATTGTTGAATCTTTTTTATGGGTATAATTTAGAAAAATGGTTTGGACAGAAAAAGCTGTCAATGCAAGATAATTAATGACAAGCTAATAATTGTTTTACAACCATTAGCGAATTCTGTATAGAACATTAATAATTATTTTGTTAAATACGTCATGGGCTGAAAATGCTTAATTTACTTTTTGCTAGATCCGTGCATTGCAAATTATCAAACACATAAATAAAACGCATTTTGGAACGCTTTTTGTCCTTAAATTCACAACACACTAATTTGTTGTGAAACGTTTTTTGTGTTGTGATTGTGTTCTTAATATATTACAAAAGTGTTGCTCTCTAGAAATGTGTTTTTAATATGTTGCAAAAGTATTACCATCTAGAAATGTGTACAAAAAAAAAAGGTTGTTAATTCTGTTGAAATAGTGTTGATGAAAATAGTTTCTTAAATTAGTGTTGTGCTGCACAACACTTAGTCCCCAAATTAACAACACAATGTAAACAGCACACAATTTAGAACACTATAAAACAGCACATGTGAAACACTTTCAGAATATTTCCTGTATGGTGCCTCTGAAATTACACAATTTTAAAAATGAATGTTTTGAAAACATATTTTCTCATGTTGTAATTTTTAACAACACAATTTTTACACAAACTTTTTAATTTATGTAATACATTCGCAACACAATCGAAAACAATTTTTGTTAGAAGTGTTGTTTTTTATGTTCAGTTAGTGTTGCAAAAGTATTTCACGTATTTGCAGTGTGTATGTGTACACTTTACTTTTTTACCGACTTCAAGGAGAAAGTTATGATTTCGACCTGTATGTATTTCTTGTTCACTCATAACTTCCTTAAATATGAACCGATTTTAATAATTCTTTTTTTGCTTGAAAGTGTAAGATGCCCACGTGGTCCCATTTAAATTTTGTCAAATTCTTGCGATTAGACCTTTTAAAAAATAAAAACAGTAAAATTCCAATTCTTTTTGAAGCAGTCATCCAATAGATAATGTGCATGTTTGTAAACAAACTGGCTTTTTTTCGCGACAGCTCAACTTGTGGTGGGCAAAAATTCGTATTAAACTGCATTAGAAAATTCTAAACTAAATGTAATTTTCACGTCGATATAATAAATTTAATTTTATTTTATTATACGCAGGAAATAATACGTTACAAATTACTAACTCTCCAAGAATTATTTTTGCCCCCCACAAGTTGAGAAGTACATCCGTTTTCGTCTGCGTGACGTCACATGCACATTATCTCTGAGAAGCGTTCCTTTTCCAGGTAATCGCAGGCTTTCATGTCGAGCACACAACTCAGATGTGTGTGTACAATAAAAAAAATAAAATTTCAGGCTATCAATGTTACACTGATACGCGATCTTTTTTCTACATAGTGCGAAATCTTGACTGACAACTGCCAATTTAACCGACTTCAAAGGAGTAGGTTATGAATTAGACCTGTACGTATCTCTTGTTCACGCATAAATTCTTTAAATATGAATTTTTTTGTTTGAAAATATAAGATATCCTTGTGGTCCCATTTTAATTTCATTAACTGCTAATGATAAAAAATTTTTCAATAAAAAATGTTGTTTTGATTTAAAAAAATAATAATGATTTGTGGCAAATCATCATTCATTGTTGCAACCGTTTTCAAATCATAAGCATATTAACACTATGTAATCATATGCGTTAGCGTCAAATTGTCGCCAAACTTGATTTCTTTTTTTTTTAAATTGATTAGCATTTTTTTAAAGCATATTTTATTGGAAAGCATTTAAATACAATATTTGCTCAATTTATAAAGTTCAATAAGAGATAACATGATCTTTTGATTAATATACTATAACGTATAAATATTACAAAAACTATTCTGATTATACAGTAACATCTTCGAAAATTAAGAGTGTATTTCGATTTAAACTGCTTACTTTCCGATTTATTTTTAGATTCATTTTTGCTCTCAAATGCACCAAACTGGCAAATTATCTTATTTAGAAACTACACAAGGTGCCATGATTGTCGATTCTTTGATAAATGCAGAAAATATTGCAAAAAAAAAAAGCAATTAAAAACGGCCTTTTGAACCGATTTTTCCGAAACGGGCGATCGGTGAACGAAAAAAAGGATCATACTGAGAAGGTAATTGCTTATAAATCAAATTCTAATGTATTGAGCGTAAAAAGACATCACACAGCACCTTATACATCTCTTCAAAAATCCCCTCAGCAAGCTTCATGTTTCTACTTTTAAAAATGTGGCTGAAATTGTATCGGAAAGTTTTGAGCTGTTGAAGGTGGAAAAGCGTTTTTTCGAATACACCCTTAACTCTAATGAAGTTTACTCGAGGTTCATGAAATCTTTTGCTTATCTTTAGAAAGACATTTGTAGAAAGACTATAAGAACGTTTGTGAGAAAGAAATAGATTTCACAAGTTTAAAGAAATTGGAAATTTTAAAATAAAAAGGATCCTTTTCTGCCCGTAAAGAAAATGACTAGATAAGGCTTAATCTCTCTTCCCATACAGAGTAAAAGAAAATTCTTTTTAATTTTTTCTATCTTGACAAGAAGAAAAGAATTAATTGAGCAAAAAATTTAGATTTCCGGTTTACAATGGATTTAAACGTTTTAGAAAGTCGTTAACGATTGATGATTTAAAAAAAATGTCTGTCAGTCACTCTGTCTATGAGTCTGTCTGCGACAAAAAATATGTGGGTGCTCTATCTCAAGAACTAATGTACGGAATTTCACAAAACATAATAAAATTACATCTTAATATAAACTGGTTCTGATAAGTTTTTCATGTATATTTCTTTTGTATATGGTTGCCTTTTTCTCGATTTTCGCAATAGTTCTATCTCAACAACTAACTAATGGATTGACATCAAATTAAGATTCGTTATAAGTTGATTTAAATTGTTGCATATTAGATTTTCATATATATCACCTAAAAGGAGGCTTTGCTATGCTGCTTTCTACGATTTCAGCCATAACTCTAATCTCAAATACGAAATTCGATAAAACTTACAAGGAAGGTCTCCATACGGGCATACTCAGAAATATCTGAAAAAATTACAGAATGTTCTTCTCACATAGTTATATATGTTTATAAAAAAAATTTCGGCGGAACCTCCTCATAACGTCCGTAAAAAAATAATAAAAATTTCGCTTATTTGGCGATTTATCTCCAGTTGGCGAAAAAATGAAATTTTGAAAAATACGCTTTTACGCTTCGAATACTTTTTAAAGAAAAAACTTTCTATGTTCAATTTATTTAAATAAGTTTAGTTTAAGTAATTTTAGTTTTGCATTTTTACTTTACTTTAAGTGTAATTTTGTCATATACGTTTATATGTACTTATAACAAAATGAAATTAATATATTTTATCATTTAAAACACAATTTAAATTGATTAAAATTGTTCCAAATTGAAAAATACACTGTTAAAAATCTGCTGCATTTTATTGCAACGCACTCCCTTGCTTGTATAGAAAACGGTTACTTGGCCTTGAAATGGAGCTTTCTCATTGGTTGGAATAGAGATATTATATACAAGCGGTGGAGTGCGTTGCAGCAAAATGCAGCAGATTTTTAACAGTGTTGCTCAAGCTACAACACCGCTAAAAATCTGTACCATTTTCTGCAGCGTCACTCCACCGCTTTTATAGAAAACGGTCAATTCACCGTGCTATGAAGCATTCTCATCGGTCAGAAGAGAGATATTCTATAAAAGTAGTGGAGTGACGTTGCAGTAAATGCTGCAGATTTTTAACAGTGAAGTCAATTAAAATCAATTTTCAGATTCGTTAAAATCGTCTGCTTTTGGCGAGGAAATGCACTGCTCTCAGTGCAAATCCCGCGTCGCTTTCAGCTTTTCACGCCAATTATTCCAAACTATTTTATTTTTTTACATATTTAATAATGTAATTCCGCCGCTAATTTTCGCTGATCCTTTATTACCTACATGAGTAGTTTAATTCGTATTTTTTTCAAAAAATTCTGAGTATGCCCCCAATGGAGACCTTCCTTGTTAGATTGAATTGGGACTTGATATAAAATGGTGCTGATTAGTTTTTGGTGTATATCGCTCAACAGGTGTTGCTGAACGTGCTGCATATCAAGGTTTTGATATGCTAAAATATGAGCTAAAATGTGCGTGTTAACAGTTTGAAAGTTTGGCTCGAACAATAATAATAATAATCAGAGTACGCTAATGATATTCTTCGTAATCAGAATGACTCGCCTTTTTCGTTATCTAGGCAAAGTTTCTCCACTTGTTCATTGGTTGACTTTGAGCTGAGTTTCCCAGCTACTAACGTATAGAGATTGTCTCTGTAGCAGTGTTGAATTCAGATACTTTTCCTTTGGATGGATTTGTGCAGAGCTTTAGTGATCATCCATATGATCTCATTTTTTTAGCAGTAAAATGAATGTTTTTAGAATGAATTTAACGTAATCCACTTCAGCATTTCAATTTAAAATTAATGTTGTTGAATGACCCCCCTCCCCCCAAAAATCAAATTAATTAGTATATAACTATTTCCAGATGTCATTTCATTAATATTTCAAAAATATTTTGATGTTATATTCATGTAGTAAACATATAAAAATGCATAACTACAGTGACATTTATTTTTAATTTTTCCTGTTTGAATTAAGCATTGATACTATAGAGAAATATTGAGACGCAATATTTCTGTTGCTTGTGCCGCCCATTTAAACCTATCTAATTACAAATATATTAACATGATATGCAACAATAAATCAATTTCATTTCTTACTTCTGCGTTTTGCTTTTTATAAATATATTAACAACAATTTCCTAGATTTAAGAGCATTTATTTTCTTTTTTATGATATGTTCAGTTATACACGAGAAAAAATGACTTACAAGGAAGGTCTCCATACGGGCATACTCCGAAAAATCTGAAAAAATTACAGAATGTTCTTCTCATGAGGATGTATACGTTTATAAAAAAATTTCGGCGGAACCTCCCTTCCCTATCCGTAAAAAAATAATGAAAATTTCTTTATTTGGCGATTTATCATCCGTTGGCGATGAAAAGCATTTCCTGTTCAACTTGTTTAGATAAATTAAATATCTTTGATTCTGTCAGTTTTAGTTTGTTTTAAGTATAATTTCGTTATATCGATATTTATATGATTTTATATTCAAAATTAACCATCAAAATTTGAGATTTAAATTTAAACTGATTAAAATTGTTTCAAGTTCAAAGTCCAGTTGAGCATTGTCAGTTTGATTTTGTTGCCATGGAAACATCTCGCTTTTATTTTTGAATACGCTTAAATGTATGAAAATAATTTTTCTGAATAAGAATTTTCAATACCTGAAAATATTTTTTTCCTGGGGTAATAAAATAACTACAGCAATAAATGATATATATATGCAATACAATATACATATATGTATATAATGTATTAAACTCTCTCATTTTTTGGTTTAAATTCATTAAATGTCATTTATACACATTCTAAAAATCTTACACACATTCTAAAAATCGAAAAATCGAAAAATTTCAGTTGCATTAAAATCGTTTGTTTTTGGCGGAGAAAAGTGTTGCTCGGACAAATCGCATGACACTTTCATCGTTTCACGCCAAATATTTGAAAATATTTTATTTTTTTACAGGTTTTCTAGTGTAATTCCGCCACTAATTTTGACAGATCCTTTTTCACATACATGAGTAGTTTAATTAGTATTTTTTCAAAAAATTCTGGGTATGCCCAGTATGGAGACCTTCCTTGTTAGTGAAAATAGGAAGAATAAGTATCCTACAATTTTTAAAGAAAAAAATTACGGCATAAATGCATCTGGATATCAAACATTGTTTTTTTTAATACTATTTTGTATAAATAAATTTATTTATTTATTTATTTATTTAAAGTATTTTTTTTAAAAACAAAAAGAAAAGATTATTTTATTTATTTATTTTTTTTTTTTTAGTTTTAGTTTGTATTTTATAATTTTTGTCAGTTATTCGCAAAGTAAATAGTTAAGATGATACAGATAAATAATTCATAGAATATGGATAATAGGAAACATATTATATTTTAAGGTAAATACTTTGCAATAAAAGGTATAGGGGCAAAAATATACCAAACATTGGTTGCTTTTCTAAAATAATTTTTGTATAAATTTATATACTTATTTTAATGATGCTGTTAGGAATAAGACATTGATTCGTTGCTGTAAATTAATGTTAGAAATTAGCAGAATTTCTAATTATTGCACAATTTAAGGTAGTTATTGCGATATGTCACAAATATCAATATTACCTCTTTGATAAATTGTGATAGCAAATTTCTGTTATCGTCCAGCTCTAGTCAGAAGCCTGTTCAAAAACTTTCCGTATAACACCTCTTTCATCGTTGTGCGTTTTGTATGTGGATATAAAAAGGGATGTTGATATCATAAATAATATGTATGATGATACTCAGTGTTCCCGCTGACATTTGACCAACGTTAGTAATTTGGCAAATTAAAAGTAAAAAACATTCGCCAAATGAAAAAAGCATTAGCAAAATAGATTCACCGTGTAGCACAATATATATATATATATATATATATCTTTAACCCTTCAATGTACCCCGTTTTTTTCAATATGTTCTAAAATAACCTAAGTTTTTATAACTGTGACAACGATTGTTATTAATCTAATTTCAACTATCCGCTACAAACTTAATAAAAATATTTATGTATCAAAAATATGTATACATGCATATGTATAAAAAGCGGAAAAGAAAAGAAAGTCAAAGCAAAAATTGGGCATTAGCAATTTGGCGAATCTAATCGTTTGTTTACTCGCCAAATGAAGAATTTAGTCGCAATTTGGCGAGCGACAGTGCGAACCCTGATGATACTTACCATAAAAGTAAGAGGAAATTTTTGTATCAGTTTCAGATGTGGACAAAAGGTCCTATCCAATGATGCATCGTTCATCGTTGTCCCGCGTTACATTTGTCAAATTCAATATCTAGAGGGTAAAAACGCCCATCCAATCATATCCCATTCATAGTTGTACACTAAATATTGGTTGAGAAAAGGGGATGTTGACAACAAAAACTAGTCGAATGTGGCAATCCCAAAACACTCTTCTGTCTCATACATATTAAGGGTCCCTTTCCTGCCTGCGAAGACACTCGCGATCTAATGTTATTCCTATGGGGAGACATTTTTCTAATAACTCTTTCAAATTTTGACATTTTTAAACATTTTTAAACTTTTTTTTTTTTGCATTGGATAGCTGAGGGGCCTCATCAAGATTGCTTCATGATTACTTTTTCGACTTTGCTCGCAGGTATTTTCTATAAAGTTACTTTCACTTTCTGAACCGGCTCTAAAAGTGAAAGTAACTTTATAAAAAATATCTGGGATCAAAATCGAAAAAGTAATCAAGGAGCGATCTTGAAAGGGATCTCAGCTTAGAGGTCTGCACGGGCCGGGCCTCGGCCCGAAGCCCGACCCCGGCCCAGCCCGCGGGCCGGGCATAGCAGCATTAATTGCGACCCATTGGGTGGTTTACACTAAAAAGTAATCAGTGCCAATCTATATCCAGGACTAACTGAATTTGAAGTTTTAAAAAAATCCCTGCATTAGTTCTTGAAATATAGCTATTATAAAAATCGTGAAAAAGACAATGTAGAAGCACCATCTTCTGGGAGATTTACACCAAAAAACAATCAACACTTACTTATATCACTGACAAACTGAATTTAAAGTTTTATTAAATCTCGTTCATTAGTTCTTGAAATAGAACGCCTAGAAAATTTGTGTCCTATACATTATAGACTCGCAGACAGATATTTTGAATGTAAAAATGATTTTCGGGATCTCTTATCTCTAAAACTTGGAAAACCGACGAAAACAGAAATTCTAAAACTTTTACAGATTCAGTATTTTTTTTCATGAAAAGATAGAAGAAAGTAATAATAAATGTGATTAGAGACAAGTACATTTAGCAAATTTTAGTGAATTTTAAATGGATCATTTATTTTTCGACATGAAATGCTCATAGCAGGGTCGAACGCCCTGTATTTGTAACCAAATAAGTGCCTTGCAACCTCATGTTCTATAGCATTTTTTTTATTCTGTTGATGCCCTACTGTCACCCTTCTGAATTTCTTCGTCAATTTTGGCAACATCCTATACGCTTTTTTTTCTTCCCTGCGCAATTTCTCTTTACGTGAATTTATAGGCAGAATGTGAAATAGGCTGAGAATAAATGTAATTCAAGCAGACTATGTTTGAGAAACATATTAAATATTGTATACTTGATGTAATTACAACACTTTACATAGTGTGACGTTTAAAAGAAAAAAAAAATAATTGTATCCATTACATTTTAAAATCGATTATAAAGTATCAATGCTCTCTTTCATATTTGAATTTTCAATAATCACTGACATTTTAATTCTATTCTTTTTAGCATCTTTTGACATCTACTTCGCTTGTCTTTGTTTTAAATTTTAATAGCAGTTTTTCTGTTATAAACTGACATTCTTGACATTGTGTTTCAGTACAGTAATATTTTTCTATTCTTTTGAACATGTCAGTAGCTTTTTAAACAGAAGTAGTAATTATTTAAAAAAAAAAAAAAAAAAAAAAAAAAAATGGTTATGTTTGAGCGAATTGAATAGATTGGTCGATAACACAGGGCAAGAAAAAGATAGTATTCGAAATAAATTTAATTTTGTATTTTTATGTATTTTGGCTAGCTGAATACGTATCTAGACATATAAGTCATATCTTTTGTTAGTTCAGTTTTAAAAACAGTCCTAATTTTGGCAAGTTTTTGGCTTATAATTTGCAGAATTCTCAATATAAAAAATGTTCTTTTCAGAAAGCACAACAAACAACATTGCACACAATATCCTCTAATCAATATTTAAAAAATTATAAAAATTGTATGAATAACGAGCAAGTTTACTAAATAATTTTTCAGTGAGCATGCGTGAAAGCAATCAAAATATATTTTGCATATTGTGTTAGCTAAATGTACAGAGCAAATTTTGTGTAAGTCTGAAACACATAGCATGAAAATTCTAAAAATTATCATTGATAGAATAATCTCAAAATATGCGTACAGCAGTATTGGTTCAATTCTTCAAAATTTCCTCAATATTTCTCAATTCCTCAATTTGTAACACTGTAAAAAAATTTCCGTTAAATAACGGAAATAGTACTGGTAATCTAAACGCCAGTACTATTTCCGTTTTTTTTTTTTTTTTTTTCAGAAATATTTCAGTTTTTTCACAAAATATTTCCGTTTTTGTTTTTTCATTTTTTTAATGTAAAAATTTTCGCTTGAAAGCGAAAAAAGAATTTTAGAGGACAAACTGGCATCTTTAGGATTTTTATTCTTTAGACGAAGACACATCAGGTTAGAGCACATACATTTAATTTAAACAACAGTGAAAAAATGTCACTTACCCTCGATGGGGATCGAAGCAGGGACCTGTCCTATGGTAGCTTGCAGTAGTGTAATACCATTACGCCATAGTTACGCATGCAGAGCTTGCAAATATCTTTACTTATTTCGAATTATTTTATAAAGGAAAGGCCTTATGTTGAACGCGGCATTAATTTTTTTAGAGAATTATTTTCTATTGCGTGTACAGTTCTAAATGTTTGACAGATTTTATTTCCATAATTTCGAATATTTAGTTTTTAATTTCAGTTCTATAATAAATAAATTTTAGACTTTAAAATATTACATGTATTAAGAGTTGAATGCATTAAAAAGTTTTGTTTCCTTCATTTTAAAGAGATTTTTAAAAGTTTATTGTAATATTATTCATATTTATTTACTTATTTATTTTTGAAAGCATACTAACATACTTTTTTTTAAAAACATCTATTTTAACAAAGTATTTGTATGATGATCAGTTTTAATCTCAATAAAGATAGTTATTATGGGTTATTAAAATAAATTTCCTTTATTGTTTTTTTATATAGATAATCGTCAACTTTATAATAATTTCTTTAATATAATTCAGATGTTTTAATGTAAAAGTTTGTTAAAGTGAATAGATTAAAAAAATATTACAATTAAAAGTAGAATTTTTTTCGATTTTAAAATATCCTACGCACTTTTTAAAAAGTATGCTATAAATGAGTTAAACATTGTTAAAAAATCGTAATGGAAATAAACTAGCTAACTAATATCAAACTTAAAAAGAATTAATAAAATTTTATAATTTTTATTATTTTTTTTTTAATATTGTAAAAATATGTTAGCTTTATATTATTAAAACAGAAAGAAATAAAGAAAATTATTGCAGAAAGTTTTTCATAAAACAACTCTATAATGTTTTCCTATCCCAGATATAGTTGGCGCCACTAGAGTTATTTATGGATTTTATGCTGTTTTAATACGGAACTTCTCTCTTTCCATATAAATTTACGGAAAACTTACTGTATTTATAATCTCAAAATATCAATAACAGAAATTCTACTGTTTTTTCGGAAAAATAAAACTATTCTGTAGAATTTTACTGAAAAATTTGTGGATATTAACGGATATTTTTTACAGCGAATGTACGTAAAGAAAAGTTTTTACTTATTAAAAAAAAAAAAAAAAAAAAAAAAAAAAAAAAATGTTCACAAAATCTACATTTTTTCAAAATTTTAGCAATTGAAGGAAAAACTGATTCTGTTAATGAAATATCCAAAAATATGCTAAAAATTGACATTTTTGCAAAACATGATAACTCAAAATCAGACCAATATATTGGCACTATGTGAATTGCATAGCAAAGAAAACGACTTTTTACAGAACATAGATTATTCGCATTACATTGGCATCTATGTCTCAGATGCTGTGACAGTTGAATTACTGATGTAATGAAAAAACTGTAAAATTCGTTGTAGCTTTGTCACTTATACACAACTGTAAGAATAAAACTAATTAATAATATATTATCATGAGTATAGTTTGTTCCCTAAATTAATGTTTTTAATTGAAGTATACAAAATTTCAAAGCATTTGATGCTTATTTTTTTACTATAGAATGTTTTGCGTTTAGTAAGAATTTGAAAATTTTCTTTTGGGAAAAATCTAAAAATAATTTGTAAGCACAATTCAAAAGCTGTAATAGCTCTATTTCTAAATGGCTCTGGTTCTGATTAAGATCCAGGCACAGTTTAAGAATAATTTAATCCTTAAAAGATTCGATTTTAATATTATTGCAAAAGTGAAAAATCATCGATATTTTGAACTAAAATGACATTTTAAATGTACGCGTAGATTAATAATATTCACTCTGCCACAAATGATGAAAAGAATTCAACGCGTTATAAAAGAAAAATATTCGTTACATCTTTTCGGATATTAATGTTATTTAATTATTTATGTTATCACCACAGTAGTCAGCAAGTAGGAAGCTTATTATATAAAATTTCGTCTCAGAAATATCGCTTCTCAACAACCATAACAACTAACGAAACCGTAAAGCCCGCTTCTCATAAAAGTTCGGTTTCATCTGAGAAGGTGCAAGAGACTTGAAGGTGTTTCTAGTATTAATGGATTTGTAACTAGGGACCTATGATAAATGCGTGGATAAACGACCGGACAATTTTATTCATCTATGATCATTAAGAATTCGACGGCCTTCAATTTTTAACGAAGGAGGAACTTATCATCTCGGAAACGACTTCTTGGTCAGACACTGTAATTAATGGATAATTTGGAATGGTTCCTAATAGGATTTTCCAATTATATGTATCTAATTATGGGAAACGTTTACATTATGTATATATATATATATCTTTTGTACATATTTTTATGTCAATTTACAGTCAAATAATGGAAGATGGTTACAGAGAAACATTATAAATGATTTTTTTTAATTACTTAAAAAACATATTTTGTTAGATTTTAAAACCACATTTTATGTTACAATTATGCATGTTAGTAGATCGGACATATTATTTTTATTTTGTAAGGTGCTATAACAAAAACTATTTCATCAAAGCTAACTACAACAAGAATCACTGTAAAACATTTGTGTAACGTTATGGAATAAAATTAGTGGCTGCTTTGCTGCTTCCAATTTTATGAGGCACTTTAACCGATATAACCGGTGGTATAACATTGTAATGTTACACCAGTAATATATGTTTAAATTACACCATTATGTTAATAAAAAAAATAATCCATAAAATTGAAGGCTGTCACGAATTGGTGACAGCTGCCGCCTTCAATTTTATGGAGTAATGTTACATAAATTTGTTACAGTTATTACTTGGTTTTAATAAGTAGCATCAACAAAGTATATAAAAATCTCCATAAAATAAAAAATAAATCAGGAACCGTTTTGAGCTAAAACAATAACAGATCGTCATCTCAGCTGAACCAAGAAGTGTCGTCATGTACGCTAATGGCACCTGGTGCATGTAAAATATGTCGTGGGTGCAAAGTCCTCCAACTCACCTATGAATTATATCACTGGAGGTGCCTTGACAGGTGAAGGTCTCGTCATCTGACAGAGGTTCTAAATTACGAGGTCAATTTGAGTAGCAGTACAAACAAAAGGATGTAACGCTAAGCAACCGACAAAACAAAGTATGCTCAAATGAGAAGCAAGTACTGCTGATATGATGACGTGAGAAGTAAAGATCTCAGATTTATTGCCGCTACATGACGATAAGATGGTCACTCGCCCCGATACCAGGTATCTAACCCGTTAAGCTGAGGTAACACGGCAGGTAGGGGCCTGGTCATCGGTAGAAAGAAAGAAAGGAAGAATCAAGACGTGTCCGTAAGGATATGTTAGTTCAGCTGATGATATTTAATATCATGTGACGTTTAATGTGACATTACATTCAAATTCATTTAGTGATTTATAAATAAATAAATTTAAGGTTAATTTTAAATCAATATAAGTATAAAATCAGTTATCCAGCTTGGTTAATTTGGCAGTAGTGACATTTTTTCAATTTTTTACTACAGATGTGAATGTTTTAAAAATATTTTATTTTGTACTCCGTGAAAGTTATTTTTGATTTGAATAACCTAAAAATAGGACTATTAAATGTATGTAATATTAAATAATTTATAAATAAATAAAGTTAAGATTAATTAATTAATATAAATCAATCAGTCAGAACAATCATGATTTTCAAGATAGATTAAATATACATGAATCAAATAACCAAACAATTATGATGAATTAAATGAATTTAAGGTTTAATCGAGCTGCGTGATTTTAGCGTAATGGCGATTTTTCAAACTCATTAGGGTTTGAAAAAATGAGTAAAAGTCGAAGTATATGTTTTTGAAATATTTTCTTTTGTGAATCATGGATTTCTAATTTAAATGTTCTAATAATACAACTAGTAAATAGATGAAGCCTTTTTTAATTATTAAATAAATTTATGATCAACTTAAAATCAATTAATTAGGATCAATCAAATCAATCAGATCAGTCATAACAATTAAACTAAATTTAATATTAACTCAAAATTAATTAATGAATAATCTTTAAAAGTAACTTATAAATATGTAATACATTTAATGATTTATAAGTAAATAAATTTAAGATCAATGCACTTCTACTATTAGTATTGACATTTTCTAAAATTATTACTGCAGACATGAATGTTTTTAAAACAATTTGTTTTGCGCTCTGTTAAAAGATTTCTGATTGAAATAACTTAAGAAAGCAACTAACAAATATGTGAAGCATTTAATGATTTATAAATATATAAATTTCAGAATTCCAGGTTATTTAAAATTTTCCATCGAAATCTAAAATGACAGTTTCACTGTCATTTCAGCTTTGAATTCATGTTGGACGTGTCAAGAAGTTGTTCGAATGTCAGTAAGTTGTTGGATTTATTATTTTTTTCCCCTGAAGTTATTTTAATAAAATTTCTGATGTACGTGGCTGTCAGAAAGCGCGTCGCTGTCTTGTCACAACTGTCAGAATGACTATGAAACATGTAACTCTGTAAAGTTATATTTATTTTTCTCTATTCACACTCCCCTTGTTTCATCGCATCTGAAATGTTGAAAACGATCCGGAATTTGGATTCGACTTTTCCAAACATAGAAATTGCAGCTGAAGGAGGATTGAAAGTTGTTGACAAGTAAATTTTCCTCATAATGCTGAATTTAGCAAAGCATTAGGAAAGATAATAGATTTAAAATGCGTTAAAAATATATTAATCGTATCTAGAAAATAAATAAACTGTAAAAAAAAAAAATACATTAATCATAAATTATAAAATACTTTTCAGCATTAGCTATATGTTATTTGCGGTTATGTTTTTATTTCGTTTTTTTTTTTTTTTTTTTTTTTTTTTTTTTTTTTTTTTAAATTTTTGCTTGTTGAATAAATTATACGTAGAAATTATCAAACGTATTGTATTCTTTACAAACAATATTTAAATTTTGGTTCGCAGTAATTGTGAACTTGAAATATATTTAGCAACATTTAACCCTCTAAGGGTTTGGCATGTTATGTTCAGTTCGCTAAGCGCCAGGTTTTACTGCAATATAAGCCATATTTAAGCTAATTCTCTAGATTTAATCCATTTCAATTTATTGAAGAATGATTTATGCTCTTAAGGATTACATTCATATTTGTAATTAAGTTTTTTTTCAAATATAATATTGAAAGAATCATATTTTCACATATGTCATATTAAATATCAATCATTAAATGCCATATTAAAGCCCCACACTAGGCACAGAAAAAGACCCCGATGATAATATAAAGTAGGGGTGCACAACTTGTGGCCCGCGGGCCAAACTGATACCACTAATTTTATGCAGAATAATTTTCCATATAATAATGACAGAAACTTTGCTATGTATTAAAACAAACGTCACTTTTCAAATATTCTGGTGGCAAACGATTTTCTGGCAAAAAGGTTGTGCATCACTAATGTAAAGTCTATGGTAGTGTCCTTTTCAAATATCTCGCTCAAATTTTAATATTTTTAAATGTTTTGTGTAGGATAACTGAGGACGATCTGCAACCGGCCTAGTTTTAACTTTTTCCATTTTGCTTACATATTTTTTATATTGCGATAGTTTCAATTTCAGAACCAGTTTAAACCAGTTTCGAAAGAAAAAGTAATTTAAAAAAGAAATCTGAAACCAAAACTGAAAAAGTAAAAACAAAGCCAGTTGTGGATCGTCCTCAGCTATCTTGTTCAAAAATATCATATAAAAATATTAAAATTTGGGCGAAATATTTGAAAAGAACACTCCCATAGACTATACATTATCATCCGGGTCTTTTTCTGTGCCTAGTGTTGCGCCTTAATTAGATTTTTCTTAGATTATTCATTCAATAATTTTGAATTCATCTTAAATTTATTTTAATTGTTATGATGGATCGATTAATTTAATTCATCCCAATTAATTTATATTAAGTTGATCATATATCCATTTATTTACAAATATAAAAATAATCTATATATTTACTAGTTGTTTCTTACAATATTCAGTTTAGAAATCCATTTCATGATTCATAAAGAAAGTGGTTTAAAAATATTCACAATAACTTTTTAGCTCACAGGCTATCATAGCCTGAGAGCTTATGTGCCCGCCCGTTCTGTATGTATGTACGTGCGTAACGCGATAACTCATGATAAAAATATCCGATCCACATGAAATTTTGTATATGGGTATATCCTCATAAGGCGCTTCTCTGATTAGTTTTTGGAGTTCATTCGATATGTATAACAGGGAGAAGGGGGGTCATGCCCCTCCCTTCAATTGATATACTAAATGGGTTTTTCATGCAGAATTATCAGTTTTCATGCAGAATGGTCAGTTTAGATGTAGGATCATTCTGATTGGGCGCCTCCGTGATTGGTATTAGGTGTTTATTGGATAAGTATATTCAGAGGAAACGGGGATTTTAATGCTCCTCCCTTTAATTTATATAAATGAGTTTTTCATGCAGAATTATCAGATTTCTTCAAATCTCTGAATAGTTTTGGAAATTTAATGGTTAAGTATAAAAGAGGGGGATAACTCCTCTTAAATTATATAAATGGGTTTTTATTAAGAGTTTTCCAATTTGCTCCTAATTTTGGTTATAGATTTTTTATATGATAAAGAATGTCCCTGAATAGTTTAGGGAGTTCAATGATTAAGTATAAAAACAGGAAAGGGGGGGGAATTGTTCCCCCTCCTTAATTTTATTTTCCGAACGGAATTAACCCTTGAAAATATAAGGCTGTAATGTACAATTAGTATGCGTAGCCTGTGAGCTCAATGCCATCAGTTTAACTGGGCAGTATTCTTTTTATTTCTTATTCTCTACTCTAATGAGTTTGTGAAAATGTATTGCACAAAAATATTTTTAAATTTATTTTTAATCGATCTTAATTGAGTGATTTTTATTTATTGATATATGTAAAATTAATCTTATTGTTATGATTGAGGGGTCGATGCTAATTAATTGATCCTAGCTTTATTTATTAACAAATTATTAAATGTTTCACGCAATTAATAGTTGTTTTTTATATTATATTTTCATTAAATAATTTTCAATCTATTTTCATTGTTATGACTGATAAAATTGACTTAATTGATCTTTATTAGGAGATCTTAAGTTGATCTTAAATTTATTTATTCACAAATAAATTAATGTTCCATATATTTATTAGTTACTTTCTTAGAATATTCAAATTTGAAATCCATTTCATGATTCACATAAGGAAGTGTTTTGAAAACATTCACATCAAACTTTTTTTATATTTTCACATTGTTATAAGTTTGAAACAATGCAATTACACTAAAGTAGCAAATAAATAATCTTAAATTGATGTTTAATTGTATTAGTTTAATTTTTTTTAAAACACGATTATTCAATCAGTAAATTAATTATAACAGATGTAAATTTTCCATTTTTATTTTGGGTGAAAAAAGTCCGGGCCAGGATTCGAACCAGGGATGTATTGGCTGAAGCCGTCAATGCTCTACCAACTGAGATATCCCGGACACGAACACTGGAGGACTATTTCACCTAATTAACCTCAACGATCACTTTATCTGGTCTGATACTATGGATCAGCTCAACAGAATAAATCGGAGGTCAATAATTGGAACTGCAGAAAATCGCTGCATACGAAATTACATTAGTTTAAATTTTTTTAGACACGGTTATTCAGTCAATAAATTAATTATAACAGATGTAAATTTTCCAAGGGGTGAAAAAAGTCCGCGCCAGGATTCGAACCAGGGATGTATTGGCTGAAGTCGCCAATTCTCTTCCAGAAAATGGAATGGTTCGAATCCTGGCGCGGACTTTTTTCACTCCATAGAAAATTTACATCTGTTTTAATGTTTAATTGGTCTTAACTGATTTCCATATGTTAAATTAATCTTATTTTTTATGATAGATATGATTGATTAAACAGTTTTAATTAATTGATCTTAATTCTATTTATTTATTAAATGTTTCATATAGTTATTAGTTGTTTTCTACGATTATTCATTGAATAATTTTCAATTCATCTTCAATTTATTTTAATTGCTATGACTGATCTAATTTATTTGATTGTTCCTAGTTAATTCATCTTAAGTTGATTTTAAATTTAGTTATTTAATTTTCGATAAATATTCCACATATTTATTAGCTGTTTGCCATTGTTGGTTACCAGGCTATTCAAATTAGAAATCCATTTTGTAATTCACAAAAGAAATAAGTGTTTCAAAAATATTCACATTGCCTTTTTAGTTTGAGAAAATGACATTACGTAATAACGATTAAATTACGAAAATGACATTATTTAAGTAACGCAGCCCGACTAAATATTCTTAAATTAATTTTTAATTCACTTTAATTGATAGATTTTAATGAATTGATGCATATTAAACTAATCTTAATTGTTATGATTGATCTGATTGATCAATCCATGCTAATTAATTGCTCTTAAATTTATTTATTTATATTTCATTAAAAGTTTCGCATATTTATTATTTTTTTTCTTAGACTGTTCATTCAATAATTTTGAATTCATCTTAAATTTGTTTAAATTGTTAGATTGATCTGATTCATTTGATTAATCCTATTTAATTGATCTTAAGTTGATCATGAATTTATTTATTTATTTTTCAAAATATGTTCCACATATTTATTAATTGTTTTTCTAGAATATTCAAATTAGGAATCTATTTTATGATTCACATAGAAAGTGTTTAAAAAATATTCACACAGAACTTTTTATTATTCTCTAACTTTAACGAGTTTGAGAAAATGACATTACGCTAAAGTAACGCAGCTCGACTAAATATTCTTAAATTAATTTTTAATTCACCTTTATTGAGAAACTTTATTTTGATGTATATTAAACTAATCTTAATTGTTATGACTGATCGATCCATGCTAATTAATTCATCTTAAATTTATTTATTCATAAATCATTAAATGTTTCACATATTTATTAGTTTTTTTTTTTTTTTTTTTCTTAGACTGTTCATTCAATAACTTTGAATTCATCTTAAATTTGTTTTAACTGTTAGATTGATCTGATATATTTGATAAATCGTAATTAATTGATCTTAAGTTGATCATAAATTTATTTATTTAGAATATTCAAATTAAAAATCCATTTCATGATTCTTATAGAAAGAATTTCAAAAATATTTATACAGACTTTTTTTTCTTATTCTCTAACTCTAATGAGTTTGAGAAAATGAGATTATGCTAAAGTAATACGCAGCTCGACTAAATATTCTTAAATTAATTTTTAATTCACCTTAATTGGTAGATTTTATTTGATTGCTGTATATTAAACTAATCTTAATTGTTATGATTTATCTCATTAATAGGTCCACGCTAATTAATTGATCTTAAGTTGATCATAAATTTATTTATTTAGAATATTCAAATTAAAAATCCATTTCATGATTCTTATAGAAAGAATTTCAAAAATGTTTATACTGACTTTTTTTTTTTCTTATTGTCTAAATCTAATGAGTTTGAGAAAATGACATTATGCTAAAGTAATACACAGCTCGACTAAATATTCTTAAATTAATTTTTAATTCACCTTAATTGGTAGATTTTATTTGATTGCTGTATATTAAACTAATCTTAATTGTTATGATTTATCTCATTAATAGGTCCACGCTAATTAATTGATCTTAACTTTATTTATTTCTAAATCATTAAATGTTTCACACATTTAATAGATTTTTTTTTCTTTAGACTGTCCGTTCAATAACTTTGAATTCATCTTAAATTTATTTCAATTGTTAGACAGATCTAATTTATTTGATAAATCCTAATAAATTGATCTTATGTTGATCATAAATTTATTTATTTATTTTTCAATAAATGTTCCACATATTTATAAGTTGTTTTCCTAGAATATTCAAATTAGAAATCCATTGCATGATTCACATAGAAAGTGTTTCAAAAATATTCACACAGAACTTTTTGTTATGACTCTAATGAGTTTGAAAAAAAAAAAAAAAAAATGGCATTACGCTAAAGTAACGCAGTTCGACTAAATACTCTTAAATTAATTTTTAATTCATCTTAATTGATAGAGTTTAATTGATTGATATATATTAAATTAATATTAATTGCTATGATAATCTGATTGATAGGCCGAAAAAATTAATTGATCATAACTTGTTTATTTATAAATCATTAAATGTCTCTTATATTTTATTACATTGCCTCAGATTATAAATTTAATTATTTTGAATTCATGTTAAGTTTATTCTAAATGTTATAATTGATCTTATTAACTTGACTGATCCCAATTAATTTACATTCAGTTGATCATAAGTTTATTTATTTACACGTCAATAAATAATCCATATATTTATAAGTTGTTTTTTAAAATATTCAATTTTGAAGTTCATTTCATAATTCACAAAGAAAGTGTTTAAAAAATTTTCATGCCAACTTTTCGATGTGTGGTTCACATGTAACACGTAACCACTAAAAAGTATCGAATATACTAATTCTTTTTTGTTTAAGGTTGTATTCGAAAAGACGCTTTTCCACCTTCAGCAGCTCGAAATTTTCCGATACAATTTCAGACACATTTTTAAAAGTAGAAACATGAAATTTGCTGAGGGAATTTTTGAAGGGACGTATAAGGTGCCGTGTGATGTCTTTTTAAGCTCAATTCATTAGAATTTGATTTATAAGCAATTAACGTCTCAGGAAGACCCCTTTTTTCGTTCCGAGATTTCCCACTTCGGAAAAATCGGTTGAAATTGGCGTTTTTGATTGCTTTTTTTGCAATATTTTGTGCACTTATCAAAGAATTGACCTTCACGGCACCTTGTGCACTTTCTAAATAAGAGAATCTGCGAGTTTCATGTGTTTGAGAGCAAAAGTGAATTCAAAAATAAATCAGATAACAAGCAGTTTGAATCGAAATACACCCTTAAGCCAGATAAATTGGGAATCTCAATTTAAAATACCACCATTCTATTCGTTCCCCAAATGAACATCGCAAAACACAGAAAGAAAATCCACGACTGAAATAAGGGTTAAAAAGTGTCAAGCTTTGTAACACAGTCTCTTTTATCCTTCAACCGCCTTTAGCAAAGGTCTGTACACGCGCCGAGGATACGAAGCTTCCATTTGCACGTGTTTAATAGCTATGCTGACAGCACTGACAAGAATGTCATCTCTCCCTGACAGTCAAGAAATGCAACATTTTATTAAAATAGCTTCGTAAAAAATTAAAAAAAAAAAAAAAAAAAAAAAAAAAAAAAAAAAAAAAAAAAAAAAAAAAAGCAGAAAAAATTGAAAATTTTCCTGGGTTTCTTGCTTGTGCACTCATTTTTCTGTTATATTACAAGAGAAAGTAATTTCAGATAGGTAAAGATGTTTACTACAACCATACTTTAAGGATGGTTGAATACATCATTGAATATGAGAACTTACAATTTTCATGCGGTGATTTGAGAATCTAAGTTAATCCTTTAACGTTCAAGCTATTTTAAAATTTGAAATTAACGAGTTTTTTTTAATTATTTTTAGAACATCAGAGAAGTAGGAACATGTTTTTTTTTTCATAATAACACAGGACTACACTCCTGAAATAAAAAATAAAATTAATCAAATGGATCACGTTTCGAAAGGATTAATCATTCTTCATGAGTCCTATCATTGCGAGAGCAAAAGAACTATTTTTTTTTTTTCCTATTCTCGTAAAGATAATACATAAAACAAATAGGATGTACAGCACAACGAAAATCTAGTCTATACTGGTACTCAGCAAAATGGACGATTTGGTTGAAATTTTTAAAATTTTCAGAAATAATGAAAATTTATTTAATTAAATTTGAAATATAAAGAGAGACAATTCATCTTCCTTGCCACATTTTTTGCTGGCTCCCATGCAACATGAAACAATTAAAAAAGTTCGAATATGTTGTTTCCTTTTTATTTAGGCCAGATAAATTGCGAACTTCAATTTAAAATACCGCCATTCTATTCGTTCCCCAAATGAACATCGCAAAACACAGAAAGAAAATCCATGACTGAAATAAGGGTTAAAAAGTGTCAAGCTTAGTAACACAGTCTCTTTTATCCTTACACCGCCTTTAGCAAAGAAAGCTCTGTACGCGCGCCGAGGATACAAAGCTTCCATTTGCGAGGACGCGTGTTTAATAGCTATGCTGACAGCACTGACAAGAATGTCATCTCTCCCTGACAGTCAAGAAATGCAACATTTTATTAAAATAGCTTCGTAAAAAATAAAAAAAAATAAAAAGCAGAAAAAAATTGAAAATTTTCCTGGGTTTCTTGCTTGTGCACTCATTTTTCTGTTATATTAGCAGAGAAAGTAATTTTAGAGAGGTAGAGATGTCGCAGCATGTGTTTACAACGCTGTATTTCAATACCAAGTAATGATTCGCCTATCAGCATATGCTTTAACCCGGGAGAACGCGCGCTTACCCAGGATATGAATGGTTCTAACTTTGTCACCAATAAAATAAAATTATAACCTTCGCTTTATTTAGACGGAGACAATTGTTACAGATTTTGCGATAAAATAAGTTGAAAATTACTTAAAAAAAATTTGTGGTTGCAATTGTAAAAACCATACGCACTCCGGGTCTTTTTGGCCCTGCGCGCGTCCTCCCGGATTAAGGGTGGTTGAGTATATCACTGAATATAAGAACTTACAATTTTCATGCAGTGATTTGAGATTCAAGGTTTATCCTTTAACGCTCAAGCTATTTTAAAATTTGAAGTTAAAAAGTTTTTTTCTTCAAATTTTGTGAAATAAAGAAAGTTTAATTAATTAATTTTCAAATATAGGAAGAAGCTATTTCTTTTTCTTGTCACTTTTTTACTAGTACCTATGTAACATAAAATTTAAACTTAAAGAGTTTTTTTTTAATTATTATTATTGTTTTTAGAACATTAAAGAAGTGGGAACAAGTTTTTTTTTTATATAATACCATAGGACGACACTCCTTAAATAAACTATAAAATTAAGCAAATACAACACGCTTCGAAAGGATTAATCGTTTTCCTCGTTACGATAAGTTCTATAATTACGAAAGCAAAATAACTGTTTTTAGGTGCGTTCGTAATTATGTAAATACGTATCACCTATAGTTGTCGTTCAATCCATCGGTCTGTACGTCCGCAAATAACAACTCAAAAACTACCAAACCGAATCGTTTGAAATTTAAAATATATAATTAATAGATAATTTTGTCGAGTCATTTCAAATGTTATGAAAATCGGACGCATGGTTCAATTACAGGGATAATCAAAACGATTCCAATCCATTACGGTCAATGGGAAAAAAAAGTTTCAATACATTTTAACGGTTTTACACTCTTTCGAACATAATAAAACTGATATGCATCTATGAAGTATATACTGTAATATACATAATGTACAATCTGTGGTGCAAAGAACATTTGTTATTGATTTACAAAAACACTCAGCAGTATTCCATTACATAATTATATATTGAGACATTGTTTGATTCGCGTTTTAATTGTATTGAACTATTTAACATTTTATGAAATTGATATACCGGGTGATCCAAAAGTCAGCACGAACTTTAAAAACGAATAATTCGAAAACGAATCAAAATACAAAGATACAGTTTGCACCAAACGGATGGTAAAGTAACCGGGTTTTGTGTGGCTACGAAAAAAAAAAATAGTTCTATTGGCAACCAACAAATTTCGCTGTCAGATTTCTGAATTACAACATGCACTCCAAACAGTCACCTTTATGCAAGTTGGAGCACCACCTCATATTGCTCTTCCTGCGTGACGCCTGCTGCGATCAATATTTGGGGGAGGATCGCATTCTCAGTCACTACTTTAATCACGCATGATCTCCAAGATCTCCCGATCTGACACCCTGGGACTTTTGGCTGTGGGGATTATTGGAATCAAAAGTGTACCAGTGACCAACCAGTATCAATAGCAGCACTAAAAGATACTATCCGACAAAATGTGTCTACCATAACGCAAGAAATGGTACTCTGTGCTGTGAACGGTGTAGTGCCTCCCCAACTAACACATAACTTGTGGGCCATTAAAGGTGTCGTTAACGTTGGCCCAAAGTGTTTGGTGACGGCCCGCCGTTCTTTGCCGTAACGGCTCCGTTAAAAAACTGTCACGCCGGCCAGAACGCGGCCACAAGAAGATGCCCACAAGTGTGCCATTAACTTTTTACCAAAATATCAGACAGCCTCAAACTGGCCACAGTTATTCTTTTAAAGGCCATTAACAATCAAAGCTAGCCAGAAGTTTGCCCTAGCCATGCCATTTGTGTTTTGTAAGAATTAAATTTAGCCAAAAGCTGCCCGCAAAAGAGCCTTTAATGATTTCTACTCTCCAAAAGCCTGCCACTGCCTTGCCATAAAAATTATTTAAGCATAAATTCAAAATTTGTTGAATAAAAAATATTTATTGAAGAATTGCTTGAATGATTAAATGTTTCTGCATAAAAAATAAATATATTAAGAATAATTTAGGTACAATAAATATATGTATACATAAATTTACTTTTCTTGAATTTTTCCAAAATACAATACTTGGCATGTTGAACTTAATAATTTGTTTATTTATTCTATTATGCATTAAAAAAAATATAGGTATAAATAATGCCATTTATAAACAGTTGCTTTTCATATACAATTTGAAAAATAAAATCAGTATGCCAAGCATAATATTTATAAAAAGCTCAAGATAAATAAATTTATACATTTTTGAAAAGTGAACCTAAATTATTATTTCTATATTTATTTTTCATGAAGAAACATTTGTCATTCAAGCTATTATTCAACAATTATTTTTTATTCAACACATTTTGAACTTACGCCTAAGTAACATATATTCTTAATATGATTTATTATGTATTTTATATTAAAATAAATCTATTTTATATATGTATGTGGTGTTTAGTTTCTCTTATTGTTAAGTCTGTTAATATTTGATGTCTATTCATTAAAGTACATTAAATCACAATTATTTTTGCATCATTTTCAATTTATGAAAAAAAAAAAAAAAATCACACAGCTATTTAAAATAAATAAAAATAGAGGTTTGATGTTTATATAAGTCACGAACCTTTTTTTTTTTTTTTTTTTTTTTTTTTTTTTTTTTTTTTTTTATATACATACATATATATATATATATATATATATATATATATATATATATATATAACTGTCTCTCGTTCTTGTGCACATTTTTAGTTTGTTTATATCAGATAATATTAGCTTTTCCTTTCGAAATTGATCAAAATAATTATAATCTTTTCTCAGAAAAGTATTTCGAGTAATTAATATTGCGTTTTATCTTTACCCTATTTCTTTAGTGCATTAAAATTATTTAGTTATTGGTTTTAATGGCATTTTCACCAAGGAGAAATTATTATCCGCACTTAGAAAGGAAGAAAAAATCCCTTTCTTTAAAAGTTGTATATATTAAAAAAAAAAAAAAAAAACTCATGGATACAATTAATTTTAAGTAAACTAAAATGTTAAGAAAGTAACATCGAAAATTCACAATATTTAAAATCGATTTATATAATTCCAACAATAAAACATTTCGTGTAAAAAAAATACATTTAATGATACAAATTAAATGAAATTTTGAAGAAAACTAAATTTAATAAATATTAAATAAATGTTATTGTGCGTTTGCGAAAACCAAAATACGTATTAATACGGTTCTAATATAAAAACAAATACAATAAAATGATGCAGAAATATTTTAGAGTTAAAAATTTTTAATGAATAGACAAAAATTGAAAAGACTTACAATATTTTATGTGTAAATATCCTCAGAGATAAAGACTGCAGCACCAGCGTGCCAGCTAGCATCAGGTGTGAAGTTGGAATAAGGAATGACAGAGATAATTGACAAAGACGGGAACGGGGGAGAGGAGGGGTGAGTGACTCAGCGAAAAACTGCTAGGTCACTGATGTGTCCTTGAAATTCCTCAGAAAAAAAGGGAGAAAGATAAGGAATCTTTTTACAGATATAGTAAAATAAACGTCTATTTGATGTATCTGGATTTAAAAATTATGTCTATTTAACGATACATTCTTACAGCCCGGATATATTTTTATGTATTTTAATATTTAATGGAATTTTTTTTAAGGAGACGTTTCGTAAATTTAACGACAACTCTTCAGGATTTTAAATACAGTAAACTGTGTAAGGCGAAGTAGATTTGAATCGAGAAAGTTTCCTATCGTAGACAATATTCCGCCATAAATAAATTTTGTTCTATCTCAATAAATTCGCAGAGACTTGAAAATCTTTGCGAAATATATAGATTTCCGTCTTACACAGTGTTTTACTGCATTTTAATCATTTTTTCATAAATAAAAAGATTGTATGATGTTTTTGAAACAAAATAAAAAGTCATATTACAGAAATTTAAGTTAAAAAATATACATAGCGATAGAATACTTTTATCAAAGTTTTAGGCATTTACTTCTCTAAGAAAGAACTTTAAGAAATGATTGTACGATCTTTAGTAATTTTAAAGAAATCATTGAAAATTTTTCGTTAACTTGAGATTCTAGTGGGCTTATGTTTTTAATTTTTTTTTAAAAAAAAGCATATTTTTTAAAAAATGTGTTTTTTTTTTCGCCCCTTTCAATGTCCCGAATCTTTTCTACACATTTTGTGATGTATTTTTAAGCGCAAAAACATTAATCTTGACCAAATGATTATTATAGCGATTTGTCATTGAGCAGTTTTCGTTTCATTTTTTTTTAAGTCTAGGCATGAATTACAACTTGTAAGCGATTGAATTTTTATTATTTCCGTTTTTTTTTTTTACCATTTCCCGTGCTCTCGCGTCCAGCTTTTTGGTACAAAACATCAAACTTCACAGCATATTCTGAAAGATCTGCTACCTTTACTGAAATTTACTTTTATATAAGGACTTTTTGTTTAAATATTTATATTAAATTATTTTAATTAATTTATTTTTTTTTTCATTTTCTTTCATTTTTTTTTTTTTTAAATATATAAATGATGAGTGTAAAAGGGCGCCGGTTAAGAAAAATGTATGGAAGTGTGGATTCCATTTCAGATATACACATTCATGAAAAATGAAAAAAGTTGTTCGATTACAAAAACAATTTTTATTAATTTATGTACAAAAATAATTAAATGTATCAGAAAGTAATTGATGTAACAAAATGTGTCAAAAGCATGTTTTTACACAGGAAAGAAGTAAAACACTTTTTAAACAAAATGAACAAAAGAATTTTTAAAAAATGTACTGTTCTACAGAAAAATTATTCATTTTAAGGGAGAATTATTAGCCCACAACCTTTGTCTTCCACCCACGCTTGCAGAGGCAAGGAAATCGAAATGTATTTATTTTCTTTCTTTCTTTCTTTCTTTCTTTTTTTCCTTTCTTTTTTCTTTTTTTTCCCCAAAAACAACCTTTTTTATTTTTAAGAAAAAAAATCTTTCCTTAAAAAAAAAAAAGTAATTTGGCTTTTATGCCAATTTTAGAAATACTGTAATAGGCAATTTTAGAAATATTTATGCATTTACAACTAAAAATTATACATGTATGTATACGAGAGTTTTACATTACAGAGTAGGTGGGGAGAGCAGACAGAGACTGATTTAGGAACAATCTAAAGACTTTTTCTATTTTAATATTTATTTTAAATATCTTTAATGTATTTTAAACATTTATTCATTTTCTTTTAGTTATTTTTTATAAATAATGAATGCAAAAGAGCGCCTGAAGAAATTATTTGGAATACTTTATACATTTTGGGAGCAATTTTTATTATTTATAAAAAAAAAAAAAAAATATTTTTAAACTAAATAAAAATATGACATCTATATTACTGTTTTAAATATAAAACTTACAACATATTTATATGTTTATTAAAACCCAGATTTGAAGTAATTTCTGAAAGAAATGAAGACACAAAAAATACTCTCTCTTTCTTTAAATAAAAAAGCTGGTTAGATTATAACGGCCCTTTGCTTTCTAGAGTATGATACGCCATTACATTATTGCCGGAAACTGACCCTTAGGAGTTGGCCGGCAAAGCAAATGTAACTGTTCTCTCATCGCCGATCCGTTACTGGCTCGGCGGTAGCTGCCGCAACTAGCGGCGGGTCATTTGCGGTACCGCATTGTTTTGTTACAAATGGCCTTAACTCCTTCTGGCCTCAATGAAATCGTCTGCAGGCCGTAAGTCATGTGTTTGTTGGGTCGTCTCACAGCTGTACTTCTGAATGATGGACAGCATATTGAACATTTACTATAGTACTAATTAACTGTAATTAAGCTGACTTGTAAGTTGTCATAATTTTTTTTCATTTGTAAATCATCTTTTGGTATTAAATCATCATAGCGCCATCTGTTGGTCGCCAACAGAATTTTTTTTTTCGTAGCCACACAAAACCCATTTTTTTTTTTTTTTTTTTTTTTTTTTTTTTTTTTTTTTTTTTTTTGGCAATTGTTTAGTGCAAACCCTATCTTTGTATCTTGATTCGTTTTCGAATTATTCATTTTTAAAGTTCATCCTGACTTTTGGATCATCTGGTACATTGCTGAGGGTTTCTACGAGTTATTTCCTGTATAATCGAAAGCAGATAGCATTTACAGGGAGACACAAAAGAATTCGGCTACTATACTGTATATTATTACACCAAGATCTGTATATTTTTTGGTGTGTTCGTAATTATATAAATACGTACACCTATACTAATCGTTCAGTCTGTCCATCCGTCCGTCTGTCTGTGCGCATATAACAGAGCAAAAACTACCCAACCGAATCGTTTGAAATTTAAAATACATAATTATAACATAATTTTGTCGAGTCTATTGAAATTTTATGAAAATCGGATGTATAGTTTAATTACAGGGACAATCAAAAGTATTTCATCACATTACGATCAAAAACAAAAAATAGTTTGAAGTACATTTTAATAATATTACACTCTTTCGAATATAATAGAATGGACATGAATCTGTGAAGTAGATTCAAAACTATACATTCTGTACCATCTATGATACAAAGAATATTTATAATTTACAGGGCTACTCAAAACCATTCCGCTGCATTATGGTGTAGGGGAAATATTGTTTGAGGCATGTTTTAATTATATTAAACTATTTCATATTTTATGAAATTGATATACGTTGCTGCAGTTTAATACAAGTTACTTCCTGTATAATAGAAAGCATATACTATTTACAGGAGCACACAAAAGAGTTAGACCACTATATTATATCCGAAGTACTGTACAATATAACAGCAAGATATGAATATTTTAAAACTTTGTTGAAGTACGAACGCCCTCCCCTCGTTTGCTACGCTTCATGTGCAATTTCCAACTTGTTTTTTCCTGTTCACGAAAAATAAAGAATATAAAACAAATGAGATGTACAGCACCTAATATCTAGCATTCTGTAAAGAGAAATTGCCATTAACCGAAAAATGGAGCAATTCTCCTTTCAACAATATAGGAAAAACTAGTCTATATTGGTACCGCGTGAATGGAGGAATAAATGGTAACTTTTCAAATTTTCAGAAATAAATAAAATTTACTTTGTTAAATTTTAAATATAAAGAGAGGCAATTTCTGTCCCTTGCCACGTTTTTCGCAGATTCCCGTTCAACATAAAACAATTAAAGAAGAAAAAATACCGCCATTCCATTCCTTCTTCAAGTGAATATCACTAAATACAGCAAGAAAATCCATGGCTGAAATAAGGGTTATAAAATGTCAAGCTCCATAACACCTTTCCTTTTATCCTTAAACCGCCTTTTGCAGAAGTCTGTACACGCGCCAAAGATATGAAGCTTCCATTTGCGAGGACGCGTGTTTAATAGCTATGCTGACAGCACTGACAAGAATGTCATCTCTCCCTGACAGTTAAGAAATGCAACATTTTATTAAAATAGCTTCGTAAAGAATAAAATGAAACAGAAAAAAAGAAAAAATTCCTAGGTTTCTTGCTTGTGCATTCACTCTCCGGTTATATTACCATAGAAAGTAATTTTAGAGAGGCAGAGATGTCGCATCATGTTTACAAGGTTGTATTCAATACAAGATAATCATTCGCATGTCAGCATATGTTTTAAGGGTGGTTGAAAATATCATTGGATATGACAACTTACAATTTTGATATAGTGATTTTGGAATCTAAGTTAATCGTTTAACGTTCAAGCTATTTTTTAATTTAAAATTAACGATTTTTTTAAAATTATTTTTAGAATAAAGATGTAAGAACAAGTTTGTTTTTCATAATACCACACGAAGACACTCCTTAAAATTACAATAAAAATAAGCAAATACAACACGTTTCGAAAGAATTAATCGTTTTTAATCAATCTTATCATTACACTGTTAAAACTAATGGTGGCACATTGCAGCTTTTAGGGGTGAAAGGCTTGTCTCACTGGTGACACCCCTAAAGGAACCAGAATGGCGTCTTTAATTAGGGTGAAAAGATGGCACCCTTAATCCAGAGTGCCCAATAATAAAAAAATAAAAAATATACAAACCGACTTTTCGTCCTCGAAGGATTCGAACCCACAACGTCTGATTACAAGCTCAGCGCTCCAACCTCTCGGCTATCGAGCTCACCTTCAAAGTCTCCCTGAAATGTTCAAATGTCCTGAAATTCAAAGGTTGCTTTATATAAAGAAGCTCGCCAAAAGTTAGCCATCCGAAGTTTTAAACGAAATTGGGATAGCGTATAGCGGTGATAGTCATCGTAGGGAGAAATTGCTGTTTTGATCCACCTGTGACGGCGAGTTGAAGGGCAAGGATACACGTCACAGAGCATGCGCAAATGACTAAGGGGTGAAAATCTTCCAACAGTATGCATTGCGCGGCTCCCTAATTAGCGTGAATCATTCAGTGAGAGATCAAACAGCACCCCAAACACATTTTCAAGCCCGCGTTGTCAAATGGTAACACTTTTTCACCCCTGGGCGCCAAATGCAAGTGGTTTGTCACCATTAGTTTTTAACAGTGTGCGAGAGCAAAATATCTGTTTTTTTCTGTTCTCGTAAAGATAGTACATAATGTAAATAGAATATACAGTACTTAATATGTAGCATCCTGTAAATAGAAATTACGATTAGACGAAAAATGGCGCAGTTCTTGCTGCAACAGTGTACAAAAAACTAATCGCAGAAAGATGGAGAAATAAGTGGTAACTTTTAAAATTTTCAGAAATAAAAAAAAAGTTATTTACTTAAATTTTAAATGTAAAGAGAGTCAATTTCTCTTTTTTGAAACATTTTTCACTGGTTTGCATGCAACATGAAACAATTAAAAAAGATCGAACATGCTAATTCCTTTTTGTTTAAGCCAGATAAATTGAGAATTTCATTTTAAAATACCGCCATTTCATTCCTTCTTCAAGTGAATATCACAAAATACAGCAAGAAAATTCATGGCTGAAAAAAGGGTTAAAAAATGTCAAGCTCCATAACACCGTTCCTTTTATCCTTAAACTGCCTTTGGCAGAAGTCTGTACACGCGTCGGAGATATGAAGCTTCCATTTGCGAGGACGTGTGTTTAATAGCTAGGCTGACACCATTGACAAGAATGTCATCTCTCCCTGAAAAGTGAAGAAATTCAACATTTTATTAAAATAGCTTCGTAAAAAATAAAATAAAACAGAAAAAAGAAAATATTCCTAGGTTTCATGCTTGTGCATTCACTCTCCGGTTATATTACCATAGAAAGTAATTTTAGAGAGGCAGAGATGTCGCATCATGTTTATAAGGTTGTATTCAATACAAAGTAATCATTCGCCTGTCAGCATATGTTTTGAGGGTGGTTGAAAATATCATTGGATATGACATCTTACAATTTTCATATAGTGATTTTGGAATCTAAGTTAATCGTTTAACGTTCAAGCTATTTTTAATTTAAAACTAACGAGTTTTTTTTAAATTATTTTTAGAACAAAAATGTAAGAACAAGTTTGTTTTTCATAATACCACACGAAAACACTCCTTAAAATTACAATAAAAATAAGCAAATGCAACACGTTTCGAAAGAATTAATCGTTTTTAATCAGTCTTAAAAATCAAGCCATTACGAGAGCAAAATATCTGTTTTTTCGTGTTCTCTTAAAGATAGTACATAATGCAAATAGAATATACAGCATCCTGTAAATAGAAATTACAATTAGCCGAAAAATGGCGCAGTTCTTGCTCCAACAGTGTACAAAAAACTAGTCGCAGTGGGATAGAGGAATAAGTGGTAACTTTTAAAATTTTCAGAAATAAAGAAAACTTATTTAGTTAAATTTTAAATGTAAAGAGAGTCAATTTCTCTTCTTTGAAACATTTTTCACTGGTTTCCATGCAACATGAAACAATTAAAAAAGATCGAACATGCTAATTCTTTTTTGTTTAAGCCAGATAAACTGCGAATTTCATTTTAAAATACCGCTATTCCATTCTTTCCTCGAATGACTATCGCAAAACGCTGCAAGTAAATCTAGGGCTGAAATAAGGGTTGAAAAATTGTCAACATCCACAATACTGTCTCTTTTATCCTTAAGGGTGTATCCGAAAAAACGCTTTTCCACCTTCAGCAGCTCGAAATTTTCTGATACAATTTCAGACATATTTTTAAAAATAGAAACATGAAATTTGCTAAGGGGATTTTTGAAGGTATATATAAGGTGCCGTGTGATGTCTTTTTACGCTCAATTCATTAGAATTTGATTTATAAGCAATTAACTTCTCAGGAAGACCCTTGTTTTCGTTCCCAGATCTCCGACTTCGGAAAAATCGGTTCAAATTGCCGTTTCTGATTGCTTTTTTTGCAATATTTTGTGCACTTATCAAAGAATTAACCTTCACGGCACCTTGTGCACTTTCTAAATAAGAGAATCTGCGAGTTTCATGTGTTTGAGAGCAAAAGTGAGTTCAAAAACAAATCGGAAAACAAGCAGTTTGAATCGAAATACACCCTTAAACCGCCTTTAGCAGAAGTCTGTTCACGGGCCGACTTAAATTTTAAATGTAAAGAGAGTCAATTTCTCTTCTTTGAAACATTTTTCACTGGTTTCCATGCAACATGAAACAATTAAAAAAGATTGAACATGCTAATTCCTTTTTGTTTAAGCCAGATAAATTGCGAATTTCATTTTAAAATACCGCTATTCCATTCTTTCCTCAAATGACTATCGCAAAACGCTGCAAGTAAATCCATGGCTGAAAAAAGGGTTAAAAAATGTCAAGATCCATAACATTGTCTATTTTATCCTTAAACCGCCTTTGGCAGAAGTCTATGCACGCGCCGAAGATGTGACGCTTCCATTTGGGAGGACGTGTGTTTAATAGCTGTGCTGACAGCACTGACAAGAATGTCATCTCTCCCTGACTTTCAAGAAATGCAACATTTTATTAAAATAGCTTCATAAAGAATAAAATAAAAGCAGGAAAAGTATGAAAATTTTCCTGGGTTTCTTGCTTTTGTATTCACTCTCCTGTTATATTACTAAAAAAAATAATTTTAGAGAGGTAGAGATGTCGCAGCATGTTTACATGGCTGTATTCAATGCAAAGTAATCATTCGTCTATCAGCATATGTTTGAAGGGTGGATAAATACATCATTGGATATGACAACTTACACTTATCATGCAGGGATTTTAGAATCTAAGTTAATCCTTCATCGCTCAAGCTATTTTGAAATTCGAAGTTAAAGAGTTTTTTCCCGAATTATCTTTAGAACATTGAAGAAGTTAACACAAGTTCTTTTTTGTATAATATAACAGGACGATCCTCCTTAAATACTCAATAAAAATAAGAGGTACTACTTGGTTATGTTGACGATCAGTTTCTCCAAATTAAACAAGTCGCCAAGCTAATAACCAAATTATGCATGTTAATACAGTTTTGTTTTTTAATAGCAAAATAAATAAATAAATAAAAATAAAATAAAATAAATAAATAAATTAGTAAAGCAGTAATTGAAATACAAATAAAATGTCAACATAAAACTGATTTGATGACGTTTTAATTGCGTTTATCGTATTTAATGTCATTCAATGTAACATTTGCGAACATACATTATTGGCATTTAATCTTATACTTTGGCGATAGTTCTTTGTTTGACGGGATAATCAAGTAGTACCAAATATGCAAATGCAACACGTTTCGAAAGGATTAATCATTGTTCATCAGTCACAAAGTACGTCTTATCATTACGAGAACAAAAAACTGTTTTCTTTCTGTTCCCGTTAAGATAGTACATAAACAAATAAGATGTACAGCACATAGCATTCTGTAAAGAGACAATACGATTAACCAAAAAATGACACAGTTCATGCTCCAATAGTGGATTAAAACTTAGTCTATACCGGTACCCATCGGAATGGAGGAATAAGTGGAAACGCATCGCAAAATAACGAATTATCACAAAACATTATTAATCGAATGCACTATATACTACTACACTAAATATACTAAATATACTAATATACTAATGTACTAAATATACTAAATATGCTAATATACTGTTATACTTATATACTAAATATACTAATATTATAATATAATGATATACACCGAGTATAGTAATTCCAAATCAAACAAAAAGGAATTAGTATGTTCGACCTTTTTAAACTGTTATATTTTACATAGGTACCAGCAAAAGGTTGGCAAGGAAGAGATATTTCCCCAATTTGTCCTTCAACGCATTCATCATAGTCTCTAAATAGGGTTCCATTCATACCTTTGATTCCTTCAAGGAACTTGCATGAAATATGAAATTTAATGAGAAACGGCTTTACTGTATGAAGTGCAATTAGTCTTTAGGAAATGATATTTGTATGAAGTCTTGTAAATGGATAAAATTGTAAAGTTGTTTACTTTGCTTTTTTTTTTAAAGCTCGGAAAATATATTCTTTCAACATTATATAAAAAAAACTTAATTACAAATATTAATGTAAACCTTCAGAGTATTAATCATTCTAAAATATATTAGAAATTCATTAAATCTATAGAATTATGTAATCTTAAATAATTATTATATTTCAGTGAAACCTGGAGCTTAGTGAACGGAATATTATGTTCCAAACGCTTAGAGCGTTGAAGTCATGAAGAGTTGTTGCAGCCTGGATATTGTTAACGAGTATTTGAAATTAACTTTCAATGTAATCTTTTCTATAAGATTTAGTCTGAAAAATTTTAATTTAAAACAGATCTGTGTATACGAATTTAACTACATGGCATTATTTTTAAAATAAAAAGAATATATCTTAGTTTAAAATAACATTTAATTAATCAATGTTAAGTAATGATTTCTTAAAAATATTTATTTTTGTGATTTTGAATCAATTAAAATTCATTTAAGTTCATCAAAGATGAGTTAAAAATGGTATATACACTCAGTGCTGTAATTGGGTGCGAAACCTGGATTGTTACTGTAAAAAAGAAAAAAAAATCACTTACGAGCACATTTTTTTCAAGCGAAGCGATAATTTACACTAGTTCTAAGAAAATTCATTTTACTTATATCCAAAAGTCATGTAGGACCTCCTTAAAAATGTTTTTGTCTTGAACAATATGTGAAATCTTGGTTGAGATCAGGAAGAAAATTAGCAATCGAGACAGCTTGTCGTAAATCAGAGAGCACAGAAAACATCTCTCATTATCAATAGACAATAGAAACTTTTAGGATAGATGTGCCAGTAATGTATGCCATATAGATTTATTTCTGTTATTTCAGTTTATTTTGATTCATAATGAAAAATGTTACTATAAGATTGATTAAATATTATTCTTAGATGAATGCTATATATATACAATACAATAAAAACTAGAATGTAATAATTATAAAAACAAAAAGTTGGCTTTCGGATAAATATTTTAAACGGGATTTTTGTTTAGTAAAAATCTGGTGTAAGAACAGAATATTACACAGATATAGGCGTAAAAACAAAATATTACACAAAAATATGCGTACAAATTTAGCAAAGTTCTATGTCAAGAACAGAATGTTACACTGGATTTTGCGTAATAATATTACACAGAAATATGTGTAATAGCACAAAATTATTAACTATCTTACACAGAAATATACCTTTAAAGCATATCAGATAAACAAACTGAAATAAGACAAAATAATTACATCATGCTTCTCTATAGTTACATTGAAAATTTCCATACAATTTCAAGATACGATCCAGAACATCAATTAATAACAAAGTCTCGTGAAGAATTCATCCGCCTAAAAGATAAAGAATCGTTTCTTTCTTCATTAAACATTAAAAGCCGTCAAATTTTTAATGACCATGGATAAATGGAATTGTCCAATCGTCCTTCCCCACATTCATTATAGTCCCTAAATATGGGTTCCGTAATGCCTTAGATCCCTCCAAAACACTTGCACGAATATGAAATTTAATCAGAAACTGCTTTAACATATGACGTGTAGTTATTGGTTATTAGAAAATGATATTTTTATGGATTCTTAATTAATGCAGCCTGGACATTAACATTCATTGTAATTTTTTCCCTTAAGATCGAGTTTGAATTTTTTTTATTTAAAACACTTTGTGTATGAATTCAACTAGATGTATTATAATTATTACAACAGACTTTGTAAAAATCACCAAACAATTAAAAAAAAAAGCAAGCGCTTTTGTTTTAGCTCGAAACGCGTCCTGCTTTTTATTTTTTATTTGTATGATGATTTTTCAAAGTGCATTATCATGATTATTAATTATCGCCAGTGTATTCAGTGTTTTATCACTACATGGTTTTATTTTTTAAAATAAGAAGAATAGATGTGAGTTTAAATAAATATCTATTTTAAAATAGGAAGACAATTATTTTCTAGGACATTTACCTTCTTGAAGAAATAAATGTTAAATGATAATTAAAAAAACAATTATTTCTGTGACTTTGAATCAGTTAAACTTCATTTAAGGGCCTCAAAGAGGAATTAAGAATGGTATATACACTCTAAAAAATTTGTGTAGTTACTTTTACACAAGTACATGTGTAAATTTTTAAATTACATTGTTGTCGGGAAATTTACACTCTTGTCGTAAAAAATTACTTGTATTTATGTTTGTTCATCACCATTGTGGAAGTATGTAATTTGGAAACTCTTCAAATACTCAAACAAGTGGGTAGATGGTAGAACATTTTGCGCATTTATCGGAATTGGTGTGTTATTGTAAATTTACAAAATTTGCATATTACACAAACATATGCCTATTTTGCATATTACAACGAAGTATATGCATGAATATTACACAGAAATATGTGTAATAGTACAAAGTTATTAACTATCTTATACAGAAATATACCATTAAAGAATGCCAGATACGCACTTAAACTAACAAGGAAGGTCTCCATACGGGCATACTCAGAAAAATCTGAAAAAATTACAGAATGTTCCTCTCATATAGTTATATATGTTTATAAAAAACATTTCGGCGGAACCTCCTTATAACGTCCGTAAAAAAATAATAAAAATTTCGTTTATTTGGCGATTTATCTCCAGTTGGCGAAAAAACGAAATTTTGAAAAATGCGCTTTTACGCTTCGAATATTTTTTAAAGAAAAAACTTTCTATGTTCAAATTATTTAAATAAGTTTAGTTTAAGTAATTTTAATTTTGCATTTTTACTTTACTTTAAGTGCAATTTTGTCATATACGTTTATATGTACTTATAACAAAATGAAATTAATATCTTTTATCATTTAAAACACAATTTAAATTAATTAAAATTGTTCCAAATTGAAATTTACACTGCTAAAAATCTTTTGCATTTTGTTGCAACGCACTCCCTTGCTTGTATGGAAAACGGTTACTTGCCAGTGAAATGGAGCTTTCTCATTGGTTGGAATAGAGACATTATATACAAGCGGTGGAGTGCGTTGCAACAAAATGCAGCAGATTTTTAACAGTGTATGACACGGTCAATTCACGGTGCTATGGAGCATTCTCATTGGTCAGAAGAGAGATATTCTATAAAAGTAGTGGAGAGACGTTGCAGTAAATGCTGCAGATTTTCAACAGTGAAGTCAATTAAAATCAATTTTCAGATTCGTTAAAATCGTCTGCTTTTGGCGAGGAAATGCACTGCTCGCGAAATCCCGCGTCGCCTTCAGCTTTTCACGCCAATTATTCCAAACTATTTTATTTTTTTACATATCTAATAATGTAATTCCGCCGCTAATTTTCACTGATCCTTTATTACCTACATGAGTAGTTTAATTCGTCTTTTTTTCAAAAAATTCTGAGTATGCCCCCAATGGAGACCTTCCTTGTAAGACAAAATAATTACATCGTGCTTCCCTATACTTACATTGAATATTTCAATACAAATTACCATCAAGATATGATCCAGAACATCCATTAATAATAAAGTCTGGGGAAGAAGTCATCCGCCTGAAAGATAAGGAATCGTTCCTTTCTTCATTAAACATTGAAAGCCGTCAAATTTTTAATGACCATGGATAAATGAAATTGTCCAATCGTCCTTCCACACATTCATCATAGTCTCTAAATAGGGTTCCGCTAATGCCTTAGATCCCTTCAAGACATTTCACGAATATGAAGTTTAATGAGAAATTGCTTTACCGTATGAAGTGCCGTTGGTCATTAGGAAATGATATTTCTATGACGTCTTTAAAATCTTAGTTGATGCATCTTGAATATTGTTAATGAGTATTTGTAATTAACATTCAATGTAATATTTTGAGATTGAGTTTAAAAATTTTTAATTTAAAACAGATCTGTGTATTTGAATTTAAGTATGTGCTAATTATTTTTTAAAATAAGAAGAATGTATATTAGATTAAAATACCATTAAAAAATATACGTTCAAAAATGACTATTACTGTATTTTTTGAACCAGTTAAAGTTCATTTAAGTGCCTCAAACATGAATAAAGAATGGTATATAAGGTACCCTGGGGTAATAACGCCAGGCGGGGTAATAACCCCAAGTGCTAATATTTTGCATAATTATGAAATAATCTGGTAAATGACACCCATGTGCTCTGCGTAGAATTGTTTTGAGTCATATAAATCGCAAAAAACAGCTTCAAGTTAATTTGTTTCGTTTTTAGGTCTTATTGTTTTTACAAGCAACTAAAATTAACGCTTGATCTAAAATTTGCGAGATACGTTTTGTGATGTGAAGACTATTTTTTTTTTATCCGGAAATACTTTGTTAATTACATAAATTTGTAGTACATTTCATGGACTTTCAAAATGTTGTTGAAGATTTTGGATGTCTTCTCGAGATAATTTGTAATTTAAAATGTACAGCGCAATAACTATAACGGGGTAATAACGCCAATCCTGGCATTAATATCCCGGTTGATTCCCTACAGTGGCCGAGCTACATCCTAAATACTGATACAAATAAACACAGTTAAAACTGTGCAATGTTTCTAATAATTCTATTTAAGCGGTCCTTTTTAAGCCAAAAAGAAGCTCACGGTCTGGTATTCTTTTGCCTCATCCCCCCCCCCCCACACCACAAGTTTATTTTTCTTACACTTTCACAAAAAATTGAACATTTTCAATATCTTAGAATACAATTTGTCAATTTCTAAGTTTGTAGAGTTTGTATTTTTAGAATTGGGCAATCTACATGCAATTATTCCATCTTATTTCATAGTTTTGTTTGCATGGCGTTATTACCCATATAGGTGGGTAATAACGCCAAATAACATTGGTCAAGAAATCACGCCATTACATTTTATGAATACATATCTGTTAAATTATTTTTTTTATATAGATAGTCAATGAGTTGCTGTATCAAATCATGTATTTGTTTGAAAAATACAAACTAAAACTGAGCCGTGAAAATTGGTAGAACCTTAACGTGGTGTTATTACCCCAGGGTACCTTACACGCTAAAAAATAAATGTGTAGTCGCTTTTACACAAGTACATGCGTGAATTAGTAAAAACCCACTTTTGTCATAAAATTTACATTTTTGTCGTAAAAATTTACTTGTATTTATGTGTGTTTATCAGCTTGATGAAAGTAAGTAAATTGGTATCCCTTCAAAAACTCAAACAAGTTGGTAAATGGAGAAAATTTTGCAGATTTATTTTAATTGATGTGAAAATGCAAATTTACAAATTTTGCATACTACTCAAACATTTTTCGATTTTGCATATTACACCAAAATATGCGTCAGAATATTAATCAGAAATACGCGTAAGAACAGAATATTATGCAGATATATGTGTAAAAACAGAATATTTCACAAAAATATGCTTACAAATTTAGCAAAGCTCTGTGTAAAGAAAAGAATATTATATTGGATTTTTCGTAGGAATATTTCGCAGAATTATAATATGTGTAATAGCACAAAACTATTAACTATCTTACACAGAAATATACCACTAAAGCATGTTACATAAATGTACTGAAATGAGACAAAATAATTACATCATGCTTCTCTATAGTTACACTGAAAATTTCCATAGAAATTACCATCAAGATATGATCCAGATCATCCATTAAAAACAAAGCCTGAGGAAGAAGTCGTCAGCCTAAAATATAAGGAATCGTTCCTTTCTTCATTAAACATTGAAAGCCGTCAAATTTTTAATGACCATGGATAAATGGAATTGTCCATTCGTCCTTCCACACATTCATCATAGTCTCTAAATATGGGTTCCGCTAATGCCTTAGATCCTTCCAAAACACTTGCACGGATATGAAATTTAATAAAAAACTGCTTTAACATATGACGAGTAGTCATTGGTTATTAGGATGGATCGAAAAATCGAAATTCGGATAATCGAATCGGCGCGGGGTGCAAAAGTTGCCTTTTATGCATACTAATTCACGTATGTTTTTTTATTGAAATCCATTCATATTTTCCGGTGACCCAAACGCCTCAAAAATAGTTAAAAATTGAAATTTTTATAAATTTTATAATTGTTCTTTGCTTCTTAATATTTTAAAAATTATTTTTGGCGCGGGTTGCGAAAGTTGCCTTATATATATATTAGTTCAATCTCTTTTTTTTATTAAAATCCATTCATATCTTCCGGTGCCCCCAAACGCCCCCAAAATAGTAAAAAAAAATGAATTTTTTTTAAAAATTCATAATTTTTGTTTTTTTAATTTCTTTTAAATTATTTTATCAGCGGGATAAAAAAGATGCATTTTATAGTATATTAGCAAGCATGCATCCAAATAATTTTCGACTTTGATAAATTTCTTCCAATGCCCCAAAACTTTTAATTATTTGCTGAAAATCGAGTTTCATGCAAATTTTGAGCTAAAAAATACAAGTAAAATTAACAGTTAAAGAATAATTTATCTAACGTAAAACGTAGATCGAGAGGATGAGAAATCGTTTATCGTATTTTATTAAATGTATAAAATAAACTTTTTATACTTTATTATGTGAAAGACAACATAGATAGGAGAGTTCTCACTAATGAGCAACAATATTTACATAGCAACATCACGTGGTGAATGTGGTTCTGATCTGGCATTAATGAAACCTGGTCCAGTTTATTACTCAAGATGGCTAACAACTGCGTGTAGAGTTTTAAGGTTATAAGCGGCTACAGAAAATCCTTCTGATAATCTCATTACTCTTACAACATATATTATGAAGGTATATGTACCTGTATGGTTTCATATCAAAACAAAGCCATCCATAACTGAAGAAGCGCATCATATTTGGAAACTTATCACATATTCTAGATATTTGGAACCCAATTTAAGAAAGATCGTAGATGCTGTTATTCAACGAAATAGTTTTTTTTCCTCCCTGAAAATTTGCTATTGTCAATGCTCACAGATAACAGAGAGCATATCAGATCTTTAGCAATACGAAAGCTAATTTTGCTAGAAATAAAAAGAGAAAATCACCAGAAGTGAGAATTCTCAAAGTACCCCAAATAAACTTCAAAGCGAAGGATTATTTTGAACTTATTGACTGGCAACGAGTTGGACGTTTTGAGCAACCTCTTTTGATGAATGTGCCTTGTGAAGAAATTGAGAATATGATAAAAGTTGTAAAAACGAATGAATGGTCAAAATATCCATGTCATACCCAAGCGGTTGAAAGATGTGTTCGACTAGTGTCTGAGGCATCAGAAACTGTATCTGGACAAGAAAAGAGACACTGTTTTATACTACAAAACACTATGATACCAAAAAAAGGTTACAAATTTTAAAAATATGTAAATTTCCAAATTGAAGGATGTAAAACTTTTCTCTACGAAAGTTCGATTTTTGTAATTTTTATGATTTAATGCTTTGATTTTTAAATTTATATGTGGCTTATTATTGTAAAATTAATGCTATTTATAACCTTATACGTTATTAATTAAACTGTTTTCAAAATTTGTAAGTATTTTTCGTAAATTATAATTCTTAATACATTTTTGTAAAAATTTCAGTTTTTAATTATAATTGGTGCATCAAAGATGTGAATGGATTTTGATTTAAAAAATATATGGGAGCTGCAGAGTTATGTAGTATTGTAATAACAACTTTCCAACCCAGTGCCAAATGAATTTCAAAAAGTAAAATAAAATAAAATAAAACAAAACAAAAAAATTTTTTTTCAAGAAAATTTCCATTTTAAACTATTTTTGGGGCACTTGGGCACCGGAAGATATGAATGAATTTTATTTTAAAAAATATGTAAGCTAAGATAGATAAAAGATAGCTTTTGCACCCCGCGCCAAAAGTAATTAAGAAAAAATAAATAAACAAAAAAATATTAAAAAAATCATAAAAAACTCAATTTTTAATTATTTTTGGGGCGCTTGGGGCACCGGAAGATATGAATGGATATTAATTAAAAAAATCCTGTAAACTAGTATGCATAAAAGGCAACTTTTGCATGCCGCGCCGATAGTGATTTCTAAAAAAAAAAAAATTTCCTATACTTTTCGATCCACCCTATTGGTTATTATAAAATGATATTTTTATGAATTCTTAGTTGATGCAGCCTGGATATTGTTGCTGAGTATTTGAAATTAGCATTCATTGTAATTTTTTTTTCTTTAAGATTGATTTTGAATTTTTTTTATATTTAAAACACATTTGTGTATATGAATTTAACTACATGTATTATAATTATTATTATAGACTTTGTAAAAATCACCATACAATAAAAAAAAAGCAGGACGCGTTTTAAGCTAAAACAAGTTTCTTCGTGCCCTTACTGACATGTGTCTGCTTCAGCTGATGATGAGCTGTTTCGTTTTACCTTGAAACGCGTCCTGCTTTTTTTTTATTGCATGGTGATTTTTACAAAGTCTATTAAATTAATTATTAATTATCGCCATTATTTAATCGCTTATTCGGTGTTTTTTCGCTATATGGTATTATTTTTAAAATAAGAAGAATAGATGTGTTTAAAAAAATAGGGGAAACTGGGGGACATTACATTGATACAGCTTTTTTCAAAAAAAATTTTTGGTGTCTAGAAAGCAGAAATTTCAAGTTATTTTTCTATGTGATGTCAGCAAAACCTGTGTAGTGTGTTATAAAAATGTACAATCGGTGTTTTATATATTATGTTTGCATGTATTTTTTAAAAAATCAAAAAAAGTAATTTGTATCAATGTGCCCCATCTCCGGGGCAGATTGATACACATTGACACGTCTGGGAAAAATGGAGACAAAATAACACCAATGCATATTTCTCATAGAAAAATAGTTAACAAACCATTTTATATATATTTATAGACATTAAAATCGCACACAATTTATTTGTAAGCGATATTAAAGCAATCAAAATGAAATGTATAATGACCTGATGTTCTGGCTGTTCCTTGTCTGTTTGTTGGCTGTGGTAACTTTGTCATATATGGCACTTTAACTCCAGAATCATCTTCTTTCTTAGGAAAGGTGAAAGAATTACCAGGTTTTCTGTTTATAAATCGATTTACAAAAGGAAAATAAAGGATAATTATATTAAAAATTATGTTTATAATATAATTATCCTGCACTGTTCTGCAGCTTGTTTCTCTTACTTAACATTTTTCATGTCGATAATATTTTTTTCTTTGGAGAATCGATATAAATTTGAGATTTCCCAGACTGCCGTCATTTCTTTTGTTAATTCTACTAGCACTAGATATTGTGTAAGTTTGTACGTCTTCTGTTTGCAAAAATACTATAAAATGTTCTAATATAAAGAAATTCGAGCTATTTCACTTCAATAAAAACTAATAGTAGAAATTTTTGACGAAAAATGGTTGAATTAAGGAGTGTATGGTAAAAAAAAAAATAATAAAAGGTAATGAAAAAATGAACTAGAAAAGGATTTAGGTTGTATCAATGTGCCCCCGACTGAGACTGTATCAATGTGTCCCATACAGCCATTTTGAATAAAATGAGTCTCAACACTTCATAATTTATCTAACAATAAAGAATGAGGAACTGATAAAGAGTAGTTTTATTTGCCAGGGAGGGTATTCTTTTTGGTTTAAAATACTGGAACAGTTGTATAATACCATTTCAATTGTACAACTCAAATTTACTTTTGACCTACAAAAGCAACTAATCACCCATCCCATTTCATCAAACTATTGAATCATTCCAAAACTTTCTGTATATAGGTAATTTCACTAGTATCACCTTTTGGAGCTGTTGTGAAACTTCCTGTAATGACCCTGTGTGCTGTACAGGGGGTCTATCAATGTGCCCCAGTTCCCCCTATCTATTTTAAAATAGGAAGACAATTATTTCCTAGGACATTTACCTTCTTGAAAAAATAAATGTTAAATGATAATTAAAAAAAAATTATTCCCGTGACTTTGAATCAATTAAAATTCATTTAAGGGCTTCAAAGAGAAATTAAGAATGGTATATACGCTCTTAAAAATTTGTGTTGTCACTTTTACACAAGTACATGTGTAAATTTGTAAAATTACACTGCTGTCGTGAAATTTGCCCTCTTGTCAAAAGATTTACTTATATTTATGTTTGTTTATCACCTTAGTGGAAGTATGTAATTTGGTAATCATTTAAATACTCAAACAAGTGTGTATATGGTAGAACATTTTGCGCATTTATCCGAATTGGTGTGTTATTGTAAATTTACAATTTTTGCATATTACAAAAACATATGTCTGTTTTGCATATTACAACCAAGTATATGTAAGAATTTTACACAGAAATACGCGTAAGAACAAAATATTACACAGAATTACGCGTACAAATTTAGCAAAGATCTATGTCAAGAACATAATATTACACAGGATTATGCGAAAGAATATTATTCATAAATATGTGTAATAACACAAAATTTTGAACTATATTACACAGACATATACCATTAAAGAATGTCAGATAAGCGTACTGAAATAAGACAAAAAGATTACATCATGCTTCCCTATACTTACATTGAAAAATTCCATACAATTACCATCAAGATATGATCGAGAATATCCATTAATAATAAAGTCTGGAAAAGAAGTCATCCGCCTAAAAGATAAGGAATCGTTCCTTTCTTCATTAAACATTGAAAGCCGTCAAATTTTTAATGATCATGGATAAATGAAATTGTCCAATTGTCTTTATACACATTCATCATAATCTCTAAATAGGGTTTCATTTATGCTTTAAATCCCTTCAAGACACTTGCACGAATATGAAATTTAATGAGAAACTTTTTTTTACCGTATGATGTGCAGTTATTCGTAATTATGAAATCATATTCCTATGATGTCTTTAAAGTCTTAGTTGATGCAAACTAGATATTGCTGATAAGTATTTGAAATTAACATTCAATGTAATATTTTTTTAAGATTGAGTTCGAAAATTTTTATTTTAAAATACATCTGTGTATATGAATTTAACTGTATGGAATTATTTTTAAAATAAGGAGAATATATTTTACTTTGAAATAACATTAAAGAAATAAATATTAAATAATAATTTTGAATAATTATTTTGGTAATTTTTAATAAATTAAAATTCATTTGAGCGCATCAAAGATGAATTAAGGATGGTATATACACTCTAAAAAATAAATATGTAATCACTTTTACACAAATACAAGAAATTTTTTTTTTAATTACACTTTTGTCGAAAAATGTACACTCTTGTTCTAAAAATGAAGTTGTGTTTATATGTGTTTATGAGCTTAATGGAAGTAGTGATTTGATATCCCTACAAAAACTCAAACAGGTGTGTGAATGGTAGAATTTTTTTCAGATTTATCCGAATTGGTGTGTCATATTTATCCGAATTTGTAAATTTTGCGTATCACACAAACATGTGACTGTTTTGCATATTACATCAAAGTATATGCAAGATTATTACACAGAAATATGTGTAAGAACACAATACTACACAGAAATAGTGTACAAATTTATCACAGCTCTGCTTTAAGAACAGAATATTACACAGGATTATGAATAAGAATATTACATGGAAATGTGTGTATAACAATACAAACTTAGTAACTATCTTATACAGAAATATAGCATTAAAGTATGTCAGATAAGCGTACTGAAATGAGACAAAATAATTACATCATGCTTCCCTATATTTACATTGAAAATTTCCATACAAATTACCATCAAGATATGATCCAGAACATCCATTAATGATAAAGTCTGGGGAAGAAGTCATCCGCCGAAAAGATAAGGAATCGTTCCTTTCTTCATTAAACATTGAAAGATGTCAAATTTTTAATAACCATGGATAAATGAAATTGTCTAATCGCCCTTCCACACATTCATCATAGTCTCTAAATAGGGCTCCGCTAATGCCTTAGATCACTCCAAAACACTTGCACGGATATGAAATTTAATCAGAAACTGCTTTAACATATGACGTGTAGTCACTGGTCATTATAAAATGACAAGGTAGAACCCGTCGAATTTCGACGAAAGAAAATTATTAAAAAGGAACTGTTTCATTGATTTATAATAAACCTACAAAATTAGTTATAGTAAAAAATGCATTTTATGTTGGTAAGTCTAAACCATGGCCAACTATATCTATAAGGCCCATTTATTTTAGATAATTGTATGAAGTCTCCCGCCAGAGGACTCTGATACCTTGCCCAAGTTATTCTGACCAATCGTGCAAACCCTGAACCAAAACAATGACCATGTGTTCAGAACAGAAATCAGCTCATACAATGCTAATTTGGGAAGGGTTTGTGCCACGTGGTCTAATGAAATGGTTCAGGATTTGAAGCTGAATCCAGCTTCACTTTTTCGGCGGTTTTTAGCGAAATGTGTTGGCCATTATATCTAGTTGGCAATGGTCTAAACAATCGATATTTAACGTCAAATTAACAAAATACTATTTTTATAAAACTCAGTTGTAGAAATTGTTAGAATTAAACTTTAATCTTACATGTAAGCAGTAAAAATATGAAGATCTGTTATCAATTTAGGTTCTTATCCTAGTATTCCAAAATGAAAGAAAAAAAAAAAATATTCAACTTTGACTCAATCATAGAATCTTTTTCCCTTGAAATCTAAACCCGGTATCATTTGCATGATATTAAAATTTACAAATGCACATTTCGTATCTATATTCACCTTTTCAGAAAAAATTGCCATTTTAATTTGATCATTTTGATTCAAAACTTGAAGTCTGAATGGGGCTATTTAGCTGAAACAGATATTAAACTTTTGATATTATTTTACGTGTAAATCAAATTTTGTAAATAAAATCAAAATTCACCGGGTTTTATAACAGAAGATATTTAAATTTCATTTTTTCCCCTTTTAAGAAGAAAATGGTAACATAACGATATAGTAATCAATTTCTTCCCTTTTTTCGTTTGCTTTTAATAGAAATGGAGTACTCCTGTTGCCACAATTAGAAAAACGGTATTAAACACAACAAAAAAATTAATATTTCAAAAACAAATTATGGTACAGCTTTCAAACAAATTTCATTTAAAAGTACATTTTTTTTTCCCTACACGATGGTGTAAAAATTGAAATTGTGCGATATTTATTAGTTTAAAAATTTGTAGTAGCATAAATTGCAATACCGAAATTTCATTTAAAATTGGAAAATGTTGCCATTCACGAAGTGACGTATGCGTTACGCACAGATACGTTTGGCCTTTATAATATAGATATTTTTATGACGTCTTTAAAGTCTTAGTTGATGCAGCCTGGATATTGTTGACGAGTATTTGACATTATGATTCAAAGTAATCTTTCCTTTAAGATTCCGTCTGAAAAATTTTAATTTTAAGCACATTTGTGTGTATAAGTTCAACTAAATAGCATTATTTAAAATAAGAAGGGTAGATTTTATTTTAAAATAATATAGAATAAGAGTAATATACATCTGCTTCTACACCATATAAGTTCAACTATATAGTATTATTTAAAATAAGAAGGGTAGATTTTATTTTAAAATAATATAGAATAAGAGCAGTAATATACATCTGCTTCTACACCATATAAGTTCAACTATATAGTATTTTTTAAAATAAGAAGGGTAGTGTCAGGTTCTGAGAAAACATCTTCTATTAGACCTGGAATTTATGTTATTTTTATCTTAATATTTTATGTATTGTATGGGCTGTGTACTGAAGTTTCAAGGTGACATTCTTTATTTGTCTAAAGCCTGAGTGAACAGGTGGTGAGGGAAAAGAAAAGAAGATTGCAGAGGGGAGTGTGCGACCTTCTGAGATATCAGTTGAAGAAGGGAAAATAAAGGATTTCCACGAATAGGGGGTTTACATTGGGGAAAGGCAGGAATTGTGAAAGGCAGTGTTTGGCTGAGAGATATTCAGTTCGGACCGTGAGAGCAGAAGTGGACGGAGTTCCCTGTATAAAGTGCTCGGGTCGATCAGCGTAGGCTGAGAACCCATGTGTTGGGAGATTCGAAATTGATCTTCGATAAAGTTAATCTAACGAGTATAGAGTGAGAGGGAGAAGGTGTAATTTGAACAGTACACAGCCAACTTTTTACTGTATTTAATTTAATGTTGAAACGGATCATCTATATCCGAGTTATAAATGTAAATAGTCTATTATATTGTGTACATAGAGTATAAATAAACTGTTAATTTAGTTAATTGACAGCGTTGGTGTTCATTTACACAATCTTCACAGTGGGTGACCGATATCACCTAATAATATCGGTGGTGGCAGCAATAACTATTACAGACTTTCTTCAAAGTTGTACGGGCTAAAACGTCCGACAGGTAAATTTTATTTTAAAATAATATAGAATAAGAGTCATATACATCTGCTTCTACAGCATATAAGTTCAACTATATAGTACTATTTAAAATAAGAAGGGTAGATTTTATTTTAAAAGAATATAGAATAAGTGTAATATACATCTGCTTCTACAGCATATATGGACAACTATATAGTATTATTTAAAATAAGAAGGGTAGATTTTATTTTAAAATATTATAGAATAAGAGTAATATACATCTGCTTCTACAACATATAAGTTCAACTATATAGTATTATTTAAAATAAGAAGGGTAGGTTTTATTTTAAAATAATATAGAATAAGAGTAATATACATCTGCTTCTACACCATAAAAGTTCAACTATATAGCTTTATTTAAAATAAGAAAGGTAGATTTAATTTTAAAATAATATAGAATAAGAGTAATATATATCTGCTTCCACACCATATAAGTTCAACTAAGGTACCCTGGGGTAATAACGCCACGTTATGGTTCTACCAATATTCACGGCTCAGTTTTAGTTTTTATTTTTCAAACAAATATATGATTTGATACAGCAACTCATTGACTATCTATATAAAAAAAAAGTAATTTAACAGATATGTATTCATAAAATGTAATGGCGTGATTTCTTGACCAATGCTATTTGGCGTTATTACCCACCTATATGGGTAATTACGCCATGCAAACAAGACTATGAAATAAGATGGAATAATTGCATGTAGATTGCCCAATTCTAAAAATACAAACTCTACAAACTTAGAAATTGACAAATTGCATTCTAAGCTATTGAAAATGTTAAATTTTTTGTGAAAGTGTAAGAAAAATAAAGGTGTGGTGTGTGTGTGTGGGGGGGGGGGGATGAGGCAAAAGAATATCAGACCGTGAGCTTCTTTTTGCTTAAAAAGGACCGTTAAATAGAATTAGAAACATTGCACAGTTTTAACTGTGTTTATTTGAATCAGTATTTAGGATGTAGCTCGGCCACTGTAGGGAATCAACCGGGGTATTAATGCCAAGGATTGGCATTATTACCACGTTATAGTTATTGCGCTGTACATTTTAAATTACAAATTATCTCGAGAAGATATCCAAAATATTCAACAAAATTTTGAAAGTCCATGAAATGTACTACAAATTTATGTAATTAACAAAGTATTTCCGGATAAAAAAAAAAAAAAAAATAGTCTTCACATCACAAAACGTATCTCGCAAATTTTAGATCAAGCGTTAATTTTAGTTGCTTGTAAAAACAATAAGACCTAAAAATGAAACAAATTAACTTGAAGCTGTTTTTTGCGATTTATATGACTCAAAACCCTTCTGCGCAGAGCACATGGGTGTAATTTACCAGATTATTTCATAATTATGCAAAATATTAGCACTTGGCGTTATTACCCCGCCTGGCATTATTCCACCAGACCACCTTATATAGTATTATTTAAAATAAGAAGGGTAGATGTTATTTAAAAATAATATAGAATAAGAGTAATATGTATCTGCTTCTATACCATATAAGTTCAACTATAGAGTATTATTATTTTTTTTTTTTAAAGAAGGGTAGATTTTATTTTAAAATAACATATAATAAGAGTAGAATGTATCTGCTACACCATTATTTTCTGATTTTATTAAATTAAAAGCATATGTAGAATATTCAGCAACTTGTACAGGATGTAAGCACGCACCAATAATTTTTGCTTTAAGAATGAAATTATGATTTTTAAGTGAAAAATAAATGAATTAACGTATTTCTTTGTTATTTCCAGTAATAATTTCTACACACGTTTTTGGCATAAATAAAATTGTATATTAGTGTGTGATTGTAAAAGCTATATGGATCAATGGTAATAATAATCATATTTGTTAGTCTGGCGTCCTTAAGTTAACACGTTCGCTGCCGCTTACGTGAAGACATGATGATTGTTAATGCCGCACTGTAGAAGTGGGTGTTTCCCAGAAGCCGATTTACTTTTTATAACAAAGAATCAGTGAAAGATTTTCCCGCGCCAGCGCGTGACTGGCTATTGATACATCACCCCACATCACGTGCTGGCACGAGAGTGGCCCCTTAATGTTGGCGCCATATCACGCGCTCGCGCATGATCGGTAGCAAATGTGTTAAGAGACAATAAAAAGTGTTCATTCATGTACGCAAAAGTTGATATAAATATTATTCAAGAGAAAAAAAAAAAAAAAAAAACTTTATATTTGCGGTATGTGTAGCAAATAGGATTTACCCTAATATCACAGCCAGTCGATAATATATCACTGTGATGGTGTCAATAGGCACAGTCACTACGCTGAACCAAAATGTGATATATTTAATTTGCTTCATTATTACTGTGAGTTGACCGTTTTTTGAAACTTTATTGTGAATTCATCGTGACCGTTTCTTTATGACGAAACACCAAGTAAATTTATAATGAAGCGATGAATCTGACATCAGTTGGTAAATCTGACGTGTGGTGATATATGTACACTCCTCTGTTAATCATCATAAATGTTGCACTGTGATGTCACATGTGGCATCACCGTGAAGTCATTTGGTGACTCTTCTGTAAAAGCATTATGATTATTGTTTTGTGACAAGCAAACAGTTAATTACCATTGAATGTCATTAATGCTTTAAATGTCAGAATATTCGGTAATTGAGAATTACTAAGTATACCACCTAGATTGGTAAACTTATTTATTGTTATCTTTTTATACAATTATTGAAAAAATAAAGAAAATATATTTCTCTCCTCTTCTTTAGGTTTGTAAAAAGTATGATATATCCGAACAAGCAATATAACATGAGGCTACTGTTACAATTTTTTTTATTGCATAAATAGCACTCACAAATCGGAAACATGCAGCGCTGCCAAATCGAAAAAAAAGTAAAAAAAATTGGTTGCCTGTAAAGTCGGTATACGGGCGAAAGTTTTACGTGACAACGACTTTGAGTTGTAAAATAATTTTAATGTGAATATTCATTCGTATAGTAGGAAGAAGGATGAAATAATAGTAACAATTTAAAACATTTATTTATACAAAGAATTATATTTAAAACATTAATTTATACAAAGAATCTCGCACTGAATTTCATATTAACAAAATTTTATTTTTACCTTTACACATACATACGTATTTATATACAAATATACATACAATAACTTGCAATACACTGTGTTTGTTAAACACATTTTACTTCATGTTTATTGATGTCAAATGTTGAATTTTGTAAACAGCATATTAAAGAATTTTTCAATGAGCAGAATATAACTAAAGTAAAATGGCTTTCACTAATCACATATCATTAGTTTTCCATAATATACCACCGAATTACGAAATAAACTACACTTATTTTCTTTGTACTTTATACTAATAACTAATACATAACGTATTTCGTCTTAGTTTGATACTATCTAAAATTCCTATTAAGCACCGCCCCTTCCTTGCAGCGAATTCACATTCACGTTCAGAAAATGGTCCCACAAGTGACCGGAAAAAGTTAAGAGAAAAGTGAGCGCGTATCGTGAGCGGAGCGCAACGTAACGTAACGCAGTTTCTTGAAGTGTCTCCCGGCAAACCAATTTACAAGACGTTGTCACGTCAAAAGACACGAAGTGAGATAAAAAATTATCCTGCTGTCTCCACTAGTCAGTATACATCTTTTAGCGAATTGACATTCCAATTCTTCTTCCGTTGCCAAACGAAAGGAAAGTCACATTGCCAAATTCAAAAAGTCAATGAATGGAAAGCCACTTGCTGTAGTATGTGTGTGGCGTCGCATGTTAGCTCTCTGCGCTCATTCGTCATCTGAAGCCTGAATTATTCCTCTCCGCGGAAATTTATGGTTCTTGTCATATGCGGACCTTGAGAGTCTGTAATCAGGAGAGACAGGTGAAACACGCACATGTCAGAGGCTAGTTTTACGCCCAGCAAAATCCAATCGACGATATGAAAGGCAAAATATAATACGAAATTCGTTATTTTTTTTTCTGTTCTTTCTCACTCCGTCGGTTGTATCTTTTTTTTTTTTTCTCTTTACCGCTGTCGGTCATCTATCATGAGGAAGTAGACAGTTTCAATGTTACTACTAGATAGCGGCATATATCTTGTGTGTCCCCCACCCACCAACATCATCCCAATGAAAACGACCATCTCTAGAACTCTGCCGTATAAACGTAGGAATATTGTTTTTAGATCTGCTTTCAAGTTATTCGATTTTGAAAACTATAACTGCGTTTTAAAATTTGAATGTATTTTAAAATAAATCACTTATTATTGCATACATTTTCTCATTATTTTGCTGAGATAAACAGCAATAAACAGCTGAATTAGTAAAAAGTGAAATCTTGACCAAACTCAAGCGAGATTACTTGATATATTTCCAGGACAATATTTTAATAATTTGAATGCATAAAATTTTTATTCAATCAAAAAACATACAAAACATTCATGCAACTATCGAGATTTCATCAAAATTTTCCCAACTCGTCACGAGACTCTCGCATCTAGGTACTGCAAGAAAAGGACGTCTGGTTGACTTTATTCACCACAGATTTTCTTTTGGAAGTAAGAGCTATTTGATGATCAGTCCAACAACGAAACTTAATTTACTTTAAGGGCGTTCTTAACTGCTCCGCTCAACAAGCGCAAAACGTTTTGACACATTTAGAAATTCATTTTTTAATAGAAATGTATAAAATTGGAATGCCTGACTATGGAAGCGATTTCGGATCGAACTTTTTTTTCCATTTTATGATAATTAAATTACATATCCAGTTCTAAGCTATTTCGATCTCGTGATCACCCGTTTTTTTCTGCTTTTCGACCGGTTTTTCTGCTTTCTTCGGGAAATGTGCTCAAAAGTGTTAACTTTGAAGGCTTGTTATAAAAAATCTATTGTGTTTTAGAAAAAATAGAAAATTGAGTGCAATTAGACAATTTCTGAATAATAACACCTGCAATTTTCATGCATTTCCGAACAAAAATAAATTAAAGCATGTGTCACAAAATTGACCTTTTTGATTTAAGAACACCCTTAAAACCCAGATTATGATGATGATGCAGGACACATTAAGGCAGTATCCCGAAAATGTATTATCTGGATGTAATAAGAGACATTTCTGGCAATATGTTTTCAGAAATAATACGCTGATATCTTTTATAAGTTGTTCTAATATTAAAAAATGTATTAGATTTGTCCTGCTATGAACATCACAAACCAGTACAGGACCCTACTTCCTCGAAATTATCGTTTAGAGAATACTGCTTTTTACATCAAAGATCATGCCAGTAATAATGTAAACCATCCGAGATTTCTAAAAATCGAGATACTTATTGACTCAGAAAATAATTGAAAATTATATTCTCGGTGAAGAGGTAATATTATACAGCAACACGGAGCAAAAGAATTTGTGACTTTGGCTAGTTTTAAATTTAGTGTGAATACCGAAGTAATTTTTTAGCAGTAAAACAAACTCTAAAGAATATATTCCTGAAATTTTATTCTCAAGAGAATATCTTATTACATATTGAACTCGCATTTTTCAAACGGATAATGCCCTAATCAAATTCATCCCATGTTTCATCATTTAAAAAATCCTGGTACGCTGTAAAGGACACAAGGTTCTGTTTCTGGATTGACTGACTATCCCTGATTTCTTATCTGAATCTTGTAGACATCTCATGGAGAATAGCAGCGTAAGATATTCATGTGGAACTCTCATATTCTATAATTTTTAAAGTTGTAAAATTAAATTAAAACAATGATATACATGTTTATATATTAATTACTAGCTTTCATCTGTCTAAATTCCACACTGTATCTGTCATTTTATTCATCTTTCTTACCGTATGCATGCAACTAAAATAATATAAAAGAAATTTACATAATTTCTTACGAAATGCTTGACAGAACAAAGATTTTTAAGTATATGTATTTTCGTAAAAATAGAGTTAATTATGTGAAATAATACAGTACTATAATGTTCTTTATTAAAATCCTGAAAATTCGCACCCTTACTCCCACAGTAATGGTGCAAATTACTGTTCGATAGAGCACCTTTTCTTGTATTTATATACTAATTCCAAAGCCATTTTTTCAATTTAACTGGCGCTGTAGACTACTTCATCTGTACAGTTATTTTAATATTTTGGCTCATCGGTGCACTTGACGATATGGTTATCAAGCTCAAACTACCATAGATTTTACAAAAACTGCGCGCGATTTTATCTTTACACGAGTTATAATATGCCATAAAGTTGCAAGTTTCGGGTTATCGTACATAAAAACTATTAAAAATGGAGGAAAAAATTGGAACGCACAAATTTACAATATTTAAGTTTATCTGCGTGTACATTTGAGAACTATGTGTAGAAAACGAGAGAAGTATGTCTAAATTGCATGATAACAATTCGTTGCCAAATGCTTTCTGCAAATTGCAGATCATCTGAAAAATATAAGGAATTACTCATAAAGATTGATTGGTTGATGTTCTTTCAGATGATGAATCGCATATGAATAGCGAAAAAGAAAAATTGCGAATGATACTGTCATCTAGTAAAGTAAATCATAAATAAAAATATTGAAAGATCGCAATAAATCCAATTTTAATTAAGTATTACCTTTAATAAAATTTGATGAAACATATATATTACCTACTAGTGTTCAATTTAAAATAAAATAAGAATATTAAAAAAAATAAAATAAATAAAGGGGTTGGAGAAAATAAAATAAATAAATAGATACCCTTATAATTTAAATTAATATTAAAAAGTTGTTTAAATAAAATTACATACAATAAAGTAAATAAAGGAACGAAGAGTTTGCAAGTTAAACTGTTAAGGAGGACAAAATATGTTTATGTATGTATTTTAAAATGATGAGGGAATTGAAGTGAAGAATATTTTAAAAATGCCTTATACAAAGCAAAGAAGTTAATAACTAAAAGAAAAATGCATCAATACAGTAGTAAAAAATATCAGGAGTCGAAACCATTGAAGGTAGATTGAAGTGAATTGTTGCAAAATCATGTGTAGTAAGCATTCATTTATAATGCACAACCATGCAATAACTTCTATTTTTTATTAAATAAATTAATTAATCATTGCGCATAAACCATACCAACACCTGCCCTCCATTTCCGCCCAATTACCTTCTTACAATGGTGACATTTTTTGTATTTGTATTTTTATTTATGTTTCCTTTTTCAAAATTTACGTAAAGAGATCTTATACATTTATATTGTTAAGGGTGTATTCGAAAAAATGCTTTTCCACCTCCAACAGCTTGAAATTTTCCGATACAATTTCGGATGCATTTTTTAAAAGTAGAAACATGAAAGTTGTTGAGTGGATATTTGAAGCGACGTATAAGGTGCCGTGTGATGTCATTTTACGCTCAATTCATTAGAGTGTGATTTATAAACAATTATCTTCTCAGTATGACCATTTTTTTCGTTCCCAGATCTCCCACTTCGGAAAAATCGGTTCAAAAAGCCAACTTTGATTGCATTTTTTGCAATATTTTCTGCATTTATCAAAAAATCCATAATCACGGCAACTTATGAACTTTCTAAATAATACAATTTGCCAGTTTGATGCATTTGAGAGCAAAAATAAATTAAAAAATAAATCGGAAAATAAGCAATTTGATTCGAAATACACCCTTAAACACATCTTTGGAATCAAATTTCTGTATATCGTTCGTGGATTTAAGATCTTAATAGTATTGATCATTTCAAATTCAGATGGAAGACGGCATCAATCCGTAATTTGAACACCACAGCAGTTATAAATCTAATACACATATTATAATAACATCACATTTATTTATTACATTTTATTTCCATATCTTAAAACAACGCTTACTTTATTATATTTTATAAACCTTATTTGGAAAACCTTAATCTGATAAAGCAGCACTATCCCTAAAACCCCTTACATAATTTTATTTTTTCATTGTTTCATAATACTTTTTATGTACCTTCTAAAAAATCATTCCATTACCAACAATGCCTGGCAAAGCGACACTGGAGTAGATATACATTTACATATTCCTTCGAGCAACTGAGAGAATTATTTTAATTTTTTTCCTGCTTGAAACTTCATAGCGTTTTTTAGTAAGATTATTGGCAACACAAAACATTGCTGTAAAATCTTGTATTCGTTCGCACTTTGGCATATAACGCAACTTACTCTGATCCGAGAAGAAGATTTTCTACATTTTTTTTTGAGTGCTAACAGAACTTTGTATTTAAAGGGGTTAAAGTCTTTTAAATGGTGAAGCTCTATTCTTATAAGATCATCGTTCTGTTTTTTATGGAGGCATATTAGTTTAGAACTAAGTTCAAACCATAGTTTGGTGGCATTGTGTCTATATGAATGATAAATAAATGAGTTTAAAAGACGTCGCCTATGCAGGATTTGAATAGGAATTTCTCCAAGAATTTCATTCCATGTCCTACCACCGTATGCCACGCATTTTTGCAAACTAAACATTTTATAATTGAATACTAGTTTAAAGTAATACCTTAAGAACTAGTCACTGCATGATGAATTGTTATGGAGTAGAATATCTCAAATATACATACATTTTTAAATTGTAAGATATATTCACCTGACTTCATCCGTTTACTCTTAACATAATGTATTTTTTTTTCCTTTAACATGCCGTTTTTCAACGTTATTTCAATGCATATCTTAGTGTGCTGCAGATAGTGAGAATGTTATACACATTATAATGAATGTTGTTATAAGTAATTAGAATTATTTGTGAGCAATATCATACAAATCTTAAGCTAATGAAAGAAAATAAACATTAAACTTCCTGATCTGTTGGAATTTTACACTATTATGATGAAAACATTTCACACGAGAATTTTTATTTATTGCAATTTATCATTTATTTAATTTAGTTCAGTGTTGGAATTATTTAACTTATTTAAAAAAAATCTGGTTCGAATCAAATAGAACTAATTATAGAAATTACACGATTAGACCCATTCATGTATAAAAGTTAATACTTTAATATTTTGAATTATTGATCGTAACAGGTTTTTACAACCGAAAGTGGTTTTCAAGAATCTTCCTATTTTTGGTCGAAAACAAAAATGTTCACATTTTTTTTGTGTGTAATTAATGCATAGATAAATAAATATGCATAATTTTAATTAATTATAACGATGGCCCAAATTAATTTTGTGACTCTGACCAAAACTTTTTATTTTTTTATAATATAAAATGTAATTAATTCATCAACGACGCAAAATAATTTTTCATTACGAATTCCATCTAATTAAAAAATGTTTTACGTATACACCATCGACTTATCTTTTACATTGATTTTTGTAAATGACCATCTGTTAAGGGTGTATTCGAAAAAACTCTTTTCCACCTTCAACAGCTCGAAATTTTCAGATACAATTTCAGACACATTTTTGAATGTAGAAACATGAAACTTGCTGAGGGGATTCTTGAAGGGACTTATGAGGTGCCGTGTGATGTCTTTTAACGCTCAATTCATTAGAATTTGAGTTATAAACAATTACCTTATCAGTATGACCCTTTTTTTCGTTCCCAGATCACTCACTTGGGAAAAAACGGTTCGAAATGCCGTTTTTGATTGCTTTTTTTGCAATATTTTTTGCATTTATCAAAGAATCGACAATCACGGCACCTTGTATACTTTCCAAATAAGAGATTTGGAAAGTTTGGTGTATTTGAGAACAAAAATGAATTCAAAAATAAGTCGGAAAATAAGCAGTTTGAATTGAAATACACCCTTAAACTAGAAATTTCTCAAAGAGTATTAGAACTTCTGCGGTTTCAAACTAAAATTTTTTTTATTACGCTTGAGTCTGCGGTTTTTAATGATTACGTAGATAGCATCTTCAAACTTCAGTCAGATATGTATTTCTGGCTTTATAATTTGCATTCATATCTTGAGTCAGCTATGAGTGATAATTAAGTACAATAAAAATTTTCAAGTTGGATACAGCTCAAATCAGTGATTAATGTTGAAAATTTCCGAAAGAAGAAGCGACATTTTAGAATACAGGTAGTCTTGGTCGAGTTTCGGTCCGGCCGAATCAGCAGCAACATTTTCGCCAAAAACGAATTTTCGGCGAAACTCAGATTTTGGGCCGAAAACGAAAACTAAACCGAATTCTACACTGATCCCTTGATATAAGAGCTAAGCTTCATTTGTATAAACCAATATACATGCACGTATTTTCATGATGATTTAATTAAAAGTCATATCTGATTTATATTTATATATACAAAATTCCTTCCAGACTCATCTCTAAACTCTCTGCATATATTTTTTACATATTGCAGAAATAATACCAATAACCGTAAAAACAAATTACGATATTTTTTTTTCTCTACCATATTTAATGACACCAAATGACATCATTCAATTTGTTACAGAGAACTGTAACCTATAACCTCATTCATAACACTAATACTATAAGCATCTCACTCGTATGGGGTATACCTGTTGTTCATTTTTCGACAGCCCCTGTGTGAACAAAGCTCCCCCTTTTGTTTATGGGGCCCCAACACGCGAATTTCTCATTAAGGGTCCTCCACAAAGTAAGTAATGAACGTGGAGGCGTCGCTAATGCAGATATCCCGGCAACCAGCACATTGTCAGGAAAACATGCTAAAGTAGAGTTCGGCACGCCAAAACCCTCTTAATACGCGTCACATTCCCCGACTTTTTTTTAATACTACTTCACTGGTCATATTTTTTAGGAGAGCCGGACAGGTGGGGCAGTGCAGTGATTTATGGAGTTTGGCAGTCAACATAGCGTGTGGGTTAAATAGAAAGTTAAGATTGAGTGGCCGGCTATAATACAACTTCATAATCTTTATGACAAAGAAACGATTTTCCAAGTCTGGACAGAATTTATGGCGTTGTCTACTTCTATATATTATTCATTTATTTTGTGAAAGAGTAGAGGATATTTTGATATCAGAAAATGCTGCAAGATAGTGTTAAGAAAATGGAGTTGAATGTATTGGTTAAAAATAAGTTTCTTTGTTCGGTTAATATTTCAGGTACGAGGTTACAGTGTAAGCAAGTTATGATTTATTTTGATAAAAAATTTTAATTTAGTAGGCTCAATATTTCCACATTGAATAAACAGCATTCATGCCCTTACATTACTGATTAAACATTCTTAACTTTCTTATCATAAAAAATTGTACTGTAATTTCATACATATAGTTTTGTTAGTAAATGTGAATCTGCTTTGTGATGCAACACTTTTACATGGGATTAGTAACGTGTTTAAATATCAAAAGTAAATTTTATTAAATACACATATTAAATACTCATATTAATATACATTTCGGTACTTCCGGTAGAGGCATATGGATAGATAAGACATCGTTTCTTACTAAATCCAAAATGCTCAATGTCTTTATAATTGACTATTTTTTTTCTATCTTTCAAAGTTTTCAAAACACAATTGAATAATGTCTAAATTTAGTCTCTATGAGGTTCTGCAGTCATTCTCATATGATAGCGTTACTCCGGATACACATTTATGCCATAACTTTAAAGCTCTATTCATTTAGAATTTATTTTAGTATCTATTTGAACTTTGCACATTGTCTGTTTGAAATTTATATCTGTAGTGAGAAAAGAATTTTTTAATGTTGAATAAACACAATGCTGTAACTATACAAAAAAAAATAAATAAATAAAAATAAAATAAAATAAAATAAAAATAAAATAAAATAAAAAATAAATAAATAAATAAATAAATAAATAAATAAATAAATAAATAAATAAAAAAGACATAAAAATTTTAATAAAAAAACCATGAAAAGTTCAATATTAATGTGAAAAAAAAGTAACAAATTTACTGAATTATGCATATAAAATGTTGTAAAGTTAAAAACTAAACAAACATTAAAATAAAAGTATAGCAATTGACGTTTCGGTCATCATTTATGGCCGCCTTCAGGAAAAAGTTGTTCCTTTTTTTTTTTAATTTTAAAGGAAAAAAAACCAAACTATCTTGAATTTGAAAAGTTTGTGATCCAATCGATTATCACTTCAATCAATCATACAAAGAGAATATGCATTGTAACCATCTATCGAACAAAACAAGAATAAAAATTAAAACAATAAGTTTAAAATAAAGTCTGATAGATGACACCACTGCATATTCTCTTTCGCATAATTGGTTGAAACGATAATCTATTGAAAACCTAACGAAAATTTCAGTTTCTAGACAGTGGTATTGTTCTTTCAAAATTTAAAAGCAATATAACAACTCTTTCTGAAGATGATCAGCGTTTTACTTAATTTTTAACCTTTTATCGCCGGTTTTTCAAAACTTAAAATTTTCTGTAACTCAATCGCGAAAGTGCTCTGATTAAATAAGGCAAAGCCACTGAAATATGTAGGGCTGACTACTGGAACAATTTGGAATCGAATTAGGTTTTCTCTTTTTTAATAAACAGGAGGATTTTAAATTGTTTTTACAAAAAGAGAGGGTTGATAGTACCAATATAGACGAGTAATAATTACATAGGAACAAAGGGTTGCATTCCAGACAGAAAAGAGGAAAGTACCCGTAAGGCATTGTGACGTCACTGCAACGTCGTTGTGAAGTCACATTGTGACTTTGTAATCATCGATCGTCAATGTGACGTCACGTGACGTCGATGTGAAGTCACAGTGACTAAAATGTGAAGTCGTTATGGCCGTTTTAGAGCTCGTTTTTGACGTTTCACAAAGTGGTCACAATGTGACAAATTTGTGAAAAATGTGTCATTTGTGACTAATTTGACATTAACATTGTGACGAAACTGGGACAAAAGCAACAATATTTAAATTGCCATAAACATGTTTTTTAAAGTAAATAACATGTTTTGAAGAATATTTATAATTGTCTGAAATTTTTTAATAAAGTCGCATCTCAGTCACAATGTGACGTCACTGAATGGTGGCATTTTGGTCACAGATGTTATGTGACCAAAGTGACTCACAGTAACGTCATTGTGACGTCACTGTGACCATGCATGCTATGAGGGTAGAAATGGATCTTGCGAGATTCTTGAAACAAATGTTTATTAGTTTATTGCAGGTTGTTCCGTTCCTCATCCAGAGAGACATGTGGTTTATACACAATGGAGTACCACCATATTTTTCCATTGTGGTTCGTAATTTGAATGGCACATATCTTACACGATGGACTGGATATGGCGGATCTGTGACTTGATTTCCTAGTTCACCGGACCTCAGCTTGCTGGATTTTTTTTCTGGGGACACATGAAATCTTTAGTGCACGGGATGCCTTTGTCCTCATCTGAAGATCTCGTGGCAAGAATTGTTGTTGCAGCTGACAAAATTCAGACCACACCAGGAATCTTCGAGAGGGTGCGTCAGTCGTTTCTTTGCCGTTGTACATACGGGTATGTGCGTTATCTACGCGGCCAAACTTATTTTATGATATATATCTATTCTTAAGGATACGGTTGAAAGAAAAAATACATTTGGTAAATTTATAAAGGTGATTTATTCAAGGCCAGACTTATGCAGGGGCATGCGGGGCAGTTGCCCCGGTCCATACCCCTCTTTAAGAGGCTCCCATGAGACTAATCAGGATTTTCATTACAGGATGCTTAAAATTAGCCAAAAGTGATTAAAATCCATATATTTTATCAAACATTTAGGAGCGGAGTACGGTCCCACTTGCCCTCTCTGCTTCTAATTTCCCTTCACACCATGCAGAAAATGGATTATATCATTAGAAAAATATTGATTCATATTTTAGTAGAACAATTTAGTATTCTGTAGTCTTTAAAAGAAGTTCTTTATTAATATTTCCTCGTAACGCGACAAGTTAAAATCATTAATTATGACAATTTTTGAGTTTTCTTTTTCTTTATATCTTATAGTGTACGCAGATAAGAAAAGAAAAAGTTTGCAAAGAAATATTCATGTCAACCAATCTATCATTTTTTCTATTAGTATCAAACTAGTACTTTTTCTTAAACCTATCATCATATTTTTTTGGGATATCTTCTATGCAGATCCGAACAGTACTGAGTACGAAATTTATGCATACGCACACTATGTATGAAGTTTAGTACCAGCTACTTGCCCATTATCCACAAAAAAAATTCCATAGATAGATACAAGGGTGCTCCCGAGAATGATGCTTGACCCGGAACTTGTCTGTTAGATTTATTAAAATAAAGCACATTTTTTTAAAAAAAACTAATGTTCTTTTTAAGTCTCTGAAAACTCATCACGGATACTGGGCTTCTCAGGTAAAAGAAGAAGAAATGTTTCTAGAAAAAACAGGTTCATCCTTCTTCTTTTTACTTTTTTCACGCTACTTATAAGAGGATCTGAAGTTAAAAAGTAGTCAATAAAAAATACCTTTGCTGCAATTTTTCTAAGAGAATTTTTGCACGAAGTCTTGTTCCGGATCAATTGTATGTTCGCTTGAAATTGTCTTCAATATGACTTTTTAGCGGTGTATTAGGTCTTAATTAATGCCTGTTATGTCAGAAGCGAATATGGATTTCTGTTTGTATTACCCTCCTGTTTGTATTACCATCATTGGTATTGCCAAATTTCGTATTTGGTATGTCTACTAATAAACCTGTTTCTTTGCGAAGTCTTTTCTGCATTTCGAGCGGGTTTTTCTGTGCTTCAGTCTTCCTCTCTCTATATATCTTTCTGGCAACTTAAAATCCAAATTTAGAATACTTTCAAAAATTATAATTCTAGCATTTGAAATTTAAAGGCCAAACTTGATGGCTTCAGAATTAGTTTCTATTTGAATATCAAATTTGTTGATATGCTTAGAAGTTGCACATATGTAGCATCGACTTGTGTATTTTATGCAAGTCGCATCGTTGAATATCTTGCCATCTACCACTGTCATGATAAAGACGTAAATGGCTGAGAACCAGTTGCCATTTAAATTAACCTCATTGGCGTTTAGTGACATCTCGAATTTTTTTTATAAAGTTAGATTATACCACCGCAACATCAGTATTTTCTTTGACATAACGAAATCTTCTTGGACGGAAACATATGACAGGTATCTGAAATGTTCTTTCTAGCAAAAAATAATTGTATTTCAGAAATCCGTCTTCCTTCTTATATGCTTTTAACTATCTCTGCTTAATTTGTGATTTAAAGTGTGCGGAATTGTGTTTTAAGATCTCAATTTGGTCTTCTGTGTAATCTTCACGCTATATTAGTTAATCTTTAAAAAAAATTAATTTATCTTCTAAATTAGACAAATTAAAACTCTGCATTCGATCAAACAAATATTTACGGGCTACAATCTTTAATCTCAATTCACCTTGTGAACCTACAGTAAAAATATTTTTTTTTAGAATGTTATTTACAATAATCAATTTTTTTCTGAATTTGGAAAAAAAAAGTTCAAAACACCAAGAAATACACATCCGCGCTTTTCCGCGCAGTTTTTTTTTTATTTTTCTCCACCCAAGGCTTCAAACTTTCATTTCAGTCAGAAATTATAACAGGATCTGGCTGGGTAATAAAACAGATACTCGATTAAATAAAATATTTAAGAAATAGTTTTACTGTAATAAGAGGGTAACTTCAAAGCACAACAACTAAACTTAATAATGATAAAACAACAAAAAAATATATTAGAGTTTTGCTTTATTATCTGTTGTATCAGGATCCATCAGAAAAACTTTCAAAATAAAGTTATATTTCACTGAATAATAAAACACTTTCAATAACTATTTCACTGAAAAGATAATGTGTTTACACGAATGCCAAGAACAGACTTAAGCAACAAGTTAAAAAAAAAAAATTCCGACTCAAGTTGAACGAGAAGCGTGCGCTTGAAAAAGTTGGAAGGGATTGGATATAGTTCCCAAAACTGTTCTCTAACTCACGTTATCTTTTATTTTAACAATTTTCATACTTTAAAAATTGACTTTTGGCCGCCTAGAATGTTTAAATACCCGTATGTGCGTTGTCAACTGCGAAACGACACGCGCGGTATAGGCATTTCGAACATTTGCTGCACGTTTTTCACTAAACAATAAATCTGACTGTGCAACTTCTAATATCGCTCGTTCGCTTTAACAAGAGTAATGTAAGTTGAGATTGGAATTCTAATATTCCTCTTTTTTGCCGTTCAGAGTCGAATACGACCTAATATTTCTATGTCATTATTGGTTGTCTGGGGGGAACTATCGCCCCTCTTAATTTGTAAAAAACACTTAGAATCACCCTGTATAAATTAGTTACTAAGTTATAAGCTATTTTTGCACGTGACAATCGTTTTTTCTTCTTTCTGTGCTGTGGCGACTGAAGATTCGGTTTGCAAAAAAATAAATTTGACATTTTTTTTCTGAACGATACTTTTCCTCTAATAAACAAAGGAAAACGTCTTTCGATTACATAGTTTATAAATAATAGCTCTTGTCAATTTCATGAATTTCTTAACGAAAATGAATTTTAAAAAGTGCATAAAAGTAAACCATTAGATTTAAAAACAGCTTAAGTACATCGCTGTCTGGACATATTTGCTCGTAATGTGGAAATTAATAATTAAGGGTGTATTTAGATTCAAACTGCTCATTTTCCGATTTTTTTTTTTTTTTTTTTTTTTTTTTTTTGAATTAACTTTTGCTCTCAAACTCATCAAACTCACAGATTCACTTATTCAGAAAGTACTCAAGGTGCCGTAAAGGTCAATTCTTTGATAAGTGTACAAAATATTGCAAAAAAAGCAATCAAAAATGGCAATTTGAACCGATTTTTCCGAAATGAGAGATAAGGGAACGAAAAAAAGGGTCTTCCAGAGAAGTTACTTGCTTATAAATCAAATTCTAATGAATTGAGAGTAAAAAGACTTTACTCGGCACCTCATACGTCCCTTCAAGAATCCCCTCAGCAAGTTTCATGATTCTACTTTTAAAAATGTGTCTGAAATTGTATCGGAAAATTTCGAGCTGCTGAAGGTAGAAAAGCGTTTTTTCGAATACACCCTTAGCGTGAAAAGACAACACGCTTTGGGAATTTTTGACAATGCTAATAAAAAATGAAGACCAAAAAAGATGTGCGTTTCTATTTATGTTTTTTTTATTTGCTTTATTGTTTAATAATTAATATTTCAAAAAAGAATTTAGGGAACATGGAACAAAAAATGATTAAAAATTTTGAGTTGTAAAATATAGGCCTCAAAAATAGATCTAAAAGATTGATCATGGAGGAAGATTGCACGTATGATTGTATGTATTTTTTAAAGTATATATTTTTGTATTTATCTGCGCATTTTTCATTAAGGAAGTTCTGCAGTGCTTTTCTCAATAAACGCAAAACGTTTCGACACAATTACAAATTCATTTTTTAGCAAAAAGATAAAAAATTTTAAAGCCTGACTATGAAAGCGATTTCGGAACACGCTTTGTTTTGCATTTTATTATAATTAAAATACCTATCGAGTTATGAGAGATTCCACATGCGATCACGCGTTTTTCTCCTTAAGATTGATTTTTTCTGCTTTCGTCGGGAAAGGCGGTCCAAAACGCAAACGTTCACTTCTTCTTCTGAAAAATCTATTGCGTTTGCCAAAAAAAAAAAAAAAAAAAAAAAAAACGGGAAAATGAGGGCGGTTTGATATTTTCTGAACAACAGTTGCCAGTGTTAGTCATTGGTGACTGACACGAGTTTAATAGTAAATACATTTTCAATCATCAGTGACTGTCATGGCACCCAACGTGTTAAGAAATGAAAGAAAACAAAATCTAAAAATTATTTTAATGATTGGAAAGTATAGAAAAAGAACTTAAAATAATATTAATAATAATAATTATTTTTTACCTTTATTTCTCTTACAAATACTCATTGAATTCATGGTGCAAAACACTTCTTGAGAAAAAAAAAATCTGGTTGGATTACCATAAAAAGAAGGAATAACACTTTTCGAATTCTATTGCTCTCTTCCTAAAAAAATATAAAATAATAAAAATAAAATAAAATAAAATAAAAATGTTACATAGACAAAACCCAACCAATCCTTTAAAAGCTTTAATTGAATCAATGTCGAGTAGTTCATAAATTTAATACCGTCGGAAAGTTTAAATCGTGATTTATTTCACATCGCGGCAAGTTTATTAACACTTTTCTCAGTTTTACAAGAAAAAACACAAAAAAGAGTTACTTCAGCAAAATGGAAGACATGTAGAACAAAAAAGGAAGCACAAAAGCGTCTCAAACTGCACAGAGACACCTGTTTCTTAAACACTGAGGCAGTTGTGAGGAGAACGTCATTTTATATGACACTCTGACTTACAGAGTTTTATTAAAATTAGCTATTGATACAAATAAATATTCTTGACAAAAATTTCGCTGCCTGATGTCACGTGACATTATCTAGAAATGGACATTGAAAGAAATAGTGGTACTGTCAAAATATGAAAGTGTAAAAAGGAACTGGATTTTAAATTCATGTTTTACCCATTTTTTAGCTTATGTATTATTTAGAGACAGAAATGCAATATGATTTTTCATCTTATTTTTCATAATTAGATTCCGTTAGACATAGAATGGACGAAGATTGCACAATTTGTTTGTATGTATTTTTTTTTTACTTATTTTTTTCTATTTATGTTTATGGATATCTTATTCAGTAAGTAAATACAGTAAGTTTTAAATACAAATTCAGTTCACTATTAATAGTATTTTTTTTCTTTATATATGTTTTATACTGACAGTCAACGGTGACTGACGCGGCCTAGACGGAAAAATCGGTGTCAATCACCGGTGACTATTATGGCACTCAACGTGTTAAGTACAAAAGAAAGAAAAAAAAATTATAAAAAATATTTGAAAGATTGAAGCCATATAAAAATAATTTAAGGGTGTATTCGAAAAAACGTATTTCCACCTTCAACAGGTTGAAATTTTCTGATACAATTTCTGACACATTCTTAAAAGTAGAAACAAGAAACTTGCATAAAGGATTTTTGAAAAGATATACATCTTTGCCGTGTGATGTCATTTTACGCTTAATTCTTTAGAATTTGATTTATAAACAATTATCTTCTCAGTATGACCCTTTTTTTGGTTCCCAGATCTCCCGCTTCGGAAAAATCGGTTCAAATTGTCATTTTTGATTGCTTTTTTTGCAATATTTTCTGCATTTATCAAAGAATCGACAATCGCAGCATCTTGTGTACTTTCTAAATAAGAGACTTTGCCAGTTTGATGCATGTAAGAACAAAAATGAATTTAAAAATATATCGGAAAATAAGCAATTTGAATCGAAATACACACTTAAAAAAATAAAACAAATAAAAAAATCTGTACTTTTTTTTCTTTGATAAATATTTGTTGAATTTATGGTGCAAAACACTTTATGGAAAAAATTCTGGTTGAATTACCATACAGAATGAATAATAGTTCTCGAACTGTATTACTCTCTTTCTAAAAAATGAAATTGTTACATAACCAATGCTTTCCCCCCAAATACTTTCTAAGCAAACCATCCACAAATTTTTTAAAAGCTTTAATTGAATCAATGTCGAGTAGTTCATGAATTTAATGGACTCATGAATTTAATCATGAGTTAAAAGTTTAAATCATGACTTATTTCCCATCGTGGCAAGTTTATTAAAATTTTTCTCGGTTTTACAAGAAAAAACACAAAAAAGAATTACTTCAGTAAAATGGAAAGACATGTAAAATAAAAGAGGAAAAACAAAAGAAACTCAACTGCAGAGACACCTGTTTCATAAACGCTGTGACAGTTGTGAGGCGAGTTTGATTTTCGCTGACGTTCTCACATACAGAGTTTTATTAAAATAGCCATTGATACAAATATTCTTGACAAAAATTTTGCTTCCTGATGTCACGTGACATTATCTGGAAATGGACATTGAAAGAAATAGTGGTACTGTCAAAATATGAAAGTGTAAAAAGGAACTGGATTTTATATTCATATTTTCCCGTTTTTTAGCCTGTGTGTTATTCAGACACAGAAATGCAACATGGGCATTCATCTTGTTCTTCATAATTAAGTTTTATCAGACTTAAAACGGAGGAGGACTGCACAATTTGTTTGTATGTTTTTTTTTTTTTTTTTTTTTTTTTTTTTTTTTTTTTTACTTATATTTCTTTATTTATGCTTATGGATATATCTTTAAGGTTACAGATTACCTTGAAATTGGTCAAACTGTCGATGTTTGTCTTTTAACATTAAACGAAACCTTCTTTATTTATGAATATTTTCACACCTCATTTTCACATATGCGACAATTTTATCGCACGATATAGTAAACTTTGTTAATAAATGAAGCGTAATTATCCTTAAAAATGAAAATTCTAAACTGATTTTTCTTCCTCTTCGTATTTTTGTATTTTGCTTATTCGATAAATACTAAGATTTTTTTTTTCGCTAATTTAGATAGAGGCTTGAAAATTTTTTTCTTCTTTTTACTAACTTTTAATGTATACGAGCATATCCAAAACCCTCCAAATTCTTTAAAAGCTTTAATTGAATCAATGTCGGGTAGTTCATAAATTTAATACCATCAGAAAGTTTAAATCATGACTTATTTCCCATTGTGGCAAGTTTATTAACATTTTTCTCAGTTTTACAAGAAAGAACACAAAAAGAATTACTTCAGCAAAATGGAAAAACATGTAAAATAAAAGAGGAAAAACAAAAGAATCTCAATTGCAGAGACACCTGTTTCATAAACTCTGTGACAGTCGTGAAGTGAGAGTCATTTTCGCTGACGTTCTCACATACAGAGTTTTATTAAAATAGCCATTGATACAAATATTCTTGACAAAAATTTTGCTTCCTGATGTCACGTGACATTATCTGGAAATGGACATTGAAAGAAATAGTGGTACTGTCAAAATATGAAAGTGTAAAAAGGAACAGGATTTTAAATTCATATTTTACCCCATTTTTTATCTTATGTATTATTTAGAGACAGAAATGCAATATGATTTTTCATCTTATTCTTCATAATTAGATTCCGTTAGACTTAGAATGGACGAGGATGCACAATTTGTTTGTATGTATTTTTTTTTTTTTTTTTTTTTTTTTTACTTATTTCTTTTCTATATATGTTTATAGATATCTTATTCAGTAAGTAAGTACAGTAAATTTTAAATACAAATGCATACAAACGCGGCCTAGACGGAAAAATCAGTGTCAATCACCAGTGACTGGCATGGCACACAACGTGTTAAGTAAAAAAGAAAAAAAAAAGTAAAAAAATTATAAAAAATATTTTAAAGATTAAAACCACATAAAAATAATTTTTTAAAAAACTGTACTTTTTTTCTTTAACAAATATTTATTGAATTTATGGTGCAAAACACTGTATGGAGAAAATTCTGGTTGAATTACCGTACAGAATGAATAATAGTTTTCGAACTGTATTTCCCTCTTTCGGAAAAATAAAATTGTTACATAAACAACCCCCCCCCCCCCCAAATAATTATTGAAACGCATAGAGAAAAAAAAAAAATTAAAGTAAAAAAAAAAAAAAAAAAAAAAAAAAAAAATAGTTAGAAAGAGTAATTTTTTGTCTCTGTTTCTGTCTCTCTTTATTATTATTATTATTATTATTATTATTATTTTACAAACATTTATAGAATTTATGGTACAAAACACTTCTTGAAAAAAAAAAAAAAAAAAAAAAAAAAAAAAAACTGATTGGATTATCATAAACAAGATATAATAATTTTTGAACTGTATTTTCCTCTTCCTAAAAAATAAAATTACTTTCTGAGTAAACCATCTACAAATTCTATAAAAGCTTTAATTGAATCAATGCCAGGTAGTTCATGAATTTAATACCATTGTAAAGTTTAAATCATGACTTATTTCATATCGTAGCAAGTTTGTTAACATTTTTCTCAGTTTTACAAGAAAAAACACGAAACAGAATTACTTCAGTAAAATAGAAAGACATGTAAAATAAAAGACGAAAACAAAAGAATCTCAAATGCAGAGACACCTGTTTCATAAACGCTAGGGCAGTTGTGAGGAGAGCGTCATTTCCGCTAAAGTTCTCACATATTACAGAGCTTTATTAACATAGCCATTGATATAAATATTCTTGAAAAAAATTTGCTGCCTGATGTCACGTGACATTATCTGGAAATGAACATTGAAAGCCAAACATTGAAAAAAATCATTGAAAATCATGACTTATTTCACATCGTGGCAAGTTAAATAACATTTTTCTCTGTTTTACAAGAAAAAACACAAAAAAGAATTATTTCAGCAAAATGGAAAAGGCATGTAAAATAAAAGAGGAAGTACAAAAGCGTCTTAAGGGTGTACTCGAAAAAACGCTTTTCCATCTTGAACGGCTCGAAATTTTCCGATACAATTTCAGACACATTTTTAAACGGAGAATCATGAAATTTGCTGAGAGGATTTTTGAAGGGACGTATGAGGTGCCGAATGATGTTTTTTTACGCTCAATTTATTAGAATTTGAGTTATAAACAATTATCTTCTCAGTATGACCCCTTTTTTCGTTCTCACATCTCCCGCTTGGGAAAAATCGGTTCGAAATGATTGCTTTTTTTGCGATATTTTCTGCATTTATCAAAGAATCGACAATTACGACACCTTGTGTACTTTCCAAATAAGAGATTTTGAAAGTTTGGTGTATTTGAGAGCAATAATAAGTTCAAAAATAAATCGGAAAATAGGCAGTTTGAATCGAAATACACCCTTAAACTGCAGAGACACCTCTTTCATAAACACTGAGACAGTTGTGAGGAGAACGTCTTTTTATATGAATTTCTCACTTACAGAGTTTTATGAAAATAGCTGTTGATACAAATAAATATTCTTCACAAAAATTTTGCTGCCTCCCGACATCCTGATGTCACGTGACATCATCTGGGAATGGATACTGAAGGAAATAGTGGTACTGTCAAAATATGAAAGTGTAAAAAGGAACAAGATTTAATATTCATTTTTTTCCCGTTTTTTAGCCTGTGTGTTATTCAGACACAGAAATGCAATTTGTGCAATCATCTTGTTCTTCATAATTAAGTTTTATCAGACTTAGAACGGAAGAGGACTACACAATTTATTTGCATGTATTTTTTCTTTTTACATATTTTTCTCTATCTATGCTTATGGAAGACATTCAGCAAAAGAAAACTTTTTAAAAAATATTTAAAGTGAGAGCCTGTTGAATTTCCTTCATTTTTTTAATATATACGAGCATATCCAAAACCCTCCAAATTCTTTAAAAGCTTTAATTGAATCAATGTCTGGTAGTTCATAAATTTAATACCACCGAAAAGGTTAAATCATGACTTATTTCACATTGTGGCAAGTTTATTAACATTTTTCTCAGTTTTACAAGAAATCACAAAAAAGTATTACTTCAGCAAAATGGAAAGACATGTAGAAGAAAAGAGGAAATACAAAAGCGATTCAAACTGCAGAGACACCTGTTTCATAAACACTGTGAGAGTTGTGAGGAGAGCGTCATCTTTGCTGACTCTCTCACATACAAAGTTTTATTAAATTCGCCATTGATACAAATATTCTTGACAAAACATTTTGCTGCCTCCCGGCAGCTTGATTTCATTTGACATTATCTGGAAATGGACATTGAAAGAAATAGCAGTACTGTCAAAATATGAAAGCGTAAAGGAGAGCTGGATTTTATATTCATGTTTTTCTCGTTTTTTAGCCTATGTATTATTCAGACGCAGAAATGCTGTATGAGTATTCATTTTATTTTTCATAATTAAGTTTCATCAGACTTAGAACGGAGGAGGATTGTAGAATTTGTTTTTATGTATATATTATATATTTTTCTATATATGTCTATGAATGACTTTTAAAATGGACAGAACAACTTAAAATTGGTCAAAATATCGAATATATATATATTTTTTTACTATTAACTGATAAATTCTTTAATATTTTGATACCTCATTTTTACCTATATCCCAATTATATTACGAGTATTTTTTTTTAATAGATCCTGCAAAAACACTCACACAAATAAACAAAATATAAAAATTAAACTGATTTTTCTCACTGTTCTTATTTTGATAGCTTGCTTGTTCGATAATATACAAAGGCTTTTTTGCTAATTTAGAATACAGGTTTTTTTTTTTTTTTTAATCTGTTCTCACATGGTGCATTTAATATTTTTATGCATCTATTTAACATTCAAATTTATAGTTATTTTTTAAAAAATATTCAAATTCAGAGTTTGTTGAATTTCCTTCATTTTTAGGGTTTCGTTCCCTTGACGAAACCTTATTCCTCTTTGTCATTTGTCTGTCCGTCACAGTGTCCGTACAGAAAAATTGTATAAATTAGGGACTTCAAATTTTGTGTACTTATAGCTGAATACCTCATGTCACACTACAAATCATAAAATTTTGAAAAAATCTATTATGTTAATTAAATTAGTTTTTTTCAATCTCAACCGTTTATTTTCATAGAGAAAGAAAAAAAAAATAATTAAAATTGACAATTTTCTGTCTCTTTTTTTTTCTTATCAATATTTACTGAATTCATGGTACTTGAAAAAGATTCTGGTTGGATTGCTGTAAAGAAGGAATGATAATTTGTTAATTCTTTTTCGCTCTTTCTAAAAAATAAAATTTTTACATAACCAAAACCTCACAAATTCTTTAAAAGCTTTGAATGAATCAATGTCGTGTAGTTCATAAATTTAATACCATCGTAAAGTTAAAATCATGACTTATTTCACATCGTGGCAAGTTTATTAACATTTTTCTCAGTTTTATAAGAAAACGCAAAAAAGAATTACTCCAGTAAGATAGAAAGACATATAGAACAAAAGAGAAAACACAAAAGCGTCTCAACTGCAGAGACACCTGTTTCATAAACGCTGTGACAGTTGTGAGGAGAACGTCATCTTCGCCAACACTCTCACATACAGAGTTTTATTAAAATAGCCATTCATACAACTGTTCTTGAAAAAAATTTTGCTGCTTCCCGACAGCCTGATGTCACGTGATATTATCTGTAAATAAACATTGAAAGAAATAGTGATACTGTCAAAATGTAAAAATCGTAAAAATAAACTGGATTTTATAGTCATATTTTTTTCGTTTTTTTAGACTGCATTATCCAGAAATGGACATTGAAAGAAATAGTGTTACTGTCAAAATAGGAAAGTGTAAAATGGAACCGGATTTTCTATAAATATTTTTCTTGCTTTTTAGCCTATGTATTATTTATACACAGAAGTAAAATGTGAGTATTCATGTTATTCTTGATAGTTAAGTTTTATCAGACTTAGAACGGAGGAAAATTGCAGAATTAGTCGTTGAACCAGAAGCCAAAATTAGGGTTTTTGGTTTCATCTCTGGGGACTTGGTGATATGTATCTTTTTGGATTCACAATGGTCCAAGGAGTTCATTTTCTGACGATATTATTAAATTTGTGGTAGCTTAAAGACGCCATATTGAAAACATGAGCGCCATCTATCGCACATAATGATTTTTTTTTTTTTTTTTTTTTTTTTTAACTAATAGCACATAATTAAATTTCAATGAAAAAATGCAGAGAACAAATATTACTGGACATATTACGTTATACAAATTATATATTTGTTAAGATTTTATTTTAATATGACTATTTTCAATTGGATAAACTGATCAAATATATTTGGGATGAAAGAAAATCGAAATCTTGTTTTGCTTTATAATGCATATTATTTTCATGTGGATAAGACACAGAAATTCAGGAAAAAAGTAGTACTGATGAAACTATTGTACTTAGTCTGTTAAGAATTAACCCTTTCGGGACCACGGGTGCATATATGCAACTTCAAAATATGCTTTCATCGCTTGTTTTTGATACCTTTAAAAAAGTAAAATTTTCCTTATCTTATTAAGACATTCTCTTGTTTGTTAAACTAAATTTAATTGTTTGATAAAATGGGATGTCAACTGAATTAAATTCTTGTAAAAGATGCTGGTCTCGAACGAATTAATAGATAACAAAAATCTTAGTCTTCTTCACTTCTATCATAATTGGTTCACATTCCTGTATCCAAATAACTTCAATCGTCATAGAACAGTTTTATGTTCTGCATATGCTTGTACATTAGGTTATTAAATAGACACGCACATGATGGTGTGTCACATATTCTTGAACAAGATATGACACCAGTTCCAAAGCAGCTCCAGGATCAAGAGGAAAGCCATTCCACTGGATCTCTGGAGAGCTTTTTCTCTCACTATCTGTTCAAAAATCCAACCATATTTATCTGGGAATGGAAGATCAGGCCTGTAGGCATTTCTTCCAAACAAGACCATGGTAATTGACTCGCATTACCTACAAGTAGAGTGTATTACTACATCACAAAAGGCAATGCGACTCCACAGACTTTTTGTTTGACAGAAAAAAAAATATTGAATATAGTGCAATTCCTTGATGTTTGAGTATTTTTGTTTTCCATAATAGAGATGGTAAACGTACGACTCAAGCTATTTCTTTGTTTCCTTTAATAAATCAGCTTCAGCATCAAACACCTTAAGTGCATCTCTAAACTTGTGTTCTGATTCATCATTTCCCCTTGCCTGCAAAAGCACTTATTGCATTTACAGAGAATGCATTATGTATCTCTTTACCCATAGAAGTCCATACATCTCACTCAAATAGCAGTATTTTCTTTACCCTGTCATTGGATCCAAATTCCACAAATATTAATCCTTCGTTTTCTAAAGAAAACAGTGTTGAGATTATGATAATATTTATAAATATTTCGCGTACAATAATAAAATATCATACAAACTAAAAAAAAGGTAAGTAAAATACTTACCATTCCAGGGTTATTCGCCTTCAGAAAAGACCAGAACACTAATACGAAATCCCAGTCAAGCAACGAAATCGAAACTTTGTGAAATAATCGGCAGCTTCATTCTTTTTATAATTATTTATATGACACTTAAACTTACAAAACACTTACTATTTACAATTATTTACAAAAATTGCTTTTCGTTTAAATTCTAAGAATCATATTCTGTTTTTCTAGAAGGGGAAAATAAACCCGCTTCTTCTTAACATCGTAAATAACATTCTAATTCTGAAAACATTAAAAAAGTGGCTGTTGCCAAAATTAAAAGAGAAAAGTTAATGTTCTAAAATAAATGTTCATAGAGGCTTGCGTTTTGCAATATCCTCCCACCTTTGAGGTTCAGGTCTAGTGAAGCTCAAAACAGTTCTACAAGTTCAGTCGTTGCGGCTGCTTCAGCTTTCTTCACAGGCTCAACTACAGATGCAGAATCAGAAGCATGGTCTACAGGCTCAGCTGGAGTTGAAGAATCTGAAGTAGGAGTGCTGTTCGCAGGCTCAACTACAGATGCAGGATCAGAGGCACGGTCTACAGGCTCAGGAACAGGCGTGTCATCTAGAGGGACAGGTATTCTACGAACTAAAAAAGGATGCATTAGTTTATCATCAATTTTGAGAATATATAATTTTTTAATAGATCTTAGAGAAGAACCGGTTTTTGCTTTCATATCATGCATTTCATCTTGGAGCTTCTGTATCATAATCAACTGATTTTTTGACAAATTTTCTGCAGCCTGACATTTATTCTGAGTAGATTTGAATTTATTCTGGAGGTCTTCAATGTATTTTTCATAATCTAAAGCTTTCTTTTCTAGTAGCTTTGAATTTATTTTATGCTGTAATTCACTGATCGGTTCTTCAAGTTTTTCTTCGTTTGCTCTTTCAAAAGCTAAAAGTTTCTGCAATTCTTTAAGTATCAAATCATAATCTGGCTGCTCCTTCTCTCGTTCTCTTTGTTGATTGCCAATTTTCCTTTTTAGATCCTGAATAAGATTTTCACACTTTTCTTTCTCTAAATACCATTTATTTTCATTTTCAACAACAGTTCGTTCTAGATCTTCTTTTTCTTGCAATAATTTTTTACGATCTGTTCGAAGTTCATTTTCTTTTCGAGCTTTTTCAATAGTCAAAGCTCCAAGGCTTGATTTAAGTTTTATTTGTGACTTACAGGCTTGCAGTTGATCTTGCAATTGAGAATTCTTACATTTCAGCTCTTTGATTTCCTTTTCAGCTTTGACATCAGAGAGCAAAGAAGCAAATGTTTTGTTGTATTTCTCTTTAAGAGCATTTTCAGCTTTAGATTTCAGAACTTTTAACTCTCCTTTTAACTGTAGAATTTCAGCATGGCATTGAACATGGGCATTTTCTGAAGGTTTAGAACTAGAATCAGGCAAAGTCCCAGTACAGGTATCAGGTTGATGTTGGACATCTTTTAAGCAACTTTTATGAATACTTTTACCTTCAACTCTAGACTGCTTATACTTCCAAAACCTAAAAATCCAGGCAGTTACTTTTATCATTTTCAAATATGAAGATGTATTTTCGTATAATTCAATTGGACTTTGAGATATATTTATCACATTGATCACTGTCTTTCTTTTTCTAGTGTTAATGATTTCTAAGTCGGGATTTAAAATATATTTAGGCCAAAATTCTTGAGGTTTTTTCAACCAATCAGGAACCTCCCACCAGAGGGATTGTTTAAGAGATTCTGCAGAATATCCACGGGAAGGTAGATCGGCTGGGTTAAGAGTTCCGGGCACATAGTGCCAATTTTCTGGATTACTAAGCGATTTAATTTCTTTTACATGATTGTACACGAAGGGAGCCCAACTTCCACTTTTCTTTATGCAATATAATGCATTACTAGAATCTGACCAGAAAAAAGTTGGAAGATTTCCTAACTTTAAGTCGGAATTAACCCTTTTAGACAATCGAGCACCATCTACTTTATTTTCAACTTCTTCATCAGATACTTCTATGCTTTCCTCTTCATCTGCATCTTCTTCAGAAACTTCTTCTTCTGCTTCAGATGCACTAGTTTCACCTTCTTCATCTGATTGGCTTGCATTGTCATCAATAGCTGATTCATCTGAAGAAAGATCATCATTAATTTCAGAAATTCCTAGTTTTGCTTTACAAGGTTCTATAGTTTCATTCAATTTTAAGTAAAATGAATCTGTTTTCTTAGTTGCTTCTGAGACTATGCTAACATCTTCATTTGTTTCTTGACTTTCAATTGGTTGAGAGGCAGGAAGAGTAATAGATTCCTTAAATATAGGTGATATCACTTTACATTTTTCTGTAGGAGTTCTATCTGTAACTTCAGGAATGTTTTTCTCACCTTCTTCATTTTTATCCTTGATCTTATCTTCATTCTGAATATCATCTTTCTCCGAATCAACATTAAGAGATACATAACCTTTAATTCTCTGAAGAGCTAATTCTAGTTTACGTGATTGATCTGAATCTGATAATTTAATAGATTCTTTTTCAGAAACATTGGTTGAATCAGTTCTTTTATTTTGAGCATTATCTTCAGGTTCATCTGTAGATTTTGTCAGATCTATAGACATCTGTTCATTTGTTGATTTTGTTTCATCTTTCAATTCATCAACAGATTTTAAATCTTCTACAGATTTTGATTCAGTAGTTGATTTGGAGTCATCTGCAGACAGTTCTTTTTCTGAAACATTAGAATCTGTAGATATCCTTTGTTTACTGAAAGGGAATGAGGGAGATTTAGCTCCAATTTTATCAAAAATAGGATTGGAGTGAACATCAGGTTGTTTTTGACCAAGGCTTCTTTCTTTTATGACCGCTCTGTGTGCCAATAAAAATTCGGTTTCCGTTCCTGGAGTTGATTCAACCTCTTCAATAATACCTTTTTGTAGCCACTCATTAGAGACCGCTTCATAGGCATCTAAATTGTCGGATTTCTTTAAGGAATCTACGCAGTTTTTCAATCTACGTTCTGCAATTTTCCGACCACTGGGGAGAGAGGGATGACCAACAATCCAGGGAAGACTGACCTGATAACGTCCTTCATTGTTTATTCGAATATTTCTGTTGAAATGATCTTTTACAATACCTTCAAGTTCTAAACTGGATTCTTTATCACCTGGATCAAGAATTCCTAAAGTATCTAATCTCCACAGATCTGTTAATTTGACTTCACTTACGTGCAGCGATAAAACAACTTTCGTGGAATCATTTGTATCTTCTTCATTAGTTTTTCCCATTAATGTCCACCCTAGTTTTGTCTGTATAGCAGTTAAATTACGGTTTAAGGATTTAATTTTCACCGTCAATAACTTCCCATAAATATCAGCTCCAATAAGTAAACTTATTTCCTGTTGATTTGTAATTTTTTGATTCCCTGTATATGCATCATAATCTGAGAATATTATACCATTTCTTTTAGCTTCCTTTATCCAAGGCCCATTTCTTATCTTAGGAACTTCAGTACATATTTTGTCTTGATCATAAACATCAAAATTGCATTTAAATGTGTTTTCTAAATTACTTAAATGTATTTTATATCTCTTATGAAGGTGTGTTTCTTGAATCCCACCAAAAAGGCCGTGAACCATTTTTTCTTCTCCCACAGCTTTATATCCCATAAGATTAATAACATTCTTACTTAAATAAGACCTTTGAGATCCAGAATCTATTAAACAACGTACTAACATGTGTTTATTTTTATCTTTAAGCTCTAAACGTACAATTAAGGTCTGCATTAACACAGCACGATTACAAGTTTTATTTGACAAAGACGTGCTTTCATTATTTTCTTGTGATTTACCCTTTTCTTTTTCAGGACATAAAATTCTATAATGCCGTTTTGAACAATTAGTGCATTTAACGAATTTTCTGCAATTTTTGGCTATGTGCCCTGCATTTTTGAGACAAATAAAACAATAACCATACTGCTTTAAACTTTCCTTCTTACCCTGTAATGATTTATTTTTAAATAATTCACATTCAGTCAAGAAATGTTTTCCTTTACATTCGGGGCATGTAATTTGTTTAGAAAATGATACAGTTTCATTAATCAAACCAGAGGCGGTAGGAATCGTTTTTGGCGACTGCTTGTCGCGAACTAACTTTCCAGACGTAATATCTACATTCGAAGATTCTTGATTAGAAATTAAAAAAATAGTTCTTTCTCGCGAAATGACTTCCATTTTCAAGCATTCTATGATATCTGTAACTTTTAATTCTTCATCATTACTGCATTTTTTTGTTATTTGTAACACTATGTCAGAAGGTAATAATTTAATCAGAATGGGGGCAAGTAACGCTGAATAATTTTAAATCTCTATTCCTAAAGAATTAAGACTACGGATTTCGGTTTGGCAAGTGTCCAATAATCTGCGAAGTGCATAAACGTCATTGGATTTCTTAACTGAATTAAGTGATAACAATTTATTAAGATGTGAGTTTATTACCAAATGTTTCTTCCCGAATCTTTCTTTTAGAGTTTCTATTGCTGATAAATAGTTACTGTTAGTTAAGCTATATCCCTTTATTGAATTAGCAGCATTAGAAGTCAGATATGACTTTAAATAGTTAAATTTTTCTACGTCAGACAATTCAGAATTTTTATGAATTGTTGTTTCAAATTGATCCCAAAATCGTTGCCAATCCGAGGGATCGCCGTCAAATTTTTCAATTACCAACTTCGGCAAATTTATACGAATGGATTCCAATCCTTGAATCACAACTCTTTCTTGAGAGCTATTCACTGTCGTAGTAGAAACATTCATATTAGATTTAGTTTCTAATTTTAATTTGGCCCGTTTTACTTTTGTTTTCCAAATTACTAAATTCGAATTATACTCATCACATTTTAAAACTTCAGCTTCTAAATCCTCTAATTTAATAGTGTTTTGAATTTCAGTATCAAGATAATGAAGCTCTTTTTGTTTTAAATCTAATTCAGCAAGAAATTGCTCTAATAATTCTTCATCGGCACTATTTTCAGAAATTGCCGCTTCTATTCTATTAATTAATTTCGTTGTTTGACTTCTCACGGTAGTGCGTTTTGTTTTGTTAATTGCATCCATTATTTAAATCAATATTCTATCAATTTATCAAAATAAAACAATTGCAATTATCTATTATAAACAAAGCACTAAAATAATTCTATTTCATATTATTCAGTTCTGATTCAAGTATTAGGCAATCAGTACCTGTTCTCGGGCGCCATAAATTTCGGATACAATAATAAAATATCATACAAACTAAAAAAAAGGTAAGTAAAATACTTACCATTCCAGGGTTATTCGCCTTCAGAAAAGACCAGAACACTAATACGAAATCCCAGTCAAGCAACGAAATCGAAACTTTGTGAAATAATCGGCAGCTTCATTCTTTTTATAATTATTTATATGACACTTAAACTTACAAAACACTTACTATTTACAATTATTTACAAAAATTGCTTTTCGTTTAAATTCTAAGAATCATATTCTGTTTTTCTAGAAGGGGAAAATAAACCCGCTTCTTCTTAACATCGTAAATAACATTCTAATTCTGAAAACATTAAAAAAGTGGCTGTTGCCAAAATTAAAAGAGAAAAGTTAATGTTCTAAAATAAATGTTCATGGAGGCTTGCGTTTTGCAATACCAGACGCTAAAGCATGGTGTATGCAAAATATGAGTTGTGACATTACCACCGCTTCTTGGAAGCAGGTCAATTTAGTGGATTCTTCAACTAATTATTTCTTGAATTTATTTTGCATTCTTGAGAAATGAAATGCATAGGTTCTTTCTTGTTCTCTTCATCAGATAAAATCTGTTTCCATTTTCGTACTGTTTGTCTAGGAAAATATAACTGTTATAACATCACCACCAGTTCATATTTTCGTCCATTTATTTTTATTGATAACTGACTGTATGTATCAAATGCAACATCTATCCTTTGAGAGGATGTATATTCTTGTATTATTTCATAAAACAGATTCTTTGCTAGTTGTTCAAATGATTGTAGCTCCTATGGTAGCTTTGATCAAAGCACATTCTGTCATTTATATTAACAACATCATCATTTGCATTCTTTCAACAGTCGCAACTTTGTCATAACATCTACCAGTTTGATTTTTCAGTTTTAGGGATTATTGAAGAAGCCCTAGATGATAGGAAAAGACAGTTCTTATATCCAAATTTCTTTGCTCTGCAAGAATCTTCATCTGAGAAAACAAATTTCCTTTTGTCATGGCAACAAACTCTGATTTATTTAATTTCAAATTCTCTTTCTTTTTCAAGTCACAAATTGTGTTTAGCTTATTAGAAATTTGAAAGATCCTTCTGCCTTTGAGTCTTCAGACAGATATTCTCTCTTGGACTTTTGGTAAATTTTTTCAGTCATCTAATGAGCTTTAATCACGTCTTCGACAATTTCTGGATTTGTAATTGCTCTAGTTGATTCTATTAGCCTGTCTATATTTATCTATTAATTGATAACCATGTTCTGTAAATATGTAAATATGAGATATCACGTTCGTCTTTCTGGATCTTGCTCAAAGACTGATCTGGATGTAGAATTGATTTTTGTGAAGAACTGATTTTTGTTCTTTTACAAATCATGTGAAGAAATTCTGCCCTGGTAACAAAAATATCTTTTAAGTGCGGCTGGTCTTTGACAGAACTTTGTTGAAGCTTTTGACCCCTGCGTGTCTTTACTTATTGCCTCTTTAATCGTCCTGTTAATTTTACAGCATGTAAAACCAAGAAAATCTTTTCTATTAGTGTGCTTATCGGCAGAATTTTGAAATGGCGTCCATTGGTTACTCTGTTTTTGAAAATACCATGGATAAATGTTATGTTGTGGTGAATCCAAAAATGTCAGATTTACAAAGTCCACTGACATGAAAATACACGAGCCTCTGGCTCAACGACGGCGGCCATTTTCCAATATGGCGCCCATAAGCTACCTTGGCTTTGTAAATATGGATAAATGTCATAATGTTGTGGTGAATCCAAAAAATGTATGTGTATGATTTAACAAGTCCTCTTTCATGACACCACGCGAGCTCCGGGCACAACGGTGGCAGCCACTTTTCAATATGACGTCCATTAGCTATTCTTATTTTGAAAATATCATGGATAAATGTCATTCTGATGTTGTTGTGATTCCAAAATAGTATGGTTTGACAAGTTCCCAGACATGAAACCACTCAAACTCCTGGCTCAACGACTAAATTTGTTTATATGTATTTTTTTAGGCTTTTGTCCATCTGACGAAATCCTATTCATCTCAGTCCTCTGTCTGTCTATTAGTCCCAGAGTTCGTACACAAAATTGTATTAATCAGAGACTTCAAAATTAGTGTACTTACAGCTGAATACCTCGTGAAACAAGGTATTCAGTAATACAAATTATAAAATTATGAAAAAGTCTTATAATTTTAATTAAATTGATTTTTTCATTGTCATCCGTTTATTTTTGCGATTTCAATTGTAAGAGAAAACTTTGATTTCAATGCTTTACCTGTAAACATCATAGCTTGCAGGTAAAGCATTTCGCTAATCACATAATAATGCTTCTTTTACGAATATTTATTAAAGTTATGGCGCAACACTCTTCTTCTTCTTCTTCAAAAAGAAAAAAAAATCGGGTTGGATTACCATAAAAAAAGGGATAATGTTTTTTGAATTCTATTTTCCTCTTCCTAAAAAATAAAATTACTTTCTAAGCAAACCATCCACAAGTTCTTTAAAAGCTTTAATTATCAATGCCGGGTAGTTAACAAATTTAATATCATGGAAAACTTTAAATCCTCACTTATTTCACATCGTGGCAAGTTTATTAACATTTTTCTCAGTTTTACAAGAGAAAACACAAAAAGAATTACTTCAGCAAAATGGAAAAGGCATGTAGAACAAAAGAGGAAACACAAAAGAATCTCAACTGCCGGGACACCTGTTTCATAAATACTGTGACAGTCGTGAAGTGAGCGCCATCTTCGCTAACACTCTCACATACAGAATTTTATTAAAATAGCCATTGATACAAATATTCTTCACAGAAGTTTTGCTGCCTCCCGACAGCCTGATGTCACGTGACATTATCTGTAAATGGACATTGAAAGAAATAGTGGTACTGTCAAAATATAAAAATTGTAAAAAAGAAACTGGATTTTATATTCATATTTTCCCGTTTTTTTAGACTGCATTATCTAGAAATGGACATTGAAAGAAATAGTATTACTGTCAAAATAGGAAAGTGTAAAAGGGAACTGGATTTTGTATTAATATTTTCCCCGTTTTTTAGCCTATGTCTTATTTATACACAGAAGTGAAATGAGAGTATTCATCTTATTCTTGATAATTAAGTTTTATCAGACTTATAATGGAGAAGGATTGCACAATTTGTTTATATGTATTTTTTAGGCTTTTGTTCATCTGACGAAATCCTATTCATCTCAGTCCTCTGTCTGTCTGTTAGTCCCAGAGTTCGTACACAAAACTGTATTAATCAGAGACTTTAAAATTAGTGTAATTACAGCTGAATACTTCGTGAAACAAGGTATTCAGTAATACAAATTATAAAATTATGAAAAAGTCTTATAATTTTAATTAAATTGATTTTTTCATTGTCATCCGTTTATTTTTGCGATTTCAATTGTAAGAGAAAACCTTGATTTCAATGCTATACCTGTAGACATCATAGCTTGCAGGTAAAGCAGTTCGCAAATCACATCATAATGCTTCTTTTACGAATATTTATTAAAGTTATGGCGCAAAACTCTTCTTGAAAAAAAAATCGGGTTGGATTACAATAAGAAAGAAGTAATAATGTTTTTTGAATTCTATTTTCCTCTTCCTAAAAAATAAATTTACTCTCTAAGCAAACCATCCACAAATGTTTTAAAAGCTTTAATTGAATCAATGTCGGGTAGTTTAAAAATTTAATATCATGGAAAACTTTAAATCCTCACTTATTTCACATCGTGGCAAGTTTATTAACATTTTTCTCAGTTTTACAAGAGAAAACACAAAAAGAATTACTTCAGCAAAATGGAAAAGGCATGTAGAACAAAAGAGGAAACACAAAAGAATCTCAACTGCAGGGACACCTGTTTCATAAACACTGTGATGTGACAGTCGTGAAGTGAGCGCCATCTTCGCTAACACTCTCACATAGAGAATTTTATTAAAATAGCCGTTGATACAAATATTCTTCACAGAAGTTTTGCTGCCTCCCGACAGCCTGATGTCACGTGACATTATCTGTAAATGGACATTGAAAGAAATAGTGGTACTGTCAAAATATAAAAATTGTAAAAATAAACTGGATTTTATATTCATATTTTCCCGTTTTTTTTAGACTGCATCATCCAGAAATGGACATTGAAAGAAATAGTAGATTTTGTATTAATATTTTCCCCGTTTTTTAGCCTACACTCTAAAAAAAAAAGTGTCGATCTACTAAAAAAACTTTAGTGATCCTTGTAATTACTAAAAAAATTTTAGTAATCTTAGTCGGTTACAAGAAAATCTGTAAGAATTACTAGAAAAAGTTAGCAACGAATAGAGTTAATAATTTTATATTTTTGATAGCTATTGGTGTGACTCACTTGGTGTGGCCTTGATAGCATAGTGGTTATAGTAACGGACTCCAGGCTAAAAGGTCCCGGGTTCGAAACTTGCCACCGCCAAATACTCCCCGAATGTATGTAGTGACTCGTTAATAAAGTGATTATGAAAATCCTGTCGAAGCGGGTAGGAATTTTTGGTGCTGCCATCTATTGCGGTTTTGCCGAAAATTTTCCGCTTCAGAAGTCTGGATGCAGGTCGAAGGAAGCTCCTGCCTTTCGTCGCGCACGTAATGGTTATTAAAAATAATATTTGAGCTATTACTAAAATTTTCTTGGTGGCTCATACTAAAAATTTTTAAGTTAGTTATACAAAAAGTTCTTTTGTTCAGTTTACAAAAGAAATGCTTGTTTCACTTGCAAAAAAAAAAGTTTGTAATGGTTGCTAAAAAATTCCGTGGAATACAAATTTACTAAGAAATTTTTAGTAACCTCTTGAATTTTTTTTTTACAGTGTATGTGTTATTCATACACAGAAGTGAAATGTGAGTATTCATCTTATTCTTGATAATTAAGTTTTATCAGACTTAGAATGGAGGAGGATTGCACAATTTGTTTATGTGTATTTTTTAGGCTTTTGTTCATCTGACGAAAACCTATTCATCTCAGTCCTCTGTCTGTCTGTTAGTTCCAGAGTTCGTACACAAAACTGTATTAATCAGAGACTTCAAAATTAGTGCACTTACAGCTGAATACAAGCTATTCAGTTATACAAATTATAAAATTATGAAAAAGTTTTATAATTTTAATTAAATTGATTTTTTCATTGTCATCCGTTTATTTTTGCGATTTCAATTGTAAGAGAAAACCTTGATTTCAATGCTTTACCTGTAGACATCATAGCTTGCAGGTTTATTTTTGCGATTTCAATTGTAAGAGAAAACCTTGATTTCAATGCTTTACCTGTAGACATCATAGCTTGCAGGTAAAGCATTTCGCTAATCACATAATAATGCTTCTTTTACGAATATTTATTAAAGTTATGGCGCAAAACTCTTCTTAAAAAAATCGGGTTGGATTACCATAAAAAAACGGATGATGTTTTTTGAATTCTATTTTCCTCTTTCTAAAAAATAAAATTACTTTCTAAGCAAACCATCCACAAATTCTTTAAAAGCTTTAATTGAATCAATGCCAGGGAGTTCATGAATTTAATACCATCGGAAAGTTTAAATCATGACTTATTTCACATTGTGGCAAGTTTTTTAACATTTTTCTCAGTTTTACAAGAAAAAACACAAAAAGAATTGCTTCAGCAAAATGGAAAGACATGTAGAACAAAAGAGGAAACACAAAGGAATCTCAAGCTGCAGAGACACCTGTTTCATAAACACTGTGACATAGTTGTAAGGAGAGCGTCATTTTCGCTGACGTTCTCACATACAAAGTTTTATTAAAATTGCCATTGATACAAATATTCTTGACAAAAATTTTGCTGCCTTCCCGACAGCCTGATGTCACGTGACATTATCTGGAAATGGGCATTGAAAGAAATAGTGGTACTGTCAAAATATGAAAGTGTAAAAATGAGTTGCATTTTATATTAATATATTTTTTTTTTTCGGTTTTTAGCCTGTGTATAACTCAGACACATAATTGTAATATGAGTATTCATTTTATTCTTTATAATTTAGTGGATTATATGTTGTGTACAAATTCTATAAGATCATATGCTGCACTGCACTACACTGTAAAAAAAAAAAAATCTGTGAAGGTACTAAACATTTTCTAGGAAACTGGGATTCCAAGAAGTTTTTATGTAACGATAACAGGAAAAATTCATGTAATCGTTTCTGAAACTTGATTTTTTGCTGTTACCGTTATAGGAAAAGGTCTTGGAATCCCAGTTTCCTAGAAAAGGTTTAGTACCTTTGCAGATTTTTTTTTTTTTACAGTGTACTGCACAAAAGAATTACTAGCCATTACGGGATTATGGACAGAAATTGATGAAAAATAGATTTTTACTGGGTTACTTTTTTAGGGATTTGTTCATTCGACGAAGCCCTATTCATCTCAGTCTTCTGTCTTTCTGTCAGTCCCAGAATTTGAACACAAAACTGTAAAACTCAGACTTCAAATTTTGTGTACATGCAGCTGAACACCTCGTGTAACACGACAAATTATAAAATTATGAAAAAGACTTTATAATTTTAGTTAAACTGATTTTTTAGCTGTCATCCGTTCATTTTTTCAATATAAATTTTAAGAGATAACCTTAGTTTTAATGTTTTACCTGTAGACATCATAGCTTGCAAGAAAAGGATCTCGCTAGTAAACACAAAGTTCCAAGTTCAACCCCCGGCGTCGGAAGCTCAAATTTTCCTATTAAGATGGATTTAATTAAAAGAAATTATATATTTTTTGCCAATTTAAGGTTTTGTGTAGATATTTTATTTTATCCTTCACATTCATAATGTTTTTTGGAACTGAATATTCTTCCTATTTAAAGAACAGTTGTGATTTATTAATGATTCATCATTTTAAATTTCATTTAAACACTTTGTTTTCGTTTTTAGAAATTTAAAGTATTATTTATATCTCCGTTACTTTTTTAAAATTTCAGGTTTTCAATAAAATTTGGAATTTTGGATTTAATTTAAATAATTTAATTTGAATATTTTTTGATTGATTAAAATAAATAACTTCTTTTTGTAGTTATTTTAAAATGAAATTTATTGGTTCTACCCTCTACGTAAGAATTTAATAACTATAAATTAACAATTTCGATTTATTAATTAATGAATAAGTCGTTTTGAAAGAAACTTTAAACGAAACCCTCTGTGTGATCTGCGATTACAGTTACACTTACCTACTTCTTTATTTATTTTAAGGGTGCATTCGAAAAAACATTTTTCCACCCACAACAGCGTGAAATTTTCCGATACAATTTCACACTCATTTTTTAAAGTAGAAACATGAAACTTGCTGAGGTAATTTTTAAAGAGATGTAATAAGATGCCGTGTGATTGCATTTTTCGCTAAATTCATTAGAATTTGATTTATAAATAATTACTTTCTCAGATTGACCACTTTTTTCATTCCCAGATCATTAGCATAAGAAAATTTGGCTCAAATCACCAATTTTGGCTGCCTTTTTTTTGCACTATTTTCTGCATTTATTATAAAATCGACAAGCACGGCATATTGTACGCTTTCTAAATAAGATAATTTACCAGTTTGATGCTTTTTACAGCAAAAATGAATTTAAAAATAAATTCGAAAGTAAGCTGTTTGGATTGGAATACACTCTTAAAAGAAAAAAAAATGGCTAAATATTAGAGAAGCGAAACTAATAAAGGCTAAAAAAAGAGAAAGAAATGAAAAGAAACAAATAAAGAAAGAAATAAGAGCGAAAAAAATGCATTTTGAAAAAATATATATACCGTTATGAGGAATTCATTAACTTGTGATATGAGATAGCCGTCATTTAACAAAGAAACAAGAGATTTAATTAAAAAATAATGACTGTTGGGGAAACGATTGCTCAGGAAAAAAACTGTCTTCTGTCAAAAAATTGAGAGAAAAGTTATATAAAATGACAATAACATTTTAAACGGTCAATATATTTTTTTAGAAAGACATTTGCATTTTTTATAGCGTTTCTTTCATCTAAGAAAGCTTATTAATTTGATAGTTCGTAATGAAAAATACTGTGTGAACTGCAATTTATGCATTGCATTTGAAAAAAAATATTAATAATAAAAAATAAAAACAAATAAAGGAAATACAGATTTTTTTTTTTTTTTTTTTTTTTTTTTTTTTTTAAGAAATATGAGATGTTTTAAGTTTCTATTCAGTGATCCTAATTAAATTACTTTTATAAGAATTAAATCAAATAAATAAAACTCTTAAACGTTAAAAAAATTGAAAAATTAAATTAAAAATATAATAAAATAAAAATAAAAACAGGTTAGAGATTGTGGACCAAAACTTAGGAAAATTCATTCCATGTCACTCGTGGTCAGCTTTTCTACATATTTTTGCTGTTTTAACATTATAATTGTATCCTCAATTTAAAACAATTATACTACTGTGAAAATATAGAGGCTTTTATTATCTCTAATGTATAGTTTATGTTTTAATGATTTATAAGTCAATAGATATAGGTCTTTATGTAAATGAGCGCGTCACGAAATGGCTCTGAATCAGGCAGATTACGGATCTTTAGGACTTAAAATGTGGAAATTTTTATTATTTATTACTTTAATTTTTTTTAAATTAAAAACGGGTAGCTTAGTAAGGTCTAGGGTATAAAATGCTGAGATTTTTAAAACTATAAAAAGCTTATTCCACCTCACGTGTAGACCAGAAATTCTACATATTACTGCTATGTATATATATGTAGAGTTTTTTGTTTTGTTATTTCTAATGATAGTTTATGTTTTAACACCATAAAAGTTGATAAATGCAAGTCTTTATGTAAGTGACCTGTTAAAGGGACCTTTTAAACCTATAAAATGTTTGTAACATTTTACATATAACGTGTAGACCAGATATTCTACATATTACTACTGTTTTAATATTGTTGTTAAATCCTCAATTTAAAACAAGCATGTACTATAAAAAAAAAAAAAAAAAAAAAAAAAAAAAAAACAGAATGTTTTGTTATTTCTAATGTATAGTTTATGTTTTAACACGATATAAGTTGATAAATACAGGTTTTTATGTAAGTGACCTGTTAAAGTGATCTTATAAACCTATAAAAAACTCTATTCCATATCATGTGTAGACCAGATATTCTACATATTACTGCTGTTTTAATATTCTTATTAAATCCTCAATTGAAAATACGCTTGTACTATAAAAATCTAGAGTTTTTTTGTTATTTATAGTATATAGTTTATGTTTTAACAACATGTAAGTCGATAAATACAGGTCATTATGTAAATGATGCACGCAGGATATTTTGTCTGTTTTTCATGGAGTGGTTCTGAAAATTTCATTTTTATTTTCTTCCATACTCAAAAGAATAAAATGATGAATTCGCGAAGATTTTCAAAGATATACTGAGACATATCTGAAACCTTGTGATGTCCGTATTTTTGGATTACTTCTGTTGCCATAATGAAAAAAAAGTATTAAAAACTACAAAAAAAAAATTAATACTCAAAAACAAATTGAGATACTGCTTTCAAACAAATTGCATTTAAAACTGCATCTTTTTCTCTATACGACGGTGTGAAAAATGGAAATGTTTAAAAATGTCCAGTACCAAAAATTATTTTTCGGTTGATTGAATTCATTTTTATCCAGAAATGATTTAAATTGCCAGATTCTCTTATTAAGAAACTATATAATGTACGGTGCTTGTCGATTTTTTGATAAGGGCAGAATATATTGCAAAAAGTACTTTTAAAGTTGGCGTTTTAAGGGTGTATTTCGATTCAAACTGCTTATTTTCCGATTTATTTTTGAATTCACTTTTGCTCTCATATGTATCAAACTGACAAATCGTCTTATTTGGAAAGTACACAAGGTGCCGTGATCGTCGATTATTTGATAAATGCAGTAAAAATTGCAAAAAAGCAATCAAAAACGGCATTTTGAACAGATTTTTCCGAAGCCGGAGATTTGAGAGCGAAAAAAAGGGTCATACTGAGAAGATAATTGTTCATAAATCAAAGTCTAATGAATTGATCGCAAAATGACATCACACGGCACCTTGTACGTCCCTTTAAAAATCCCCTCAGCAAGTTTCATGTTTGTACTTTTAAAAATGTGTCTGAAATTGTATCGGAAAATTTCGAACTGTCGAAGTTGGAAAAGCGTTTTTTCGAATACACCCTTAAAACAAATTCCTCGAAGCGTAAGAGCTAAAAGAGAAAAAAAGATGTCATATAGGGGAAATAATTGTTTATAAATCAAATTCTAATTAACTGAGCGAAAAAACTGAGCCTCTTGTACATTTCATCAAAAATCACGTCAGTAAGTTTAATGTTTTGACCTTTGAAAATGAGTCTGTAAACGTGTCTGAAAATTTCGAGCTGTTGAATGGAAAAAAATATTTTTTGAGCACGCCCTTTAACCACAATTTGACTAAACTTCATTATTACACTGCCTTAGGCAGAAATGATATTTAAGTTAATAAGAAGAACTAAAACTAATTCTAAATAAATAATAATTTAGAAAATATTTTGAAGCTTTTATGCTCAATTCATTATCTCCTTTCAGAATTCATTTGAAATTTTTGATTTTTTTTTTTTTTTTTTTTTTTTTTAAGACGTCTTATTAAGGGTGTATTTGAAAAAACGCTTTTCCACCTTCAGCAGCTCGAAATTTTCCGATACAATTTCAGACACATTTTTAAAAGTAGAAACATGAAATTTGCTGAGGGGATTTTTGAAGGGATGTATAAGGTGCCGCGTGATGTCTTTTTACGCTCAATTCATTAGAATTTGATTGCTAAGCAATTAACTTCTCAGGAAGACCCTTTTTTTCGTTCCCAAATCTCCGACTTCGGAAAAATCGGTTCAAATTGCCGTTTTTGATTGCTTTTTTTGCAATATTTTGTGCACTTATCAAAGAATTGACCTTCACGGCACCTTGTGCACTTTCTAATAAGAGAATCTGCGAGTTTCATGTGTTTGAGAGCAAAAGTGAATTTAAAAATAAATCGGAAAACTAGCAGTTTGAATCGAAATACAGCCTTAATATGCATTTACATCTTAAAATTAACCATGATGTCAAATTTCTAGCTTCTTGTCTAACAGTCTACTATATCTCTAGGGTAATGATAAAATTTATTGGCCAATAAAATTGAATTGGTCGTTGAATCCGCTTAGCATGGCCCATTTTTTTGTGATTTCCTGTCGCTATTCTATTTGATGAACGAACTTTATCTTTGAATCCACTTCTCTTGCATTGGCTGTTTCCTTGGGTTTCCTGTGATTTTATTGGCTGGTGAACCTTGCGATTGAATCTACTTCTGCAACATATATTTCGACAATTTTCTTTTCTGAGCAATCATAATTTGGACTGATGACGGTACACTATGCCTATGGAAACTAGTTTGCAGTAAGAAATTAAGTGTTTTGTAACTTTAAACGTTGTTTTTCATTTATTTGTATTGTACGGCGCCAAGTAATTTATCATTGTAATTTAATACAATCCAGTGTTTTTGTTCTCATGAAAAGTTACAACTATTTAACCCTCTATCAACCCTCTATGCAAGTCTCAATCACTTGTTGTCTCATGTTTTATTGTAATTAGCTTATTTTCTAAAGAAATTGACATCTTCTTTTTCTGTTATTAAACACAATGTAACTTTATTCCAATGTATTTATTGTCATTAAAAGTTAATCCCTGAAAAGGCAATATGAAATGCCAATAATAATAATAATAATAATAATAACATAACAATAAAAAGCAGAAATATAGAAACTGTTCCAACTCGTAAAATGTAAATAAATCATTTATTCAAACCCGATCTCACTTTTCCGAATAAAGACATGTCAGAAAATTCAGATAAAAGACTTCGGAATTTACGGAGTCTCTCCATTTACAAGAAAATCGAGAAAATATGGATTATTCTTTTGAAGGGAGTGGCGAAAACAATTCATCATAAAAAACCATGACGTTTCTCCACTTAAAAAAATTGCTCGCACGCATACACAGTGGCAACGTTTGCGTGAACTTAAGGAGGCCATAAATCACTCCGGGAAAAAAATATCCGTCTGCGTATGTATACATCACTGGGAGAAATATAAACGGCATGATGAATGGATCTACAGACATACAACTGAAGCGTTTCTGTGACGGCCCCACTGAAAGGCTTGTGATGTTATTTGGAAATATATATTTTTTATTTTATTTTTCCGTTTTTATTTTAATATCTGATATCTGTACCTGGAGAAAAGTAAATACAATAATGTGAGGAGATAAAATTATAGGGGGGAAATAACGTGAATACATTATATTCATGACTGCGTGCGATATTTTGGAAAGGAATGGAAGAAAGTTATAATTTTAGACTGCAATTCATTATGTTGAAAAAAGTTTATTCTGTTTTCCTTTATTTTTTTTCTTTCTTTTTTTTTTTGGGGGGGGGGGGTTGTGGAGAGATATGTGATGTCGAAAGCAACATGATATCACATATTATTATTGCTTCCTTTTTTAAAAATTAAATGCTCAAGTTTAAAATTTAAATTATCTTTCGCATTTTCAAATTAATTAAACCTCCCTTTTACTATCTAAAAAGAATATATTTATCTCTTTTCACTTGCGCATTATATTCCAGCTACGTAGGTTTTCTCATGCTTAGACGAAGCCGTTAATGAAATAAATCAAAAACAAATCTTTTCTCATCCTAAAATCATTATCTGTGCGAGCATAATTTCGTTTGATCAGAGAATACATAGAAAGATATTTTTAAACCACATGCTCCTTTGCGACAGTAACTTAGCTACTTACTGCATTCATTTACAGATTAATAGACATTACAAGTCCTTTTTTGGCTGAAAATATAATGCTCTGTTTATATTAAAAATCGGCGTCTGAGATCTGTGTTATTCCAGTAGAAATATTTTATCAGCAATCAGTGTTGGCAGGCATATTTGTACGTTGATATATTAATCGCCAAATTAACAGTCCGGTTGGCACGTTTTTAATTTAAACTTTCTTTATGAACTTAACTGTGGGGTTACAGTAATTGAAGGGCAACCACATTTAGCTCGACGCATTTTGGCTATCATATCTGATGTCACGATTCATTCAATCTCTGGCCGTCCTGCTGTAAGGATGTAGAGCTCCTGTATTGACTTTACCGGGGGTCACACCGCGAGAGTGTGATATTTTCCCTCTCCTAATAAATGCCACATATATACTTGAGCATATTCTTCATTGAGTCTCTCTTTCCTGAGTTATTGCTGTTTTACGCAAAGTAATTATTAATTATCACGGCTGATTTTTATATGTCTTAAGCAGTTAATAAACTTTAATTCCCGTTCTTTAAAAACATGAACGAAAATATTCGTTACAGGTGGGGGGGGGGGGGGGGTTAGTTTACTAAAGTAAGGTAAAAACTTTATTTCAAATTCTCCCGGACAAATTTTATCATAATGGAACAAAATATTGTAATCTGAACTTTTTCATTAATTAAAAAAATATCGACATAAAAGGCTGTAATCACAAATCTTTCAAAAATGACAAAAAATCGACGTAAAACGTAAAGAAAAAAAAAATCCGAAAAATGTTTAAAATTGCATGAAAATACGGTAAAAATCATGAATTTTTATGGCAAAATTTTAAGCTACAAGATATAAACGAAATTTCTTTTCTGAATGTGAAAACATCGGTTTGGACTCGAAAAAAGTCTAAAAATTGTATTCAAAAAGGTATTAAAAATAGTTTTAAATTAAAAAATAGCAGAGGACAAAGTTTACTTTAATAAAGTAAAATAGAGTAATCTGAATTCTTTGTGAAATAACAAAATACCGATGCAAAGAATCTCTAAAATTCGCTAAATATCGCTAAAATTAAAATTCGAGGAGAATAAAATCTACAACATTAGAGTAGAGTAAAGTGTTAAGGGTGTATTCGATAAAACGCTTTTAAACCTTCAACAACTCGAAATTTTCCTATACAATTTCAGGCACATTTTTAAATGTAGAAACATGAAACTTGCTGAGGGGATTCTTGAAGGGACGTATGAGGTGCTGTGTGATGTCTTTTTACGCTCAATTCATTAGAATTTGAGTTATAAACAATTACCTTATCAGTATGATCCTTTTTTTCGTTCCTAGATCTCCCACTAGGGAAAAATCGGTTCGAAATGCCGTTTTTTATTGCTTTTTTTGCAATATTTTCTGTATTTATCAAAGACTCGACAATCACGGCACCTTGTGTACTTTCCAAATAAGAGATTTTGAAAGTTTGGGGTATTTGAGAGCAAAAATAAATTCAAAAATAAATCGAAAAATAAGCAGTTTGAATCGAAATACACCCTTAAAACTGAATTCCTTATAAAAATGACGAACAATTGCCTTGGTATTAATACAGTCACTAAAAACCGCATTGAAAATCGCTAAATATTTAAAACTCGTAGGTGCCAGATGTATTGTATTTGGGTAAAACGCTGTATTTAGAAACTTTTATTGTGTATTACAAAATATCTTAAAGTTTCAAACTCCCTTGTTACATTTTCTAATTTTGCTCACGCCCTTCCCTTTTTCTACCCTTAAATGCTTCACGTCATTTTTTTTTCAACTTTTTATCATGTATTATAAATATCTTAAAATTTTAAACAAATCACATTGTTAGATTTCCAAATTTTAACAAAATCACTTTCTGTTAATTCCGCATTCCCGCACCAGGGAGAGCACTCTATTCTTAACAAAACTATTTCTAAACGCAACTCCGTTAAACAACCTATCAGAGGATATATTACTCGAGAGGGTGGAGATCTTAAGCGAGAATTTAAGATATTTTATGAAATAGCTAAAATCGCTAAAAGTCGCATTGAAAATCCCCTTAAAAAACGTTGAAATTGAAAAATTATACCAGACAAAATTTCGTGCATTAGGGTAAAAATTTGAAACAATTTCCTTTTAATCAATGTTAAAAAATAGCCGCAAAATGTGAAAAAACACTAAAAATCGCATAAAAAAATTCATTAAAAATCCAAAAATCGATGTAGGAATTCCGAATAAACTTTGTTGAAAAGAGAAAAAAAATTGCTATATTGGGTTAAAAGAATAAAACCGTATTCCATTCACTAATGGGATAAAACCGCAAAAAGAACACTAAAAAAGCGCCTAAAAATTATTTAAAAATATCTAATCAAAAATAGAAAATCGGGCTTCGAGCTGCAAAACTAAATGCATAAAAGTACCTTCCCTCCAAATTTTGTAACTCTACGTACACCAGTCTCTTCAGAACAGCGCTGACACACACACAAACTTGTCTCTTTATTATTATAGATTATAGATTATTGTGAATATCCTAATTAATAACTTTATTGCTGATTTATTAATTTTATGTTTTTTGCTTTTCTTACATGCAATTCAAGAATAGATGAGATAGTGATGCACAAAAAAGAACTATAATTTAGACAAAAATGACAAAAATCGATGCTAAATGCACAAAAAATAAAAAAATCGCTAATAATCACATCGAAAATCGCATTGAAATCGCATTAAAAAATCACTGAAATTGAAAATTCATAGAAGACAAAATGTAGTTCATTCGGCTGAATGTTTTAACCAATTTTCTTTTTATCATTGTCAAAAAATAGCCGCAAAATGAAAAAAAAAAAAAAAAAAAAAAAAAAAAAAAAACCACTAAAAATTGCATTATAAAAATTCGCTAAAAATCAAAAATCGCCGCACGAATTCCGAATAAACTTTATTGGAAAGAGAAAAAAAAATTGCTCTATTGAATGAAAAGAATTAAACCGTATTCCTTTCACTAATATGGAAAAATCGCCTCCAAACATAAAAAAAAAACGCTAAAAATCGCCTAAAAAATTAAATTAAAAAAATCCAATGAAAAAATCAAAAAATCACTAATGGGATAAAACCGCAAAAAGAACGCTAAAAAAGCGCCTAAAAATTATTAAAAAATAGAAAATCAAAAATAGAAAATCGGGCTTCGAGGTGCAAAACTACATGTATAGAGGTACCTTCCCTCTAAATTTTGTAACTCTACATGCAGCGATCTCTTCAGAACAGCGCTGACACACACACAAACTTCTCTCTTTATTATTATAGATATTCATTAGATATTGTCCTGACGCCTCATCATAACTTCTTCATTCTTATGAAGAAATTTACTCATGTAGTTGTGTTCTACAGGCTCGGACTGGCCCGCCGGCCCACAGGCCAGTGGGCCGGTGCGCCCTCGGTCAAGTAAATGTGCGCCCTCATCTACGTGAAGTTAATAATTTAAAAAATAAAAAATAAATAAATAAAATAAAACAAAAAAATAAAAATAAAAATATGACAAATACTAGAATAACTACAACATGGTTAAAAATATTCTTTATATATCTTTTTAAAAAACAATAATTTTGTAAGCATTAAAAAACCAATAAAAAGAATTTATTCTCTTTGCAAACGAAAATAATTGTATTGTTTATTATTGTTTGTTCAGGGCGACATCCAATCAAAATCTTTTAAAATCTAAAGTATATTTTATATGTTACCAATAGCGACAACGAACATGCAGACTGTCTGGCACCAAAGATCATCACTTTCGCTTCGATTTCATTTATTATTATTATCATTTAGTTTGCAGTAAAATCATTCATTTCAAAAACGGGAGCTTTGTGTTTCCGTAAAGTTTAATGTTTTGATTTTAATTTATAAAACATAAGTGGTTCTTATTAAAAGTATTTTTGTTATTAAATACATATCTAAACAATTTTAGAAAGAATATTCTCTTCAAAAAAAGGTAATTCAAACTTTTTTTTTCTTTTGCTAAAAATTTTATTTTAATATGAAAACAAAACTGTTTTAATATTGTATATTAAATGTAACAATCAAAACGTTAAGTCTGTCACGGATTTTCATGGTCATGGATATGGCATGGGCGTGCGAAGAGAAAACTGCGCCCGGGTCAATTTGACGCCCTCCCCCTGCCAACTTTTTCTTGTAGCAGGCCAAAAAATGAAGTCGTTAGTATAAATTTGGCGCCCTATTGAATAACCGCGCCCGGGGCGATCACCCCTTTCGCTCAGTGCTGTATATGGTAAAGTAGGGCTGATCAACACCGCACCGCACCCCCAGGGTGCTACGACGACCTTTGGATGTTCTCTTTATATCCCTTCCCAGGGCCGTAGCTAGAAAAGAACAATAAGGGGGGGGGGTCAAGAGATTGTAAGGGGCGCTCATAATTTTTTTTCTCTCTCTCTCTCTGACGCAAAAAGATAAATTAATGCCTATTCACATTGTAGTTGTATTATGTTTTTTATTAAACTGTTCTAATGAATTTATTTTACGTAAGAAGAGTATATGATGATGAAAATTTTGAGTGTATAATTGGTGCAAAATTAAACATTCTATTTGCTTCCTATGTACAAATAGGATGAAAGAGTGTTGAAACACTTATTTTAAATACAATTTAGTAACTCTGCAAAACTGTGAAAGGGTCTTAAAACTAAATTAGATTTTTGAACAAAATTTCATTTGAATTTTCGGAACAAAAATCCATTTGGTGACCTTGGAATCTTTTCCAGGGGGGGGGGGGGCTCAAAATATTTTAGGGGGGGCTGAGCCGCCCATAGCGCCCCCTTAGCTACGGCCCTGTCTCTTCCATTTTCTATTCTATCCCGTTTAATTTTTTTTTTCTACTTTGCATTAGACGGATATAAATCTAACATAAAAATGATTTTCAAGTTCCCCGTTATGACTTTTATTATACAATAAACTCTGTATACGGCGGAATATTGTCTACAGCGGAATATTTGATTTTGTCCGAATAGTTTTTACGTATAAAAATCTATTCCAAAGGTTTTAAAAGTTATTTTGTTCGTTACATCGGAATTCGATATATAATTTACTTTGCTATTCCGACGATTGTTTTTATATAATTTACATGCTTTCCCTTTCTAATCAGAAATTTATTCTTTCATTTGATCGAACTAAATTAATAGATTTTCGAATCGATCCTAATTTATAAAATGATTAAGCTATTTAATTGATTAAGCCAGAGGTTCCCAAAGTGTGCTCCGCGGAGCCTTTGGGGCTCCGCCTGAACTTTCCAGGGGCTCCGCGGGGTTCAAGGAAAATAAGACATGAAAGAAATTAGTATATTGCAAGTGAAAGATTTTCAAAAGTATGTAGGAACTAATGTGAGTGTGTGCAAAAAATAAATATATCTATAAGTAGGTTGAAAAAATACAATAATCCACTTCATAATTGCTTAAACATTTGCATTATACAGGCATTTATTTTCTGTATAATATTTGTAGTTTGAATTGTTTTATTTTATGTTTCCTTATTTAATGTGTTTTAAAAATTCGATTATATTCTGAATAAGAATGCGCACCGTGAATCGAAAAATAAAAGGCCCGCCAGAGCTGTTAACTCTGCTTGCCGAACAAATGGGAGAACAGTTTTTTCTTTGGACCTTCGCCTATTTATATGTTTGTTTAATTATTTTTTGCTTAGTAACAAATTTTCTGAAAAATTTCAAAACAGTATTCAAGATCTCCTCGAAACTGCGATATATTTATTTGAACATTACTTTCCAGCTGCTCAAAATAAGATACTAGACGATTTTAAATGGGTACTAAATGCATTCAGTGTGAAAACAAAATCACACACCTTAAGATCTGAAGAAAAAGAAGCCCTCATCTTAACATCTTAACATCTCAAAGCGATATAATAATTTCTTTTCAAAGGAAGCGTATCACTGAATTTTGTGTCATTTGACACATGGATACAAAATCTTGTTAGACGAAGCAATATTAATGTTACTCCCATTTCCAACGACACATTTGTGTGAAACTGGATTCTACATTTACCCAAATATTAAAACAAAATATAGTCACCGATTAAATGCAGCACAAGACATTCACTTACAAATGTCGAAAATTGCACCAGATGTAAAAAACAAACTGTGCAAAACAATTCAAGCACATTTTTCATACTAAACTTTTATATGGTACTGTTCGTCAAACTTTTTTCAGAATTAAAAAAAGAAAAAAAAAACTATCGGCATTTAATATTTGTATATATTGCATATTGTATTATTTTTATTTTTGGAGTTTTAATTTCCTTAAACTGTTTTTTCTTTAATTAAATTTTACTTATTTAAATCTTCTTTTCTAGTTTTCAAAATTGTGTTTAATTTTTTAAACAATGTCTGCCGCTTAAGCCGTCTTTTTTTTTAAAAAAAAGGTCTTGTATCATTTAAAATCCCTCACTAGATTCATTTGTGTGTAATGTGTGCACACATTTCTTTTTATTTTTATATCTTTGATTTCTTTTAAATCAATTTATGTTATTTGTATTAATTTTTAGTTATTTCTTTTTTTATACTGTTTTTTAGTAAAATAATGTTTGTCGCTAAAAACATATTTTTTACTGCATTTTCTATCATTTAAAGCCCTTCTTTTGATTCATATTACATTTGTGTGTATTATGTACGCATATTTCTTTTTTTATATATAAATTTAAATTCTTTAATCTGTTTATGTTATTTGTATATTTAAATTTTCTATACTTTTTTTCATTGTACAACATCATTTGTCGATTAGAACCCCCATTTTTTGTAATATCTTGTATCACTTAACACGTTCGCTGCCGCTCACTCCATAGCGCGTGATATGGCGCCAACGTTAAGGGGCCACTCACGCGCCAGCCAATAGCCAGTCACGCGCTGGCGCGGGAAAATCTTTCACTGATTCTTTGTTATAAAATGCAAATCGGCTTTTGGGGAAAAACCCACTTCTACAGTGCGGCATTAACTATCATCACATCTTCATGTAAGCGGCAGCGAACGTGTTAATAAACCCCTTATTAGATTCACCAAATAGTTATATACATTGTGTATATAGTTTTTTTCTTTTCGTAACTTTAATAGCTTTAACATGTTTATTTTATTTTTATAATTTCTGAGTTTATTTAAATTTTCTATGCTATTTTACATAATTGTGCTTAATTTTATAAGCAATTTATCTTGCTAAAAACGCATTTTTTAGCATCTTGTACCATTTTAGCATTCTTGTATCAATTTAAAAAATATTTTCTTTACATTTGTCGTCACACTAAGATTTAAAAATTTTACTCAGCTCCACCCCTTGCTTAGACTTTTTGTCAATGAGTATCCAGCGTGATATAAATATAATCCCACGCATTTATACAATTGGATTAGTAAAGTTATTCTACTAGATGCAGTTCGTTTAACATGTGCAGTTTATAATTGCAAATCAGTTTTGAGGAAAAAACAATGACGAAAAAAAATTTGTTTCAAAACTATAATTAATATCCAAATATTTTAAATAAAATATTCAAAAAAGTTAACAATGCTGTATTTAACAATACAGCTTATAGGTTTTGCCCCTCTCACTTAAACACTAAAAAGACAACCTGTTTCTTAAAAAAAAAAAAAAAAAAAAAAAAAAAAAAACTGAGAGGCGATTCATTTTTGTTGCTTGTTTAGAAGTACTAGAAACTTAAAGAAGAATGAAAAAATATTCCTATTACGGGTAGGAGGGACTAGCGAAAACGTGTCACAAAATTACTCCTGGGTGACTGGAACAACGCAATTTCTCCTTTTTTTGTATGTAGCCAATTGGAATTAAATACAGAAGTATCTCTCAGCAAACGAAAACTGTACTTTTTTCTGTGTGCGTATGGTTTTACCCATAAATAATAATAGTTTTACGGAAGCCCAAATGCAATGCATAATCCAAACATGGTTACCATTTGATTTTTAATTCTGAGTTCTTACTGGAAATCTCAAAAGAATATTTCTTATTTTAAAAATGGATGTCATTAACTCTTTAACAGGTTCGCTGCCGCTTACGTAAAGATGTGATGCTAGATAATGCCGCACTGTAGTAGTGGGTTTTTCCCGGAAGCCAATTTACTTTTTATAACAAAAAATCTGTGAAAGATTTTCCCGCGTCAGCGCATGATTGGCTATTGGACATTACCCCACATACCGCGCTGGCGCGTGAGTGGCCCCTTAACGTTGGCACCCTGTCACGCGCTTTCGCGTGAGCGGAAGCGAACGTGTTAACATAATTGCTTGAACATCGCTCGGGTAAAACAGAGTTTGTTTTCCTCGTTACTAAAAGCTTTAAGAAATCAAAAATTTTTAACTATAATTTTGGCTATATTTGAAGGAAATATCTCCATTATACAAGTTAGATATTTGAATGCAAAAAAAGAGCGGTTTAATTCTTTTTTTAATATTTTATTGTATCCAATAATAGTAATATTAAATAAAACTGTTAAAGGGTTTAGTAATAGAAAATCTGATTTTTAAGTTTTCTATTATGAATTTAGAATTTCTGTATCAAGAAAGAGCCAAACTGAGAAATTTAGCCCAGTGTTAGAGATTGCTGGCTCGGATTTTTCCATAGCAGATTTTTCTCTGTTCCATACGCATAAAAAACATTAATTTGTAAACCACAGTGTATCGCTGGGACCAGGGGCTCCGCGGAGGAAATTCTTCCCAAAAAGGGCTCCGCGAGTTCAAAAGTTTGGGAACCGCTGGATTAAGCTATTAAATGATTAAGCTTATTTATAATAAGATAAAGAAAATAAACGTACCGACATACCGATAAAAGACATTTCGGATTACAGTAGAACTCGCTAATCCGAAATTCCGGTTAATCCGGACGGATTTTATATTTGAACAAATTAATTGATAAGATTAACTTATGAAAATTTTCAGATTACAAGATTAATGTCGAGAAAGTAGTGTAGAAGTAAGAGTTAAACAAAAAAATTGCAGTAAAGCAACTTTTTTATTTCTTAAACAGCTTGAAAAGAGTAAAAATATACTCAATTTTGGAAAAGTACAACATATGTATACGAATATAAAATAAAAACATGCACAGTTGGCCTGCTCGTAGAAGCCATTTTTTTTTTTTTAAAATCTTATGTCATTTTGTCTGTCAATTGCTAAAAAACTCTTTTCTCAAACGCAAAAAAATATTTAATTCGGATGATAAAAATTTAAATTTCCTTTCAGCAGTTTGATTTCACAAATTATAAATGGTTTCTCGTTCCCCCTTCCCTCCCCTCCTTGTAGACGCGGTGAATGAGCTATTTATTGATTCCCGATTTTTTAATTGGTAATGGGTTGTTACATAATTTCTCATTCTCAATTCCATTGTATTATTATAAACATCAAATAATTGAACAAAACTGTAAGAAAAAAAGAAAAAAAAAAGAAGACCGAAATCGGGTTGCAAGATTTGGTACAGCAAAGTGTTCCAAATTGGAAAGTTCACTTTGTAGCCTGAAATGGTTTTATAAAACAAAAAATGGCAGATCCTTAATAACATTAACAATCAAAACATCTTAGCTAATGTATACATTATATCAAAACGATTGTTTTAAAGTTATTAAGGATCTGCACTGTTTTGAACCATTTTTGATTGACTACTTTGGGAATACTACAGTATTATTTTGAAAACAGTACTCTACACAGAGATCTTACAACCCAGTTTGGGTCTTTTTTTTTTTTTCTTTCCAGTGAAGGAATATTATTTTTTTCCGAGAGTTGTGCCGGTTTATCCAGCAAGCCGAACCATCGGATGACGGACTAAAAGATCTTTACTGTGCTACTGAGTACTTATAACTAACATCTTTTTTTAAATCGAAATTTCGGATTTTCCCAATTTTTGTAATCAAAATAGGAAACGGTCCCAATTCAGACTAGCGAAGCACTATTACATATTCTTACAGTCTGTTTGTTATTAATGAATATTATTGGCTTCCTATAAGATGATAAAATAATGAGTTTCGTTAAAAAAGTTGCGCCCTCCAAAAATTCAAGGTCTGCGCCCTTTACAATGACCCAGTCCGACCCTGGTGTTCTATCAGTCCGTGAAGTTTTGCCCGCTTCACTTTTGCCCGAAACACTCTGTATATGCATTATTGATTATATGTAATTAAAAATAGACCAAAAGTTATAGATGATTTAAAGTTAGTGAATCGATAATTAAAATTAAAATTTTTTGCTTAAAATTTTAAATGCAATTAATTGCCGAACATATATACTAATAACATATATAGAATATATATACTTGCGCTGTTAAACTTTTCTTACTAATAATTAAGAATAAGCAAATTGTATAATTTTCCCTCCAGAAACAAAATTTACATAATTGATCTACTTATCGGAAATGTAACCAATCTCAATGAAACGTCTTAATCTTAGATTACAAGGAACTGGATTCAAATTCATGTTTTCTTTGGAGAGCCAGAATATTTCTTTTTGTCATCTTAGGTTATTCGACCATCTCGACATCTATCAAATTCTGCGGAAATGACAAAACTTCACAACTATTTTCCCGTTCCGTGTAACGACGGAAAAACATACCAAGATGCTCATAGAGCATGCTAAGATAATTCGAAATTGATTTGCTTTTGGTTTTAAATATATAAATTTATAACACACACAAAAAAAAAAAAAAAAAAAAAAAAATCACGATTTGTTGTTAAATTATTAATATTATTATTTTTTAATTTTAATTACTCTTTTTGACATCGTGGCAACAGAAGTATTCCATTTTTGGTCATTAAATTTGGACCAATCAGAAAATGAATAAAATAAAAAGCAGAAGTATACCATTTTTGGACATTAAACTTGGACCAATAAGGAAACCAATAAAATAAACCTACTTTATTGCGGAATTCAATCAATAAAAAGATTAATATATGCTTTAGATTTCCCAATTCTCTACCTTGAACAACAACTATTTTTTCCAAATAGTTAAAAAAAAAATCAACGGGGTCTATAATTTTAGTTATGGCATAGCTGAAAACTTTTACGCATTTTTCCTACCACAAAATTTTTATAGTAAATATCCTCTTATTTAAGTGTCAAAATCTTATGATTAAACAAATGGAAAATCTCTGTACAATTTTAGGGGTAGCAAAAATGCGCATATGTTGGCAGCTATGGTTATAGTGACATAGGATGAAAAACAAGTTTTGTTTGAACATTCTGATGACCAAATGAAACTTTAATACATAAAAGATCAAGTGGACTAATTCTAACCCCATTGTGAAGAAGAAAAAAAAATTCTGCTATTTATTTACCACATCAAATAAAACTGAATGCTTCACTTTAAAGCCATTTGCTGATATATAAGATATAGCTGTAACAAAATTCATACAACTGTAGGAAAAAAAAAAAAAAAAAAAAAAAAAAAAAAAAAAAAAAAAAAACTAAAAAGTGCAACACAGTTATATCAAAATATTTCAAGAAAAAAATAAATAAATAAATAAATATGTTGGTAAAATAAAGACTAAATTCTGAAGAGTAGATAAAAAGACTGGCACTCGGACCGTTAATGACCCCACTTGGTCATCCGAAGGCTAATTCGTAGATAATTCTTTTATTATTGTGTAGGGGTTTATTTCCTTGTACATAATAAGCTTCATCTATATAGTGAACTTAATCTTAACTTTAAAGAATTTCATAGCTACGTCACAATTTTTACATATTTCAATGCAGTATGCCAAAAAGCCTGAAATATCATTTAAAGCTCGTTTATATATTTTGTATTGAAATATTACCTTTTATTCGTTTAAGCACTGCTTTGCGAAATTTTAAGGGACAATTAACTGACTCGAAAACCCTAGCTCATTAATGTTATTCTTGTTAGAGAAAAATTTTAAGCTATCTCGTTTTAGTTTCAATATTTTTAAATGATATTTATTTATTTATTTTTCTTCACGAGATAGATGAAATCATTCGCTACAAAAAAGGGTAACATCCCAGTAATTGGCACTTTAAGAATTTGTCGTTAAACTTACTTCAATTTTCATTATAAAGAAATAAGATATTTACTTGGAAATATTTTTAAATCAAAGAATGCATATCTGTGCATCTATTTTGCCCACTAAAAGCAAAAATATTTGAAAAAGTATTTTTATAAAAATATATTTATAAAAAGTTGCTGAAATCACCAGTAATTGGCACCTAGAGCACCAATGTATGACACCTTGTGATCCAGTAATCGGCACAAGTTTATAAAAAAAAAAAAAAAAAAAAAAAAAAAAAAACCTTTACATTTTGCATTGGGTTTAATCGCTTTAAATGAATTTACTGTAGATGAAGATGCCATATTTCAGGTTTTTGAGAGTAAGAAATCAGCATATTAGTCTGAAATGTGAACACTTTAAAACAATACAATATACTTACATTAATACCCAGTAATTGTCATGCTGTCTCCAGTAATTGTCATACGAAGCTTTAATGGATCCCAATTACTGATAATATTTCATAATTTCAAATAAAACAAATGATAAACAAAATTAGTCTATAACTTTAAAAGTACTTCCAAAATAAGTGGTTTAGTCTCAAATTCCTTGCGTATTCCTTGTAATTGGAATAGGTGCCAATTACTTGGAACTAGCAAAATTGACTCACCATTAATTGGCATCTATCATTAATTCAGAAATCCAAATATTTGTGTCAAAAATACTTTTACACAATTAAAGTAACCCTTTTTAACTAAACAAAACTGTTGTCAATTAAAATTTAAAATATATTATAAATCATATTATAATGAATTGAAAAGCATGCCTTCCTTAAACCAAAGAAGAAGCATTTGCAACAAAAATGGCTAATTTCAAACAAGCCATAATTGTTCTTCTTTCCTAGGCACTATTGTCATCTAGTAGCATAAACCAAAGTTATAATCTTTAACGTACATGAGCATATAATTGGTATATGCTCTTGCATTTTTAAAAGACTGGATATAAATCTTATTTTAGGGCATGTTTGTAGGATGTGCCAATCACTGGTGCATGCCAATTACTGGGGGTGTTACCCTACCATTTTTTTTTCTTTTGCGATTTCATTTCCACGTTTTATTTATTTTATTTTATTTATTTATTTATTATTTATGAGGATACTTTTATTTTCGAAACCAGTCTCAAATGTAAAAATATCCTTAAAAAATTTGTAAGGAAAATTGAAAAACTAAAAAGTGGCCTATGGAGAATGGATCAATCCAATGAACAAAAAAATGTCATAATTCAATCATAGCAATAATATTAGTTACCTGGTGTTTTCACGGTAGTGAAGTAGCTTCTTATACATGTTATTGTGCAACAAGACTGTTCTTAAATCCAAAGAAAATACCTGATACCTCTTAAATAATTTCTGTATACAAACGCATCAAATAAGCAGGTTTTCTTATTCAAAAACTCGAAAGGCATTTTCTATATTTTTGTAAGATTGAAGATATTTCAGAAAATACTGCCAAAGTTGGCGTTTTGAACAGAATTAACGTATGTGACACAATGAGAAAGGGAAAAAAACTCGTCGTTAAGTGATCACAAATAGTTATAACTCTATAAATAATTTATTTATTAAAAAATGGAAAACTCATATCGTTTCCATATCTCTTCAATAGTCAAACAGGACTGCAAATTTTTTGGCCTCACGTTTAAAAATGTGCCAAAATGTTTTGTGTTGTTGAGCAAGAGAACTCAGAACCGCCTTAAATATGGTATCTATATTCTTAACCATTTACACGCCGAATTAATATCGCAATGTTATTATAATTTTGTTTTGCCTATATTATGGCTTCAAATATTATAATTTATGCATACAAATTTAGAAAATAACAAAAAAATATTTCTGTCGTTTTTTGGGCTGTTTTCATTTTAGTGTTCGCATTTTGAAACATCATTATTGATCGACAACATATGCAAATATAACAAATTATTTTCCGCTATATACTATCGTATAGTGGTCTTGAGTACTTTCTCGAATTCCAAAAACATTTAGATTCTTAGAGGTCAAATGTAAGTAATCTAGAGAAAACTATAAAAGCAAATAATATATTTTTTATGCAAATTAATGAATTTACATTTTTGTTGCCTGTGATAAATGCTTAAACATGAATTTTTTTTTTTCAAAAGTTCAAATCAAGCTTATATTTTTTAGGAAAAAAAAAAGACATCGTTATTATGTTGGAAAATATATGTTTTGTAATACAAATAATGCAATGTTACCATTTGGCACATTGGCGTTTAAACGGTAAAAAAATAAAATAAAATAAAAAAAATAGAGATATAAAAATAAATTAACGACAGTTCTTATTGCATAAAATGTTTACTTTTCAAATACAAACTAAATTAAGTTTAAAAAAAGCAAGAATTTTGTTAACTGCTGTTAGCAGTATTTTGAAACGAGTATCGCAAAAAACAATGTAGTTTCTTTAGTTACCTCTCAGTGTCATTGAATATTTCAATGGCTTTTTTTATCACGTAACAATACTACATACGTGATAGCATCATTTATAGATGAATCATTGAAATATATTTTTTTGTGGTAAATAAAAATAATGATGCATGTTATGTACGTAAATTACAATGATTCTTCTAAATAAATGTTATAAATGTATAAATAAAGTATTAAACTTTTAATAAATGAAGGTTAAACTAGGTGTCCTAAAAGACACGTGGTATTTTAAAATTGAATAGCAAGTAACGGCTGATAATTTCCTATTGAAGGAGATAAATGGTAAAATCGTGACATGTATGCCAATGGCGCCTAGTGCATGCAAAATCCATCGTGGATGCAAAGTTTTCCAAGTAGTCCACGAGCCGAAGCACAAAACCCTAAGTCATTGAGCACAAGAAAAAATCATTTATTTTATGGAAGACTAGTGATAGAGGAATTTAATGAACCATGTCTGCCGGAAGCGAAGTGGTGCATAAGCCAGAAATTAATACCATTAATGGTTGACGCGTAGGATTAGTGACTCACTGTGTTTTCCTGCACCAAATTTTCAATGTTTTCATACTTCTGATTGAAAGACAGACACAATGCTAAACCTACGAGTCAATCGCTTGTGGTATCAATTTTTGGCGTATGCACCACTTCGCTTCCGGCAGACATGGATGATTAGATTCCTCTATCACTATTCTTCCATAAAATAAGGAATTTTTTCTTGTGCTCGATGATTTAGGGTTTTGTGTAGTCGGCTCTTGGACTAAAGTTACCTGTGAATTAGACCTCTGGAGGTGCCTTGCCTGGTGAATGTCTCGTCATCTGATCTAGGCTCTAAATTATGAGACCAACTTGAGTAGCAACGTAATTTTTTATTTTAGTTCGAATTTCAAACAATAGGCGGCGCTGACGCTGATTGAAAGCCAGGTGATCAGTGCTGAGTGAAGCTTCGACCTGGCCTTCAATCGCCGTCAGCGCCACCTATTGTTTGAGATGCGAACTAAAATAAAAAAATACGGTAAAAAACTCCTGACATTATACATAACCCTCCTGAATATATTTTTTTAAATAGCTGTCACTGTTTGCAAGTTATTGAATTTTAAAATCCATCAGTCATTTTTGGGACACCCGGTATATATATATATATATATATATATATATATATATTAAATTATCTCATTTTAAATTTAAATTTATAATGTACTATTTACATCCATTCTAAAAATCCATTAACAAACAATTTTCAGTTATTTTAAAATCGTTTGCTTTTGGTGTGGAAAAGTGCTGATCGCCAAATCTTTTAACGCTTTAGTCTTTTCAAGCCAAATATTCGAAAATATTTTATTTTTTTTACAGAATTTCTACTGTAATTCCGCCACAAAATTTGACTGATCATTTATTACATACATGAGTAGTTTAAATTGCATATTTTTCAAAATATTCTGAGTATGCCTAGTACGGGGATCTTCCTTGTAAGTAAGATCTCTATTCGAAACAACAATTTGTTGTAGTCCCCAATAGAATGGTTTTTTTTTAACTGTGCAGAATAAAGATATTTTTTTATAGTTTTAATATATTAAGTAGTTAATAATAAATGTTTAAATAATACTTTTAAATAATAACCAGATCTGTAGGATTTTTTTTTTTTTTTTGAAAAAATTTCAAATTTTACTCAAGATTTCGACTTTTTTACCAAAAGTGCAAACTCAAGCCGTTTTTTTTTCATTGGTTGAATTTTACACAGCTGATGTACTAGTGTAACGGCAACTTTTTGCTAACCGTTTCTATCAACCTTTTTCAAAGACGAAAATTTAAAAAGAAATTTCGTTATTTGACAGGGTGGACAGAGTGAGAAACGGAGTAGGGGCAGGGCTATGCTTCTGAAAAGATTGTTTAAAATACATATATAGAGAGAAATAAAAATTGACTTCCATGTATGGCTTAGAGGGACAAAACGTCTCTGGCGAAAATATTCTGCTAATAGTTTATCTTTTTCTTAATGTTTAATTATTTTAAATTGCTTGTGAAGAGTAAATTTTAACATAGTGTTCAGTGGAACAGAGTCCTTCTGACGAAAATGTTTTTGTTCCTTTTTCTCTTACACTTTAATTACAGTCGAGTCTCGCTATAACGAAACTCCATTCAGCAAATTTCTCTATATAACGAATTTTTACTAGGAACGGTCAATTTTCTATTGATTACATTACAAATAATCTCCATATAGCGAAGTATCCTTCTAAATATAACGAATTTTTTTCAGAAATTTTCCTTCATTTTTTTTCTGAAAATGCTTCAATGCTTTATTTGTGAAATTTATTTTCCTGCGCTGATTCCTAGTATCTGTTTCATAGCTGCACCTGCACATGTGCTACCTTATCCATGTCCAAAATAGGCATTCACCCCCCCCCCCCCCTAAAAAACCCACTTCTTAACAAAATGTCTATCGGATTCTTTCATGATATCACGTGATTTTGTTTCAACAAAGATGAGTATGCATTTTTGAAAATTTTTGTTGCTCCCTGAAATAAAGGAAATTTTCGCGCATTTGAATTAAATTTACTTTTTTATTAAAAAAAAAAAAAAATGTTGACAATTTATTTAGGAAATAACGGTACCCGTACAAACGCTGAATAAGTGTTAATTTTCTCTTTTGAAACTGTTTAAACAAATAAAAAATATCAAATTTATGTATAGCCAATTACATTTAGCATTTCAAAACCTTAATTAGACAACCCAAACATTTTTTAAAAGCTTTACTCATAAAACATAAATTTTTTCTCTATTCAACGAATTTTTCTATATAACGAATTTTTTTGACTGAACCATGGATTTCGTTATATAGAGACTCGACTGTATTTTAAGTCACTTGTGAAGAGTAAATTTTAACACGAAACAAGTTTTAAAATCATAAGAAATTTTATCAATTAAATTTCAAAATCCAGATCGAAGCAATTTTTCTCAACTGCACCCTTTTTATGGCATCTATGGTTACAAACAATGTATTTCGAACGTTTTATATATACCCCTTCTCTAGTATTTGACCTTTCTATCTGTAGCATCAAACACTAGGTCCCAGTTGTTTCTGAGGGTCATCATTCTGGTATATTTTATTCATGGCCCCAACCGCTTCTGCTAACCACAGATCCTGTGATAAAAATCACACGTAGCACACGTAGGTAGGGAAGTCTTCCTGAATATTTTAGAGGATCCTGAGAGAGCGGAAGAAAAATATGACCAGTTCGTGTCGGAGAACTTCATGCCCATTACTACACAGAAGAAGTTGTTTTTATTGGTCGAGTTTAGTGATTTCTATCGGGTTAATCCAACAGAAGTGATTTTTACAAATGTATCAATTGTGATAGAAGCCATTTATTTGTGATTCATTCGGAGATGATATAGATTACGTATTTTCTGTAATTGTAATTGCTAAATGCTTTAAATTCACTTTTGGTATTTAAAATTGTGCGTTTTATCCGTGCAAAAGAAAATTATAAAATTATCACTACAAAAATTTCTTTCTTCTGTTTTTTTTGTTTTTATTCGTGAACATGCATATGTCCCTCCTACACCGGCAAGGGAGAAAGGAGGGCCATTTCCTATACTTCATTTTTAATTTTTAGTAAAAAAAAATATTATATCTGAAGATAATATATTTTACTCTACACAAGCCATCTAAAGTAATTAAATAGTAAAAGGAAAAAAAAAAAACTAAGATTTTTTAGAGAGAGAAGTTTAAGTCCCCTCCTACCACATTATCCTCTCGTTTAAGGCAACAAGGTGGAACCCGTCGAATTTCGAGGACAAAAAATGTTTAAAAAGGAACTGTTTCATTGATTTATAACAAACCTACAAAATTAGTTATAATAAAAAATGCATTTTACATTGGTAAGTCTAACTCTTAAGCAAATGATATTTAACGTGAAATTAACAAAATACTATTTCTATAAAACTCAGTTGTTCAAATTATTAAAATTAAACTTTAATCGCGCATGTAAGCATTAAAAAATAATAATGATCTGTTATTATGATAAAAATATCAATTTAGGTTCTTATGCTAATATTGCAAAATGAGAAAAGCAAAATTTATTCCACTTTGACTCAATCATAGAGTTTTTTTCCCGTGAAATCTTAACCCGGCATCATTTTTATCATATCAAAATTTACAAATCCACATTTCTTATCTGTATTCACCTTTTCAGAAAAAAGGCATTTTTTCTGAAGGCAAAAGGCAAAAAGACAAAATTTGATTAACACGTAAAAGAAAATCAACAGCTTAATATCTGTTTCAGCTAATAGCATTGAGACTTCAAGTTTTAAATCAAAATAAACAAATTAATGATCATTTTGATTTAAAACTTGAAGTCTCAATGCTATTAGCTGAAACAGATATTAAGCTGATGATTTTCTTTTACGTGTTAATCAAATTTTGTAAATTAAATCAAAATTCACCGCGTTTTATAGCAGTAGATATTTAAATTTAAATTTTTTCTCTTTTAATGAGAAAATAGCAACATAAAGATACAGTAATAAATTTCTTCCCGTTTTTCCTTTGCTTTTAATATAAATGAAGTACTCCTGTTCCCACAATTAGAAAAGTGTTATTAAAAACTACAAAAAAATTAATATTTCAAAAACAAATTAAGATACAGTTTTCAAACAAACTTCATTTAAAAGTACATTTTCTTCCCTACACGATGGTGTAAAAATTGAAACTGTACGATATTTAGAAGGTTAAAAATTTGCAGCAGTTAAAATTGCAATACCGAAATTTCATTTAAAATTCGAAAGTGCTGCCATTTGCAAAATGACGTATGCGTTACGCACATATACGTTTGGCCTTTATAATAGAGATATTTATATGTGTTGTTTTCACGTTCATGTGCTTAAAAAATGTCTTAAATGAAGGGAGAGGTGAGAGTAGGAGTTCAGTGTGATATAGTCCCCCAGACAAAAATAACAATAAACTATTTCAATCCTCCATTTTATAAAAAGACTCTAGAAGATTATTTCTGAATCTTTTTTCCCTTATAATTGTTGCATTTCTGCATTGCTTTATATATATATATATATATATATATATATATATATATATACACTGTTTCACAATTATATATATATATATATATATATATATATATATATATATACAGGGTTATTACAAATGAATCATCTGGTTTCCGAAGCGTTTATCTCGATGATTAAATCATTCTTATATCATATTGTAATTACGTAATAAGTAAGTAATATAATGATAATTAATTGTTAAGTAATATCATAATGTTTAGATAAGCAAAAAGAAAGAAAAAAATAATAAAATAAAACTTGAAATTAATTATGTTTAATTTGACAATACTAACCTAAACTAAATATCTTAATGTAAGATAAAAGAAGGAATAAAATATAATGCATGCATTTTATATACTTAGAAATAATACTATCGGTATTGTCCAAATTGTTAAAAGTTGGATGATTCAAGTTAATCTTTATCATTATATATTTCGAATATTGTAGATTTCGGAACATAATTGGATTACAACAATGTGTTATGCGTGAAAATAAATCGGAAGTACACAAGATTGACTTCCATGGCCGCAAATGCAGTCTTTCAATTTCAATTCGTCGTCAGTTCAATTTCTTGGAACTACAGATGAAACTCTCTCTAACTCGGTTCACTGTTTCTTCAGTAACGCTTGGTCTGCTGGAGTTTTTGCCTTTACATAAACCACCGGTTTCTTTGAACTGTTGATACCAGCGCAGAATGCTTTGTTGGGTTGCATTTGTATGCCTTCCGAAATGCACTCAGAACGGTTATAAATGATTCACACTTTGAAAATTCTAGTACATAAAACGCTTTCTGCTGTCCAGTCGCCATTTTCGATATGATGTTCGTGCAGCAACCAAGGTAACGAGACACACATGACACATACGCAGCGCAAAATTGTACTTAATACCCTCTCATTTCAGTTGTCATTCAAACATATACATTTCCTAGTTTGCGCGCAGTAACGTATCGAAACCCGGTGATTCATTTGTAATAACCCTGTAAAATGATATTAAAAATCTTATATGAAGATTTAGACAAAAATTTTAGTCGAACTTATTTTTATGTATATCCTCCATTTTATAAACGCTGCCTAAACCATCTCATGCACATCTGTACAAAAATCTTGTTCTTTGAATTTTTTTCTAAAGGCGCTTTGAATGTAGAACGCTAAACTTAATTGTGGATAAATGAATATTAAAAATTATTCCCAAGTTTATTGAAATAACTAAATTCATTACAGAAAGTTACTTAAAAGATAGTTTTGGGAATAAATTAGAAATAATTCTATCAATATATATATATATACACACACACACACACACATATATATATATATATATATATATATATATATATATATATATATATATATATATATATATATATATATATATATATATATATATATATATATATATATATATATATATATACACATATATATATATATATATATATATATATGTATATATATATATATATATATATATATATATATATATATATATATATACACATATATATATATATATATATATATATATATGTATATATATATATATATATATATATATATATATATATATATATATATATATATATATATATATATATATATATATATATATATATATATATGTGTGTGTGTGTGTGTGTGTGTGTGTGTGTGTTATGTAACCAGCAATTGTAAAATAATATACATCAACAAAGAAGGAAAAAAGGAATTAAAAATAATATTTAGAATTTTCAGAACTACAGTAGACTCGTCAGATCCCAAATACTATATAACTGCAAATAAAGTGTATGGTTTCATCTTCACAAAAGCCTTGAAAAGCAAAATAGTACAATTTTGGGGTTACCAACATACATAAAAACAAAATAAAATGGAGAAAAATATTAAGGGTGCATTTCGATTCACACTGATTCAAACTGCTTATTTTCCGATTTATTTTTTAATTCATTTTTGCTCTCATATGCATCAAACTGACAAATTGTTTTATTTAGAAAGTAAACAAGGTGCCGTGATTGTCGATTCTTTGATAAATGCAGAAAATATTGAAAAAAAAAAAAAAAACAATCAAAAACGGCATTTTGAACCAATTTTTCCGAAGCTTGAGATTTGGGAAACAAAAAAAGGGTCATACTGAGAAGATAATTGTTTATAAATCGAATTTTAATGAATTGAGCATAAAATGACATCACACAGCACCTTATACGTCTCTTCGAAAATCCCCTCAGCAAGTTTCATGTTTCTACTTTTAAAAATGTGTCTGAAATTGTATCAGAAAATTTCGAGCTGCTGTAGGGGGAAAAGCGTTTTTTCGAATACATCCTTAATAATAAATCATAATAACATAATCAAAAAGGATAGAAAGGGAAAAAACATATCAGACACTATAGTTAGCCCTAAAATAATGTAGCAAAAAATAGACTGTTATGATTATAAATTAATTAAATATATCATATATCCATTTGAAGATGCCTTAAGCATATACTACCTGGAGATATATAAGCAAAATTTAAATTATTTATTTAATGAAAAACATTATTAAACACAATAAGTAATTGATTTATTAAATATTAAAAATATGCAAAAATTAATATGGATCAACCATTATAATGATTCCTATAATTAATAGTACCATATTATAAAATTTCGATGATTAAGTCATTCTTATATCATATTGTAATTATATAATAGTTAAATAATATAATGAGAATTAATTTTTAACTAATATCATAATGTTTGGATATGTAAAAAGAGGATAAAAATGAAAAAAGAAAGGAAAAAATTAATAAGAATAAAAACTGAAATTAATTTTGTTTAATTTAGCAATACTAACCTAATCTAAATATCTTAATGTAAGATAAAAGAAGGAAAAAATATATGTAATTAATATATGCATTTTATATACTTAGAAATAATATTTTGTTGTGCAAATTGTTAAAAGTTGGATGATTCAAGTTAATCTTTAACATTAATTATTAAATTATATTAATAGATTTAATTAATGTAACTATACAATTATCCATACATATGTGTTAATTCAACATCCAGTATAAAATGAATTATTGTAATTTAGCAGATGCCTCTTCCCACTTCTATCCCCAGTTCTATATATATATGTATATATACAGGGTGTTTCCAAAATTTTTTACAATAAAAGATGAGTGATAGTACACATCAAGACAAACAATATTAAATGGGAGACCAAAGGTCCCAAACGTTTTCCAAAGGAGATAGCCGCCATTAAAGTTTAGGGACCAAAATTTCAAATATACTAATAAACATACAAAGCGGAAAAATCGGTCTATTGATTTGCGGTTTTCATTAAAATTATTCTTTATGTCGGCATTTTCTTGAAATTAAATTATAAAGATAAATTTCAAAAAATGCCGAGGGTGCTTTAGACTTTGGAGTAACGAACAACTATTTTTTGCCGGTATTTTTTTGCATCTCATTAAATGTTTTCGCAAGCTTAGACTCAAACTTAAATTTTGAGCTCAAAATCTGAAAGTGGGAGTAGTTAAGTAGCATAAACTGAATTGTGTACAGAGGGTTCAAATTTCAAATGATTATAAAAAACGGGAAAATTGGTTCATTGATTTGCGGTTTTCACTAAAACTATTCTTTATGTCGGTATTTTCTTAAAAATAAATTAAAAAGATAATTTTCAAAAAATGCCGATAGAGGGCGCTTTATACTTTGGAGTAACGAACAACTCTTTTTTGGCGTTATTTTTTGCATCTTATTAAATGCTTTCGTAAGCTTAGACTTAAATTTTGAGCTCAAAATCTGAATAGTTGGGAGTAGTTAAGTAGACAAGCTGAACTGTGTTCAGAGAGTTCAAATTTCAAATGGTTATAAAAAACGGAAAAAATGGTCGATTCGTTTGCGGTTTTTGCTAATACTTATTTTTAAATGAGCATTTTCTTGAAAATAAATTTTAAAGATAAATTTCACAAAATGCCGACAGAGGGCGCCTTAGACTTTGGAATAGCATCTGAGGCGCCTACTCAGAACGCCTCAGTATTTTGAGTAGCGGAATTTTAGTGAAAACCGCAAATCAATCGACCGATTTTTCCGTTTTTTATGTTTATTTGAAATTTTGGTCCCTAAACTTTAATGGCGTCTATCTCCTTTGGAAAACGTTTGGGATCCTTGGTCTCCTATTTAATATTGTTTGTCTTGATGTGTATTATCACCCCTCTTTTATTGTAAAAAAATTTTGGAAACACCCTGTATATAATATTAATGATTATAGTAGTAAATTTCTGATAGTACTACATTTCGCAAAATTTGGTATTCTTGTAAACTGAAATACACTAAAAACTTCTGTTTTAAAAATATAGCATCTTTATAAAAAAAAAAAAAAAAAAAAAAAAAAAAAAAAAAAAAATAAGTAAAAATTTTCCTACTTTAAATAGTTCATTTTATAAATAAAAACTGTTTCATTTTGGAAATGGCTCGAGTGTCATTTTAAAGAACAATTTTGCAAGGTAAGTGAAATCTTATATTCAAATAAAAGCTTTCCGCGACAACCGAATGTTCAAATTTTCTTTTTTATTATTATTATTCGGCTTGTTCTAAATAAAGAAAAAGTGTTCTATGTCAGAAAATAATCTTTGAAAAATATTGCATTATATTCTGTATGTTTCTATAAAAGAGTTTCTATATATTCTGTATGTTTCTATATTATGATAGCCGCACATTTGATAGGTCTAGAAATAATTTTAGTAATTTTAAAAACATTTAAATTAATTTAAAGGTTGTTATTTAGTGTCTTCTCCAGGCCACATCAGGACAGAGGAGGTTACATTTTAGCTTCCGAGAAAGTAATGTTTTCTGTTTTTTCAAATGTGTCATTTAAGGGTGTATTTCAATTAAAACTGAATATTTTTTATTCATTTTTCCTCTCAAACGCATCAAACTGGCAAATTATCTTATTTAGAAAGTACGATAAGGTACCGTGCTTGTCGATTTTTTAATAAAGGCAGAAAATATTGCAAAAACATGCTGTTAAATTCAAGGTTTTTAACCGAATTTTCCGAAATGGGAGATCTAGGAATGGAAAAAAAGGATCATACTGAGAAAATATTCGTTTATAAATCAAATTCTAATGAATTAAGCGAAAAATTAAATCACACGGCATCTGATACATCTCTTCAAAAATCAAATCAGCAAGTTTCATGTTTTTACTTTTAAAAATGAGTCTGAAATTGTATCAGAAAATTTCGAGTTGTTGAGGGTGAAAAAATATTTTTTCGAATACACCTTTAAGATAAATTTCATTTTGCACCAAATATTATGCTTGGCGACAACGGTATTGGTATAAAGGAAAAGTTACGTGCTTCCATGATGACAGAAAACAAAAGCTCCTTGAAGTCAATTATGAATAAATAAATAAATAAATAATAATATTACTAATAAAAATGGTAATAAAAAAGATCTATTTTTTATACTTACTATAAAAATCAAATACAAGTGCACTCATATAATTTCCTTGATGAATATAAATTTGTAGCATACAATCCAACCGTCATTGCACTAATTATTTTTTAAAACCAGACAAGACACGATCCACAGTGGGGCAAAATCCCGAAAAGCTGGCCAAAATATGAAAATGTTATTCAAATTGTACCAAAATTCGTATACAGGTGTTTTTCGGGATGCTAAGTAAAAATACAAAATTAAAATTAAAAAAAATGGCGGATACAATATGGCGGAGCAAAAATTAAAAATGTCTCGAAAGTTGTTCAATTTATATGCAATTTTGTAAACTTTTCAGGATGCTAATTAGGATTCAAAAATTAAACTTTAAAAATAAATAAATAAATATTATTAAAGATTAAAAGTAAAACCAATTAGATTTAAATAAAATTTAAAATTTCGAGGGTAAACTTAAAAAGCAATTTTCAAAAAACCAAGGCATATTTAATCGAAATTTAAGTACGTTAATGGAAAGTAAAATATTAGACTATTTAATTTTTATATTATTAAAACAAAAACGAAAATATATTCCAGAAATTCACCTTCAGTATCAACTGTTGTAATAACAAAAAGATTCTTCAGAAGTCAAAGTGTCGAAATATTTAGCAGAACTTGTTGGCGGTATTGGAAGATCCTGTGACTCTTTGGATCAATGATTTTAATTTCTTCTACGATAATTTATCTAAACTGGAAATGAAAGAATCTAATGACATTAAAAGGCGTAAAAATATTTTTTTTCTCGCTACTGCATCTTTGCGATAAATCTTCTAGATATTTTTTTATTAGTTTGTTGTATGATTCTTAAGTATCTTATACCATTTGACAAATTGGCAGTAAAGAAGATAATGTTATTTCTTTGTCATTAATAAGTAGTTTGTGTACTGAAGTAGGCATATAGAGCCAGGGGTGCAGCTCAAATCTACGGGCTATTTGTAAGGAAAAGTCTACGAAATTTATCAAGAAAATGACATGACTACAAGAAATTACTTATGATATAGAATCGTTTAATCAAGTCTTCGTATACGAAAGTTATAGAAGCACATATAGTTGAGTTTTCAAACAATCGTTGAATTGCATTGCCATCATTTCTGCTTCCAAATCTGGAATTTAGTTTCTCGATGAGAAGTCTTAATTGTAAACGAAATATTTTTTGCATATTTAATTTTGCAATTTCAGTGTTTTTCTTTTCATGCAGAGTACGAGCTTTTCATTTTTTCTATCCAGTTTGTCTTCCAGGTGTAAGCCCTCTCTAAACGTTTTTGCATGTAACTTAGATATTCTGAATTCTAAATTACCTCAATCCAATTTTAATAAAAAATGTCAGATCGGTAAGATGCTGTTTTGATGCTGTCTGAAATAGGTAGCAACGTTGAGTATTAGACTAATTCGTTCTTGACGACTATTTCTTCTGTTATCAATGATTGTATTAAATGAAATAATTTGATTCTCCTGGTGTTTAGTACAATCCACCTCAATGACATTCATTGACAATAGCATCTGTATTTCTTGAAAAAGAAAAATGGATCTTGATTGGCCGATAAAATCATTGAAATGGAAATCTCGGAATTTTGAAATTGACGATTCATGAATTTTTCGTAACATTTATATGTTCTAGTAGCACGGGAGTAAAGAAAAATATATTAGACCTTCTGCAATCTTCATAGCTAAATATTTGTTTAAATGTACTCAGAATAGATGTTCTATCACATCCTCACTTGCAAATCAAATCCAAATTACTAATATATTCTAAAGTGATATTCATAATGATTTTTACTCGCATTAATGAAATACGCTCAGTAGTTTGATCTACAAATATTGCCATTCACAAAATAATTCTTCTAATTACAATAGAACAAACAAAATTACTACCTATAAAGATAAGAAAATGTTATTCTACCGGATTAATAATAGAGAATAATTTTCATTTTTTCATTACTAAGCTTACTTATCAAATTAATGTAATTTTATGATTATAGTACTTATTTACAATATAACAAGAAATAAACTATAATAAAATTGAATAATTCAAAAATTTGAAAAATATTTATCAGCTAAATTATGTGAAAAGTAGTCAATTTCAAAATTTTTGAAGCTGCCGAAAAAAGTGGCATTTTACTTGCGGTTACTAAAATATGCGTGAAATGCAGAAAGGCAGTTTTAGGCAGCTGGTTTTTTATGAATCACTAGACAATAGCCCAAGTTATTATTTCCATTAAATTTCGTTGCGGAACACTGTGGAACATTTAAACGTTTTCATGTTTAAAAGTAAAAAAATGAAAAAATATCTAAAATTTTTTTTCAAAAATGACAATGAATTTTTTAATTTTTATGTGCTCCATATAAATTTTGTAATGCATGCAAATAAAGTACACACTATCATAGTGTGAATCCATTTCAAATCATTAAAATCGGATAATATTATAAAATGTAGCACGCGTTCAGAGAAACTGTTGTTTTGCTGTTTTTGTTCGCTCTATGTGATATCCCTTCAAGCATCATTTTCGAAATAATGCTGCTTGTAAGGGTAAAGCAAAAATCTTTTTATAAATACAGATCATGACTCTCCAAACATTATTCTATCCAACTGTACAGTCAAAATTCCCTAAATCGTAACTTCATTTTTCGACTTTTGGCCAGCTTTTTGGGTTTTTGCCCCACTGTGGGATCTGTGATAAACGGCAGATATTCCAATGACTGACTTTACGAACAACCAGCGAAGTTTTGTCAGTAATGGCTGTAAAAAAGAATTTTTCTTCAAAAGCTTTTCTATTTTTCCGTTTCTCCCATTTTTCTTTTTCTTCATTTTTATATGTTGTAACGCATTTTCCGTTTCATGTATGCAAAATATTTTGAAAGAACAAATGCGGTGCCATATTTAACATCAATGATGGAAATTTATAACCCCATTTGATGTTATTGTTTTCTTGCATATTCGTTTACTTTCTTCCTAAAGGATTTTTTCCTCCATTTTCAGGAGTGATTTTTCTTTTCTGTTTTGAAATATGACGGAAATTTTGCAACTCTACCAGTTTAGTGAACAAAGAAAAAGTTCGAATGATGGAATATAATTCATGTAAAGAATTATTCGATAAAATATTTCAGAGAACTTCGTGCCGAAGAATGGAACAGTATTTTATGTCACAAATTTCGGCACTGGTACACCATAAGTTTTTGTATATAATTTAAAATAATTACATAAAAAATTGAATATAAGTATATGTTTTATTTTATGCACACCAAATTTTGGACAAGAGCCTCAAACTTAAATGGAAATGAAGCCAGACAAGCCGTTATTTTTTGTGGAATAAAAACCGTATTTGCATAGAAATGAATACTTAATTATTATTATTATTATTATTATTATTATTATTATTATTATTATTATTATTATTATTATCATTATTTATTTATTTTTCGAGTAGAAAATGTTTATTATTAAATCTTATTTTGCATTTATTACTGACACTAAGATATGGATTTTACCATTTGGTAGTTACTTGATGACAGGAAGCTGCAGCAAAATTATTTCAAGACTTTCGAATTCCACAGAAAAAAATTTTGTTAAAAAGAGCCATGTCTTTATTCAAAAAATGAAATATCTACTGCATAGGTAAGAGACATTTACAATTTCATGCCTGCAGTTTAAATTGAGTTTCGCTTTAATACTTTGGTGTGTAGTATTTATTTATTTTTTAAATTTAAAGTACATACATGTATTTATTTAATAAAATATTTTGTAAAAGTCTGAAAATTTCAAGTGTTTTATTTTTTTAAATGCTTATTTTCATATCAATAATGTTTTTTTTTCTTTTTAAGGTAAATTTCATTTTGCGCCAATTATTCATTTGACGTCAGCGGTATTGGTATAAAGGAAAAGTACCTATTTCCATGATGGCAGAAAGCAAAATCCCCTTTTTATGCAGATAAATAAATAAATATATAAATGGATTAAAATAAAAGTAAAGACTTATATACTTACTACAATGTAAATCAAATACAAGTGCCTCCATATTAATTTCCATGATGAGTATGAATATATAGCATAAAATCCAATAGTCATCGCACAAATCATTTTTTAAAACCAAACAAGACACGATCTGTGATAAACGGCAAATATTCCAATAACTGACTTTACGAACATCCCGCGAAGTTTTGTCAGTAATGGCTGTAAAAAAAGAATTTTTCTACAAAAGCTTTTCTATCGTTCCGTTTCTCCCATTTTTCTTTTTCTCCATTTTTATATGTTGTAACGCATTTTCCGTTTCATATATGTAAAATATTTTGAAAGAACAAATGCGTAACCATATTTATCATCAACGGGGTAAATTTATAACCCTATTTGATGTTATTGTTTTCTTGCACATTCGTTTATTTTTTCTTAAAGATTTTTCTTCCTTCCATTTTCAGAAGTAATTTTTCTTTTCTGTTTTGAAATATGATGGAAATTTTGCAATTCTGCCAGATTAGTGAACAAAGAAAAAGTTCGAATGATGGAATATAATTCATGTACAGAATTATTTGATAAAATATTTTAGAGAACTTCGTGCCAAAGAATGATACAGTATTTTATTCACAAATTTTGGTACTGGTATACTATACGTTTTTTCGTGTATATTAACCTTTCGCCGGGCACACAAATTTTCATCACATGAGCAGGCGCGCGCTGTATATTGTACAACAGGAGGAAAACATCCAATTATTGCTGTTTTGTTTTAATTTTACGAATAATTTAACATACAAATATCATACAAGTTTTTTCTGCTCACAATTTATGAAAGTATTCCGCAATGCACTATAAGATTTATTTTGTTGTAACATATTAAAGCAGGCGTGGATTTTGTTTTAAAGAAAAAAGAAAGTGAATGTTGTATTTTTTACAAGGGTGCGCCCGCAAAGGTTAAAATAACTGAAAAAAAAAAAGAATGTAAATACATGCTTTATTTATTCTCGCCAAATTTTCGGCATGGAGTTCAAATCTCAACGGAACTGAAAGCATAAAAAACCACTATGTTTTGTGGAACAAAAACCATATTTGCGCATAAATGGATTTTTAAATTTCAGTAATGAAGCGTGTTTTTTCTTCTTCTTATTATTATTGTTATTATTATTGCAAGATAGAATTCGTCGAATTTCGACGAAAGAAAGTGCTTAAGAATAAACAGCTTCATTTATTTATAATGAACCTACAAAATCGGTTTCAATAAAATATGAACCTTGCATTGATCACTCTATTCAAAAAATGATATTTAACTTAAAAATAACAAAATAGTATTTTAATAAAACTCAGTAGTACAAATTAATAAAATTAAGCTTTAATTGTATGTGTAAGCAGTAAAACATAATAAAGATCTGTTATTATGATCAAGTTATCAATTCAAGCTTTTACGCTTGGTATTCCAAAATGAAAAACAGCAAAATTTATTCCATTTTTAGTCAATCATAGAATTTTTTCTTTCATGACCTCTAAACTCAACATACTTTTCACCATTTCAAAATTGACATATGCAACTCCATTCCCGTGTTCGCCTTTAAAAAAAAATTGGTATTTTAATTTTATCATTTCACTTCAAAACTTGAAGTCTCGATTGATATTAGCTGTAAACAAATACTAAACTACAAACTATTAAGTGTAGATGAAATATTAAAGTGTAAATGAAACGTTTTGAAACAATCTGCATGCAATAAAAACGATAGACAATGACGTCACATAAATAAAATGTCGTTTTTTTTATTGTCTCAGACTCGAATAATTATCAGAATCTTCTTTATTTGCTTGTCTAACATGGCGAAGTCAATTCATACAGTCGAGAATTATCAAGTTCTGTAACATATATCTTTTTTTTTTTTTTTTTTTTTTCTTTTTTGATAAAAACTTGAAATTTGTTTTCTAATTGAAAAGGATCTGTTTATATTTAAGCATTATAAAGTAGCATTTCATTGGATTCTGAATTAAAAACTGTATTAGAAAAGTTTTCTTCTTTTTTGCGAAAGCATGTGGTTGTGTTTGGGCTTAATGTAAAGGATTTTAGGGTTACATTTTTGGCGTCACCTCCAGTTACTATACTTCATTTCTATTCCTTCTTTTTACTCTAAGGCTTTTGCCTCTTTTCTTTTAATGAAAATGTAGTATTTCTGTTGCCATAATTACAAAAACAGTATTAAAAACTGAAAAAAAAAATTACATTTTAAAAACAAATTAAGATACAGTTTTTAAATTAAGTGCATTTAAAAGTACATTTCCCCCCTATACGATGGTATAAAAAATAAAAATGTGCGACGTTTAAAAGTTTAAAAAATTTTAGTAGCATAAATGGAAAAACCGAAATTTCATTGCAAATTTCTAAATGTTGCCATTCGCAAAATGACGTATGCATTACACACAAATACGTTTGGCCATTATAATACAGATAGATAGATAGATAGACTATTATTATTATTGTTATTATTATTGTAGACTATTATTATTTTATTAGTATTAGATTATTATTATTATTAGTACTAGTACCATTATTATTAAAGAGTATCATTATAAATTATTACTACTACTAGCCGCCCTTAACGACCAGTTTGGTCTTTCTTAAATGTATACTACGCATTAAATCAGATTGCTTTTATTTATAATTTATTTTAATTGCTACATTTTTTGCCTAATTAAAAGACTCTGCTAAAGAAATAAAAATAGATGTCATGTACGCACCATATTGGTGCGATTGCAAAATGGTAATTATATGCCTCACATAGTAACCCGGCTATTGTTGTTTAGTTATTAATAAATTGTTCATTTACTTTTATTTCTTTTTTTAAAATGATTTAAATTGTTTTTTCTATAATTATTAACATAAATTTTTATGTATTTTTATTTCCTAGAAAATAGCTATAAATCTATATGCAACTGGTATTTGAAAACGAAGTTTTTGCCAAATTGACGTCAGAAAAAACTGCACTAATGTGGTGCGTATATGACATCTGTGCCGAGAAATCAAGAACTCTGTATTTTCATATTAGCCAGGCGCAGGCAATAAATCGCAAAATATTGTACCCGTGGTATTGTTTCGTATTTCATTAATTTCATTTAAAATATAATAATATAATCCTTTCACTCATTTCATTTATAATACATAACTTTAATTTGAAACTGAAACGTTTAAGAATTGTGCCTTTAAATTTATTTCTTTAAATAAAAAGAACAGGAAAAACCAAAATAAGGATATTTTGAGACTCCATAGTTGCAGCGAAGGAACATAACATAAATAAATACAGTTCACTACAGCCTAAATCTTACCAAAGGATTTTTGCACAGTAACCAATAACACGCGTTTCAATTGGACGTTTCCATTAAACAATTAACAAATAATCGTGATTTTTGTGCCACATACGATAGCGTAATATATAGATATATAGATTATGATTATTAATAAGATTGTTATTATTGCACCATATTCAGGACTAAATAAATTTTAAATGATACGATTTTCAAAATGTTTTTTAATTGAAAGATTAATGAATTTGTTGAAAGAAAGTTTTAACACTCCCTCTCAAAATTGGTTATATACAAACATTATCTAGTGAATATACCTTTGAAAAGAAAAAATAAGTAACAAGTTCGAATAAGAAGAAAAGTATCTATTTCATGATGGCAGAAAAAAGAAGCTGCTTTTCATGTAGCGAAATAAATAAATAAATAATAAAATGAAAATGGAAACAAAGACGTATACTTACAATAATACAGGTGCATACATATTAATCTCTCTGATGAATAAATAATGTAACATAAAATCCAATCGTCCTCGCACAAATCATTTTTAAAATCAGACGTAGGAAACGATCTGTGATGAATAGCAAACGATGCCATAACTGACTTTACGAACATCCCGCGACGTTTTGTCAGTAATGGCTGTAAAAGGAATTTTTCTTCAAAAACTTTTCTATCGTTCCGTTTTTCTCATTTTTCTTGTTCTCCCTTTATATATGTTGTAACGTATTTTCCGTTTCATACATGTAAAATATTTTGAAAGAATAAATGCGTAGCCATATGCGTAGCCATCAACGATGGAAATTTATAACCCCATTTGATGTTACTGTTTTCTTGCACATTCGTTTGTTTTTTCCTAAAGATTTTTTTCCGCCATTTTCAGAAGTGGTTTTTCTTTTCTGTTTTGAAATATGATGGAAATTTTGCAATTCTGCCAGATTAGTGAACAAAGAAAAAGTTCCATTGATCGAATTACAATGCGATAACTGACTTTACGAAAATCCCACTAAATTTTGTCATTAATGGCAGTAAAGAGATTTTTTTTTCAAAAGCTTTCCTATTTTTCCGTTTTTTCCCATTTTTCTTTTTCCCCCATTTTTATATATTGCATCGCACTTTCCGTTTCATACATTTAAAATATTTTGAAACAAAAAATGCGTAACCATATTTAACATCAAAAATGGAAATTTATAACCCATTTTATGTTACTGTTTTCCTGCATATTCGTTTATTTTTTTTTTCCATATTCAGAAATGATTTTTCTTTCCTGTTTTGAAATATGATGGAAATTTTGCAGTTCTACCAGTTTAGTGAACAAAAAAAAATGTTCGAATGATGGAATATATTAAATGTTGAATATTACTCGATAAAACATTTCAGAGAGCTTCTTGTTGAAGTATGATATAATGTTTTATGTTACAAATTTGGTACTGGTTTACCATATATCTTTTCGTCCATATTAAAATAATAGCATAAAAATTGAATATAAATGTATGTTTTATTTTATGTATGCCAAATTTTGAGCATATAAGAAGAATGGACAAATACCTCAATAAATAATCTTTTTTTTTTTTTTTTTTTTTAAGTATTTATTACCATGATGGCAGAAAGTATAATTCCCTTTTTTACAGACAAATAAATAAATAAATGAATAATAATAATAAAAAAAATTAAAAGAAAAGAAAAGACGTATATTATATACTTACAGTAGAAATCAATCACAAGAGCATCCATATTAATTTCCATATTAAATATATAGCATAAAACCCAATCGTCGTCGTATAAATCATTTTTAAAAACCAGACAAAACACGATGTGTGATGAATGACGAGCAATGCAATAACTGACTTTACGAACATCCCGCGAAGTTTTGCCGGTAATGGCTGTAAAAAGAATTTTTCTTCAAAAGCTTTTCTATCGTTCCGTTTCTCTCATTTTTCTTTTTCTCCATTTTTTATACGTTGTAATGCATTTTCCGCCTCATGTATGTAAAATATTTTGAAAGAACAAATGTGTAGCCATATTTAACATCAACGGTGGAAATTTATAACCCCGTTTGATGTTACTGTTTTCTTGCACATTCGTTTGTTTTTTCCTAAAGATTTTTTTCTCTATTTTCAGAAGTGGTTTTTCTTTTCTGTTTTGAAATATGATGGAAATTTCGCAATTCTGCCAGTTTAGTGAACAAAGAAAAAGTTCGACTGATCGCCTTACAATGTAATAACTGACTTTACGAAAATTCCACTAAGTTTTGTCATTAATGGCAGTAAAGAGAATTTTTTTTTTCAAAAGCTTTTCTATCTTTCCGTTTTTTCCCATTTTTCTTTTTCGCCATTTTAATATATTGTACTGCATTTTCTGTTTCATATATTTAAAATATTTTGAAACAACAAATGCGTAACCATATTTAACATAAAAAATTATAACCCCAAAATTTATAACCCCATTTGATGTTATTGTTTTCAGGTACATTCTTTTATTTTTTTCCTAAAGATTTTTTTCCCTCCATTTTCAGAAGTGATTTGTCTTTTCTATTTTGAAATATGACGGAAACTTTGCAATTCTACCAATTTAGTGAACAAAGAAAAAATTCGAATGATGGAATATAATTCATGTAAAGAATTATACTTCATGAAATATTTCAGAGAACTTCGTATTGAAAAATAATACAATATTTGATGTCACGAATTTTGGTATACCATAAGTTTTTTCGTTCATATTAAGATAATTGCATAAAAGAAAAAAATAATAATGTAAGTTTTATTTTATTCTCTCCAACTTTTAGGCCATGCCGTTCAAACCTAAAAAAAGCAGAAAGCATTTTAGTTCTATAAAAAAAAAAAAAAAAAAAAAAAAAAAAAACTTTATGTTTAGTAGAACAAAATCATATTTGGTCAGAAATGGGGTTTTAAATTTCAATAATGAAGCGGTATTATTATTATTATTTAATCACAATATCAAAGCATCTTTATTTGCTATTTTTCGAATAGAAAATATTTATTATTAAATATTAACTTGGATTTATTACTGACACTATGATATAGATTTTACCATTTGAGAGTTGTCTGATGATGAGGAAGCTGCAGCAAAATTATGTCAGGGCTTTGGGATTTTACATAAAAATGTTTTGTTAAAATAGCGATGAATATCTTCATTCAAAAAAATGAAATATGCATTGCAAATATTTACAATTTCATATTTGCAATTTAAATCGAATTTCATTTTATTACTTTGGAGTATAATATTTATTTATTTTTTATTTAAAGTACATATTCTTTTTATTTGATAAAATATTTCGTGAAAGTCTGTAAATTTCAAATGTTATATATTTTTTGATATTTCTTCTGAACCAATATATATATTTATTCAAATGTCTCTTTTTTTATTTGAATTTTATTTTGTGTTAACTATTATTCTTGGCTGTACAGTATTGGTATATCGGAAAAATACCTATTTATATGATGGCAGAACACAAAAACTTCCTTTTATGAAGTCATATAAATAAATAAATGAATAAATAATAAAATCAAAATGAAAATAAAGGCTCATATTATATACTTACAGAAAAAATGAAATACAGGTGCATCCATATTAATTTCCATGATGAATATAAATATGTAACATAAAATCCAATCGTCAACGCGCAAATCATTTTTTAAAACCAGGCATGGATCTGTGCATGAAGACATGATCTGTGATGAATGACATGCAACGCAATAACTGACTTTACGAATATCCCGTGAAGTTTTGTCAGTAATGGCTGTAAAAAGAATTTTTCTTGAAAAGTTTTTCTATCGTTCCGTTTTTCGCATTTTTATTTTTTTCCATTTTTATATGTTATAACGCATTTTCCGTCTGATATATGTAAAATATTTTGAAAGTACAAATGCGTAGCCATATTTAACATAAACGGTGGAAATTTATAACCTCATTTGTTGTTATTATTTTCTTGCACATTCGCCTATTTTTCCCTAAAGGTTTTTTTCCCTCCATTTTTAGAAGTGATTTTTCTTTTCTGTTTTTTGAAATATGATGGAAATTTTACAGTTCTACCAGTTTAGTAAACAAAGGAAAAATTCGAATGATGGAATATAATTCATGTTAAGAATTAGTTGATAAAACATGCCAGCAATCTTCGTGCTGAAAAGTGATACAATATTTTATGTCACAATTTGGTACTGGTATACCATAACTTTTTTTTTGCATATTACAATAATTGCAAACAGAATTTTTTTTAAATATAATATATGTTTTATTTTATTCTCGTCAAATTTTGGGCAAGGAGTTCAAACTAAAAGAAACTAAAAGCATAAAAGACATATTTTTAAGTGGAATAAAAACCATATTTGCGCAGAAATGCATTTTTAAATTTCAGTAATGAAGCATTATTATTATTATTATCGTTATTATTATTTAACCGCAACATCACAAAACATGTTTGATATACTATTTTTCGAATAGAAAATTGTTATTATTAAATATGAACCCTTATTTATTACTGACACTAAGATAAGTATTTCACCATTTAGGATATTACTGATGATGAAGCAGCTGCAACAAAATTATTTCAGGACTTTGGAATTCTGCATAGAAAAGTTTTGTTAAAAAAGGCCCAAATGTCTTCATTCAAAAATAAAATGTTTAGTGCAAAGTTAATAGTAATTTATTAAATCTGCAGTTTAAATTAAGTTTTATTTTATTTCTTTGGTGTGTAATATTTATTAGTTTTTTATTTAACGTACATATTTCTATTTATTTAATAAAATACTGCGTGAAAGTCTGTATCTTTCAAATGTTTTTTAATATTATTTTTAATATTTGCTTCCGCACTATTAAGGTTTTTTTTAAATGTCTTTTTCTGCTTTTTTGGGTGAATTTAATTTTGCGAAAATTATTACGCTTGGCGACAACTGTATTAATGTAACGGAAAAGTACCTATTTCCATGATGGCAGAAAGAAAAAGCACTTTTTTATGCAGACGAATAAAAAAATAAATAAATAAAAATTATTAATAAAAAAAATCACAATTAAAGTAAAGCCGTATATTATAAATACTTACAATAGAAAAAAAAAATACAGGTGAATCCATATTCATTTCCATGTTGCATATTAAGATCTAACATAAAATCCAATCGTTATCGCACAAGTCATTTTTAAAACCAGACAAGACACGATCTTATATGAATGGCAAGCAATGTAATAACTGACTTTATGAACATCCCGCGAAGTTTTGTCAGTAATGTCTATTAAAGAAAATTTTCTTCAAAGGCTTTTCTAGCGTTCCATTTTTGTCATTTTTCTTTTTTCTCCATTTTTATATGTTTTAAGGGTGTATTCGAAAAAAAAGCTTTTCCACCTTCAGCAGCTCGAAATTTTCCGATACAATTTCAGACACATTTTTAAAAGTAGAAACATGAAATTTGCTGAGGGGATTTTTGAAGGGACGTATAAGATGCCGTGCGATGTCTTTTTACGCTCAACTAATTAGAATTTGATTTATAAGCAAATAACTTCTCAGGAAGACCTTTTTTTCGTTCCCAGGTCTCCCACTTCGGAAAAATCGGTTCAAACTGCCATTTTTGATTGCTTTTTTTGCAATATTTTGTGCACTTATCAAAGAATTTACCTTTACGGCACCTTGTGCACTTTCTAAATAAGAGAATCTGCGAGTTTCATGTGTTTGAGAGCAAAAGAGAATTCAAAAATAAATCGTAAACAAGCAGTTTGAATCGAAATACACCCTTAACGCATTTATCTGTATCATATATGCAAAATATTTTGAAAGAACAAATTTGTATCATATTTAACATCAAACGGTGGAAATTTATAACCCCATTTCATGTTATTATTTTCTTGCGCATTCGTTTATTTTTCCATAAAGATTTTTTTTTCTTCATTTTCAGGAGTGATTTTTCTTTTCTGTTTTTTAAAATATGATGTAAATTTTGCAGTTCTACCAGTTTAGAGAACAAAGAAGAAGTTCGAATGATGGAATATAACTCATGGAGATAATTTAGAGGTCTGCACGGGCCCGTACCCGGCCGGGCCGGCGGAATCGTTTCAAATTTTCTAACGGGTCGGGTCGGGCCGGGCCGGCAAAAAAATTGAACGGGCCAGACGGGCCGGGCCGATTAAAAAAAATTTCGGGCCTACCGGCCCCTTTTGAAGATTTGAGCTGGAACGATAAAATATGAGATATTTTCAATGGTTTCAACGAGAACAAGTATAAATGTGCGTCACGAGCCATACTAGTTTGACAGCATCAATATAAAAATGTACAATGTAGAGATCAGCATCGGAGAATTACATTGTGTGTGTAAGATGTTTGTCTTAATAACGGCGTGAGTTCTCACTATAACCTCAATATGATTGTTTTCTTCAATTCTTATCATTAATCAGAATTAAATAGGAGAGTAAATGGTACTCACCCAATGAATTCTTCTTCATTTAAGTGTCCAACAATTAGATCCACCATAAGGGAAGGGAACCGGGCATATTCACATGTGGCTATATCCACTGCACTAATTCATCTTGATAAAAATATATAATATTATTATATGGTAACTGTAAAACACACACACAAATTATTATATCCACGCTTCTTCATTTTCTACTTTATTTTTAACACGCGAGAAAAAACACAGCAAAAGGGTAGTGCTTACATCAAGCTACAAAAACAGAGAACAGAATGAAAATTTTAAATCGATGCATACATAGATCATAATGTAGAAACAATTATTAATAAAAAAAGAGTCATTTTGAAAGTTTTGACAGTTTTGTAAACCTGTAATTGTTCACCCGTAATCACTGTTTCCAAGGTCACGCTAACAAGCACTTAACTTTATTTATGATGCCATGATAATTGTCACTTGTTTCACAACGGAGGAAATTATTTACGAATTGCGCAATGTTTCTATCAACTCCTCCTTAATTTCTGAAGTTGTGTTGTCACTCAGATGCAAGTTCTTCCTGTGAACTTCAAAAATAGTCTTTGGCAGGGGTTTTGTAAATAAGTCGGCTAGCATGACTTTTGTTGGGCAGTACACGAGGTTTATTATACCTTCTTGTTTCAAATGTTTTATAAGATGAAATCTTAGTTCTATGTGCTTTGTTTTACTTGAATGTTTTTCTAATTCTATCATTTTAATGGCCGATTGATTATCTTCATACAATGTTATTGGATATGTTTGTGAGAGATTAAGTTCGTTGAGTAGGTTCACCAGCCATTTAACTTGATTTGCTGCATTCGCTGCTGAGATGTACTCAGCTTCGGCAGAAGATAAAGCTATGCAGGATTGTTTTTTAGTTGACCAAAGTATGGGATTTTTACCTAGCAAATATACATTACCACTTGTCGATTTTCTTGATTCTGTGTCTCCACCCCAATCAGCGTCCGCGTAGACTTCTAGCGTTGGTTTTGAATTTCCATCTATAACTAGATTAAAGGTTTTTGTTGTCTTAAGATACCTCATGACCCGCTTTACACTGTTCCAATCTTTCATTCTTGGCCTTTCGGTTCTTCGGCTCAAGATATTAACAGCTGCACATATATCAGGTCTGCTCACTGTGGCAAGATATAAGAGTGCTCCGATGGCTTGTCTGTATTGTGTGTTGTGTGGTAAGAGATTGTCGTCATCTTTAAAGTGTGTGTAATTTGTTTCCATGGGTGTACTACACGGTTTTGCTTCTTGTAAATTGAATTTATTAATTAACTCTTCGATTTTTGAAGTTTGGTTAATTAAGTAGCTTTTGTTTACCTTTCGAATGTTCATGGATAAATAATTACTTATATCCCCTAAATTCTTTAGTTCATATTCTTTATTTAAGTTCTCGATTATTTCCTCTATTGCTTCGTCTTTTCCTACAATTAAAAGGTCATCGACGTACGTTATTATGTAGATTGTGTCATTATTCCTTTTCTGTGTAAAAAGACATGTATCGATTTTACTTTGAATGAAATTCATGTTTTTTAGTGTTTCTGTTATTTTGTTATGCCACGCTCTCGCGGCTTGCTTAAGTCCGTAGATTGCTTTATTCAATTTACAGACTTTGTTTTCCTGATTTGGTTCAACGAATCCTTCCGGTTGCGTCATGTATATCTCCTCCTCAAGTTCCCCATGTAGGAACGCGGTGTTAATATCTATATGCTTAACATTTAAGTTTTGGTGCAACGCCGCTATTAATAATGCTCTTATCGTAGTATACGACACGACCGGTGCGTAAGTTTCGTCATAATCCTCTCCGAACCTTTGAGTGTATCCTTTAGCTACTAAACGTGCCTTATATTTTTGGATTTTTCCGGTATTGTCACGCTTTAATTTATAAGTCCATTTACAACCAATTATTCTCTTATTCGGTGGAGGATCTACAATTGACCATGTTTTATTTTTTCTTAAAGAATTCATTTCGCTCTCCATGGCTTCTATCCAATTCTGTTTTACCGGAGAGTTTTCCATTAATTTAACTTCCTTATAATCCTTTGGTTCATTAATTTTGTCATCTTTGACAATATATATTAGCCTATCAGGAGGTACGCCTTTATTTATTCTATCTGAACGCCTTGGTTCCGCAATTTGTTGTTGGGACGCGGATGGTGTTGTTTTGTTGTTTGAAATTTCTATTTCTACAAGATTTTTACAATTGCGTTTTTCGTCTTCATTTTGTTTTTGTTCAATTTCAGGCTTATCATTTACGTATTTGAATTTATTTTCAAGAAATTTTACCGTTCTCGCGATTTTTATTTCATTTCCTCCTACATATATGCGGTATCCCTTAGATTCATTGTCGTATCCCACAAAAATACCTTCAACAGCTTTATTATCTAATTTTTGTCTTCTGGCTTTATCAATATAAGCGAAGGCTTTGCAGCCAAATACTTTAACGTAACTTAAGTTTGGCTGTCTTTCTGTCCATAATTCATATGGCGTTTTTGCATTAGCTTTTGTAGGCAGTCTATTTTGTAGGTGGTTTGCCGTACAGATTGCTTCCCCCCAGAACTTTAAAGGTAGATTTGATTCATTTAACATCGTCCTAGCCATCTCAACTAACGACCTATTTTTCCGTTCCGCCACCCCATTTTGACTTGCACAATATGGGACTGTATGTTGATGTTTTATCCCATTTGATTTGAGATAATTCTCAATTTCATCTGATGTAAATTCTCCCCCATTATCCGTTCTGATTTCTTTCGGTTTTTCACCAAATTTGTTGCTTATCAGCGCAATGAACTCTTTGAGTTTTTCATAGACTTCACTTTTTCTTTTCAATAGATAGATTATTGTGAATCGCGAGTAGTCATCAATAAAAGTCAAGAAATATGATTTCCCCCCAATCGTGGGTGTCTGAAAAGATCCACAAACATCCGAGTGAATAAGTTGAAGCCTTTTACTTGCTCTATACTGAGCAACTTTCGGATAGGGTTCATCAGTTAATTTCGCCTTAATACACGGTTCGCAATCTATATTATGTTTACAATTGTTTATCTGGATACCTCTTACTAATTCCTTTTGTGTAATTTCTTTAATCGATGTTAGATTTCTGTGTCCTAACCTTCTATGCCATAGTTCTAGACAATTTTTATTGTTGCACGTTTGTGTAATGTTCGCGTGGTTTTCGTTAGCCAACTGGACTTCATAGAGATTATTTACCTTTTGTGCTTCTAAGCAGATTTCTCCGTTAAGTTTGAAAGTGCATCGGTCATTTTTAAATACAATCTCACATCCGTTTTGGGTTGCTTTGCTGACTGATAGTAAATTCGTTTCGATTTCAGGTACTAGAAGTACATCTTTAAGTGTTATTTTATGAATTTTATTATCCGATGTCAGCGTATTTAAATTTACATCGCCTGATCCGTAAGCGATAAGTTTTTTTTCCGTTTGCGATAGTCACGTTTGTTTTTTCCCTCGATTTTATCTCTGTAAACATTGATTCAGAGGATGCAATGTGACTTGAGCTACCGCTATCCACGATGAATGTTTTATTTTCTATCCCTTGTGTTATGAATGCATAATCTTTGTTTTCGCTGTTTCTCCATGTATTGTTTTTTCCTTCATAGCGATTAAACCTGTTATACGATTCCGATGCTTGTTCATTCTTAAAATTGTTTTCACCCCTTTGAAAAACGAGTGATGTAGAATAGTGTTTTTTGTAATTTTTGTTGTGTTGATTTTGTTGTGTTGTGTGTGTTTTGTTTTTATTGTGCCAACATTCTTGTGTGTTATGGCTTCTCATTTTACAAATCGAACAATATTTTGATTCTTTTTTAGCTGGAAACTTTTTCTGAGCTTTAAAAGCTTTCGCTGTATTATCAATACTTTCATAGTTTTCATTTCGACGATTAAACTCGTCAATCAACTTATTTTTAATATATGACGGAGTTAATTGTGCTTCTTCTTTACTTTCGAGAGCAGTAATTAAATTATCATAAGACTGGGGCAGAGAGCACAGGAGGAGCGCGGAAATGTGGTGATTATCAATTATTTCGCCTATAGCTGCCAAATGATCAACAAGCTCCATTATTTTTGTAATATGATTTATCATATTTCCATTTTCTGCTAATTTTATACTATATAACTTTCTTAGAAGAAACAATTTGCTTGTGAGATTTGATCTCTCATGGATTTCTTTTAATGCATCCCATGTTTGTCTAGCAGTTTGTAAGTTTTTAACGTGGGTAATTTGTGAATCATCAATAGTTAGATTTATCAATGCCCGGGCCTTCCTATCATTTTTGGACCATTGATCGGTCAAAGGGGTCGGTGAATTATCGGTTATTACATGGAACAGCTCTTCTTTAGTTAAGAGCATTTCAATTTTAAATTTCCATGTACTGTAATTCGTTGCTGTCAATTTTTCAATTGAATAATTATCTTTTAAGGTGGCCATTCTAATCTTATATTTTTATTTGTTTTTTATTCAATATTTTTTATTTGTGTGAAATTAGTATATCACTATGTTATCAAATTGATATATCTTTTTAGATCGTACTCATAATCATTGTAAGATGTTTGTCTTAATAACGGCGTGAGTTCTCACTATAACCTCAATATGATTGTTTTCTTCAATTCTTATCATTAATCAGAATTAAATAGGAGAGTAAATGGTACTCACCCAATGAATTCTTCTTCATTTAAGTGTCCAACAATTAGATCCACCATAAGGGAAGGGAACCGGGCATATTCACATGTGGCTATATCCACTGCACTAATTCATCTTGATAAAAATATATAATATTATTATATGGTAACTGTAAAACACACACACAAATTATTATATCCACGCTTCTTCATTTTCTACTTTATTTTTAACACGCGAGAAAAAACACAGCAAAAGGGTAGTGCTTACATCAAGCTACAAAAACAGAGAACAGAATGAAAATTTTAAATCGATGCATACATAGATCATAATGTAGAAACAATTATTAATAAAAAAAGAGTCATTTTGAAAGTTTTGACAGTTTTGTAAACCTGTAATTGTTCACCCGTAATCACTGTTTCCAAGGTCACGCTAACAAGCACTTAACTTTATTTATGATGCCATGATAATTGTCACTTATTGCACAACGGAGGAAATTATTTACGAATTGCGCAATGTTTCTATCAGTGTGCAACTCGTTTTAATATTTTTTTAGCTGACTCATGCCGGTGCGAGATCAAGCTTGCATTATTTTTCTACATATAGACTGGCCGGACCGGAACTAGACTTAATTGTTCTCAAGATCTGTAGGGCAGAAAACATGATTTGTAAAATTATTAACAGCGATAAAGAACTTATGTTAGCTTTATCTTCGGATATTTACTTCTTGATGGTTTTTAAATTAATTTCTCAATAATGCGAAAGTTTGACACATTTTCTGATTAATTTTAAATTGTAAAAGTATAAAAGTGCTAAGCTTAAATATTGAAGGGATTTGAAATCGAATAGCGTTTTTAATTTTTGGTAAATAAAATACTTGTATGACCTTGTTGAGATGTAATAGTTTCTCAAATAATTACAGGTTTTTCTCCCTTCCCATGCTATCGCTTCCTGAAATTCTATTCAAATCGCTAATTATGACAGTATTTTATTTGCTTGTAGTATTCTTAAATTGCTTGTATCAAAAAATGGATAACGCTACTCGATTATATAGTTTTTGAATAAAGATACCTGCTAATCTTATGCATTTGTGAGAAAAAAGTGAATTTAGAAATGTATCAGAAAGGAGCTTCTTTGAGTTTAAGAATAAATTTGGATTTAAAACCTTTAATAAAATGATATAGAAATATTTTTATAAATCTTTTATCAAACATCTTCAAAAGTAACGATGTTTTAAGCTTTCTTTCTTTTTTCTTTTATTCTAAGCCATATTAAATTTTTAATAAATCTTTATTCGAATGTTGAAAGCCTAAGAATCTAAGTAATCATTAATGTTGTTAATGTGTATTTCCTGTAAAACATACTGTAAAATTATTCCATAGATATGTATGCAGTATTCTTTAAAGAAATCTTAATTATGTGATAAAAATCTGATTTTTTTAAAGAAATCGTAGAAATTGTAACGGGCCAAAACGGGCCGGGCCTGTTTTTACTGCTTTCTGTACGGGCCGGGCCTAAAATATAAAAAATTAAACGGTTCGGGCCGAAATAAATTTCCTACGGGCCGGGCCGAGCTCGGGCCTGGAAATTCCGGCCCGTGCAGACCTCTAAGATAATTACTCGATAAAACATTAAAAAAACTTTGTGCTGAAGAATGATTCAATTTTTATGTCACAAATTTCGGTGCTGGTATATCATAAGTTTATTTCAGGACTACCTATAAATGTATTTTTTTAAAAAGCCATGGATGTCATAATTGAGAAAATGAAATATCTGCTGCAAATGTAAGTGACATTTGCAGTTATAATTTCATACCTGCATTTTAAATTAAGTTTCATTTTATTAATGTGGTGCATAATATTTATTTATTTAAAATACATATTTGTATTTATTAATAAAATAGTTCGTAAGAGTCTGTAATTTTCAAATGTATCCTTTAAAACTAATATATATATATGTGTGTGTGTGTGTGTGTATTTTCATCTTTTTTTCGGGTGAATTTAATTTTGCGCCAACTACTTTGCTTGGCTATAACGATATTGGTGTAAAGGAAAAGTACCTATTTCCATGATGGCCAAAAACAAAAGCTGCTTTATGTGTAGTCAAATAAATAAATAAATAATAAAACGAAAATGAAAATAACGACCTATGTTTTATAATAACAATAAAAATCAAGTGCAAGCACATGCATAGTAAAACTATATAAGTATACTAATTCTATAAATACATAGAATTAAATCCTAATGTCATCATACACATCATTTTTGAAAGCAGACAAGACACGCTCTTTAGTTAAAATAGAGAATTACTCGATAAAATATTTCAGAAACTTTGGCTGAACAATAATACAATATTTTATGTTACAAATTTTGAACTTGGTGTACCATAAGTTTATTTCAGGACTTTGGAATTCTGCATAAAAATGTTTTATTACAAAAGTCATGGACGTTTTCATTCAAAAAATGAAATAATAGTGAAATAATAAGTGATAAATGACAAACAATACAATAACTGACTTTACGAACATCCCGCGAAGTTTTGTCAGTAATGGCTGTAAAAAAGAATTTTTATTCCAAAGCTTTTCTATCGTTCCTTTTTTACATTTTTCTTTTCTTCTATTTTTTATAGTTTCTAACGCATTTACCATTTCATATATGTGAAATATTTTGAAACAACAAATGCGTAGCCATATTTAAAATCAATGGTGGAAATTTATAACCCCATTTCATGTTATTGTTTTCTGACACATTCGTTTATTTTTTCATAAAGATTTTTTTTCCTCCATTTTCAGAAGTGATTTTTCTTCTCTGTTTTGAAATCTGACGGAAATTTTGCAATCCAGCCAGTTTAAGGGTGTATTCGAAAAAACGCTTTTCCACCTTCAGCAGCTCGAAATTTTCCGATACAATTTCAGACACATTTTTAAAAGTAGAAACATGAAATTTGCTGAGGGGATTTTTGAAGGGACGTATAAAGTGCCGTGTGATGTCTTTTTACGCTCAATTCATTAGAATTTTATTTATAAGCAATTAACTTTTCAGGAAGACCCTTTTTTTTTATCCCAGATGTCCCACTTCGGAAAAATCGGTTCAAATAGCCGTTTTTGATTGTTGCTTTTTTTTCAATATTTTGTGCACTTATCAAAGAATTGACCTTCACGGCACCTTGTGTACTTTCTAAATAAGAGATTCTGCGAATTTCATGTTTGAGAGCAAAAGTGAATTCAAAAATAAATCGGAAAACAAGCAGTTTGAATCGAAATACACCCTTAATGAACAAAGAAAAAGTTCGAATGATGTAATATAATTCGAGTAGAGAATTACGCGATAAAACATTTCAGATAACTTTGGGCTGAACGATGATACAATATTTATGTCACAAATTTTGTGTTGGGTTCTTTTTATTAAATTTCTACTACAGATCATTACTTTAATTAATTGCAACTTCTGCTCAGCAAACTATATTAGTTAATATAGATCAATAGATATTCTTCAGCTTTATCAAAAATTTCAATGAGATCTGGGTCAAATTTCCAATTACATGAATCTTGTTGTTGGTTTAATTAAATAAACAAGATGCTTATATAAAAAAAGGAATTAAATGAGTTAAGATTACACCAGTCAACATTAAGAAATCATTAAGATAAACAAACTAAACGACAAATTAAAACGATAAAAAGGATAAACACAAATATTATTTAAGATCCTTTAAAATTTAATGAATACAAGTAAATAAGAAAGAACACAGCAAGATTCTCAATCTGACCCAGTCTCAAGTACTAAACCTTGATCTGCAGTAGAACCCAACATTTATCAATGTTGATTCCTGAGATATTAAACTCATACAAACAATTTAAAAATACAAGATTCAGTCTAACATTACAAAAGAGAGAAGAAAGATCCTGAAATCCTTCTTATTTTCCAGAAGGCAAAGAAAGATATAATTTTGAATAAATTAAAAAACTAGAAATAATAAACATAAACACCTCAGAAATCAACAATGATATTTTTGACCAATTTCGTATTGTGTTAGTACATTTGCTTTAACTTCTCCATTTTTTTTTGTTTATAAAATTAGTTAATTCATTTAAAATCAAGTGAATTTCTTAACAGCCTTTGCTCCAAAATTCCAATTACCTAGTCAAATATCTTTACTCAGTTTAAGCAATAGTATATTAATTAATCAGTGTTAATATGATTTTTAATTATTTATTAAATTATTTTTTTATTTTTTTTAAAAGGTTATTTAAAAATTCCAAATAAAAAAATAGGTAATGGTTGAAAATTACTTTTACTTCCAAACATTTAAAGAAACTACTTTAATTTTATGGTATTGCAAAACTTAGTATAGTTATTTCGATACTACAGAGGTTAAAATTCAATTAAATTAATATCAAGGTAGGATAAATAAAAAAAAAACTAAAAAAAAAAAAACTATACTAAAGCTATCCTTTATATACATTCTCCTTTATTTAATTTAACATAAAAATGAAAAACAAAAAAAAAACATCTGAATTCACTAATACAACCTTTGTTGTAGATATATGGAAATACAAAATCACTACAAGATTACTCACTAAAATAAAAATCGTTTAAGATTAAATACAGAATATATCTCTTACCAGCAGCTGAATTCTTTCAATTTTCCCATTTTGGGTGTTTTTCACTTATATGATGGACAATAGTAATTAAGTCTTCCATGCACCAGAGCAACAGTTTCTACACAGAATTCCCAGTGTCTATACTCAGTTTAAGCAACAGCTGAATTCTTTCAAGTTTTCGTCTTAGACCGCTAATCATTCTACCGCTCACGGTGAAGGCAAAATCGGAAGGGATATTGTTTCGCGGCAAACTCTCGGCTCGCTCCGGCAGGTAGTACTTTTTCTTGTCTAGCACTTGGAGTGTCTTGTCTTAGATTGCTAATTATTCCACTGCTCATGGTGAAGGCTAGATCGGTGGAGACAGTCTTTCACGGCAAGATCTCGGTTCTCTCCGGCAGGTAGCATTTCTTCCTGACGTACACTTGGAGTGTGTTGTCTTAGATCGCTAATCATTCCATTGCTCACGGTGAAGGCCAGATCGGAGGGGATATTCTTTCACGGCAAGATCTCGGCTCTCTCCAGCAGGCAGCATTTCTTCTTGACGTACACTTGGAGTGCTTTCTCTTAGACTGCAAATCATTCCACAGCTTACGGTGAAGGTTAGAACGGAGGAAACATTCTTTCACGGCAAGCTCTCGATTCTCTCCGGCAGGTAACACTTTTTCTTGACTTACTCACGACGTGCTTTCTCTTAGACTGCCAATCTCGAAGTACTCTTTTGGCCTCCCCTCTCCCAGATTAAAAAACAGGGGAGGGGGGGAGACAAGACTTATCCGCAATCGTTTACTAGATGCTCTCCATACGAAGCTCTGACCAAGACTCCCTTTATTTCCAAAAATCCAATTGCACGTCCCTCTGCAAATCAAAAAGGGGCACCCAAAAACTAGGAAGACTAATGCTTTCCCCTTTCTCTCCTGTTCCTAGAGTCCATCTCATTGGCCAATGCAATAGTCACCCTCTCTCATGACCAAATATGGTCATCGCTCGCATCCCCTATTCTCGATCACGTGGTCAGTAGCAGGGCCAGCTGTCTCTAAGTTTTGCACCTGCTTGCAAACCAGTGCTCGCCGATATCCGTGAATTTGCCCTATTATCTCAAATCGGTCATAAAAACTTTAAGGGTCTGGGAAAATATCTACTCCGCCTCAAATGACAGTCAACGTTTGTCATGGGTTATAAAATTTTAGGGTACTATTCATTCACGTACGTAAGCAATAAACTATGCGTGTGGGCCAATTTTTAACAAGGCTGAATATATCCCCTTTACAAACAAGCCAGAAGCTACTCTTCTTCGAAAAAAATTAACAAAGGACCACTTTAGTCAAATAGTACAATTATTCCAGGGCAGTAAAAGCATTCGTACGAACGGGTGTTATTTACGCTAGATAAGGGGATGGGAAACTTTCACTTTCATACACAACAATGCCTTTATTCTCGTGAGAACGAGAACGATCATAAAATAAATAGAAAAAAAAAAGAAAATGTCCAGGGTTTTCGCTACTAAGAAAAAAAAAGGAAGACTAATTTTAAATATGAGATACACAAAGCATTATAAAAAAAAGCCGTATTAAAAATATCTTAACAAGAGTACTTTTTAAATTTGGAATATTAAAATAATTTATACAAAAAGAAATATTACTAAAAAAAAACATAACAAGAGCTCCCCCTCGTTGAAAAAAAAATAAACATTATTAGTTTTGAACAAAAACAAGAATTTTATTTTTTTAGCTAAATGACCACAAAAGGTCAGTTAAAGAAAGTCCTAAAAAAAATATTTAAAATTAAATCCAAAATGAAAGAAAAGATTAAACAAAAAAAAAAAAAAAAAAAAAAAAAAAAAAACAATGCAGTACCCCGGTTGAAAAGTAGAATGAAGATAACCGCCTAGAACAGATCAGACGACGACCCGAGAAGTTGATAACCTATCACCCTACTAAGCTACCACACCAACTCTGCACACCGGTAATGCTAAGTTGAAGCTTGGGCAAAACATCTAGACGTTAAACATATACAAGGACCTAAGATGCTATTAAAATCTATACTATATACCTGGCATACTTAATTAAAACTCTACATCGGCTATACCGTCAAGAATACCAACACACTGGGATATCCCTATCTGCTAACACCTCTGTAAAAAGAGAAAAAAAAAAATATCCCTAAAAAAAATTTCCACAAGTAGAATGCAAGGAAGAGTTGTCCAGTGAATAAAAAAAATTAAAAATTTTTTTTTTTTTGAAAAAATTTTGAATCCTGTGAGCAGGATAGAGCCAAAGGACCGAAACAATCAATTTCTGAAAAAATACAATAGATATACTACTTGCCAGCTGTAGGTATCACAAATATATACATATAATAGTACGATAACATTTTTTATACACATACACAAAACAAAAATAGCAATAACCTTTCAGTACATATATAGGGTACACATAAAAAAAAAACACTAATATCTGTTTATATTCAGTGGCATAACATGTGTATATAAACAAAAAAAAACAGTTCAATGACTTGTAACGGTGACACAGTATTACATAAGTGTATGGGCATTTTATATCACAGCAATATAATTGTATAGGTTACCTTGTGTAGCCTAGACTGATAATTATCTGCCTTAGTTATTATCAATGGGTAAATATTCCATAAACTAATAGTAACTAAAAAAAATTCATAAAATGCTACACATAATACTTAAAATGAACTGATAATTTCACAATAGAGTTCGCCAATTTCATTGACAAGTACCACTAATTATTTTTTATAAATACCCAATTTACACAAACAATGGGTATATTGTTAGAAAACTCACATGAAATAACAAAACAGACTATATAAACAAGATATATACATATATAATACACATAAACCAGATAATATATCTGTGGGCTGTGGGGTGTACACTACCTGTATCTTAAATCCCCATTTCCCAAATAGAGAACTAATATCAAAAATATCCAAAAAAAATACAAAGTTAAAAGAAATGCAACAAAAAAAATAAAAATAAAAGATGAACTACATTCCTAACAGTACCTATACTATATACAAAAAGGGGCAATAGGAATACGCAAGCATCACATGTACTGCTACCAAATCTCTACTCCAAAATTTCCTGACCCGAAATCTCTCTAAGTCCCCAAAATTAGCGCTAAAACCCGCTAAAAAATAAAAAAAAAAGGAATACATATAGGGGGCGAAGCACTTACACGGTCCTAATCTATCGACATAATCCATGAACCACCGAGAGAAAGTACGGAACTGGCGGAAATCCACATTAGATAACAGCGGAACCAAATCAAAACAAACGATATCGAGGCTCGAAAATTACTTAAATTTTAGCTAACTCGCGCATAAAACCTTCCTAGAATAACTAAAATCACAAGTATTTATATACAATCTAAAAAAAAAATAAAGTTAAACCGCCCTAAAATTTATAATTCGGTCGCGAATCCCTTTTTCGAAACGCATACTCAGTTCTTGGAATTGAATAAGATTTGTCTCGCCTAGATAAACAGACGCCATTACGATCTCGCGAACGACTCACGCGCCCCGAATCATTAGGCGTTCCTACCTGCCTTACTCCCTCACAGTTATCAGCGCTCGCTATTACCGTATTTTCCCGTGCTTCTGAGAGCAACCCACCAACCGTTTCCTCGTTACGCTCTTGTCGTCTGCTCGTAGACTGCACTGCAGGTTGGCTGGTTCCTTGACATGGAATGGGAGGGGGAAATCTATTTATGAATCGATTCCTTTTCCTTCGCGCGGTGAACTCGAATTGAGAATGATTTGAATCATTCGTAGTTGATATCAGAGGTTGGCGTTTGTTTTGGTCTACAATATCGTCTCCATTTTGCTCATTTACACCTGAAATATGCCTGTCTTTAAATAAAGTGAGGCGGTCTACATGGACAATTTGAGTTTTTGACGGATTAGCAATTAATGCTATCTTAAAATTAACTTCACTGAGTTTCTCAATTATAGTAAATGGTCCGTTATTTAATTTCGACAATTTTTTCGTATTGCCAGCAGTGATGGATGGGTTAAATAACCACACTCTATCGCCTACTTTTAAATCCTTAACGACTGCAGTTTTGTCTCTGTATCTTTCCTGGCTTTCAGACACCTTAACTAAACTATCATACACCTCAGCATAGACCTTTTGGAGTGCGGGTATTAATAATTCACAAAAAGATGGGGCGTCGTTATAGCTAAACCTTGGCGACTGCGAAAATAGATTATATGGTAGATTTAAGTTTCTGCCATATAAAACTGCTGCGGGGGTTAATTTAGTCGAAGAATGCACAGCTGAACGCATCGCTAACAGGGCAAATTTTAGCTTAGTATCCCAGTCTGACTGGTTCTCATTTACAATGTGACTGAGTGCGTTTTTTAAAGTTTTATTCTGCCGTTCAATCTGTCCATTCGAGGCTGGGTGAAAGGCAGATGTAGTTATATGTTTAATACCGAACATTTTATATACATGCTCAATCGCTTCCGATACTAAATTTCTTCCATTATCTGTCGCAATATACACAGGAGCGCCATAACGTGAAATGAAATCGGCAAGTGTATCTGCGATAACATCAGACGTGGTAGAGCTAACAGCATAGGCCTCTGGCCATTTAGTAAACGAGTCTATATATGTAACAATATGGGTGTTACCAGAAAACGTGACTGGTAATGGGCCAATTAGGTCTAGATGCACTTTATTCATGGGAAATTCAGGTGTAGGCATCCGTTGAAGGGGTGCCTGCTGATCTGGTTTATACGCCCTCTTCTGCTGGCAACTAATACAAGATTCTACTAGATGCTTGACATCGGCCGACATTCCGGGCCAGTAAAAGTGCTCCCGGATGCGGTCAATCGTTTTCTTAAACCCTTGATGACAAGCCGCTAGAGAATCGTGTGTTAGAGCGAACACTTGCTCAATCATATCCCTAGGAACTACTAATTTAATAGGGTTATTTATTATACTTGAATCTCTGGTATCTTCACATACGAGAATATCATCTCTAAAAAAAAACTTCATGTATTTAGGTGCTATATCTATATTTTTGTCTAATTTTCTAGCTATTTCACAACATTTCTTATCAGTTTTTTGTAATTCACTAATTTTCTCAATTAAATTTGAATGGGGAACAAAAGTAGTTTCTTTTTCTACTTGAATACAAAAATTACTCTTACTAATCTCAGGTGATTCATCAATTTTAGCAAATCTAGATAGAAAGTCTGCTACACTATTGCATTTCCCTTTAATATATTTAATAGTAAAATCAAAATCTGAAAGAGTACATACCCATTTGGCTATACGTGAGGTGGGGTCATGAATCTTTAACATAAAAGTAAGTGGTGCATGATCAGTAAAAATGTTAAAATGAGTGTTAGCTAGATAACACTTAAAATGACTAGTTGCCCAAACCAGAGCGAGAAGTTCTCTCTCAGTGGCAGAATATCTTGTCTCTGCACCTTTTAGTCGCCTACTGGCAAACGCCACTGGATGAATTTTATTTTCATCATCCATTTGTGACAAAACAGCACCCAGCGCTTCTCCACTCGCATCTGTATATAGATAAAATTCTTTAGTAAAATCAGGCAATACTAGGCACGGTTTAGATATTAAAGCCTTTTTTAAATCTTCAAATTCCTCCTGGGCTTCTTTTGTCCAGGCAAAATGTCCAGTTTCCTTAGTCAAATCAATTAAATTTAATGCCCTTTTTGTGAAGTCAGGTATGAAACGCCTATAGAATGATAGGGTTCCAATAAAAGACCTGACACCTTTACGATTAGTAGGTGGTTGCAATTTTTCTATTATCTCAATATTTTTATTAACCGGGGATACTTGCCCGCTATTAATTTCAAAGCCAAGATACTGTATTTTATTCGAAAGAAAATTACATTTACTGGGCTTAAGTTTCAGTTTATGTTGTCTTAGTCTATCAAATACTAATTTAAGTTTTTCAAAATGGGATTCTACATCAGAAGAAGCAATGACAATATCATCTATATACACTAAAATTCCTAGATTTCCTAAATCTCCAAAAATGGCATTCATTAGCCTCTGAAAACTATTGCCTGAATTGGACAACCCAAAACAATTTCTATTCCACTCAAAAAGACCTTTATGCGTGATAATAGCAGTTTTATGCCTGTCTTCGGGTCTTATGACCTGTTGAAAAAAGCCACTAGTTAAATCTAGTGTTGAAAAAAAATTAGCTCCACTTAACGCATCAACAGAGTCAGTAATGTTTGGGATAGGATATGCATCTTTGACAAGATTCTTGTTAAGTTTACGAAAATCAACAGCTAACCTATAAGAACCATCTGCTTTTTCTACAAGAATAACTGGTGAAGCAAATTCAGACATAGACGGGGAAATAATTTCAGCTTGCAGTAAAATATTAAGTTGATCTTCCATTTCCTGGCGTAATTTATATGGGACTCTATAAGCTTTGGATTTTACAGGTTTATCAGAGGTTAAATTTACAACATGGGGTATGGTATTACAGCCTGGTAAGTCTAAGACAGAAGCTGCAAACACATCTTTATTTTGGTCTAAAAATTCTTGCATTTTAGATTTTAAGGGGGGGTCTAGATGGCTTAAATCAATATCAGAGCTCCAAGTGAGATCAGCGTGATCAAAGTCAGCTATTGGAGTGGTTAAATTTACATTACAAGTTATATTATTATTATTTAAGGGTATATTAGATTTATCTACACACTTCTGAATTTTAGCAACATAAGTATTTTTCCCTAGCTTAACAGTTTTATCTGAAAAATTAGCAAGCGAAACAAAAAGGCCATGTTCTGGAGTACAAATGGCTCGAGAAATAAGAAGCCCTTGGCTTAAATTCTTCGCTAAAGGTTCTAATATCAGTATATCATTATCTTTTATAAAATTATTTCTATTACATTTAACTTCAGCTATTACTTTTGACTGGGGGGGAACAGAAATTCTCTCGCATAAAATAGCTAAGGAAGTACTTTCACTATTCCTGTTATTATTGTCAACAATGCCTGACTCATTAGTCTGATTTGCTCTATTTACTAACTCATTTTCATTATTCTCAGATATGTAAAAATTTTCATGGACATAGATTGAATTTTCCTGTACAATTTGACTCGCTGATTGCTGGGTAAGGTCTAAAGGCACATTATTCTCATTAATTTCACACTCATTAGTACTTGAGTTACTCCCTGGTACACTTTGCAAACAAAAAATCTGAGCAATTTCACTTTCTGACTCTTTCGCATTAAATGTTATGCTTGAGTCTACCCTTTCCTCCATAATGGGATACATATTACCCTGAACCGTCTCATTTCCACTACTCAGATTTCCAAATTTTTCTTTTACACATTCCTTACTCTTTTTGTTTACACTTTTCCTAGGAGTACTCTTATTACTACACTTACTTCTCTGTTCACTATCAGAACTTTGCCTGCCTTTAGATTGCACATTACAAGTATTTACATAATTATTCTCTAAAACTATACTATTTACACTGATACTATTTACAACATTTTTTTCTCTAGAATTTTTCACAGGTGAAACATTTGACATATGGCTCTCTACTATTTGCTTACACTGCGTTTCAGTAGGAACATCTAAAACCACATTGTTATTTTTACAATTAATTACAGCCTGATATTTACTTAAAAAGGGCATCCCCAAAATTACACTAAACTCATCGGCCAACTTACCGTGGACAATAAAAAACTCAGACTGGCATAATAAATTATTAAATTTAAAATTTAAGGAAATTTTATGGTTTAAAAGCACTCTCTCGCCAGTCACCGTTAAAATAGGGGTATTGCACTCTACAATTTCATAAGAATCTAAACCATTAAGTATTGTATTACTTAAAATATTTATAGCAGATCCTGTATCACATAGCGCATTAAAAAACACATTATTTACATTTATGACGACAGTAGGTAAATGATAAGATTGGGGTGAAAACATACTAAAAATAATTGGGAGGTCTAGAGGCCTAGATGGAGACGATTCGACCAAATCGACACCAGCCCTTACCTGTTTAAAGAATTGTTTTGATTATTCCCTTCATTAATTGAGCTTTGAACATTCTCGCTTTCTATATTTACACCATTATCATTATTTCTATTCCCTCTACCTCTGTAATTATTATATCCTCCCCTGCGATTTTGGTGGGACTGAGAATAACTACCCCTACCTCTTCCTCTAAAATTCTGAAAGTTCCCTCTATTAGCATTTTGGTTTTGTGGACAAAATCTGGCTATGTGTCCTGTTTGGGAACACACGTAACAGATGAATTCTCTATACTGAGGCCTCTCAGTAGTGTGAAAGTCTCTTTGCTGATTGCTACCCTCTAAAAATCTCTCTAATTTACTCGTAAGAGCTTCTACCTGCTCCCGCAGTTTACTAATCTCCTGCTCTGACTGATTAGTGTGACTTGGCTGGATAGCAGCACATGCAACACTTTGCTGGGCAATTTGGGGGAAAAAAGGGTTCATATTCTCTACCTGCATGTTATATAAAGGATTAACACTCTTTAATGCTTTTTCCTCAAGGAGGGCAAATTCTAAAATTTCAACAGGTGTCTTAGGGCACTTAGTTATAACTCCTCTTCTTATCTCAGGAACTAAATTACTTAATAACATAGAATGCAGTAGAGCTTCCCTGCTTTTATCAGCAACATTCTGTTCTACACCCTCGACTACTAATGCTTTAAGGGACAAATCATATGCTCTGTCATAGAATTCCTGAACAGGCATATGGGGATTTTGTTTAAAATTCAAAAATTGGGTCAAAGCAATATCAGGGGCTAGCTCTTGCGTATATCTCTCTTTAAGTACTTTAATTATTTCTACAGTTCCCTTAGTGCGGTGCAATTTATATATCCTAGCAGCATTCCCATTTAATCTACTTAGTAGGGCAAATTTTTTTTCATCCTCTGACCAATTAAAGAACTCGGACAACTGCTCATACTTTTCTAAAAATGCAGAAAATGAGCAAGAGTTGCCTTCGCCACTAAAAGGGGGAATAAGACTGACATTTTCGATTAATGCGCTCTTTTTCTGAATAAGAGCGAGCTCCTTGAACTGCTGGTTTTCTGTCATTTTTTTGGCAAAACTTCACACCGAATTAAAAATAAAATGATAGAAAATAAAGTAATCTAACTGCTACTTAATTCTCAGATGCCCAAGAAAGAGAGAAAAAAAAATAAATAAAAAATACATAAATACATAACTTATATTGGCATATAATTTACTCAGTAAGCCCAAACACTCATTTAAATGTAAATATAACAGTAAAAATTTCAAAATAAATAGTTTTTTTTTTTTTTGAAAACCCGGTAAAATTGCCTAACTAAAAAAAAGCATTTGAAATTAGTAAGCTATGTACACCCCTATTACTTATGCACAATATACACTAAAATAATCATACATAATACACAATAAAATCACAAAACACATATATTTTCATTTCGTTTCACTCTTAATACAGTAAATATATATCAAAATTCAGGCTATTGTTGTAATAAATAGGCTCTATTTCATAGAACTATTTTTATACTTATTGTATCACAATAATCAGGCTTTTCACACACGGCATCATTTATTTGTCACAATAACCAGGCTTTTCACACACGGCGCCATTTATTGGTGTTGGGTTCTTTTTATTAAATTTCTACTACAGATCATTACTTTAATTAATTGCAACTTCTGCTCAGCAAACTATATTAGTTAATATAGATCAATAGATATTCTTCAGCTTTATCAAAAATTTCAATGAGATCTGGGTCAAATTTCCAATTACATGAATCTTGTTGTTGGTTTAATTAAATAAACAAGATGCTTATATAAAAAAAGGAATTAAATGAGTTAAGATTACACCAGTCAACATTAAGAAATCATTAAGATAAACAAACTAAACGACAAATTAAAACGATAAAAAGGATAAACACAAATATTATTTAAGATCCTTTAAAATTTAATGAATACAAGTAAATAAGAAAGAACACAGCAAGATTCTCAATCTGACCCAGTCTCAAGTACTAAACCTTGATCTGCAGTAGAACCCAACATTTATCAATGTTGATTCCTGAGATATTAAACTCATACAAACAATTTAAAAATACAAGATTCAGTCTAACATTACAAAAGAGAGAAGAAAGATCCTGAAATCCTTCTTATTTTCCAGAAGGCAAAGAAAGATATAATTTTGAATAAATTAAAAAACTAGAAATAATAAACATAAACACCTCAGAAATCAACAATGATATTTTTGACCAATTTCGTATTGTGTTAGTACATTTGCTTTAACTTCTCCATTTTTTTTTGTTTATAAAATTAGTTAATTCATTTAAAATCAAGTGAATTTCTTAACAGCCTTTGCTCCAAAATTCCAATTACCTAGTCAAATATCTTTACTCAGTTTAAGCAATAGTATATTAATTAATCAGTGTTAATATGATTTTTAATTATTTATTAAATTATTTTTTTATTTTTTTTAAAAGGTTATTTAAAAATTCCAAATAAAAAAATAGGTAATGGTTGAAAATTACTTTTACTTCCAAACATTTAAAGAAACTACTTTAATTTTATGGTATTGCAAAACTTAGTATAGTTATTTCGATACTACAGAGGTTAAAACTCAATTAAATTAATATCAAGGTAGGATAAATAAAAAAAAAACTAAAAAAAAAAAAACTATACTAAAGCATATCCTTTATATACATTCTCCTTTATTTAATTTAACATAAAAATGAAAAACAAAAAAAAAACATCTGAATTCACTAATACAACCTTTGTTGTAGATATATGGAAATACAAAATCACTACAAGATTACTCACTAAAATAAAAATCGTTTAAGATTAAATACAGAATATATCTCTTACCAGCAGCTGAATTCTTTCAATTTTCCCATTTTGGGTGTTTTTCACTTATATGATGGACAATAGTAATTAAGTCTTCCATGCACCAGAGCAACAGTTTCTACACAGAATTCCCAGTGTCTATACTCAGTTTAAGCAACAGCTGAATTCTTTCAAGTTTTCGTCTTAGACCGCTAATCATTCTACCGCTCACGGTGAAGGCAAAATCGGAAGGGATATTGTTTCGCGGCAAACTCTCGGCTCGCTCCGGCAGGTAGTACTTTTTCTTGTCTAGCACTTGGAGTGTCTTGTCTTAGATTGCTAATTATTCCACTGCTCACGGTGAAGGCTAGATCGGTGGAGACAGTCTTTCACGGCAAGATCTCGGTTCTCTCCGGCAGGTAGCATTTCTTCCTGTCGTACACTTGGAGTGTGTTGTCTTAGATCGCTAATCATTCCATTGCTCACGGTGAAGGCCAGATCGGAGGGGATATTCTTTCACGGCAAGATCTCGGCTCTCTCCAGCAGGCAGCATTTCTTCTTGACGTACACTTGGAGTGCTTTCTCTTAGACTGCAAATCATTCCACAGCTTACGGTGAAGGTTAGAACGGAGGAAACATTCTTTCACGGCAAGCTCTCGATTCTCTCCGGCAGGTAACACTTTTTCTTGACTTACTCACGACGTGCTTTCTCTTAGACTGCCAATCTCGAAGTACTCTTTTGGCCTCCCCTCTCCCAGATTAAAAAACAGGGGAGGGGGGGAGACAAGACTTATCCGCAATCGTTTACTAGATGCTCTCCATACGAAGCTCTGACCAAGACTCCCTTTATTTCCAAAAATCCAATTGCACGTCCCTCTGCAAATCAAAAAGGGGCACCCAAAAACTAGGAAGACTAATGCTTTCCCCTTTCTCTCCTGTTCCTAGAGTCCATCTCATTGGCCAATGCAATAGTCACCCTCTCTCATGACCAAATATGGTCATCGCTCGCATCCCCTATTCTCGATCACGTGGTCAGTAGCAGGGCCAGCTGTCTCTAAGTTTTGCACCTGCTTGCAAACCAGTGCTCGCCGATATCCGTGAATTTGCCCTATTATCTCAAATCGGTCATAAAAACTTTAAGGGTCTGGGAAAATATCTACTCCGCCTCAAATGACAGTCAACGTTTGTCATGGGTTATAAAATTTTAGGGTACTATTCATTCACGTACGTAAGCAATAAACTATGCGTGTGGGACAATTTTTAACAAGGCTGAATATATCCCCTTTACAAACAAGCCAGAAGCTACTCTTCTTCGAAAAAAATTAACAAAGGACCACTTTAGTCAAATAGTACAATTATTCCAGGGCAGTAAAAGCATTCGTACGAACGGGTGTTATTTACGCTAGATAAGGGGATGGGAAACTTTCACTTTCATACACAACAATGCCTTTATTCTCGTGAGAACGAGAACGATCATAAAATAAATAGAAAAAAAAAAGAAAATGTCCAGGGTTTTCGCTACTAAGAAAAAAAAAGGAAGACTAATTTTAAATATGAGATACACAAAGCATTATAAAAAAAAGCCGTATTAAAAATATCTTAACAAGAGTACTTTTTAAATTTGGAATATTAAAATAATTTATACAAAAAGAAATATTACTAAAAAAAAACATAACATTTGGTACCAGTATACCATGAGTTTTATCAGGCATATTAAAATAATTGTAAAAAAAAAAAAAAAAAAAAAAAAAAAAAAAAAAAAAAAAAAAAGAATGTAAATACATGTTTTATTTTATTCTCGCCTAATCCGAAAAAAAAATATTTACTTTGGAAAATATCATTTTTGAAATAAAATTTGCAACTCTTTTTTAAAATTTTTAATTTTATTGTTTTTAATTTTTACTTAAATTAATATTTTTTGCAATGTTGAATCAAAATGAAAACTTGCATATTTCTGTTTATTTAAAAAAGGGAAAAAATAAAATTCTTACAAATAATATTTTCAGTTATAACGATTTAAAACTACCACACATTTAATAAAATTTAAATAAAAAAGTTTTTTTAAAAACTCTGAAAACTTCTATGATATGTGATTTGGTTTAAAAGTAATATGGTTAATCATCACGAAAAAATTTAAAATTTTAACTCAATAAATAAAAATTGTTTTAAAATATGTTCTGGGCCCTCTTAAAATACATATTTTTATAGATTTAATAAAGTAACTCCTGGAAGTGTAATATATTTTTAAAATATTTTCTTTTGTGTTCTAAAATGTTTCTTTTTTTTCTTCTGAACGTCTTTTTCTCGTGAGTTTCATTTTTCGTCAATCATAACATTTGCGAAACGTATTGGTATAACGGTAAAGTATTAATATAACGTATTGGTATAACGGTATTTCCATGATAGCAGAAAGCATAAATCCCTTTTTAGCAGACAAATAAATAAATAATAACAATAAAAAAAACATAGGAAAAGAAAAGACACATATTATATTACTTACAATAGAAATCAAGCACAAGTACATCCATATTAATTTCCATGTTGAATAATAGCATAAAATCCAATCGTCGTCGTATAAATCATTTTTAAAATCAGATATAAAACACGATCTGTGATGAATAGCAAGCAATGCAATAACTGACTTTACGAACATCCCGCAAAGTTTTGTCAGTAATGGCTGTAAAAAGAATATTTCTTAAAAAGCTTTTCTATCGTTCCGTTTTTCTTATTTTTCTTTTTCTCCATTTTTTATATGTTGTAACGCATTTTCCGTCTCATATATGTAAAATATTTTGAAAGAACAAATGCGTAGCCATATTTAACATCAACGGTGAAAATTTATAACCTCCATTTGATACTATTGTTTTCTAGCACATTCGTTTATTTTTCTTTTCTCCATTTTCAGAAGTTATTTTTCTTTTCTGTTTTGAAATATGATGGAAATTTTGCAATTTTACCAGTTTAGTGAACAAAGAAAAAGTTCGAATGATGGAATATAATTCACGTAAAGAAGTACTTGATAAAGTATTTCAGAGATCTTCCTGCTGAAGAATGATATAATATTTTATGACACAAATAGCAGTAATAATTGTAGTAGCATTATTAATATTGATTATTATTATTACTATATATTATTATTATTATTATTATTATTATTATTATTATTATTATTATTTTTGAAATCATTTTCCTTTTTTTAGGAGAATTTTATTTTGTGCCAATTATTACGGTTGACGACAACGGTATTGAGAAAATGGAAAGGAAAAGTACCTATTTCCAAGATGACAGAAAACAAAAGCCCCTTTTTATGTACCCAAATGAAGAAACAAATAAATGAATAATAATAAGAAAATTTTTTTAATTAAAGTGAAGAATTATACTATATACTTACTATGGAAATAAAGTGCAAGTGCATCCATATTAATTTCCATGATGAAAATGTAGCATGGAGTCTAATCGTCCTCTCACAAATCAACTTTTAAAACCAGTCAAGACACGATCTCTGATGAAAAACAAGCAATGCAATAACTGACTTTACGAACATTTCTCATGTTATTATTCAGTTATTGTTATTATTTAACTTTTTTGCTTTATTAGCGTTTTAGGGGCTATCTTCTTTGCAATTAGCGTTAATTTTGTGTAGTAGTTAATTTCTTGGTCACCACTGTTCATCTAACTCATCTTTCAAAATTTATATATATGTTTAACCTTTTTTTTTTCTTTTTCTTGCAATTTCTCCAACATAATTTTTAATTACTCCACTTTTTGATAAATTAGAATTTGAATAGTCAGTTTTATCGTTTCACAGATGTTTTCTTTTCTTCGGGTATTTTTTGCTGTGTTTTTGCATTTCTCTCGTAATGTAACCAAATTTTGGTGCTCAGTAGCAGCTACCATATGATGGCGAAATATCGTACCAGCATTTGGAGCTATCTATTTCAATATCGTTCAAACTATTGGAACTATGCTTCAACAGGAACTCTAAATGATAGTACAAGATTTCATCATCTTATACAGGGTGTCCTAGAAGTAATGGGACAAACTTTAAGGGGAGATAGGGTACATCACAAGGATTCAGAATTGCATAGTAAACGATGGCCGGAAACTTCATGGGAAGGTAGTGTGACAGGTAAATCGACGAAAAGACACAAGACTGAGATCATCTGAAATAATTTATTGGTCAACGATATTACATTTACTGTGGTGGATGATATGGGTAAATGTTACAAAAGTTTCCACCATTACAACGTCTGTGAATTTAAAATGAATCTGGTTGCAAGACTCATCTGTGCTACCGAGGATATCCAACAAAGTCCAGGTGTATTAGAGCGAGTCCACTATTCCATGGTTCAATGGTGTAATGCGTGAATCGCTTGCAATAGTGGAAACTTTGAACATCTTTTGTAACATTTTCACATATCAGTTATCACAGTAAATGTAATATCGTTGATCAATAAATTATTTCAGATGATCTCAGTCTTGTGTCTTTTCGTCGCTTGTACCTGTCATACTACCTTCCCATGATGTTTCCGCCCATGGGTTGCTATGCAATTCTGAATCCTTGTGATGTTCTCTACATCCCATTAAAGTTTATCCCATTACTTCTGGGACACCCTGTAGAAGCCAGCTACTGAGCACCAACATTTGGTTCAAACTAGAACAAGATTTTTAATAGTTATTGTTATATGAGCTTGTAAGATAAATTTTGATTTAACACTAGAACGCCCGGATGGAGTCGATTCCACTCCAATCATGTAACTAAATTTCAATTCGAACCAGAAAAATTTTCTTGAAATAATTTAAATCTAATACACGCAAATTTACGTTAAATAAATCAATTAAATAATTTTGAATAAAAATTCTGGTGAGAAATATTATTTTCAAACTTGAGTAGAATTTCCGGGCGTTCTAGTGTTAAGGGTATTTCATATATGCATATAAGCCCTTATATTTTTTGCACTGGCAATAGAAACGGAATACAAATATTCTTGTATAAATTTCCATGATGAAGAAAAATATCTAGCGCAATATTCAACTTTCGTAAAGTAAATCATTTTTAAAACCAGACAAGATACGATCAGTAACAAATTTCATACAGTGCAATAACTGGCTTAACGAACATCTCGCGAAGTTTTGCCAGTAATAACTTGAAAGGATACACTACAGGAGCTTTTCTTTTGTTCTATTTTTTACATTTTGTTTTTACTTCATTTTTATATATTCTAACGTATTTTATGTCTCATATATGTAAAATATTTTGAAAGAACAAATGTGTAGCTATATTTAATATCAACAGCGGGAGTTTATAATCCTATTTGATGTTATTGTTTCATCCATTTTCTGAAATTTTATTTTTTAAGATTTATTATTTCTATTTGAGACGGGCTCTTCATTCCTTTCCTTTACTATTTTTAAACGTAGGATGGTAATTTTGCAGTACTGCCAGTTTAGTGAACTTAAGGGTGTATTTCGATTCAAACTGCTTGTTTTCCGATTTATTTTTTAATTCACTTTTGCTCTCAAACACATGAAACTCGCAGATTCTCTTATTTAGAAAGTGCAGAAGGTGCCATAAAGGTCAATTCTTTGATAAGTGTACAAAATATTGCAAAAAAAGCAATCAAAAACAGCAATTTGAACCGATTTTTCCGAAGTGGGAGATAAGGGAACGAAAAAAACGGTCTTCCAGAGATGTTAATTGCTTATAAATCAAATTCTGATGAATTGAGCGTAAAAAGACTTTACTCGGCACCTCATACGTCCCTTCAAGAATCCCATCAGCAAGTTTCATGCTTCTACTTTTAAAAATGTGTCTGAAATTGTATCGGAAAATTTCGAGCTGCTGAAGGTGGAAAAGCGTTTTTTCGAATACACCCTTAAGTAACCAAATGTTTTCAAAATTCTAGTAAAGAAAAATAAATCACTTATCATAGATGACTAAAACAAAATTAATGAATATGAACAAAACAATAACATGAAATAGGGTTAAAAATTTCTACCGTTGATATCAACTCTATCATGCATAAATTACTTTTCATTATTTACAAGAAACCTTTTTTTTTTTTTTTTTTTTTTTTTGTGATAAAGGAGAACCTATTATACCTATTATAAAACAATTTTATTATGGTCCACATTCTAAATATTATCTTCCACAAATCAGATTTCTATAAATAAATGCTGTTTTTTTTGGGGGGGGGGTGGGGGGGGAACTTTATAGGGTAATTCTTACCTGTTCTCATATGAGTCCCCTATCAATGAAAGGGTTAAATATGGCTATAGTTTAGGTCTTTGAAAATATTTTAGACATATGATACGGAAAATGCGTTACAACGTGAAATACATTACAAAAATCGAGAAAATGAAAAATACGGAAAACTTAGAGAAAAGGTTTGAAAAAGAATTCTTTTTTGCAGTCATTACTGACAAAATGTCGCGGGATGTTCTGTAAAGTCAGTTATTGCATTACTTGTCAGTTATCAAACATAACATGTTGTCTGGTTATTATTAAAGAAATGAATATAAAGAGAATTATTATTAAAGAATATAAAAATTATTTAAAGAAGATTATATTACATGCAATACTGTTATTCATCATTGAAATTTGTATAAATATACTTGCATTTCTTTCCTACAGCCGGCATATACAACAAGGACATTTTAAAATTGGTTTCAATAGACATCATTATATTAAAAACTAAAAATCAAAAGCAGGTGATGTTACTATATTCCCAATGATTTATGTACGTATATATTTAATAAAATATTTCAGAAAACTTTGTGATGAAGAATGAAACAATAATTTATGTCACAGGTTCCTTGCTGTTGTATTGTAATTTTTTTGTAAGGCATATCAAAATAACAGCATAAAAAATGAATGCAATTGTATTTTTTACTTAATTCGCGCCAAATGTTGGATCAGGACGTAAACAGGAAAATATCGTTATTACCTGCAGAATGAAATGAGGACCTGAATATCATTGTTATTATTTCTTTTCCTTTTCCTTTTTTTTTTTTTTTTTTTTTTTTTTAAACTGTAGCAAATATTTTTCTGCTCAGAGAGGAATTGTAAATATATTTTGTAAATTTTGGTTACTTAAGGGTGTATTCGAAAAAACGCTTTTTAAGCTTCAGCAGCTCGAAATTTTCCGATACAATTTCAGACACATTTTTAAAAGTAGAAACATGAAATTTGCTGAGGGGATTTTTGAAGGAACGTATAAGGTGCAGAGTAGTCTTTTTACGCTCAATTCATTAGAATTTGATTTATAAGCAATTAACTTCTCAGGAAGACCCTTTTTTTCGTTCCCTTATCTCCCACTTCGGAAAAATCGGTTCAAATTGCCGTTTTTGATTGCTTTTTTTTTTTGCAATATTTTGTACACTTATCAAAGAATTGACCTTTACGGCACCTTGTGCACTTTCTAAATAAGAGAATCTGCGAGTTTCATGTGTTTGAGAGCAAAAGTGAATTCAAAAATAAATCGGAAAACAAGCAGTTTGAATCGAAATACACCCTTAAAAGTACTTTAATTAACTAAAATACATGCCATGGATATCACCAGTTTTTGATCATTAATTTTTAATATAATGTGTGTATTGAAAACAATTTTAAAATGTAATCGTTGTATAACCCGGGAATATAAATAAAATACAAGTACATTTGTACAAATTTCAATGATAAATCACAATATGTTGCATGAAGTGCAATCTTCACCAAATAAATTATATTTTAAACAAGACAAGGCACGATCTGTGATGAATGGCAAGCAATACAATACCTGACTTTACGAACATCCCACAAAGTTTTGTCAGTAATGGCTCCAAAATAGAATTCTTTTTCTAAACCCTTCCTTCCGTTCAGTTTTCCTTATTTTTAATTTTTACCATTTTTTTTTATTTTTATATAGTCTTACGTCTCATTTATGTAAAATACTTTGAAAGACCTAATGAGTAGTTATTTAACATCAACTATGAAAATTTATAATGCTATTTGTGGTTATGTTATTTTTCATATTCATTTAAATAAGTTTATTACACTGAGAAAAAAATATGGTTCTGCCATATAGAATCTAAGTAATGGCTCTAGAAAAAAAAGTTCCATGTCATCCTTATAAATTTTAGTTCCATTTCTTAGAGAGTTCCAGAGTCTCTTACTAGATTTCAAGTACGTTTTCCGATATTTTTGTTGTCAAATTTATCTAAAAATCTCTTCAAATAGATGCGAACACAAGAGATTTGATTTAGTAACTATAATTATAGCTTAAGAAATCATTCCTAAAATCAAGCGATAATTTCTCGCTACTGAAACAGTTCAATGTCGTTTCGTCTCCTAGAAAAGAAGAGACTAGAAATGTCAAGTCATTTCGCCTATTCAGCTTAGTTGTTTACCCTACTCGCATAGTTTGGACATCTATATTTCTAGTTTAGGTATTTAGAAAGTGACTAACTATTCGTTCTAGTTGAACGCGGCATATTTTTTTTCTCAGTGTATCTTTGATAAGTTATTTTTCTTTACTGTTTTAAAATGTGATGGAAGTTTCGTGAGAGAGTTTAGATGGATACGGCTGGTTTTTGGTTGGTTGTGTCGGTTTTATGGCGTAATGTCTCTTAAGGGTGTATTCGAAAAAACGCTTTTCCACCTTCTGCAGCTCGAAATTTTCCGATACAATTTCAGACACATTTTTAAAAGTAGAATCATGAAACTTGCTGAGGGGATTCTTGAAGGGACCTATGAGGTGCCGAGTAAAGTCTTTTTACGCTCAATTCATTAGAATTTGATTTATAAGAAATTAACTTCTCTGGAAGACACTTTTTTTCGTTCCCTTATCTCCCGCTTCGGAAAAATCGGTTCAAAATCCCGTTTAAATTTTTTTCAATGCTTTCTACACTTATCAAAGAATTGACCTTTACGGCACCTTGTGCACTTTCTAAATAAGAGAATCTGCGAGTTTCATGTGTTTGAGAGCAAAAGTGCTTTCAAAAATAAATCGGAAAACAAGCAGTTTGAATCGAAATACACCCTTAAGGGTGTATTTCGATTCAAACTGCTTATTTTCCGATTTATTTTTTAATTCGTGTTTGCTCTCATATGCATCAAACTGGCAAATTGTCTTATTTAGAAAGTACACAAGGTGCCGTGACTGTCAATTCTTTGATAAGTGTAGAAAGCATTGAAAAAAATTTAAACGGGATTTTGAACCGATTTTTCCGAAGCGAGAGATCTGGGAATGAAAAAAAGGGTCATACTGAGAAGATAATTGTATATAAATCATATTCTAATGAATTGAGAGCAAAAAGGCATCACACGGCACCTTATACGTCTCTTCAAATATCCTCTCAGTAAGTTTCATGTTTCTACTTTTAAAAATGTGTCTGAAATTGTATCAGAAAATTTCGCGCTGTTGAAGGTGGAAAAGCATTTTTTCGAATACACCCTTAATGGACATGCTGTGCCAGTTAAAAAAGATACAGCATTTAATGCTACACAAAGAAGCCAATAAAGTTTTAAGGGTTTCATATTTTTGTACTTGCATTATAAAAAAAAAAAAAAAATGCAGAAGATTTTTCAGAAAATTCAGTCAATGTCGGCGTTTTGAACAAAACTTACGGCCATAGCAATAAAAAAAAGTCGTTTTGAGGCAGCAATCCTCTATAATTCAAGATTTAATTATTTCATAGAAAAATGAAAAAAAAAATCTATTACAATTCACATCAATTATTATTCCTTCAAGCATCATGCTTTTGAGTTTAATAATTAATCAAAAAATATTTCATAAAATTTTGGATTGTTGAACGGTAAAAAATAATTTTAAAGAAAGTGGCCGCACAGCATTCATGAAAATTTTATATATATCATAGAACATTTATCAACTAACGGTACACAATTAAAATGATTAAAACAGCTTAGATTATAACATATAACGGTTATTAAAAATAATTTAATATAAATTGGGATATTACAGTAAATTAATTTTTTTATTGTCACTAAAGTGATATAATTCACTAACCTGAGTTTTACATTTCTTTATAAAAATTAATGAAAACTTTCAGCAACTTTCAAGCAACTTAAATTATAAAACATAACGAATATTAAAAACAACTTAATATAAATTGGGATACTGCAATAAATTTATATTTTAATCGACACTGAATCGATATAAGTCACTAACATGAGTTTTATACATTTCTTCATCAAAATACATGGGAATTTCCAGACGCTTAGACGGATTAGCAACAGACAGGTTGTAGAGTTCAAGTTATTTTGCGTGTACAAGGTTTCCCTGGAACTTATTCACTTGAAAGGAGTACATATTTTAACACAAACTAAATTTAAAAAATATAATACTATAACAAATGTATCAAAGTTACATCACACGATGCAACTGGCCATCACGAATTCTTTGCCACATCATATTACTGAACAGGTTACGAAATTATAGCTAGTTTGAAATAATAGTGCTTGCTGCTAAACAAACATGTATATATATATATAAAAAAATACAAGAAACAAGTTTCTAAATACCTGAAAGACTTGGCATTTATGTCATTATTTCAGTTAAAAAAATAATGAAAACTTTTTGAAAAGAAAAATTCCTTTTCAAGTAAAATTTCCACTGCTTTTTAATTTATTCAATTGTAATATGCGCATATGTAGAAAATAAGCAAATGTAAATTTTTTCGTTCACTTTAGCATTAAAAATGGGATTTGCATAAATTTTCGAATCCCCCCCCCCCCCTACATCAGTTTAGTTAATATTATGAGATGTATACACTCAGGAACATTGACAATAGCAACCCAAGAAGAAAGCACGGATTGAAATGAAATTTAATACACATAATGATACAGATTGGATATTCACTTGATCTCAAAATAAAGACAATTTCACGAATACAGGGTGTGCAACGACAGAAATACAAGGCAACTTCAATAGCGCGTTGGACCAACTCCAGCTGCAATACATGCCGCCACACGGTCCGGCATAGAGTTGATTAGACACCTGATGTTGTCCTGAGGCAGATGGGTCCACAAATCTTGCAAAGCCAACTCCAAATCATGCACCGAATGACACGATGGCATCTGACGTTTTAGCTGATCCCATACATGCTTTATAGGGGACAAGTCGGGGAAGCGGACCGACCATGGAAGAGTCTGAAATTGACGTAGGAAGTCTTGAGCAACTCTTGCTGTATGCGGACAAGCGTTATCTTGCTGGGAAATCGCCCCTGGGAGACCATTTATTAAAGGTCCTACATAGTGTCGAAGAACATCATCAACATAACATTGGCCCATTAAGTTTCCGTGCATCACAATAAAATCATAAATTTTAAATATAACCATGCATATTTTTAATAAATAACTATTAAATCCATTAACTGTAATAAATTGCCTTTAAAATGACACCAAATACTTGAAGAAAACATAAAGTTGAAAAATTCACTACTGGTTTCAGTTGGCATGGAATTCCTCTTATATATACACCCTCTTCCTGATTGTAGCGCCATCTCGGCGTGTATGAACATGCGTATTGGCACAAAACTTGGATCATTTGCATATCACATTCCGCTGTACTTATTTGCAAAGTTTCGCGATTGTACATAGCTTTCTTCTTGGGTCGCTATTTTCAATGTTCCTGACTGTATTTACCCATACTTTTAGAATATTCCGTTAAAAAATATTGGTTATTTATATAATTATAATTTTTGTAATATTAAAATAGTAAATGTTTTTTTCTCGGTTGATTTAGCATTATAGAAACATTTGGAAGGCTTGTTGAAGTTTGTTAATCTTAGTTTAGTTAAACTTATAAGAGGAATATATACTCAAAGTATATTTCTTTAAAAATGATAATGACTTATTTAATTGCAATTTACTTAATTTTAAGATAGCTAAATGCAACTTGTTTTCATCTAATTTTGAATTAAAAATACATTTACAGATTTTGTGGAAAAAATTCTTTTTTTTTTCTATGTCAGTAGTTCAAATTAAGAGACTATGTAAGTCATATTTTTATATTATACTTTAAAAACAGTGTGGAAATTCGTTTTTTGAAAGCACACATATCTTACATTTTTTAATTCAAAACTTTAAAAAAATAATAATATAATTTATTTTGCCTAACTTCAAAAAATTTAGACATGCTATAATAAATGTAACACATTATTTAAAGCAATTGTAAAATAAAAAATGGATACATTTATTTTTAAACTCCATAAAAGCGCCAAATCTTCTATCTAAACTGAAATAACTCAATTTACAACCTTATAGCCTTTGTATTTTCAGCTCATTTATCATAAAAGAATGCCATGGTGAATAATACTGAGTTATAAATCAAATAATGCATTTGTCTTTTATGTATTTATGCCCACTTGCAACTTTGAAGAATAGAGAAACTGAAATACATTCTTAAAGTAATATTTCTTCGCTTTTTTTTCTATGTTGAATAAAAAAAGGAATTATAAAGCTCTTTTTCAGAGTGTTTCGCCGAATCTTTAAAAAATTTAATTTATCATACAGTATAGTGGTTTGATCATGTCACTTAAATATTAAACACTTTTCGCATGCGAATTCATTGAAAGACTAGTCGTTTGGGGCCACTGTAATACTTACTCATCATGGATATGCATAATATAAAATATAAAAATAAAACGTGTGTAACCTATTTATAAAATGCATCGGCATTCCAGAATAAAATTTAAACGTATATTTAAATAATTTTTACACATAATAGTAACGTTCTATTAATGCATTGTTGATAAAACAAATATAATTTCGACAAATCATATAAAACACCAAAATACCTAAGTAATACCGAAATACTATTATTTTAACACAATCTAACTGATTGGTAAAGTTATCATACTATGGAGCTCTATTACCTGCGGCTTATTCTGCCGAGCTGTCTAAATGACAGACCAGATGTTATAGCCAATAAGGTTATCTGAGCGAAAGATCGCAGCCGGTTATCGCCCGGTTAGCTTAAACAGGTAAAGCATTGGCCTTGTAAGCCAAGTATCGGGGTTCGATTCCCGGAAAGGGCAATTTTTCGCTCAGCTGGAAATATTCAATTCCTATAATACCGAAATGCTTAAATGGAACATACTTTTGATTCCAAAATTAATAATCATATTAACTATCAGTTTACTGCGTCAGATTAAGCGTTTCATATCCAATTAAAATCTATCTTTGAATTTAAGTTTGAATGAAATTCAGGGTCATGAAAAATCGAAGAGTGTGGAAAATATGGTTACAAATATTTCGGCAACTAATTATCTGATTCATTGTTAATGCAAAATCTGTGTTATTTTATTTTTTTTACACCCACTCCTTAAAATAAAAAAATCGAGAATTTTTATGTATCTAAATAGAGGTCGCATAAATAGAGGTAATATGTCGCTAGATAGAGGTCTGCACGGGCTTAACCTGGCAAGTTTATATTCTTACACTTCTAGGCCCAAACCTGACCGATCTGGTCTGACACAATTTCTTCTATTTCGCAAAAAAAATCATATTTTTATCAAATAATTAAGATTTCTTTAAAGAATACTGCGTACACATTTATGGGAGGATTTTATAGTATATTTTACAAAACGTACACAGCAACATTACTGACTATTTATATTCATAGACTTTCAACATTCGAATAAGGATTCATTAAAAAATTAATATAGATTAAATGTCTTATTATAAAAAATTTAAAAAGGCATGTTAAAAATATATGGTTAATATGCCTTTTTTAAATTTTTATAATCTGACAATTTTAGAATTATGCAAAGTTTAGTATGAAAAGTCAAAGAAATATACACTTGTCTGTGTTTTTATGCCATTCATATTGTAAAAATTCGAATCAGTGAACAAAATCTAAAACATACATTATAACTGGAAGGAGACCCATCATTTTCATATGTTGACTTACATTTTGAATTAAAATTTTCTAGAAAAATATCTTCTCCATGTTATTGTTTATGAATAAATAAAAAAGCTTAAATGTATAAGAGAAATTCCAGCGAAATATTCTTCCTTGGCAGTGATAGACAGTGCTTCACGAAATATTTTCATGGAGTCATTCATCATAGCTTTGCGTGTTTTAAGAACTGTGTGCATGCTCAGATGAATTTATTTTTTGTTGTGATTCATCATATTTAAGTTCAGAGTAGATCTGACAGAATTCTTTCTTTTCATACATTTGGTTGGGTTTCTAAATAGTTAAACATACTAGTACGCTAGAGACTAATGCAACGGCTATGATATCATCTTTTTAAAACTTTTTTATTTTGTTTACCCTTTTAAGTTAGGTCAACACACATCTTAAAATATGTGTTAAAATTTTGAATTTACCTTCTTAAGGACGTCCGAAAAATATTTAAAAATAAATTTTATTTTTGAAAAGATAAATTACTTTTTTTCGGACGGAAAAAATAACTTTGAGTATTATTACATTTTACTGAAACTGTAATGGATAATATTGTTTACAAATGTTTTATGTAAGTTAAATATATATAAGACATACATTGAAAAACTTACCAGATAAAGATGCGACGCATGGAGCAAAGCTTTTAAGTGTAGTATAAAAAGAAATGGCTAAATTAAAAAGTTTTTTGAAAGATAAGTTTTTAGATGTGCATTATCTAGGGCAACAAATTATCTAAATGGACCTCTACATACTCAACCTGAATTAACATAAACTATTTTTTTTAAGATTTAATAATGAGTAACGATAATGATCATGATGATTATGTAAAATATACTAATTAAGCACTAAATGTTACATAATTTATCAGTTTTTCTCTTTCTCTTTCTTTTCTTTCTTTTCCTTTTTTAATTTCACTTTCCGAAATTCCTCTTATTTTGTTTTCAATTATAAGTCATTCTAAAGTTGTTGTTGTTTTTTACAATTTGAACAAAGATTAAATAAATTTAATTTTGAATAATTAAAAGATGCCAAAACTTCGGTGCTCAAATGTCTTTCTAAAATTTTTAATCACGTGACAAGTTTTGAATTATGAATAATTCATTTTGAAAAACTCGAAGAAAAATATACTTGTCTGTGTCTTTTGCAATTCAAATTGTAAAAATACGAATCACTGAGTAAAAACTAAAAGATACATTATCATTGGAAGGAGTCCCACCATTTTCATATGTTGAATTACATCTTGCACTGGAACTGAAATTTTCTTGAAAAATATTTTCCCCGTATAATTGTTTATGAATAAATACAAAAAGCCTAATGTATAAGAGAAATTCCAGAGAAATATTTTCCCTTTTCAGTGTTAGACAGTGCTTCACGAAATATTTTCATGGAATCATTCATCATTGCTTTGCGTGTTTAAGAACTGTGTGCATGCTCAGATGAATTTATTTTTTTGATGTGATTCATCATATTTGAGTTCAGAGTAGATCTGACAGAATTCTATTTTTCATACACTTGGTTAAGTTTCCACAAAGTTAAATATACTAGTACGCTTGAGACTAATGCAACGTCTATGACATTTTTTTTCCTCATAACGGCACAGTGATTCAAGATTTAAAAAAAAAAAATGATTAAAGAATCTGTTTCTTTTACTTCAGGATATTATAAAACAATATAATCAACAAAATAAGAAAAAAAAATCTTTTATTTTTGACTCGCCTTCGCAGAGATATAAGAATTTAGGAGAAAGTCGACAGTCCTACAAAACCGGGTAGATGGGTAAAATTGGGTAGTGAAGATTCTTCCTTGATTTAAGGGTGTATTCGGAAAAACGCTCTTCCACCTTCAGCAGCTCGAAATTTTCTGATACAATTTCAGATACATTTTTAAAAGTAGAAACATGAAACTTGCTGAGGGGATTTTTGAAGAGACGTATAAGGTGCCGCGTGATGTCATTTTATGCTCAATTCATTTGAATTTGATTTGTAAGCAATTATCTTCTTAGTATGACCTTTCTTTTCGCTCACAGATCTCCCGCTTCGGAAAATCGGATCAAAATGCCGTTTTTGATTCCTTTTTTTGCAATATTTTCTGCATTTATCAAAGAATCGACAATCGACCTTGTGTACTTTCTAAATAAGACAATTTGCCAGTTTGATGCATATGAGAGCAAAAATGAATTTAAAAATAAATCGGAAAATAAGCAGTTTGAATCGAAATACACTAAGTTTGTATCTGTTCGCCAACACGAGGAATTGATTGTCGAAAGTCAACTCAGCATTTATAACTAAACGAAACGCTACAGAGGTTTTCATGGGCCCGACCGGCCTGGCCCGTTTCTATTCTCAGATTTCTAGGCCCAATTCCGACCGATCTGACCCAAACCAATTTCCACTATTTCGGAAAAAAAAAAAAAAATCGGATTTTTATCAAATAATTAAGATTTTTTTAAAAAATATATTGGATGCATATTTAAGGGAGAATTTTACAGTATGTATTTTTTTTTAAATAAACACTATAATTATTGATTATTTATATTCTTAGACTTTGAACATACAAATAAGGATTCATTAAAAAATTAATATGGTTTAGATGCCTATGATTAATATGCATTTTTGAAATTTTTATTGTCTGACAAATTCGGAATTAGGAAAAATTTATTTTGAAAAGTCAAAGAAAAATACACTTGCCTATGTTTTTTGCAATTCCTATCTTAAAAATACGAATCAGTGAATACAACTAAAAGATACATTATAACTGGAAGGAGTCCCATCATTTTCATATGTTAAATTACATCTAGAACTAAAATTTTCTAAAAAAAATTTCTACATGTTATTGTTTATGAATAAATAAAAAAGCTTAATGTATAAGAGAAATTCCAGAGAAATATTTTTCCTTGGCAGTGATAGACAGTGCTTCACGAAATATTTTCATGTAGTCATTCATCATAGCTTTGCGTGTTTAAGAACTGTGTGCATACTCAGATGAATTTATTTTTTTTAATATGACTTATCATATTTAAGTTCTGAGTAGATCTGACAGAACTCTTTTTTTTCATACACTTGGTTGGGTTTATACTCAGTTAAACATACTAGTACGCTTGAGACTGATGCAACATCTATATTATCATTTTTAAAAATCTTTTTTTATTTTATTTATTCCTATAACGGCATTAAGTGATCAAAGATTATCATCAGATATGTAGGGCATCTTAAGTGATTCAAGATTACAAAATTTGATTTAGGGTTTGATTGCTTTTATTTCAGGGTATAATAAAACAAAATGCTCAGTCGTATCTGATGAAAAAAAAAAAAAAAATCTGACACATCTTCGCGGAGATATTAGCATTTAGAGGAAAGTCATACAAAACAGTAGGAGGGTAAAATTGGTGAAGATTCCTCCTTGATTTGAGCTCGTATCTGTCCGCAAACACGAGGAATTGCTTGTTGAATATCATTACGGCATTTGTAGTTGAACGAAATGTTAAATAGAGGTCTGCACGGGCCCGACCTGGTCCGTTTATATTTTTACTTTTCTAGGCCCAACCCAGACCGATCTGGACTGACTCAATTTCTACTAGTTAAAAAAATATATATAATAATAAATAAATAAATAAGTTAAAAATAAAATAAAAGAAAAAAATAAAAAAGAAAAGAAAAATCTAATTTTTATTTAATGATTAAGATTTCTTTAAAGAATACTACATACACATTTATGGGTGGATTTGACAGTGAATTTCACAAAATATACACAGCAATATTAGTGATTATTTATATTCTTAGATTTTCAAAGTTCAAATAAGGATTCCTTAAAAAATTAATATGGTTCAAATGCTTATGGTTAATATGTTTTTTTTTTTTTTTTTTTTTTTTTTTTTTTTTTTTTTTTTATATATAATCCTAAAAGTTTAGAATTATGAATAATTTATTTTGAAATGTCAAAGAAAAATAATCTTGTTTCTGTTTTTTGAAATACATATTGTAAAAGTACGAATTAGTAAGCAAAACTAAAATATACATTATTACAGGATGTAGTCCCACAATTTTCATGTGTTGACTTATTTCTTGCACTGGAACTAAAAAAATTGTAGAAAAATATTTTCCTCATGTTATTGTTTATGAATAAATAAAAAAAGGCTTAATGTATAAGAGAAATTCCAGAGAAATATTTTTCCTTGGCAGTAATAGACAGTGCTTCACGAAATATTTTCATGGAGTCATTCATCATAGCTTTGCGTGTATAAGAATTGTATGCATGGTCAGATGAATTTATTTTTTTCATGTGATTCATCATATTTAAGTTCAGAGTAGATACGAAAGAATTCTTTTTTTTATACACTTGGTTGGGTTTCTACAAAGTTAAACATACTAGTACGCTTGACACTAATGCAATACTTACGATATTATTTTTAAAAATCTTTTTCTATTTAACTTACCCATTTAAAGTAGTCCCTGATACATTTTAAAATAATTTTTACTTACTGAGTTATAATTTAAAAAAATTTCTGAAATGGTTAACCATATTATTAATAAACAAAATCACATGATAAAACTTATCGTAAATATTTTTAAAAAATTTTAAATTTATTAAAAAAATGGGGTAAATTAAAAAGTTATAACTTGAAACATTTTTAGAATTTGAATTGTTTTATATAAATAAACAAAAATATATAACTTTTAATTTTGATTTAGCATTTTAAAAATATTGATTTAAATAAAAAATTAAATATATTTAAAGCAAAATTTTGAAAAAAAAAATGGTATAACATGAAAAAATATTCTTTTTAATTTGCTGAATCAAAATTAAAGTAAAACAATCGAAAAATACAAGTTTCAAGTTTGAATCATTTATTTTAAACAGTTCTTCAGGTTTAACAATTTATATAGGAAAAATGGCGAAAAACCTATCATGAAGAGAAACGCATTTTCAAAATATATTGTTTTCATAATAACCACTGCACTGTAAAAAATTTGCAATATTCTGTCCAGTCATTCGACCGTTTTTATCGGAAACGGTTACACAGACGTTATTTTACATTATTCTGACCATATTATTCCCCATTTTATGATCAGAATATAATTATATTACTGTTTTATAACCTTTTTTTTTTTTTTTTTTTTTTTTTTTTTTTTTTTTTTTAAGAATGGTCGGACAGAATACTCTAAATTTTTACCAATGTGCTTGAAAGCTAAATTTTGGAAAACAACCAAAACATAAAAATTAATATTCACTATTCTAATTAAGGGTGTATTCGAAAAAACGCTTTTCCACCTTCAGCAGCTCGAAATTTTCCGATACAAATTCAGACACATTTTTAAAAGTAGAAACATGAAATTTGCTGAGGGGATTTTTGAAGGGACGTATAAGGTGCCGTGTGATGTCTTTTTACGCTCAATTCATTAGAATTTGATTTATAAGCAATTAACTTCTCAGGAAGACCCTTTCCTTTTTTTCGTTCCGAGATCTCCCACTTCGGAAAAATCGGTTCAAATTGCAGTTTTTGATTGCCTTTTTTTGCAATATTTTATGCATTTATCAAAGAATCGACAATCGACCTTGTGTACTTTCTAAATAAGACAATTTGCCAGTTTGATGCATATGAGAGCAAAAATGAATTTAAAAATAAATCGGAAAATAAGCAGTTTGAATCGAAATACACCCTTAATATAGAAACATGATTTAAAAGTCATTTTAATCAGAAAAGTTTTTAATACCATACATTTTTTTCAAAGATTTGAAGATTTTTGTGTTCCAAACCACTTTAAGGGCATAGTCAATTTTCAAGATTTCAAAATTCGACTAAGGAATCAATTTATTTTATTTCATGGTATTTTAAAACTAGATACTAAAAAGTATGCGATGCAAAAAGATTATTTTAATTCTGACACATCTCCGCATAGGTATAAGCATTTATATTTTTAAAAACAATATAGATTTATACAACTACTTTTCTACTTAAAATGCTGTTTCCTTGAAAATGGAAATTTCTCGCAACATTTTAAACATTACGTACGTATACCCATTAACCACATTGTTTTGAAATTTATACTGTATACAGTATAAATGAAGATTCACGGTCCTCGATTACCACTAGCAGCAAATTTTTTTTCTTCTTCTGATTTGGCGACTAGTTTTCGGCGTCTAAGTTGCCATTTTTTTGCAAATTTTTCGTCTTTTCTCGCGATCATTTAATGCAAATGACATTTTTCTGCAATTTGACGAAAATCACGTGTTTTTGAACGATCGTCCAACCAAAATCACCTTTATCATTATGATTATTTTATTGTTATGAATTCCTTGTGGTTAATCGATAATTATAATATGGCTTGGATAAATAGTGCATTAGAGAAATTTTCTTTGATCAATGAATGATTAGAATATGATCCGACTGGTTGGTTGCTAAGAAATAACGAATTCTGAAGCACAATCTTAAGGGTGTATTTCGATTCAAACTGCTTGTTTTCCGATTTATTTTTGAATTCACTTTTGCTCTCAAACACATGAAAATCGCAGATTCTTTTATTTAGAAAGTGCACAAGGTGCCGTGAAGGGCAATTCTTTGATAAGTGCACAAAATATTGCAAAAAAAGCAATCAAAAACGACCATTTGAACCGATTTTTCCGAAGTGGGAGATAAGGGAATGAAAAAAAGGGTTTTCCTGAGAAGTTAATTGCTTATAAATCAAATTCTAATGAATTGAGACATAAAAAAAAAGACATCACACATTCTAAAAAGACATCACACGGCACCTTATACGTCTCCTCAAAAAAACCCTCAGCAAATTTCATGTTTCTACTTTAAAAAATGTGTCTGAAATTGTATCGGAAAATTTCGAGCTGCTGAAGGTGGAAAAGCGTTTTTTCGAATACACCCTTAATGGATAACTATAATATGGCTTGGATAAATAATGCATTAGAGAAATTTTCTTTGATCAATGAATGATTAGAATATGATTTGACTGGTTGGTTGCTCAGAAATAACGAATTCTGAAGCGCAATCTTAAGAGAGGTTTTAATACTTTGAGAGAGGATAAGATTTTAATACTTTACTGTTTATGGAAGGAAATGAATCATGTATAATTTTAATTTGATTGAAAAAAAAAAAAAAAAAAAAAAAAAAAAAAAAAAAAAAAACACTTCTTGAATGAAAAAGAAATTCGGCCATTTTGAATTTTTTTTTTACCAAATTTTCTTAATTTTCTTTTTGAAAGATTTTGTAGAACACAAGAAATTTATTCTTTTCGAATTAAACCTTATTGAACTACAATGCATAAATAATTAAAAAAAATAATTAAAAAATTTTAAAACTTTAACAGCTAAAAAAAAAAAAAAAATAAATAATGCAGAAATAATAACTACCTATATTTCAATGTTTTTTGAAAAGCACTAAAAAGTGCTGTTTTAAAAATAAATTATTGCATGACCAACATAAAAAAGCAAATATCTACTTACTAAAATTGTAGAATTTGCGTGCCCTTTTGAAAACAACTATCACAATAGTTCCTTAATAGTGTCTTCAAAAAAAAAAAAAATATATATATATATATATATATATATATATATATATATATATATATATATAATACCATTAAAAGTAGACTAGATTCACCAATGGATTTTATCAATAAAACAATAAACCAAAACGAAGAATTTGTATTGAATTGAATTATAATAATAAAAAAAAAAATAAAAAAAAAATACATAAATAAAATAAAATAAAAAATAGTGAAACGAGTATATCTGAATAAATAAATAAATAAAATAAAATGAATTCAAATGTAATTTGTAATCCACAGAGCAGAATCATCAGGCCCCAAATGCTCTGGAACTACAAATGAAGTGTGCGGTTTCATCCACGTATTAGCCATGAAATAGCAAAATAATACGTATTTGGGGCTACCAGCACACAAAAACCAAATTATTAAACAAGGAACAGAAAAATAAATAGTTGAAAAAATGAAAATATCTTTATATATAAAAATCTTCTGTGCGTGTGTATGTAATTGAACTCCTCCTAAACGACTTGATCGATTTTGATGAAATTTTGTGTGTGCGTTCCAGTGGATTCGAGAATGGTTTAGATTCACATTTCGTCGAAATTGATTCAGTACTTTTTTAGTAATTAGGCAAAAACTAATAGTTAGTGATTTTTTGCTAATTAGAAGTGCTATATATATTAAAGAAAGTCGGGATTTCGTATTAATCATAGCACAAAGAAATCTACCATACCAAAAATCTTGAAAATTGGAGTAAAAATACCTCTTATAACATCGAGTGTCGCCTAAAAATGGATTTTCGAAAATTCCACCCCTACGATGAGTAGAAAAAAGAACGAACTTTAAAAAAAATCCTTAAAAATCGGCTTTTGTAGTTATTTTTCATCTGATAACATATTTTAGTGCATTTTTTCATGCTGAATCGAACGGAACTAAGCAAATTTGTTTAAGTCCAGTAGTTCGTGAGATAATTCACATTTTCCTAATTTGGCGATGTCTTCGGCGCAAAAACCTGAAATTTTCAATGCTCATCTTTATATATAAAAATCTTCTGTGCGTGTGTATGTAATTGAACTCCTCCTAAACGACTTGATCGATTTTGATGAAATTTTGTGTGTGCGTTCCAGTGGATTCGAGAATGGTTTAGATTCACATTTCTTCGAAATTGATTCAGTACTTTTTTAGTAATTAGGCAAAAACTAATAGTTAGTGATTTTTCGCTAATTAAAAGTGCTGAATAAGTTCGATGAATAGAGTGCGGACGGAATGTCCGAGCGGTCTAAGGCGCCAGATTTAAGCTCAGCTTCTTGAAGAAAGAGATTGCGTCTTCGAAGCCCACTTCTGACAAACGTGTAAGCTTTACAATAATATTTCCTGTATTATAAATTTGATTAACCGACATCAGAAAATCGTTAACTTTTAACTAAAAAGAGAAAAATAAACTTTTCTATCAAAAATTGAACCGACTTCAAAAAAAAAAATACTGAAGAGTGAAAAATAATTTCCTTGCATAATTGTAATAAGAAATTAAATTAAGAGCGTAGTGTTTATCTTGCGTATTACCATATTTACCTACATTTATTTGATTTTCTGGAGTCGGTGCCAAGAAGGACAACGTCTGTCGGTGACAGGACAACGTCTGTCGGGTCCGCTAGTATATATATTAAAACAATAGCGTGCAGAAAATAGTGTCAGTAACATGAGCACAAACTAAATCTATTTTTGCACGTGGAAATGATAGACATTACATTCATATATAATTTGGATAAAAAGTAAGAAAACAAAATATTGAGAAAAAAAACTATCTGGTTATCACCATTAATGTAGAGGACTGCGAAATAAAATTATTAATATATATATATATATATATATATATATATATATATATATATATATATATATATATATATATATATATATATATATATATATATATATATATATATATATATATATATATTAACCTTTAACAGCTTGATATTTTCTGATACATCTTCAGACTCATTTTTAAAAGTAGAAACATGAAGCTTCCTGAGGTGATTTTTGAAGTGATGTACAAGATACCGCGTGATTTCCCTTTTTTGCACAAATTATTGGAATTTGATTTACAAACAATTATTTTCTCAGGATGACCTTTTTTTTTGTTCCCAGATCTGTCGCTTTGGAAAATTGGATTTAAAACACCAGCTTTGACAGCATTTTTTTTCAATGTTTTCTGCATATATCGAAAAATCGACAGGCAATGTGTAGTTTCTAAATAAGAGAATGTGTCAGTTTAATGCGTTTGAGAGTGAAAATGAACTTAAAAATAAATTAGAAATTAAGCAGTTTAGATTGAAATACACCCTAAAAATGCATTAAGTTTGGAAGTGATTGATTAAACACTTTCGTCAAATATTTGAAAGTAGACGTTTCGTTAAAAGTTACTTGATTTTCATACGATATGACCGTCAAAAATAACGAAATAAGGCTCAAAGATTGATGAATCGTCAAAAGTGAGAGTTTCATTTCTGAGAGTGAACTTCTCTGTAAAAAAAAATTCCGTTTAAAAAACGGAAATAGTACTGGTAATCTAGACGCCAGTACTACTTCTGTTTTTTAACGGAAAAAATTTCCCGAAATAGTTCCGTTTTTTCACAAAATATTTCCGTTTTTTTAATATTTCCTTATGTAAAAATTTTCGTTTGAAAAGTTAAAAGGATTTTTCAAGGACAAACTAACACCTTTGTGATTTTTATTCATTACTTTACAAGGTACGTTAACATCAGGGACACATTATATACATTTAATTTAAACAACAGTGAAGAAATGTTACTTACCTTCCATGGTGTTCGAACCCGCGACTTCGTCTGTCGTAGCCGGCAATGTAATACGATTACGCTAGGATTTCACATGGCACTTTTTCAAACATCTTTAGTTATTTCGGATGCATTTCATAAAGTAAAGACAAGATTTTGAACGCGGGTTTATTTTTGTAGAGATAATATTTTTTTATTGAACAGACAGTTCTAAATCAAGTTTTACAGATTTTCTTTCTATAATTTCTAATATTTAGCTTTTTAATTTTAACTTTATAAAAAAAAAGTTTAGCCTTTAAAATATTACATGCATGAATGAAAGTATTAAAAATTTTTGTTTCCTTCTTTTTTGGAAGAGTTTTAAAGTTCTGTTGTAATATTATTCATATTTATTTATTTATTTTATAAAAGGATACTAACACACTTCTTAAAAAACATGTATTAAAAAAATATTTTGTATGACGATCTATTGTAAACTCAATAAAGATAATTACTATGGGTTATTAAAATAAATTACATTTATTGATTTTTATGACTTAGGTAATCGCCAAAATGATAATAATTCCGGTAATATATTTTAAATTTTAAGTGCGAATTTCTTAATTTGAATATATTAAAATATATATGTATTAAAATTAAAAGTAGATTTTTTTCCACTTTAAAATATCTTACGCACTTTTTATATTATGATATAAATAAATTAAACATTATTTTTAAATTATACTGAAAAAAAAAACTTTCCTTAGCTATCGCAAACTTAAAAAGAATTAATAAATCTTATTATTATTATTATTATTATTATTATTATTATTATTATTATTATTATTATTATTATTATTATTATTATTATTGTAAAAATATGCTATCTTTTTTATATAAATTTTATGTGCGAGCTTCTTAATTTGAACAGATTAAATATATATATATATTAAAATTAAAAGTAGATTTTTTTCCACTTTAAATAACCTACGCACTTTTTATATTATAATATAAATAAACATTATTTTAAAATCGTACTGAAAAAAAAAAAAAAAACTTTCCTTAACCGTCTGAAACTTAAAAAAAATTAATAATAATTATTATTATTATTATTTTAATATTGTAAAATTATGCTATCGTTTTATAATTAAAACAAAAAAAAATAGAGAAATGTTGCTATGTTTTTCTATTTGTCATACAGATGGCGCCACGACACTTATCAGTAAAAATACTGACAACTTGTGCTGTTTAAAACGGAAGTTGTTCTGTTTCCGGTGAAGTTTACGGAAGAGTTCCTGTATTTGTAATCTCAAAATGTGAAATACGGAAATGCTGCAGTTTTCTTGGAAAAATGAAACTATTCCATAAAATTTTACGGAAAAGTTTGCGTATATTAACGGATATTTTTTACAGTATTCGTCGAAAGCGAAACTCAGATTTTAGACCGGTAACTAAAACAAAGCAAATTATTGGTCAACCGCCACTCACTTCTTTTAATTCATAACATAAACTTGCAGATCAAAGAATATTCCCAAAAGAATGTGTTCTATCATTTTCATATGTTGATTTGACTTATACCTTGCACATAAAATAAAATGGTCTAGAAAAATATTTTCTTCGTGTTATTGTTTACGAAAAAAAAAGCTTAATGTTTATAAGAAATTTCAGATAAATATTTTTCCCAGGCAGTGATTGACAGTACTTCAGGAAATATTTTAAGAGAGTCATTCATCATAGCTTACGTGAATAAGAATTTTATGCATGTTTATGTGAATATCTTTTTTGGTGTAATTCATCATATTCAAATTTTGAGTAGATCTGAAAAGAATCATGTTTCTTTTTTCACACTCTTGTTGGATTTTACAAAGTTAAATACAGAGTACTCCCAAAATATTGAAAAGAGCTTTAATTCTGTACTTGTTCGAAATACGTAGGCAATGTAAATTGCAGAAAATTTTATAATAAGATACAAATTAAGAATGTGTTATTGAAAATGTCTTGCCATTAATGCTGTTCTCAAATCCAAAAATGCCAACTATATGACATCAGTTTTAATTTATTTTGGTTTGGAAATGCATGAAACTAGCAGGTGTTGTTGTTCAGAAGTTATTATTCGCACTTATTTGCTCGTTTATTTTATTTTATTTATTTTAAGCTCATAAATTTTTTAGAAAACTGCGTCAAAATGGGCATTTTGAACTGACTTTTCGTGCAAGCGAAAAAAAAAAAACAGTCAAACAGGGGTGAAAACATTTTGTCGCGTAATCAAAAATGCTTATAACTCAATAGGTAATTTATTGATTTAAAAAAATTTTAAATTCACTTAGATTTAAATCGCACATGGTCAGCCTTTGCAATTTTGTATCTATCCGTTAAAAATGACTTTGTAAATGTGTCAACATTTTACGGTTAGTTTCGGATTTCGGTCAAATTTTGATTCGGCCGATTTCTTGGTAGAAATTTTGTCGAAAGCAAATTTCCGGCAAAAGCTTAGATTTTAGGCCGGAAACCTAAACGAAACAAATTTTCGGTCTTAATTTCTATTAATTCATAATATAAACTTACGAATCAGAGAATAAAACTAAAAGAAAGTTTCCTACCATTATCATGCGTTGACTTATACCTTTCACATAAAATAAAGTGGTCTAGAAAAATATTTTCATAATGTTATTGTTTACAAAAGAAAAAAAAAAAGCTTAATGTTTATAAGAAATTTCAGATAAATATTTTCTCCTGGCAATGATTGACAGTCCTTCACGAAATATTCTAAGAAAGCCATTCATCATAGCTTACGTGTTTAAGAATTTTATGTATGCTTATGTGAATTTCTTTTTTGATGTGATACATCACATTTAAATTATGAATAGAATTAAAAAGAATCATGTTTCTTTTTTCACACTCTTATTTGACATTACAAAGTTACATAGACAGTATCTCCAACATATTGAAAGCGCTTTAATATTGTACCTGTTCGAAATACGTAGTCAATGTAAATTGCAAAAGTTTTCAAAATAAAATAGAAATTAAAATTGTGTTATTAAAATATCCTGCCGTTGGTTTTTTTAAAAACCACTTTTTTAAAACTTTTTTACAGTATCTGAATCTGTAAGTTATACAATAGAGTCTCGCTATTCCGAACTAACTGGGACCGAACACTATTCAGTTTAACGGTAATTCGGAGTAGGCGGATTTCATTAAGGGTGTATTTCGATTCAAACTGCTTGCTTTCCGATTTATTTTTTAATTCATTTTTGCTCTCAAACACATGAAACTCGCAGATTCTCTTATTTAGAAAGTGCACAAGGTGCCGTAAAGGTCAATTCTTTGATAAGTTCACAAAATATTGCAAAAAAAGCAATCAAAATCGGGAATTTGAACCGATTTTTCCGAAGTGCAAGATCTGGGAACGAAAAAAGGGGTCTTCCTGAGAAGTTAATTGCTTATAAATCACATTCTAATGAATTGAGCTTAAAAAGACATCACATGGAACTTTATACGTCCCTTCAAAAATCCCCGCAGCAAATTTCATATTTCTACTTTTAAAAATGTGTCTGAAATTGTATCGGAAAATTTCGAGCTGCTGAAGGTGGAAAAGCGTTTTTTCGAATACACCCTTAATAATAATCCACGTATAGAATTGTTAATCAGTAAATTAAATTCGGCGACATTTGCTCATGTCTGCTCTTTACATCATTGATCGATTCATTGTGAACAGGTTCTGTTATTTCTAATAAATTAATTTAAATTTTATTGTTAATATATAACAGACTCTTCAAATAAAAACTACAACTGTAGTTATCATAGCAATAAATATGTTTTATCTTCACACATAAATCTGAGTCAACGATGACAAAGGACAAGTTACTCAGTTGATTCAGTGCAAAGGTCTGTCTCAAAAGTTTAAGCACAAGCATAAAATGTCGATTTTCAAATAATTATAAAAAGTTAGAGTAAATAATATTTTTTTATTTGCAAATATCGCAACACTATTTAAACAAATGACATCAAAAGTAGAAAAAAAATAAATTACATAATTGTAAAAAATATCATAAAAATATGTTAAAAATAAGGTCTTAAAAATTTATACGCAATTAAAAAAAAAACCAGATTTATAATTTTTACAGAACTTGCAAATTATTTTTCCATGATTTCGGATTAGTTCAAATAAACGTGCGTCCATCGAAATTATTATTATTATTATTATTATTATTATTATTATTATTATTATTTTTGAGTTTCTGGTGGCAAAGAATACCAAGTTTCCTCAATGGCCTCTTTAAGTTCTTCAATACAATCTTACTGCTTTCCATTGCCGTAAACCTGGCGGGTTAAAATACCCCAGACATTCTCAATCGGATTTCGGTCTGGACTTAAAGCTGGCCAATCAAGAACTTTAACATTTTTCTGAGAAAGCCAAAGTTTTGTAGAATGTGATATGTAGATTGAGGCATTGTATTGTTGAAAAGTCCATTCAGGACCCCCTAAAATGTCACCAAATGAAAGCAAATGTTCGTTTAGCGCCTCTTGATACTTTTTTTAATCTTGTCTTCTTTTTAGAAAAACAAGAACAGTAATAGCCATGGAATCCAAAGTCCCACAAACAGATTTACCGTCTTGCTGCCCGCTGAAAAATGCCCGTGATAAAATTTGTAAATCATGCCAATACGCGTTCCAACCATTAGGGCTTTGAAAGTTCCACTTTTTCTCATCGCTGAATAAAACAGGACATCTATCCCCGTAAGTCATGTGTTTTTTAGCCCAGTTCATTTTTGCCTCTTTGTGATATAATTTGAGAGACAGTTTGCGAGCCATTCTTTTTAATGTGATGTAATCACACTCTTTAATACGTTTATGAACAGTGTCTTTGGACACTTGTACACTGAGATTATTTTTTAATTGGCGTATGGAAATATTTTGTCTAGATATCAATCTCCTTATTCTTAAAAAGAAATTATTATTACTTTAAAAGCAATCTGAACAGTCGATGCGTGGTCGTCCACATCTTGGTTTCCACTCAAAATTATCATTTCTGGAGGGTACTTGATATATACTTCGCTTTGATCGATTTAAAACTTTTGAAACAGTTTCAGAAACAGTTGTACTTTACGATTTCAATTTAAAAACTTTCAAAATTCTCACATTTTCGGAATTTTTTACCCTTTAGCATTTTTAAAACGAAAGGAAATATTTTTTTCCACCTTTTATACTTTTATAAAAGTGTTATATGATGTCATAAAACGCCATTACACGCGGCTAATTCCGCGCTTCTTAAAAAATTGCATAAAGTGCTTATTAAACTTTTGAGAGAGCGTTTCTTTAAGAAAAAAGAAAAATTAAATAAAAATAAATATATATATAACTTTTATTTTAACTACAGAAAATGGCTTATTTTATTTTATTTTGATTAAATATCGCGTATTTATTGTAAATTAGCATAAAACATTTTCTTCTTCAATTATTTTAAACCAGATTTGTAGAGTGCTTAAACTTTTGAGACAGATTATAGTCGTCAGAAAAAAAATCACTTCTTTTACTTCGTAAGTGCGTGTAAATTAGTTATTTTTCGTATTTAGCAGTGATTAAAAATGATTCTACAGAACTGCACAAATTTAGCCGACATGTGAGCTTTCATTCCAATTTGAATTCAGGCGTTTTCATCAAGCTTAGGCTCTAAGTATGATTTTGTATAATTATATATGCACATTTTCTCACGAACGTCTTTTTAATTTTTTTCTCTTTTTAACTTAAAAAAATCGGTATTTTTTCTGTACTCTTTTCGGAATAGCAGAACTTTAGTATAATTAGAAAACAGAAAGAAAAATATTACGTTCTGACAAGTACAATCTTAATAGTTACATTTATCTAAGATTAAAATTTTCGATTTATCATACTTTTAATTTCATTAAATTTTACATCTTTCTGGCCAAAGAAACAATTTCTTAAGTTTTAGAAAATTTCAAAATTTCGTAAAATTAAAATTATTATTATATTGTGAATTTTGATAATAACAGAATGAAATTATTGTTGTACTTTTCGTAAAATATAAAACTTTTTAAAAATATATATAACTTAGATTATCAAAAGACCGTATACAAATTTAAAATGTGTAAGTTTTTGAATTTTTTATGGCTATTTTATTTACATAATGCATTTATTATGTATCTAACAAGTGAAAAAATTAAAGCATGTTTTAATACTTTTGGGATACTCGTCTATAGTAGTATATTTGAACAAAAAATATATCCCATGATATTGCTTAATAAAAGCTTTCCGTTTTTCTTTAAAATTTTAAGCTTTAATCACTTTTTAAAAATATTTAATAACAAAGACATACAGGCTGACAAAACGATTTGAAAGTGTATGGTATAACAAAGCAAAATACAGTTGTTTCTGGTTTTTTTGAAATTGATAATGTAAAACGGTGGATTAGAGATTGAAACTGAAGATGTGTCATATTTGGAAAAGAACCTCATCGTTTACTTATCTTGACTTACATCTACAACACAAACTACACTAGTCTAGAAAAATATTTTATCCGTGTTATTTTTTATGTATAATAACAAAAATGCTTAATGTATATAAGAAATTTCTGTTAAGAATTTTTCCTTGGGAGCGATTGACAATCCTTTATGGAATATTTCAAAAGAGTCATTCATCATAGCTTACGTGATTAAGAATTTTAAGTATGCTCATATGAATTTCTTTTTGATCCAATTCGTCATATTTAAGTTGTGAGTAGAGCTGAAAAAAAAAATCATTTTTCTTTTTGCACACACTTGTTGCGTTTTACAAAGTTAAGTACAGGGTGTCAACAAAGAACTGAAATGCAGTTTAATATTTTACCTATGTGTAATCATTGTAAATTGCAAAAGTTTTCAAAGTAAGGCACGAATTAAGATTGTGTTGTTGAAATAGTCCAGCCATTAATTTTTGAAAAATCCCTCTTTTGAACTTTTTATACAGTGTGTGGAACCTATCCACACTTTAACTAGTCAGATGTGGCAATCCCAAAACTTTCTCCCCTTCTTTACATGTTTTTGTTTGATTGGTTGCTGCCATAGTGGAAAATTTCTTACAATGGTGTTACGTTGGTGAATTTCTTACAATGAGTTGTCGGCCTCAAGCTAATATTATCACCTACATTTTGTACTATTATATAAACTTTGCCGATAACTCATGCGATGTTGAAACTGTAGCAGATTTAAACATTTTTTTCTTTTTGGCCAAAATTATCCTTAAAGGGCCAAAGCAATCTCAGTTGAACATGGAGAAATCAGGAATCTCCTGTCAAAATAAAGAGACTTCGCAAATCTGTAATGGGTCATTCCATGGTAACTTGCGTTACATTTAAAACAATTTACTGTAGTAATTTTAGTAATATAACACTAAAAAATATTCAAATGTAAAATTAACATGATTTGTCAATAAAGCCTATCTAAGGGTCAATTTGGATTAAAATTCCTAAAAAATGATAATGAAAATTACACTTTATTTGATAACTTACATTTCTTTTTTAGTAATGTCAGTTACCATAATGAATATAACTACCAAATTTTAAGATATGACACTAAAATTAGGTAATTTCCATCTAAATTGGGCTTTGAATAAATTTAATTAGCAAACCAAGCCAAATTTACATCTTTAATAATTTTTTGTGTGTATTATATTACTAAAATTTCTGAAAATAGTCCTAAATGTAACATAAGTTACCATGAAATGACCCTAATTTTTTATAGAAAAATTCCAAATTGTTGAGGAAAAAAAATGACAAGTTTATTCAAAGAGTATCTGACTGTAAAAACTTAAGAAAAAGAAAAGTATATAAATTAAAAAATTAGCAAAATAAGTAAAATCAATAATCTTAAAGTAGAGTAGCGTACTGAACACATTCAAGCACATGCAAAAACTATAATTTCTTTTCTAAAATATCAAGGTTTGGTACATTTATAAATTGTTTAATATCAAATAAAAACTATATGTTTTTCAAAATATTCATCGCTGTAGAAAAAATGTGTATGATATAATAAAAGAAAATAGAGTTGTTTCCGTTTTCTTGGAATCCATAATGCAAAAATATGAATCAGAAAAACAAAAATATGATTCAAAACTGGAAGTAGTCCCATCAACTTCATATTTTGATTTGTACTGAAACTAAGTTTGACTAAAAAAAATATTTTCTCCATGTTATTGTTTGCGAATAATAAAAAGCTTCATATATATACGAAATTTTGAGAAATATTTTTCCTTGGCAGTGATAGACTGTACTTCATAAAAAAATTTCAGATAGTCATTCATCATAGCTTGCGTGTTTAAGAATTATATGTATGCTCAAATGAATATTTTTTCCAATGTGATTTATCATACTTAAGTCGAGACTAGATCTCACAGAATTCATGTTTTTCTTTCTTATGCCCCTTTTAGGTTTATACAAAGTTAAATATACCAGTACGATTTAGCTAAATGTATTGTCCATAGTATCATTTTTCAAAAAAAAAAAAAAAAATCTAAAATATCAATGTTTTGACCCTTTTTAAGTATTTAATATAAAATGTATATCATACTTTAAATGGCTTTCGACACCATTCATAAATATTGTGCATGATATAGTAACACATAAATTTAAGAATTGCGTCTATACTAAGATGAATTATTTTTATTATTAATTCATTTAAGAGTTATGTGTTATGTACAAGTTTACTTGATCTTTGAAAAACAAACAAGTTACAAATTGCACGTCAAACGGAGCAAATGAGTTGCGTTCCTACTATAACAAAATTAAAAAATATTTTGATCTTTGTATAATTGTATACAGACTTCAGACACAGTAAAGTAACCGAAATTTTTTGTATGTCCTGTAAATATTATGTGCTTTCTATTATACAGGAAGTAGCTTGTAGTAAACAATTTCATAACATGCCCCAAACAATGTTTCCTCGTCACCATTATGCTATGGAATTTTTTTGTTGTCTAACCCTAAATTAATAACAAATATTCTTTGCATCTCAGATTGTACAGCATGTATATTTTAGTATATATTTCATAGATGCATATCAATTTTATTATGTTCGAAAGTGCATCCTTAAGGGTGTTCTTAACTGCTCCGCTCAACAAGCGAAAAACGTTTTGACACATTTACAAATTCATTTTTTAACAGAAAGATATGAAATTTGAATGCCTGACTATGGAAGCGATTTCGAATCGAACCTATTTTTCCATTTTATGATAAATAAATTACCTATCCATTTCTAAACTATTCCGATCAGGACATCACCCGTTTTTTTCCTGCTTTTCGACCGGTTTTTCTGCTTTTGTCGGAAAATGGGCTCAAAAGTGTCAACTTTGAAGGCTTGTTATGAAAAATCTATTGTGTTTTTTAAAAAACTGAACATTGAGTGCAATTAGGCAGTGTCTGAATAATAACACCTGCTATTTTCATGCATTTCCGAACAAAAAAAAATTAAAGCATTTGTCACTAAGTTCCCCTTTTTAATTTAAGAACAGCCTTAAAAGGCACTTAAAACTATTTTTTCCCATTGGCAGTAATGTAACGGAATACTTTTGATTGTGCCTGTTATTAATCTATCCATCCAATTTTCATAAAGTTTGAAATCACTCGACAAAATTATTCAACAATTATATATTTTAAATATCAAACGATTAGGTTTGGTAGTTTTTGCACTGTTATATGCGGATAAACAGACACTGGACGGACGGAATGACTGAGCGACGACTATATGTGCTACGTATTTACGCAATTACGAACGCACCTGAAAAGAAATAATGTTTCTTAAATAGCTCGAATACTAAAAGCAATATTACATTTTCAGCGCTCATTATACATATTAAAATGTTGAAGAAAAGGTTTTATAACATTAGAATAAGTCATTTAGAATCATTTATAACTACAGCGGCATGTAGTTTTCTGTTTATATTTATCGGATCCAAAATAAAATTTTTGAACCAGAAATTTTACTTTATATATAAAGTCAAATAAGTACTTAATGTTATTTTAGATTTTATTCAATAATATTTATTGTAAGAACATGTTTATTTAATCTTATGTCAAATGATGATAATAAAATAACTTTGATAAAAGACATTAATTGAAGAGGAATATTTCAGTTCAATATGTAGTTAGCGTCACAATTTTATAATGCATTTTTTCTTTGTTTTACCTAATATTAAATTTTTAGTGTTTTATTATTTTCTGTAAAAATTCTACAAATTTCCTATGTTACAAATACATATTTATGTTTTCTAGTACATGGTTACATTGATGATATCAGTTTCTAGATAATTGTGGTGGCTTTTGATGAAAATTAAGTCATGTGATATCCAACTTATCAATAGTATAGACCTCATAAAGTAAATTAGAATACTTATTTCAGATAGGACACTCTGCATGTATGCACTAGAGAGCAATACGCTCCACTTCTCTTGCACAATGTGCTATGGTGATAGAAGCGACTATTTTCATTTGAACTTCAGATAAATCTTCTTCTAACCAATAATCTTCTTGTTAGATTATTAGCGTATTCTTCGACACAGTCAAGTGTAATAATAAAAATAAATTTACAAAAATATACAGCCACCGAAAAAAAATAAATAAATAAATAAATAAATAAATCTTGACATTTGCGATTTTAGACGTTTTGTTAAATATCTAAAAATATACGTGAGGAATAACTCTGGAACTCCAGATGTATAAACAAAATAGTACTAGTCATATATTTTCGCGAAGAGTTTTCCTCGAAATTCAACAGGGTACCGTCAACAAATTGAAAAAGAAAGAAGATCTTTTGGATAACCCTGTCAAAACTAATGAAGTAAAATAGTTCAAATTGCAGATTATGATTAAGTGGCTTATTGTAATAAACTGTGTTCATTTTTATGAATATAGCATGCAAACTCGTGGAAAAATTAAGGTTTTTATAAAAACGGTCCCGAATTTTTCCAAGTTTTTCGCTTATAATTTGCTGAGTTCTTCATCACACTGAATGTGCTTTTCAGAAAATATGATATTCAACATTGTACATAGCGCTCTGTAATCAGAATTAAAAAATAGTAAAAATTGTATGATAAATGAGCAGGTTTACTAAATAATTTTTCATTGCGCATGCGTCATCGTTATTAAAATTTCATTTGCATATTATGTTAGTTAAATGTATAGAGCAACTTTTGTGAAAGTCTCAAAAACATAGTTTGAAAATTCTAAAAATTATCGTCAATAGAATATGGTCAAAATCCGTTATTCCCAAAATAGAGCAAAAAGATAAGGAGCTGTATCCAAATATAGTAGTACGTGCAATATTGTGTAGGCACTAATCAATGGAATATGGATACAGCCCCTCATCCTGTGTTATGTACAATGTTGATTGTCATATTTTCTGAAAAGAACATTGAATTTGATGACGAACTCTGCAAATTATAAGAGAAAAACTTGGAAAAATTTGGGACCATTTTTATAAAAACCTTAATTTCTCTACGAGTTCACATGCTATATTCATAAAAATAAACACAGTTTATTATAATAAGCCACTTAATCATAATCTGCAGTTTGAACTCTTTTGCGTCATTAGTTTTGATAGGGTTATCCAAAAGATCTTCGTTCTTTTTCAATATGTTAACGGTCCCCTGTTGGATTTTGGGGAAAACTCTTCGCGAAAATATATGACTAGTACTATTTTGTTTATACATCAGGAGTTTCGGAGTTATTCCTTATGTAAATTTTTAGATTTAACAAAACGTCTAAAATCGGTGTGTCACGATTTTTTTTGCGGTGACTGTAGTACCTTCATTTTTCATTGCTCCTACTTTGCCATACTACATTTATGGTTTTATGTGCCCATACTGAAGTTAATATTGGATCGAGAAAAAATATTTTTTTTTTTTTTTTTTTTTTTTTTTTTTTTTTAATCTTAAACTCTTCTTGGGTTTTACAAAGTTAAATATACAAGTACGCTTGAGGAAAATGGAACGGCCATAATATTATTTTTTTAAAACTGCTTTTTCATCCTCTTTAATATCATATATTAATAATAATAATAATAAATAATAATAATAATAATAATAATAATAATAATCAACCGTTTTCAATCCAGTGCTGGATGTAGGTCTTTCCTCAGATTTTTTCAATGTTTCCTGTCTATTGCTTTAGTCATCCAATTTGCATCGGCTACTTTTCTTGATTTTGTCACTCCGCCTAACTTGGGGCGATCTTATTGGCCATTTTATATCTCTGGGATACCATTGTAGGGTGTTTTTCGAAGATAGAGATCGTCCATTATGCGTAGCAAGGTCATCAACTTATGGCAGTCAAGCCGAACCCGATGACAATTAGCACCCTCTTTCTGGGTGTTTTTTGGTCGCTGCTGTAACCAGGAACGTGCAGACTGTTTGGAATTAAGGGTGTATTCGAAAAAACGATTTTCCACCTTCAACAGCTCGAAATTTTCCGATTTAATTTCAGACACACTTTTAAAAGTAGAAAGATGAACTTGCTGAGGGGATTCTTGAAGGGACGTATGAGGTGCCGAGTAAAGTCTTTTTACGCTCAATTCATTAGAATTTGATTTATAAGCAATTAACTTCTCTGGAAGACCCTTTTTTTCGTTCCCTTATCTCCCACTTCGGAAAAATCGGTTCAAATTGCCATTTTTGATTGCTTTTTTTGCAATATTTTGTACGCTTATCAAAGAATTGGCCTTTACGGCACCTTGTGCACTTTCTAAATAAGAGAATCTGCGAGTTCCATATGTATTTGAGAGCAAAAGTGAATTCAAAAATAAATCGGTGTATTTATGGTGGTGTATTTATGTCGGCCGATTATCTACGCTATGGGATATAGGCCCTATGGGGTGGGTTGCCCTCCGTGGGGGTCTTTCTAAGGGAACCTAACCCGTATTTACGCAAGGTTCGAAGAAAACCACGGAAAACTTCGAACGGTTAGGCCGACGGTCGCGATTGGGTTCGAACCCAGCACCTACCGTCTACCAGTTTGGAGGTCAGAACCTCGCGGCCACTGGCAAAAATAAATCGGAAAACAAGCAGTTTGAATCGAAATACACCCTTAAGGCCTGTGATTTGTTTTGTAAATTCATGGTAAAATAAAAAGGAATTCGACCAAATTCTTACACGCTGGACAAGCAGGTTGGAAGAATACCATCCGCATCCTTTCCCCTTGCACTAGAAAGAGTATTAAAAGACTGCACCAATGGAAGACGCGGATTGGACATTAATTATTTGCTTTAATTTCTTTAAGTTTTTCTTAGGCAATCAAATGGTCTTCTACTGGTTAATAAGCAGAGGCTATTATATATATATATATAACCATTATACCATGTATATGCTTTAAATGGCAGCTTTATATTTCAGTTTCTCCTCATACACTATAAAAAAAAGAGTCGATCTACTAAAAAAATTTTAGTGATCCTTGTAATTACTAAAAATTTTTTTGTAATCTTACTCGGTTACAAGGAATCTGTAAGAATTACTAGAAAAAAGCTAGCAACGAATAGAGTTAATAGTTTTACATTTTTAATAGTTATTACTAAAACTCACTTGATGTGGCCGTGATAGCCTAGTGGTTATAGCACCGAACTCCAGGCTGAAAGTACCAGGGTTCGATGCTAGACGCCGCCAAATATGCACCGAATGTATGCAATGTAAGTACTCGTTAAATAAAGGGATTATGAAAATCCTGTCGTAGCAGTTACCATGGGTAATTATCTCTGGACTTTCCCTCCCCTTTAGAAACGTGTCAAAATAGAGCAGGTAGCAATGTTTGGTGCTGCCATCTATTGCGGCTTTGCCGAAAATCTTCCGCTTCAGAAGTCTGTCTTTTTACCCACTGGATGCAGCTCGAAGGAAGCTACTGCCCTTCGGGACACGTAATGGTTACTAAAAATAATTTTGGAGCTATTACTAAAATTTTCTTGGTGGCTCATACTAAAAAGGTTTTAAGTTAGTTATATAAAAAATTCTTTTGTTCAGTTTACAAAAAAAAAAAAAAAAAAAAAAAAAAAAAAAAAAAAAAAAATGTTTGTTTTACTTGCAAAAAAAAAAAAAAAAAAAAAAAAAAAAAAGTTTGTAATGGTTACTAAAAAATTCTGTGGAGTACAAATTTACTAAAAAAATTTTTAGTAACCTCTTGATTTTTTTTTTTTTTTTTTTTTTTTTTTTTTTTTTTTTTACAGTGTACAGGATAGCACTACAATCTCGTATTCATTGTTTGTCGTTTATTTTAATTTTGCTGACTCATGTCAGCTTGTGCAGGATGTCATGCTTACTTTTCTGGCGAGTTTTAAGTCTTGGATATTGTTTTTTCTTTTCCATTTTATTTTTTCATTAATTTATTAGTTTATTGATTTCATTTCTTTTTTCGGCAATTCTTGAGTATAATTACTATTTTTATCTAATGAATGATGTTGTTATTTTTAATTTTTTACAGTTTTGATTATTTGGATGTGTTACAAGGTGCTAAGTTTGTTCTTTTTAAGCATACCGATGACAATATTTGACGAAATAACATATCTTTTTATGAATTATAATGTATTTTTGTTTATCCTGTTTATTTTTTTATTTATATATTCATTATTTTCCTATTTTATTTTTATATATGTGATTTTAGTTGTATTATACATATGTGTGTGCGTGTGCTAAATAAAATATATTGTATAAATTAGATTAAAAAAAAATATTTCTTACCATTGAAAAAATATATATATTATCTGACAATATATCATTTGCAGTAGAAAAACAACGTTCATAAAAGTATAAAAATGAGAAGTTTTAAATGCTTCAGTGTTCTCGAGTCAACTGGAACGCTCATGCTGTCATTTTTGAAAAGTTCCCCCCCCCCCCCGTCTTCTAATATATAAAGGTCATTTAAAAGTATAATAATCTCAAAATTAAATTGCATCAAGAAATATTCGTCCCCATTTACAAAACTGAACATAATATAATTATACATTTAGAAAAAACAATTGTCGAAAAACAATATCCATAAATAAATCAAAAGAATCAGAAAATATTTTATTTGAGCCAAGCGGAACGCACTTATCATTTTTTCCCAATATTTTATCTTTCTCTATTCTAAACTTTCAAGATCTAACTTTAAAAAAAATATTTAATATCAAACATATATATGTATTTAATATTCGTCACTATTAAAAAACAATAAAGATGTGAGAAAGAAAAATACTGTTATTCCTATTTTCTTGCAAGTCATGATATAAAATAAGAAACAGAGGGCAAAACTGAAAGATCCATCGTAACTGGAGCAATTCCCATCATTCTTAAGTTATTATATCTTGCATTGAAACTAAAGCGGTTTATAAAGAAATTCTGAACCATTAAAAAGTTATTAAGGAACATTAAATGTTCTATAAGTTTATACACATCATTGTTGTTAATTTTTTTTTTATTATTTTTCTTTACAGTGTTGTATATTGAATTGTAGCAAGGGAATTTAAAATTACCATGACTTTTTTTAATCTATCATAAATTATGAAAAAAGAATATGCAAAGCTACCATTGGTACGTCTTTCTAATATCAGTATTTCCTAAACAAAATTTTTATGGTAAGTTTTCATAAAAATTTGCGATAAAAATTAATTTCAGAGTAGGTTTCTACAAAATTTGTCTAAAAAGAAGGTTATTTGAAAAACCTATTCTAAAAAGAAACTCAGTGCGGAACCCTGAATGTCGCATTCGTCAAATAAAAAAAGACAATACATTCAATTCCTCATATATATCGGTATGAAAATAATATGACTTTTTAATGTAACTTATACAGCTCATAACAACAGCAACGATAACAATTAAAGAAAATCTGAAATATAGTTGATACATTTTAATGTTGCATATAATACAGCATCAGGGTGTATACTGATCTACTATAAAAAATTATTGAAAATTATCGCCTTATTTTATCGCCAAAAAGAAAAAAAATATAATAAATAAAATAAAATAAAATAAAATAAATACAAAATTATGTGAATATGGTTGTTCTTAAATCAGAAAGAGCAACTTTATGACATAAGTTTTATTTTATTTATTTTTTGTTTGTTCGAAAATGTATGAAACTAGCAAGTGTTGTTATTCAGAAACTATCTAATTGCACTCATTTTCCATATTTTTTTTTTCAAACACAATAGAGATTTTAGAAAATAATGTTACAGTGACCATTTTGAACCGAATTTCCACATGAAAGCAGAATAACTACTCAAACTGGGAAGAAAAACGTGTTATTCACGTGATCAATTTCGCTTATAACTCGATATGTAATTTATTGATCACAAAAAGGAAAATTCAGTTCGATTTTAAATCGTTTCCATAGTCAGGCTTACGAATTTTATGTTTTCCGTTAAAAAATGAGTTTTGAAAATGTGTTAAAATGTGCGTTTGACAATGTGCGTTTGACAATGTGCGCTTATTTAGCAGAGCAGTTGAGAACAATCTTAAATACAGAGCAGTTAGATCAATAAATTAGCAAATATCAATTAATAAAGTCTATGATTAGTCTTGTTTGCGTATGATATAGGATATCTTCATACCATCTATATCTGAAGTTAAATAGCAATCACAAATTCAAATTCTGCTATTTAAATATTAAAGAGATTTTATCTTATTGATTAATTTTTTAGATGTTTTATTTGCATATGTTATAAGTATATTTTGTATGATTATGATATTTGAAACTGCATAGGGGAAACTAGGGCACATTGATACATGGGGCTCATTGATACACCCCCTCTATTGCTCACGGGTCATTACAGGAAGTTTCACAACAGCTCCAAAAGGTGATGCTAGTGCACTCAACTACATACAGATTGTCTTCTCATGATTTAGTTTTATGGAATGGGACGCGTGATTTGTTGTTTTTGTAGGTCAAAAGTAAATTTGAGTTGTACAATTGCAATGGTATTATACAACTGTTTCAGTATTTTCAACCGAAAAGAATACTCTCCCTGGCAAGTAAAACTACTGTTTATCAGTTCCTCATTCTTTAAAGTTAAATCAATTATGAAGTGATATTGAGATTCAAGTTATTCAAAATGGCTGTATGGGACGCATTGATATAGACTATGTCGGGGCACGTTGATATGTATCAATGTACAGCAATCCTTTTCTAGTTCATTTTTTCATTATTTTTTATTATTTTTATATCATGTACTCCTTAATCCAACCATTTCCGGTCAAAAAATTCTATTAGTTTTTATTGAAGTGAAAAAGCTCCATTTTTTTAATATTAGAAAATTTTATAGTATTTTTGCAAAAAGAAGGCATACGAACTTCCCCAACAGTTAGTAATAGTAGCTAACAACAACAACAAAAAAAAAAGATGGCAAGCTGGCAAATCTTGAATTTATATCTTTTATCCAGACAACAAAGTATTTTCGACATGAGAAATGTTGAATAAGAGAAACAACCTGCAGCATAGCAAAGGATAATTATATTATAAAAAAATTTTTAATGTAATTATCCTTCGATTTCTGTAAACCGATTTATAAACAGAAAACTTGGTAATATTTCATCTTTTCCAAGAAATAAGATAATGCAGGGGTTGAAGTACCAGATATGACAAAGTTACCACAGCCAACAATCAGACAAGAAACAGCCAGAACATCAGGTCATTATACATTTCATTCTGATTATTTTAATATTGCTTACAAATAAATTGTAAATGATTTGAATTTCTATAAATAAATATAAAATGGTTTGCTTACTCATTTTCTATGAAAAATATGCACTGGTGTTATTTTGTCTCCATTTTTTCCAAACGTATCAAATTGCCCCATGAGGTGTATGAAACTACCCCGGGGATGGGGCACATCTGACTGTTTTAGGTTTTTTTTTTTTTTTAATTACATGCAAAAATATTATATAAAACAACGATTGTACATTTTAATAACATACGGCACAAGTTTTGCTGACACTACATGGAAAAATAACTTGAAATTTTTATTTTCTGGGCACCAAAAAATTCTTAGAAAAAAACCATATCAATATGCCCCTGTTCCTTCTACCTTCTCTATCTTTTTTTTTTCATTTTTTTTATTTAAATAAATATATTCCAATAGAAAATATTGACTTTTAGTTTTTGTTATCAGGGTATTTTTATATACTGAAGTAGAGAAGTTCGTGAGATGCTTGTTGTTTTCCTTGTGTATTGTTTCAAAGTTCATCAAAAGACGTCTTGTTAGAATTCAGTGTGGGGGACTTATAAATCTGATAGTCAGCTGGAAAGACTTTGTCCACTATTGGCACAGACCTGTGAAATTGTGCCACGTGAAAGTGACGAAGGTCCCATACCAATATTAGGTGAGATTCCGAAATCTTATGATAAGATGTGAGAAAATTTAGTTGGATAATTACCCACTACCCAATAATGATTATCCAGTTACGGCTTTCGCAGTCAGAATGTAAATGTTCGATGCCGATTTACTCTCAGTTTTCTTAAATAAGTATTTTTAAAAGAAGGTAAAATTATAAAATGAATTTTACCAATAGATAGCTGGAATGACTTTGCCTATTATTGGCACAGACCTGTGAAATCGTGCCACGTGAAAGTGACGAAGGTCCCATACCAATATTAGACGAGATTCCGAAATCTTATGTTAAGATGTGGGAAAATGTAGTTGGATAATTACCCACTACCCAATAACAATTATCCAGTTACGGCTTTCGCAGTCAGAATGTAAATGATCGTTGCCAATTTATTCCGCGTTCAACTGCAGTCTTCTTAACCATCCTACCCTGAATGGGTCTAATCGACCCATAACTATAATTTGTTTTATACGATTCGAACCAGAATTTTCTTCCTAAAGAAAGTTAAATAACAGATAGTGTAATATAAGTCAATTAAATATATTAAAATGTTTTAAATAATAATTCTGGTCTGAAATGTTTTATTAAGATTGAACAATGTTTGAACAGGATAGGCAGGTTAAATAATAAGTATTTTTAAAAGAAGGTAAAATTAGAAAATTAATTTTATCAATAGACAGCTAGAATGACTTAACCAACTATTGATAGAGACCTGTGAAATCGTATTACGTGAAAGTGACGAAGGCCCCATACACATATTAGATGAGATGGCACACATCGCCAGTGAAGGAATGGAGGTTAAAAAGAAGCTTATTCTCGAGACTCTGATCATGATATGATGAAGATGAGATCGAGATCCGAGGATTTTTGAGAGAGTAGCAAACTCCCTAATGATTCTGAAATTGTATGTATATTTTGGATGTTATTGTAGCTGTACTTTTGGTAGTGTTCCGGTATTGGGGTTTTGTAATTTTGTTCAATATTTTCCGTGTTTTAATATTAAATATGTTTGTTTCCTATAAAAATTATTAGTTGAACAGAACACCTGTATTTCCCAAGAATTTTTATCCTTATACATGCCAAATTAGTTTGCCTTAACGCCCATCGGATAAACTAGTTTTTCTTAGGCCAAACTAATTTGGCCTAACTCTCATTAGGATAAAATAGTTAAGCCTGCTATTTATATTGGTTTGAATTAGTTTATCCCAGGCCAATTCAATTTATGTTGCTTTATTGACCCCAAAGATCGCTTCTGCGCTAACCTTCTAGTTTATCCCAGGTCAATCATATATAATATATATATAAATAAATAGATAAATAAATATATATATATCAGTCTAAAAATAATATGGGTTTCTAATGTGACTTATACGTTTCATAACAACAACAACGATAATAATTATAGAAAATCTAAAATATAGTTGATAGATTTTATGTTGTATATAATGCAGCATTAAGTTGTATACAGTTCTACCATAAAAAAATATTGATTTTTTTTCCTTTATTTTATTTAAAAAAAATAATAATGCTAATAACAAAAATAAATAAAATAAAATAAATGCAAAATTATATGATAAGGCTGTTTTTAAATCAGAAAAGGAACTTTATGACATAAGTTTTATTTTATTTATTTATTTATTTTCTTGTTTGTTTGATTAAAAGTGTATAAAATTAGCAAATGTTGTTGTTCATAAACTATCTAATCGCACTCATTTTCCAGTTTTTTTCAAATACAGTAGAGATTTTATAAAATAATGTTACAGTGAGCATTTTGAATCGAATTTCCACACGAAAGCAGAATAACCTTTCAAACTGGGAAGAAAAACGTGTTAGTTACGTCTAATTTATCTTAGGCCGATTCAATTTGACGTGCTTTAATTGATACAAACAATGTTGGGCACTCTCACACATACAAAAAAAAGTTTGGCCTAGGTCAATCTAGTTTGGCTTAATATTGGTTTCTGCCGGTAACATACATAAGTTGTTGCTCGTTACCTTACGCTATTGAGCACATTCGAAAAAAAAAAAAAATCTCCTGAATTATTCATTTTTAGAGTAATGTATTCTAAATGTTTTTAAATAGTTTAAATTTATACTAGAATAAAAACAAAAATGATTAATTTAAAGTTTGTATAGGCAGTTCCATATCATGTGTTTTTGGCAACGGGAATCGCAACGAGTAAATCGCAGATTCCGAAATCTTGTGGGAAATTTAATTGAATAATTAGCCAATAATGATTATCCAGTTACGACTTTCGCAGTCAGAATGTAGATGTTCGATACCGATTTATTCTGCATTCAACAGCCATCTCCTTAAAAATTTATTATTATTATTTTTTTTTTTAAGATAAAGTTAGGGGGGAAAATCACAAATATTCATGTGGAAATTTATAGGATTTTTTAATTACTTTAAATTAAAGGATCCTTAAAAATAAATAAATAAAAAACTCAGTAACGGCATTATCGAACTTCTACTTTGTCATGATGATCGAAATTTTCCCATAGGTTGACACGAGAGTTTGGGATTGAACAGGGGAAAACCTATATCGGTAAAGACCCCTTAAAACACGCACACACACACACACAAAAAAAAAAAAAAAAAAAAAGAAAAAGAAAAAGAAAAAGAAAAGAAAAGAAAAATTAAAGAAAAAAATAGAAAACTCATTTTTTTTATTGTTGTTAATTATTTTCCAAAAAAAAAAAAAAAAAAAAAAAAAAACAGAACAAAACACTTAAAAAAAGAAAAATCTATAACTATGTGATTTCACAACATGTTGATAAACAATGTACATATTGTCCGATTAACCACCCTCAACGACAAGCGCCACTTTGATACCTTTTTTAACATACTCTTTTCAACCTTTTTTCTCTTCACATTATGTAGACATCCAATATTATCTCCCTCCTAAAGAATAGAGAAAAGAGAGGAAAAAAAGGTAAACAAAAACTTTTAATGGAAAAAAATACGGATATGAAAGCAGTTCTGTAAATAAAGTGATTAGAGATTTTTTTTTTTTATATTATTATTATTTTCCCCAGTAGAAGATAACAAATATTTAGAAAAAAAAAAGTTCTCCCCCATGTTTTTAAAAACTGATTCATTGTGTTTCCATAAAAATTAAACAAACTCTTCATAAAAGGTTTTCTCTTCTTTAAGACCTCTTATTTCTTGTCTAACATTCTTAAGAGTAAAGCTTTAAATCCCGTCGAGAAAAGAGGAGACAGGCGATATTAAAGTCATAAAATGAAAAACAAATATTTTGGGGAAAAAAATAATCACAAAAAAAAAGAAACTGTACCCTTTTGTTTTTATACATAAATTTTTTCCCTCCCACCTACGACAGCCATGAAAACTTCAGTAACCTTCTTATGTTTTTGCCGTCTTGCATAAAATTTGTTATCAAATGATCTTGTTAGGGAAAAAGACAAGGACGAAAATTTATGACGGGGGAGAATAAAAAAATATCTACTTGTCATTATATTGTGTTTAATAAAGATGAAAAGACAGGGGCATTTTTGAAAAAGCTTAGCGGAGAGGGATAAAAAAAAGGGATTTTTTTTTATACATCCACGTCGTTTTATTTTTTGGCGTAATCAAACTAATTGGGTGGTTGACGGAAAAATGAAGTGATCACGTGACAGGGAGGTCGTTCGTCTTCGTCAGGTCATGTGATAGTCTGACAGATAGGGATATCGCGCCGGTATCTTCCCTACATAAACAGGTTTGTTGGACAGGTTCCTTTAAAAAACGGAAATAAAAAGATGGATGACAGTGTAGAAAAGTATTCAATGTGGTTTTCGAGGGTTTAATAAAGCTTGGATTAGCGAACACCGAGATAAAAGAATTTTTGAATAATGATGTCTTAATTTCCCATGCATTAAAAATGCCTAATCGTATTATAACAATTTCGGTACATGTACGCAGTTATGTCATTTTAATATTGGCCGTAGTTTATCGAAAATAAAGAGGATGTAATTTGTACGACAATTATGTATTATGCTGAAAAAATATTTTTTTAGCTTCATAGGCTATCAAAGCCTGAGAGCTTAGGTGTCCACCCGTTCTGTATGTAAGTACGTAGTACGTCTGTAACACGATAACTCATAATATAAATATCCGATTTGGTTCAAATTTCGGATATAGGTTTATTTAAATAAGGCGCTTCTCTGATTAGTTTTGGGAGTTCATTGGATAAGTATGAGGGGGGGGGGGAACAAGGGGCTAATCCGCCTCTTAATTTAGATAAATGGGTTTTTCATACAGGATTAGCCGATTTCATTCAGACATTCAAATTTTAGATATATTATCATTCTGATGAGGTGTCTTCCATTATTTGCTTTGGGTGTTTATTGGTTAAGTATTAAGGAGGGATGATAGTAACCTCCCCTCCTTAAGTTAGGGTTTTTCACGCAGAATTTACCGATTTGCTTCAAGTTTTAGATATAGATTCATTTTGATAAGATGCTTCCCTGATTTTTTTTTTTTAGATTCATTGGTAAAGCATAAAAAGGGATCAGGGGACCACCCCTCTAAATTTAGGGATTTTTTTTTCTTTCATGCAGAATTAACCGATTTGGTTCAATTTTTGGATGTAGGTTCGTACTGATAGAACGCTTCCTGATTAGTTTTGTGTTTCTTTTGTTTAGATAAAGGCGTGAACGAGCTATTATTCACTTCCTTAGTTAGATAAATGAGTTTTAATGCAGAATTATCCGATTTGTTTCAAATTTTGGATATCTTCTTCCTGATAAGGCAATTCTCATAACCTCCTCAATCCTGATGTCACCTAGAGGAGACTATAAAAAACACCCTTTGAATTAATTTAAATGCTTCTAAAATTGAAACATCTAGTTTTTTAAATTTAAGTGTACTTATTAGAAGCATCGATATACAGACTGGTGCATGTTTGGAGAAATTTTATAATATTTTTAAACTGGTTTTTGTAGTGCCGCGTAAAATTTGTCTCAGGGCTGAGGAGGTTAATAGTTTTGGGGGTTTAATAATTAAATATATAGGAGGGAAAAGGGTCACCCCCCCCCCCTTCTTAATTTATTTATTCCTTAAAAATTAAAACTCTAATATACAATTCGTGTGAATAGCCTGTCAGCTCAATGCTATCAATTTAAGGGTGTATTCGAAAAAACGCTTTTCCACCTTCAACAGCTCCAAATTTTCGACACATTTTCAGACACATTTTTAAAATTAGAAACATGAAACTTGCTGAAGGGATTCTTGAAGGGACGTATGAGGTGCCGTGTGATGTCTTTTTACTCTCAATTCATTAGAATTTGAGTTATAAACAATTACCTTATCAGTATGAGCCATTCTTTCGTTCCCAGATCTCCCGATGGGAAAAATCGGTTCGAAATGCCGTTTTTGATTGCTTTTTTTGCAATATTTTCTGCATTTTTCAAAGAATTGACAATCACGGCACCTTGTGTACATTCCAAATAAGAGATTTTGATAGTTTGGTGCATTTGAGAGCAAAAATTAATTCAAAAATAAATCGGAAAATAATCAGTTTGAATCGAAATACACCCTTAACTGGGCAATATTCTTTTTATCATATTAAATTTTATTTTATTTTATAATAATATGCAGTTGCTATTAATCCTTTGCGGGGCAAAGCAATTTTATTTCTAAAGTGTTGAAATTAATGAGTGACATCGGAATTTGAAAACAAATTTATTTATAAAAAATAATAAAAAGCTATATTTCACTCATATAACAAACCGAAACATCTTTTACCAAAATTCTGGTGCCAGTGTGGCCTTCGAGAATTAAAATTAAGTGGTTTCGTAGACATACCAACACCCCTCAAGGGGTTATAAGAGGAAAATTCGAAATACAGAGAAATCTGCCAAAGGCGGAATCGCTTGGGACTGAAATAAAATTCCGCCTTAGAAAGATTTCCGGCTTAGACAGAAAAATTTTATAGAGATCCTGTTCACAGAATATTAAACATTTCTTTGGCTAAAAGTTAAAACTAACATATCGTTAATTTTTTTTTAATTAATTAGACATGAAATCATTACATATTTTTATATATTCATAGTAATAATAATTTACACTACAAATTGATAGTATACATACACATTAGTACACCCGTTGTTCAACCGTTCCCAGTCATTTACAATAATAAAATCATCCCCAAAGTACTGTCAGCAAACAGTGACGCCTTTTCTTAGCCTCTGGGAATACGACTAGACAATAAATTTCAATAAGAAAAGAAAAAAATTCTTTCTATTTATTTTTCGCAGAAAAATTTTCTTCCATCTTAAGCAGTAATTTGCTACCTGGGAACCAAAATGAATGTCCAGTTACGCGTTACACAGATTCTTTCAGTCTTAGGCAGATTTCTCGAAAATCTCTATGTTTAAAAATGTGGGACTCTGAAATGTTTCCGCCTTAGACAGATTTCACTGTATTGAATAAAGTTTGAATGGGCATGTTATAATCAATAAGTATGTTCAATAATAAAATCTATAAGTATGTCAATTTGTATTGAATCGCATGTAAGACATTGTTTTAAACGGACTGGCACAATTTCTAGAAAACCTACCAAAGAAATATAATATATTTATGTATTAGAGTTGAAAAAATCGTTTAAAATTTTAAGTAGACTGTAAAAAAAAAAAAAAAAAAAAAAAAAAAAAAAAAAAAAAAAAAAAAAATCGTTAAATTTACGGCAAAAACTGGTGGCAGCAATGTTGCCAGCAATTTTTGCCGTAAAAATTACAGTAAAATTAGATGTAAATTTTTTTATTACATCTAATTTTACTGCAATTTTTACAGCAAAAACTGTTGGCAAAATTCTTGAGCCGTAAATTTTACGGATTTTTTTTTATAGTGTAGGAGCGGTGTCCTGAAATCAGGCACCCCTACAGCTGAATGAATGCTTCAATGGCAACTGTCAACATCTTGAAAAATATTTGATCACCTTTCAGATTCAAAAATTACATTTCATTATAATTTTTTGAAAATGCCTAATCATAACGATCCCACCCTTTGTACGGAGTTATGTCATTTTAATACGCACCCTATTTTATAAAAATACAGCGGATACAAAATAATTGTTCGTCATATGTGTTGATAAAAATAAATGTTTAATACGCAATTTTATTTTATGTGAATAATATTACTTACTAAGGGAGAGAAATTCAAAGTCTTGAATAAAGTTTGAATTTGTAAATGCTGTTATAATTAATTAATTAATTAATTAATTAATTCATGTAAATGTGTGTTTACAGTTAAAGAAAATCGGCTAAAATTCCAAGTAGAAGTGGTTGTCTGATAACACGCATGCATGGGTTTAATTAACTTTTTAAAATTTCAATATAGGTTCTCGTTTGGGAGCGATTTTGCCATGCTTATTCTTCTAGAACAATCATACTCAACCTTTTTTCTTGCGGGTCACAACTTATGTTTGCTACTTTAGGTGCATTGCAATATTTTTATAAAAAGATATAAAACATATAATTAAAATGATGAAGTAATATAAATAGTATAATAAAGCATTGAAAAAAAGTTAATACTATCAATAAAGCTAAACATTTGTTGCGGAAGAGATGTTTAAAAAATACACCACTAGGGTAACATCCCCAGTAATTGGCAGGCACCAGTGATTGGCACATCCTACAAAAATGTCCTAAAATAAGATTTATATCCAGTCTTTTAAAAATGCAAGATCATATACCAGTTATATGTTAATTTACTTTACAGATTATAACTTTGATTTATGCTACTAAATGACAATAGTGATTAGGAAAGAGAAACAATTATGGCTTGTATCAAATTAGCCATTTTTGTTGCAAATGCTTCTTCTCAGGCTTAAGAAAGGCATGCATTTCAACTTATCATCATCTGATTTATAGTATATTTTAAATTTTAATTGACAACAGTTTTGTTTAGTGGAAAAGGGTTACTTTAATTGTATAAAAGTCTAAGTGCCAATTATTGGTGATTACAGCAACTTTTTATAAATATATTTTTATAAAAATACTTTTTCAAATATTTTTGCTTTTAGTGGGCAAAATAGATGCACAGATATGCACTCTTTGATTTAAAAATATTTGCAAGTAAACATTTTATTTCTTGGTAGTGAAAATATAAGTAAGTTTAAAGACAATTCCTTAACCCTTTCCGGCGCGGTGTCCCTTAAAAAGGACACCTAATTTTAATTTTACTGGCACCAAGAATATTTAATTAAAATTTTCCTTTGATAAAATGCCTGAAAATAAGCAAGTTCGTATTCTCTAATAAATTCGTTTATAAATTCTGGTGGCAGATAATTATTTCAATTAAACTTACTCCGCGCCGGAAAGGGTTAATGTGCCAATTACTGTGGATGTTACCCTATTTCCAAACAATATTCCAGTATTTCTTCGTGGTAGATTTCTATTAGAAATGTTGTATAAATGTGCTGCGAAATTTTATTGTGTGGAAATAGAAGTGCAAAAAATATTTAGAGCATTTTTTTCTTTTTGCAGCACTTAAAAAAAAAAAAAAAAAACAGTTAATGAAGGTAATTTTGCTCCATCTTTACGAAACTTGGATCGATTCTGCCATGGTGGAATCTTAATGAATTATTTCAATGAGCTGCCAAACTCACACTTGTGCTGCTATCTATATTTTGAGACCAAAACTTTGCCGTTAATTTAATGGTGTATTCGAAAAAACGCTTTTCCACCTTTAATAGCTAGAAATTTTCCGATACAATTTCAGACGCATTTTTAAAAGTAGAAACACAAAACTTGCTGAGGGGATTTTCGAAGAGACGTATAAGGTGCCGTGTGATGCCATTTTGCGCTCAATTCATTAGAAATTGATTTATAAACAATTATCTTCTCAGTATGACACTTATTTTCTTTCCCAGATCTCCCGTTTCGGAAAATTCGGATCAAAAGGCCATTTTTGTCTGCATTTTTTGTAATTTTTTCTGTATGTATCAACAAATTGACAGACACGGCACCTTATAAAGTTTCTAAATAAGAGAGTCTGCGAGTTTGATGCGTTTGAGATCAAAGGTGAATACAAAAATAAATCGGAAAATAAGCAGTTTGGATCGAAATACACCTTTAAGTAATTTAGAAGATTTAGTTTTTTTCTCTCTCTTGGCCCAATGTTATACGGATTGACTGTAATACTATCAAAAGGGCTAAACATTTGTTGCGGAAGAAGTGTTAAAAAAATTACACTACTATTTCCAAACAATAATCTTCGAAATAGATTTCTATTTCAAATGTTGTAGAAATATGCTATGAAATTTTATTATTTCGAAGTAAAAATGTAAAAAACAGTGCTGTTTTTTTTCCTTTTGCAACTTTAACAAAAATAAATATTAGTTATGTTTTAAGTATAAAATGAAAAAACGTAACAATGTAGAATAACCAAATTCTAAAGGGTCAAAAAAGCGATCTCTTCTAATAAATCAATCGCTTTTACTCATGAAGATTTTTATTATTTTTCTATTATTTATTTATTTATTTATTTTATTTTATTTATTTTATTTATTTATTTATTTATTTATTTATTTTTATTTTTATTTTTATTTTTATTTTTATTTTTATTTTTATTTTTATTTTTATTTTTATTTTTTATTTATTTATTTTTTTTTTTACCGTAGAAATATGTAGTACAAAATTGTGAGAAAAATCTTTGAACTAAGAAAACGAAATTCTAGATGTATTAATATAAATTTAAATTACTTATGAATGTCAGGATAGATTTTGTTTTCTTCCCATGAAAATATACGAATATAAAACAGTAATGAATGTCATGACTCTTTCGGGTTTGGTGTACTATTAATAGCCCATGTCTTTTCTTGCGTGCATTATTTTGTTCTAACTATTACTTTATTACTTTCTCATATTAAAATGATAGTATGTGGAATTGTCTTTCTTATTATGACTACATTTATGTTTTGGCATTGAGTAGTAACAATGATAATAAAAGTTTGCTTAATTATCTTTGCATCGTTGGCGAGCGACAGGGGAGACCGGGGCACGTTGGCCCAGTTTTTTTTATTTTATTCTTTTCAATACCTAAATTTTGTTTATTTTCAAATGTAGTATTTTTTTTACAATACCTAGTACATTTAAGTAGTGAAGAAAACTCTTACTTTTAGTTAATATGAAGTTTTAAGAACTTTATGAATTTAGTTATGGTGTGATGTCATATGGGCCAACCTACCCCATGCACGGGGCAGGTTGGCCCATTGAGTAGGGCACGTTGACCTGCGATGCTCTTTTTTATGTTTATCTAGAAGTTAAATAAAATTCATAATAATGAATAGGAGCTTTAATGCATGCATATAAAAAATGTTTGCAAAATAAGTTTACAAATCAGAGGGATCATTGCAGTGAATGCATTCAAAATATAATCCATTAACCTCTCTTTGAACACATTTCACATGAGCCCAACGTTTACAGCTCACGCACTGGATCCATTCTTTCCCAGGCATACTTTGATTAAATTCCTTCAGACAACGTAGCAGATATTGTCTTCGTGTTCCTCATCGTCACTTTCTTTAATAGATTTCTTCTTCCTTTTTTGATGGTTCAGACCACTACATCCAGGCTGGGAGGGATCAAAAGGAAACAAAATCTTTCTCAAAGATTGCTTTCCTTTGCATTTTTTGATCTGATTTCTTCTTTTAATATCATTTTTAATTTTGGCACTATTTCTTTGTTCTGTTGCCTTTTGTTGTTGTTCAAGAACTAATTTGACAGGAGTGTCTGTGAGGGCTGCAGAAGTTCTTTTCATTCTATTCGAAGCATTTTTCTTCCTTGGCTCTGCCTTTTTAAATGGTCTAATGTCATTAGATGTTGGAGTTGTCTTGGATGGAGCAGGAGAAGATGTGGTAGGCACATCTATAGAAATAGACCTACCCATAATTACCTGGGTTTCATTAGAAGCTGCACCAATTGCTTTTTAGTGCGTGCTTGAAGGCTCTGGTCTATCACTGACATACAAAGGCATGAAATCAGAGTGAGTAAAAGCATTCCTATCGAAAGGACATATTCCAGTTATCTGAAAACCTGATGTTATATTAACTTGATTTATTGCATTGGGAAGAGCAGTTTTCACAATTCCCAGAATATAGTAGATGGTCATAGAATGTCTATTAGTTGTCACCCAACCATCTCAGGCTCAATTAACATATTTTTTGAATGGGCCATAGACTGTGCGGTCCAATGGCTGTAGTTTATGGCTACAATGGGCCGAGAAAGACCGGGCCAACGTGCCCCAGCGTAAGTGGGCCAACTTGCCCCCTCGCGATGTTTGAAATACTTTTGCTATTCTACACATATCTTAACAACATTTAATATTTATGGTTACATCAAAAGAATCGTTATAAATTGAACTTTCAAAATATTACTTACTTTTGTTCTTGTGAAGTATCTCTTGAGAGCATTAACACTTTCCGCACACTAACCAAAATTTGCTTCGAGATCGACGACAGTGAAAAATCAATGTTGTTCTTAGTTTGCGTTTGTTAAGAGAACTGAAACTCCTGGAAGGGTAGGGGAACATGTTTTCTAACATGTTTCTGGACTTATGGCGATATCTGGTGACTGGTTTGAAAATTAAGTCAAATTGGCCAACCTATCCCTATGGCCAACGTGTCCCGGTGTATCTCACTCTTTAAATTTAAAATATAGGCTACTTTTTTGAACGAATCAATAGTCATAAAACTCAAAAAACTTTAGATAGTTGTAATATCTGTTAAACTTGCAATACGATAATTTCCAAACGTCTCCAAAAATCTTCCTTAACCTATTATAATATAAATATGAATTGAACAGCACACAAAATAGGTACATTCGTTAGATTTCGAACAATAAGATTATTTTTAAATTTCATTCATCTGTTTGGATAGCAATAACTAACGTTATCTCAGTAAAAATAATTTTGTTCTCAAAATTGAAAAAAAAATGGACCTGAAAGGGTTAAATATCTTTTATGCACATCTCAAGTGTTTCGAACCGCAAACAAAATTTCACTGGGCCGCAGGTTCAGAATGGCTGTTATAGACCTTTTTAACAAAAGCTTTATAAAATAAACAATTCTTTAACGTTATTATACATAAATTTTGACATCATAGCAAGCCGTTTAAAATATGTGTAAATTTTAATATATTTCAATAACCTTTACATTTTCATATCTTTATTAGACTCGCATTTAATGTATGTTTCCAGAACTCCTATCTCTGTAAAGATTTCAAAATTTTCGCTGCAATTACTTTTAAATATATTTCATAGAATTTGAACTCCAGCCAATACTTGACATCAAGATAATATGTCATATTATGTCAAGACAATCATTAATTCTCAGTATAGTAATGTTCTAAAAATAATCTCTCTTAAAAGAGCAGCGAAGCTATTTTTTATGTGAAAAATCATTTATTACATTATTTAATGCTTCATACTAAAATATGTAGGCTAAATTATAATGAATATGATCATTAAAATAACATGCGAATACGTCTAAACGAAGTTTATTTTTATTTGATAAATATTACTTAAGAATATCAAACGATCGCGTGTTAGCATTAAGTCAATATGCGAAACTAATATAAATGCTAATTTGAAAAATGTGATAACGACTGCAAATGAGAAAAAATGCTGGATTTTTTCCCTCCCCAGTTCTTTTACTTTTTCTATCAATTACCTCACATTTGCCTGTAAATATGCGGAATAAAAATCAATTAGATGTCATCAAAATAAGTTCTGGGAAATTAATCTGACTTTTACAACTTGTCTTTATTTTTTTTCTTATCCAGCTGATATAGGATTTGATTAATAACTTATTATAAACGTATACATCAGCAATTTCAAAATTGTAAAAATTATATTAATGATTTGTAATTAGTAACTAGTCCTAGATAGCATGCGCATTGGCAGCAAGTTTGTTTCTTTCCTGATTTTATCTTGCTGTGACAAATTTGACTTCATAAATTCTCAGAGAATCTCTTGCAAGGTAGACCATCATCTATTTGCAACAGTAGTTTGTTTTGAAGTTGATGCAAGTCTGCCTTATTTCGCGAAAGTGACGAAAGCAAAAAATCCCTCTGTTGGGATAATAGACTGTTTTCGAGACTGTATCCTAACACAAAAATTATTAGGTTGGCTAAGCGCCTTTTCAAACGCTTCACTTATTAAATAACTTATTATTAAAAAATTTATATTAAATAATTTAATGTAACTGATTATTATATAACTTATTAAATAACTTAAATTCACTTCTTAAATAGAAATTTTGACATTCTAGCAAGCTACTTAAAATATGTATAAATTTTAATATATTTCAATAACTTTCACAGTTTTATATCTTTATCAGAGTTGCATTTAATGTATGTTTCCAGAACTCCCACTGCTGTAAAGATTTCAAAATTTTCACTGCAATTACTTTTAAATATATTTCATAGAATTTGAACTCCAGCCAATACTTGACATCAAGATAATATATCATATTATGTCAAGACAATCATTAATCCTCAGTATAGTAATGTTCTACAAATAATCTCTTTTAAAAGAGCAGCGAAGCTATTTTTTATGTGAAAAATCATTTATTACATTATTTAATGCCTCATACTAAAATATGTAGGCTAAATTATAATGATTATGATCATTAAAATAACATGCGAATACGTCTAAATGAAGATTATTTTTATTTGATAAATATTACTTAAGAATATCAAACGATCGCCTGTTAGCATTAAGTCAATATGCGAAACTAATATAAATGCTAATTTGAAAAATATGATAACGACTGCAAATGAGAAAAATGTTGGATTTCCCCCTCCCCATAGTTCTTTTACTTTTTCTATCAGTTACCTCACATTTGCCTGTAAATATGCGGAATAAAAATCAATTAGATGTCATCAAAATAAGTTCTGGGAAATTAATGTGACTTTTACGGCTTGTCTTTATTTTTTTTTCTTATCCAGCTGATAAAGGATTTGATTAATAACTTATCATTATAAACGTATACATCAGCAATCTCGAAAATTGTAAAAATTATATTGATGTGTTGTAATTAAGAACTAGTCCCAGATAGCATGCGCATTAGCAGCAAGTTTGTTTTTTTCCTGATATTATCTTGCTGTAACAAATTTGCAGAGAATCTCCCGCAAGGTGTAGTGTCATCCATCTTCATGAATTGTTTGTTGTGAAACAAACAGAATTATTTCAAGAAAGTGACGCAAAAAATTCCTCTGTTGAAACAATAGACATCTTTCGAGACTGCATCCCTTACACAAATTTTATTCGATTGGCACTACTTTTTTTAAACGCTTCGCTTATCAAATATCAGAAAAGACTCTAATTTAAAAGTACCAACACCGCCATTATTTGTTAATTGGTGATGGTTATAAAAACGGCGCATGCACTTTCTGACGCTGCGTACACTCTTAAAACGAAAGAGTGGATTTGGCTTCTCAGGAAAGAGCTGTAATTTATTAGATCGTGAATGAGTTGTTTTTTAAACATATCACTCATCTTGATTTAGATTGCTTATTTAAATAACTCATCTTGATTTAGATTGCTTATTTAAATAACTCATCTTGATTTAGATTGCTTATTTAAATAACTCATCTTGATTTAAAGTGTTTAAAAACAACTCACTCACTTGAGTTGTTTCAACTCTTTATGAGAAGCTGCCTTTTAAAACATGAGATGAGCGAATTTCGGCTCAACTTGAGTTATTTTTTGGCTGGCCTTTTAAAAGAGTATGCTTCAATAGATCTCAAATGATTAAACTAAGCTGACTGTTGTAAACAGACAGTATTGCATGACAAGATTACTTCTCTGGAATAAGTTTGCAGTATTTTTGACAAGAAAAAGCTGAATTTTCTACTGGCTTGCAATGAATTTTCAGTTCTTTGGCCATGACAGAAACAAATTTTCCATTTGTTTACCATTAATATGCAATAAATTTTATATAGCAAGGGATTAACCTATGTGACAAGTTAACTGCAATTTCAAAGTGCGGTGACATCGGCGTTTGCATTATCTTGATACATTTTTGTTGTAAATGTTTAGTCTTGTCATGCCGAACTTGGTGGAACTTTAGGTTTGCAAAGCAAGACTGCTGCAAATTTTCTGCAAACTAAAATTGTAGTGTGAAGTGTAGTGGCAATTCATTACTTGATACCTACCTAAAAAGTAAAGTGGTAGTATTAATTTTAATACATACTTTATTCATTGAATGCTTGAATAAAAAGACCTTGAATGCTTGAACGAAAAGAGATTGTTATTTTCAATTATTTTTAGAGAATGACCGAAAATTTTGTTTCGTTTTTATTTTCGGCAAAGCAAGATTGCTACAAATTTTATGCAAAATAAAATTGCTATAAGGGGAGTCTGAAAATGAGTCAGAAAATTTCGAGTTGTTGGGCGTGGGAAAATGTTTGTTTGAATATCGCCTTAAAGTTTGAAGTTTTAAAAATAAATCGATGAATTTGAGACAAGGCATCAAATAGCATTTATTGCTAGCTTTTTGAAAGAATTTTGCAAAAGAAAGGATCGTATTCCTTACCAAATATAAGAAAAATAAGTAAAATATTGTGATAAATCAAATTTATGTTGATAGGATAGAAAAAACGTGAAATTTTAATGACAAAATTGCTAAATAAATGCAAATCTTTTCGTTAAAAAATGCTGTTTAAATCAGAGTAATTATTGACATCTAACCAATAACTTCTGTAAAAATATAACTGAAATAAGTATTTTTCTGAAAAGCTTTGGAAAGTAAGCAAAGTGTTATCTAATGATAACTTGTTTGTCTTAAGTGTTATAACTCAAGTATCAGTTATGATTTTTCAAATCAGGGATTGTGTCAGTGACTGGTATTATATTGACAAAATTTATGAAAAAAAATTAATTTTTAGTAATAAAAAGTAATTTTTTTTAAAAATTTTGTCAACAATGATTCTTTGATGTCAGCAATGATTTTCAAAATTTTATTTATTTATTGAACACCTACACCTGACTTGTGTGCTTGACATGAAAACCCTCTTTTAAGTCATCATCAATATACGGGGACAAGATAGCACAAGCAAATGTACAACACTAGAGAAGTATGGCCAGGAGCTTCACAAAGATGTGCAAGGGAGCCAGCGGGAGTTGAGCCCACAAGCTTCATACGCTCGCCAGTGATTATAATATTCAAAAACAAAGATAGTAACAAAATTGATTTAAAAATTTGTAATAGTGATTCGAACAAGAAATAATAAGTAGGTCTTGTAATTGGTCATGACTCAAATTTCCCTCTCTAACACTAAACTATTCGAGAAACTATTGCATCACAAATATATGACCTTGGAATATGTAAACATTGGATATCATTATACTTAAATAAGTTCATAACATTGGTTGTCTACATATTTTTGAAACAGCCTTTTTCTGTTTTTCATTTTTCACATTAAATCTATGACTGTTAAAAACTTTGAGAATTTTATTATTATTTTTTTAACATTATTTTCATAATTTATTTCCTTTTGTTTACTCATTTAGTTAGCTTTTAAATCCAAAAAATATGGTTGTATATAAACTTTTTGGACGCATTGTAGTCCAAAATAGATATTTACTTCAGCAAGAGAAACGAGTTTTACAAACGATGCAGTATTGTTCTCTGTATTTCTTTAATTTAAAAAAGGCTCATTTTGAAATAACCTGTTGATTAAATTGGATACCTTCTTCTTTTTTTTTTTTTTTTTTATTTTATTTTATTTTATTTTTTTATTACTATAAATGCCCACATTTTAAATTATAAGTTAATGTCTTAACGCTACTTCGAAGCCAGTTTTAGCTGTTCTTTAGCATTGTATTTTAAGGGTGCATTCGAAAAAACGCTTTTCAACCTTCAATAGCTCGAAAATTGCTGATGCAATTTCAGACACCTTTTTAAAAGTAGAAACATGAAACTTGCTAAGGGGATTTTTGAAGAGACGTATAAGGTGCCGTGTGATGTCATTTTACGCTTAATTCATTAGAATTTGATTTAATAAACAATTATCTTCTATATATGACATTTTCTTTCGTTGCAGATTTCCCGTTTCGGGAAAATCGAGTCAAAATACCTTTTTTTATTGCTTTTTTTGCAATATTTTCTGCATTTATCAAAGAATCGACAATCACGACACCTTGTGTATTTTCTAAATAAGACATTTTGTTAGTTTGATGCATATGAGAGCAAAAATGAATTTAAAAATAAATAGGAAAATAAGCAGTTTGAATCGAAATACACCCTTAAGATGAAAATTTACTTCAGCAGGGAAGCAAGTTTTAGGATCAATACGGAGACTACTGCTTAACCTTCTTTTATTAATGAAAAATTGTAAACAAAATTCCGATTCCAGTGGTACTTTTTGGAACAAATTGGTGATTAAAATGGATGGGGTACTTTTACTTCTTTGTTTACCTTTCCTTCATTTCTTTCTTTTATTTGGACGATTGTAACTTAAATATAAACTTATCAATGTTTTAACGTTACATAAAAACGAGATTTTACTGTTCCTATTCTGTGATGAAAATCTATTTCAGCAAAGAAACGAATTTTACTAGCAATATGGAGATGGTTTCATGTATGATTTGCTTTTAGTCACAAATAATTGTAAAACATACAATTTCCAACCCAGTGGTACCTTTTACAATAACTTGGTGATTTAAACGAATCTAGTGTTTCTTCTTCTTCCTTTTTTTTTTTCCTTTTTTACGATTGTTCTTTAAATTATAAGCTGAAAAATCCTTATTTTTATATTTAAATAATGTTTTGGCTGCATTTTAATTTTAAATTTTGAGATAAATATGCACTTTAACGTTATATTTACAGATTTTGCAGAAAGTAACGCCAGAAATTAATTTTACAGTCCAGTACAAAGTTCAGTAAGGTTCTTTTACTTGTAAGTAATCCTAGAATATGTATAATTATTAATTCCATCGTAGTTTGGAGATTAAAACTTACACTTTCGCCATTCCCAGCCCTTTTCTTCTAACTTTTTGCTTTTTTATTTGTTTGTTTTTTGGACAACTATACCTTCAAGTAGGGTAGATTTACCAGTAATGGGCCCCCTTAAGGAATTTCTCTAAAAAATATTTTTTTATTAATAGTTATAATTATTGTATTCCAATTTTTTTCATATTAGAATAATCTTTCAACAATATTTAACTAATCCCACAGTTACATTTCCCAATAGAAATAAAAATTTAATTTTAAATAATACAAATATGTCTAAACACCCAAAAGCCCAGTAATGGACCACCTATGTTCCAGTAATGGACCGCCTATATTCCAGTAATGGGCCACCCTACAAAAAATAACAGATACCTGTTTTTAGGTGCATTCGTAATTATGTAAATACGTAGCACCTATAGTTGTCGTTCAGTCCGTCCGCTGTCCATCTGTCTGTCCGTTTGTCTGTCCTTCTGCCTGTCTGTCCGCATATAACAACGCAAAAACTATCCAATCGAATCATTTGAAATTTAAAATACATAATTATTACATAAGTTTGTCGAGTCATTTCAAATTTTATGAAAATCGGATGAATAGATCAATTACAAGGAAAATCAAAAGGATTCCGTTACATTACGGTCAATGAAAAAAAAGGTTAAGATGCATTTCCATCGTTTGAAATTTAAAACATATAATTATTACATAATTTTGTCGAGTCATTTCAGATCTTATCCGATAGTCCAAACTACTCAATATGGAATTTTAGAATGCATTTAAAATGATAAATGTTCTTGTACTATCCAATCATTTTCAGATAATCATATAGCCCATCAATTTGATTCCACATTTCCCCTTCAGAGATGCTTATATGGATATATTATCACCAATGGAGCAATCTCATTATTTGCTGAAAAACATCCCGTAACAGTCATTTGTTCTTTTTCGTTATTTGGTACTACATAATACACATCTTTATAACTGATTTTGATCCCAAAATTTTCCTTGTTTTAAGAGCACAAAAGAAACCTTGTTTTAACCTTATTGAAAATTCTATCTGTATGCTTTAGAATTCGGAAGAAAATATTAATAATATCTTCTTCCAAATATGATATTACATTTCTGAACCAACTTAAAACAACTTCTTTTGTAACGGCACATCTAGATTTTGTCAAATATTCTGCTTGTGTTTTGAACCAATTTTGGATGACTTTTTTTAAAACAACTATTTATAAAGAAATTGCCTTTATTAAATTCTAATCGGTAAAATTTAAGTATTAAATTTGACTATTTAGCTTTTCAGTTAAATCAAAATATTTTATCTCTACTGAAATAACACTTTTTGTATTGATCACTTGGGTGGCCCATTACTGGAAAATCACGAAATAAGCAATCCAGTAATGGGCCACCCCTCCTAAAACCTTAAAAATAAATAAAATTTTGTAAATGGCCATTGGTATATTAAATTCAATGTTTTATATTGCTAACCAAACAAAAACATTCAATTTTTACGGAAAAATAAAAAAGATATAAACTAAGTAAGTAAAGTCTGCTCTTAGCATGTTCATTAAGATTTTCAGTGAAAAACAGAAAAACTGTGAAACTTTATTTTCTGCTTCCTAATTGTTTTGACGAAAATTGTAAAAAATTAATCCAGCTTATAAAGTAAGCAAGGTAGAGGTCAGAAAAAAACAATAAAAGCTTAACTATTATTTATTATTTTTTTATAAACCAAAAAGTGCGAGGTGGCCCATTACTGGCACATCTACCCTATAAGCCTAGAAATGGCTTAAATGTATAGAATAGAGGTTTCCAAGCCTCATTTGTACGTGACCCATCTTTAAGTATTAAAAAAAAAATGGGGGAAATGAGTACGATTACATAGTTTCTGAACAACAACACTCACTAGTTTCATGCATTTACGAACAAAAATAAGTTAAATTTTATGCCATAAATTTGTCCTTTCTGAGTTAAGAACAGCCTTAAATAAATGAAATGTTTCTTCTTTCTTCCCTATTTTTTATTTTATTTTTATTTATTTATTTATTTTATTTTATTTTGTATGACTGTCCTTTAAATTCTAAGCTAAGCAATGTCTTAATGTTACATTCAGACGACGTTTAGTGTACTATTTTAATCGTAAATCTTGAGATAAACATTCTTTCTTATATTATATTTACAGATTTGATTTTTTTATCATGACATAAACGATTTTTACAATCAACACGGAGACATCTCTCTAAGCTTTTTTGCCCTTTTATATAAATAACTGCAGAAGATCTACAAATTCTGATCCCGCTGTAATTTGGCGATTAAAATTTGCACTTTCACCCCCCCCCCTTTTTTTCCCCTCCTTACTTTTGTTGGAAGGGGGACAGTTGTTACCTTCAAATATATGCAATGTAATGATTTAACATTATAGAGAAATGAGATTTTGACTACACTTTATTGTTGTATTCTTAGTTGGAAATTCCTTTTAACAGAGAAACAAGTTTTACAGGCAATATGGGTACTGCTTTCTAAGCTGATTGCATTCATAAATAAATGTAGAAGATACCATTTAAAGTCGAAATAACCTTTTGCAACACTTTTTGGTGATTAAAATGTCTTGAGTATTCTTTTTTTTTCTTCCTATATTTTCCCCCTTTCATTTCTTTCTTTTGTTTGTTTGTCTAGCTGTACAATGAAAATATTGGCTGAGAAATGTTTTAAAGATGCATTGAAATGATATTTGGGCTTTTTTTTTTTAATATTATACTTTGAGGTGGAAATTTATTTAAATTAAGAAGAGAGGGTTTAAAGTCATTATTGAAGACGGCTCATCAAGCATATTTTGTTCATAAGTAATTGTAAAAGATACAATTTCCATCCCAATGATAGCTTCTGGCACATTTAAGTGATTTAAATGAATAGGTTTTTTACTCTATTTTTTTAAGGTACGTTCATAATTATATAAATGCATAGCACATATAGTTGTCATTCAAACCGTCCGTCTGACCGTTTGTCCTCATATAACAACGCAATAACTGCCCAACCGAATGGTTTGAAATTTAAAATATATAATTGTTGCATAATTTTATCGAGTCCTTTCAAATTTTATGAAAATCTTATGTATTTTTCAATTACAGCAGCAATTAAAAGTATTTCGTTACATTTCGGCCAATGAAAAAAATATATTCAAGTGCTTTATAATCATTTTATACTCATTCGAATATAATGAAACTGATATGCATATATGAAGTATGTACTAAAATATACATTATATACAATCTGTGATGCAAAGAATATTTGTTATTAATTTACAGGGCTGTACAAAAAAATTCAATTACATAATAGTATAAGAGGAAACATTTTTTGGTGCACGTTTTCATGATATTAAACCATTTTACATGTTATAAAATTATATTCTTTGCTGACATTTACGAAAAGCTATTTCTTGCATAATAGAAAGCAGATAGTGTTATAGGGAACCTCGAAAGATTTCGGATACTATACTGTATTTGATGTACTGTATACTATTACTCCAAGATCTAGAACTTTTTAAACCTTCATTATAATACGAACGCATCTCATTTGCTATGTTTGACGTGCAATTTTCAAATTGTTTTACTTCAGTATTTTGTACGCGATTGTATTTTAAATCATAAGCTAAAAAATGTTCTAATGTTACATAGTATTATGTCGTTCGGAAAGTCGTTTCCGTTTGGGAAAATCAATTCGTACCGGAAAAATTTGTCCATTTATATCTTAAATATTAGATATCGGAAATAATGTCTAATAATTAAGTAATAGAATTTTAAGTACGAATTGATTTTCCCAAACGGAAACGACTTTCCGAACGACCCAATAGTTATATTTTGGCTGATCTTCAATTTTCATAATTTGAGATGAAATACTTTCTTTAATGTTATACTTTAAGATGTGACTTTTTTACAGCACATAAATGTTTTTTATTGCCAATACGGAGTTTACAGAGGTTCTTTTATTCATAAGTATCCGTGAAAGATACAATTAACAGCCAAATGTTGCCTTTTGCAGACACGTGTGATTTAAATGAATGAAATATTTTTTCTTTCTTTCTTTTTCTTTCTTTCTTTTCCTTCTTTCTTTTATTTGAAGGACTGTCCGTTAAGGGTCATTCCATGTCAAATGAGCAAAAATGTAAAAAAAGCCGTGGCTGTATAGAATCCGATTTTAATAAAATTTGAGATACATGTTCATTTCATATTCAAATGTATGTCTGCACAATATTTTGACGAAAAATAAATTATTTTATCAAATTTGGACATTTAAAAAACTTGTGATATAGAATGGCTTGCGGATAATCGTCGAAAGTTGCAAGTTTCCAGTTCTATATTTTGAAAACTATTTAACAAAAATGAAGTTTTTTATAATATTGAAATCTTTGGAAATCAGTCTTTATATTTATTGATTAATAATAATCTGGTAATACCATAACTAATCATAAATTGGTTGTAAATATTGAAATTTCGTAAATTTTTGAAAAATTTTAAACGCTATAAAATTTAAAGGATATAAAAAACATCTTTGAAATTCATGCAAGATGTAGTATTATATATGAAGATCGAATTCTCCAAGTTTCAAAGTTGTTATTTATTTCCTTCATTTTAAAAAAAACTTAGAAACTTTTTAAAAAATGACAAAATCACAATTATTCCTCTTATTTAACCTAAAAAAATAACTAAAGGACAGCTCCGACATCAACAATATTGCACATATATAAGAATCAATAAGTCCATGACACACTAAAAAAGTTTCAATGCTGCCTTTTTAATTTCTAACATAACAAAAATGGGTTCAAATAACTAACATTCGATACATTCTAAAGACAATCTTTCTTTGAAAACACGCGCTTTTTTGCAAATTTCTTGTTAAAAATAGACGTGTGCTGCCATCTATGATTTTAATATTAAAATACAGTTTTTTTATGAAGAAAATCGTTTTTCTTCTATACAAATTAAAAATATTCTTGAGGCAAAAATAAACTGAAAGCAAGAATAAAACTCCGTATACTTAAAATAATCACTTTTATCTGTAATATCAAAGAGTTTAAAACTTTTAAAAGCTTTTATTCGTCTCCAAAAAAATGAAAAAAAATATTGACTTTTTAATCAGCAGTTTTCACTGTTTATTTTTTTTTCTCATAAAGGAATGAAAAAGGAAAGAATTAAATTATAGATGTATTAAATATATTCAATTAGCTATAATGGCAAAAAAATTGAATTTGGAAAAAGTGTCCTTCATTTTAAAACATATAACAAAAATATTTTATTTTTTCCACGATGTTTTTTATTATTTATTTATTTTTAAATTATAAAATAAAAATACAATTACTAAATTATGCTAATCGGTTACTTATAGTTCATTCTTAAGTGTAAATAATTTTTATTACAATCTTTTCATTCCTACAGCAAGTAATCAAACTTGAAATTTCAAGCATGTACACAAGATTTCGATTTCTTCTCAACTTTAATGTAAATTTTTATACTGAAATAAACTAATCTGAACTCTACTACTTTGCGTTTCCTCGTAAATGATTGTGATCTACTTATATGATGATTTTCAATAAAATCTGTGACATGTCAGCCACACCTGATTTGCTCATTTTGTGTGGAATGACCCTTAAGTTTTAAGCTGGATAATGTCTTAATGTTACATTCAAACGATGTTTTGCATGCTTTTGAAAGTTAAATTTTGAAATAAATATGCTTTATGATAGTATATCATAATTTTTTTTATACCCTGACAAAAACGATTTTTACAGTCAATACCGAGACAGATCACTATCTTTTTTATATATATACATATATATATATATAATACCATTAAAAGTAGACAAGATTCACCAATGGATTTTATCAATAAAACAATAAACCAAAACGAAGAATTAAATTGAATTATAGTAAACAATATTAACCATTTGAAATTAACCATTGAATTTAATAACTTATAGCACATTGAACATGGAAGGAAAAAATAATAATATGAATACAAATGAAATTTGTAGAACCAAAGCAGAATCTTCAGGTCCCAAATACTTTGGAACTACAAATGGAGTGTGTGGTTTCATCTTCGTATTTGCCATGAAAAAGCAAAACAATACGAATTTGGTACTACCATCACACAAAAACCAAATTATTAAACAAGGAACAAAGTTATTTTAAAAAAAGGAGTTGAAAGTAAGTAAAAATAATAGTTATCCATAACAAACAAAAAAGATAAAGCTGAATGGAAATATAATTGAACCTGAAAAATAATTAATAATCGATATTAACATAAAATTAAATTAATAAAATGATTAAAATTAGAATTAAGAGATAACATTCATATTAACATATAACTTAAAATACATTATTGTTACTTTAATCAGTAACATTTATAGTGACTTTACATGGTAAAAACTCATTATCTTAATATAGGATAATAAAAATTAAAAAATAAAATAAAAAAAATAAAAATAAAAGAATAAAATAATAATAATAATAATAATACTAATAATAATAGTAATAATATTATTAATAATAATACCAAAAATTATATCAATAACATTAAAAATAGTTTGATAATTAAAATATAGCTATTTAACTATAGTTATAACTACAGTCCCTGGCCAAATTATTAGACGCACTCGATTTATCATATGTAGAATATTACTAGCTTCATAGAGATGATATTACTGTGTAAATATTTACAACTGATTATATCATCATCTATAGGGTAATAATGAATAAAAAGCATGCCAATGACTTTAAAATTATTTAATTCTATAAATTAAATTAAAAATTCCTGAAATTACAGAACTTAAAACTTGAAACTAAAAAAAAAAATGTCAATATTTTGTGGAGCCTCCACTGTTTCACTTTTCAGTTTTTTTATTCATGCCGTTTATATCAAATTGAATTGTTTCTTGCTTGGGGATGATCCTAGACAAGGATATGTTTTACTATGAGCTGGGTTTTGTTTGTTATGACTTCTATGGTCAACTCTCTCATATTCAATAGAATTCATGTCTGGTGAATTATTTGCCCAGTCATCACGTGTTTTCGTTCTGTTGACATTGAAACAGCGATATAATACGACAAATCATAACATATGTTCTTTCTAAAATCGGGAAAATATATGCCAAACATTAATTTAATAAATTAAAAACTATATTGTTTCCTAGGGCATAACATACCAAATATAATATTAAAAGCAACTGCGTCTAATAATTTGGCCAGGGACTGTAGACAAATATCCATATATTGGTGTAAATTAAACAGTTTAAAAATTATGTTAAAATAAATAACCCACTCTCAATTTATTTATATATATATATATATATATATATATATATATATATACATATATATATATATATATATATATATATATATATATATATATATATATATATATATATATATATATATATATATATATATATATATATATATATATATATATATATATGTTATATAAATATGTTATTAAATTATATGATATTATATATGATATTATTATGATATTAAATTTGGACGTACTAACACTGCCTTATCAAGAACATATTTAAATGAGGAGATAAAAATATTGTTTAATCAAAGTAAATTATGTTTCATATCTAATTGTAATCGTAAATCTATTATAAGAGAGTCCATTGAAATTTATACGCGTAATAATCTGGTTTGCAATGATACCGTTTCTTTTATTATTCCTAAGTTATGGTTAGAATTAATAAATAAAATCCTCGTGAGGGCTTGAATGGGATGAACCAAGTTGGAATTTCTTTTGATCTTGGTCTATTTTTATTTTAATTTAATTTTTTACAATAGCGCGCGTGTTTTTTGGTGTTTTTTATATCTCTTTGTGTTCGTGTCATTTGTATTGACCATGAAATAGTTTGAAATTTTCATTTTTAGTTAAGTTTTAGATCATGGTTTATATTTTAATTTAATTTTTTGCAATAGAGCGCGTGTTTTTTTTTTTTTTTTTTTTTTTTTTTTTTTGTTATTTATATTTTATTGTCGCGTGTCATTTGTATTGTCCGAGAAATATTTTGAAATTTTGTTTTATTTATATTATGACTATGGAACTTATTTGACGGTTCCGAAACATGTCAATGTATTTTATTTTTACTATAACACCTTTCTTAAGAAAAATTAAAATTGTTATTAAAATGAATTAATTAATATTACAATTATAATATCTGGAGAGGAAAAAAAAATTCATTTTCAATCTTGAATTTATAATTTCTTGTGGTGGTAGCTTTTTTTACAAAAATGCTCTTTTTTTCCTAGGATGCATCTGACTGACTGGGCCAAATATGCACGTTTTCTTAATTTTTTTTTCAAACATTCTAATTCTATACCGTCACAATCCATTTGTCTTATTTGTCCATCAAAGTTTTCACTTTTTTAATGTCGAGAATAAAACAACTTCTACAAAATATCCAACTGCACATTCATCGTTGGATATTATATCCTTGTCAAAGTATGGATACATCTAACTGACTGAGCCAAATATACACATTTTCTTGATTTTTATTCCGACACTCTTATTCTATAATATCCCCATTCATTTGTCTTATTTGTCCATCAAAGTTTTCACTTTTTGTTTTCTTTATGTGGAGAATAAAACTACTTCTACAAAATCTCCAACTGCACTCTTATCATTGGATATTATATTTTTGACAAAATATGGTAACAAATAAATTCTCTTGTGATCACTTTCTGAAGTTATTGCTACATTAATAGTTCCTACGTCAATAAAAACAACATGATGTATCGATTGAATGTTGGGCTCCGATTGTGCTTGGTGCCAACATTCATGAAGCATTTTCACAATATCTTCTGAAATTTCACATTCAGCAAAGTTCTTTTATATTTTTTAGGACTTTTTCTACACACATCGCAAAATCTGAAGCTGAATTTATAGTTGCAGAGCGTTGCTAGTGTTACCATTTTCTTGGCAACTGCACCAACCCCATCGACAACTCCTTTACCATGAGATGAAATGCAAAAGGATTGCCATCCTTTACCATGATTTTTTAAAATAGTCTCTTCTTTTCTCTTCTTGCTTTGTCTCTTTCCTTCTCTTGTTGTAGATATGCTTCATATTTAAACGGGTTTTCCTTAATCTATTTTCAACGATATCGTGATCTTTCTGTACTCTTCATTCTCTGCAAAAGAGAAGAAATTAATGTGTAAAATGAATAAATATAGCCCTTCTAGTCCAAAAATATAAGCTTAACAAATTTTTAATAGTTATCTCTTGAAATTTCTAATCTTACATAAAGTTAATTATGTTAAATTTTGGTTAATTTCAAACTGACTATATACATTTTATGCTAAATTAATAAACATTTTAACAGTTTCTATTATTCTTACTTCTACTTTTTATTTAATTTGAATTAAAAGAGAAAAAAATCTTCCCCTAATATTGATTTACTTATTTTAAAAAACTAAATATATATATATTAGATAAATACTATCAAATAACAAAATTAAAAAAATGTATATATAAAAAAAATTAACATATTTAAAGAAAATTGCTAAAATATTGTTTCGTAATTTTCTTTTTTTAATTTCTATAAAAATCTTACCTTTTAAATTAATTTCTTAATCATATATCACTAATAAAAATATTTTCTTGCAGTAAAGCATCAATTTTATCTATCCAAACTGAATAAATCAACTGCACACAGTGTCACATGCTCAGATGATGCAAATTTTTATTTATTAACTGGAATTTCCTCTATTAAATCAAAGGGTATAGTTAAAGCTGCCAAGTACATGTTTTCCAGCGTATTATTCTTTTATAAATTTACATATAATTTGTTCAAATATGCATTTGTAATCAATTTTAAAAGACGTTGCGGGTGTGACTTTAATTAAATGTCACACCCGCAACAGGGACATGTCACGCCCGCAACGCTCAATAATTATAATTAAAATATTAATTAATTTCTTTTGTGTCTGTAATTCAAAGTATCTTAATAAACTATTTTTGAATATAAAGTTTCATAACTTTAAACCAAAAACATTTTTCTGTAGAGATATAAATGTAACTTTTTGTTGCGGGTGTGACACAATAATTAAGAGTAGGGTCATTCCATGTCAAATGAGCAAAAATGTAAAAAAAGCCGTGGCTGTATAGAATCCGATTTTAATAAAATTTGAGATACATGTTCATTTCATATTCAAATGTATGTCTGCACAATATTTTGACGAAAAATAAATTATTTTATCAAATTTGGACATTTAAAAAACTTGTGATATAGAATGGCTTGCGGATAATCGTCGAAAGTTGCAAGTTTCCAGTTCTATATTTTGAAAACTATTTAACAAAAATGAAGTTTTTTATAATATTGAAATCTTTGGAAATCAGTCTTTATATTTATTGATTAATAATAATTTGGTAATACCATAACTAATCATAAATTGGTTGTAAATATTGAAATTTCGTAAATTTTTGAAAAATTTTAAACGCTATAAAAATTAAAGGATATAAAAAACATCTTTGAAATTCATGCAAGATGTAGTATTATATATGAAGATCGAATTCTCCAAGTTTCAAAGTTGTTATTTATTTCCTTCATTTTAAAAAAAACTTAGAAACTTTTTAAAAAATGACAAAATCACAATTATTCCTCTTATTTAACCTAAAAAAATAACTAAAGGACAGCTCCGACATCAACAATATTGCACATATATAAGAATCAATAAGTCCATGACACACTAAAAAAGTTTCAATGCTGCCTTTTTAATTTCTAACATAACAAAAATGGGTTCAAATAACTAACATTCGATACATTCTAAAGACAATCTTTCTTTGAAAACACCGCTTTTTTGCAAATTTCTTGTTAAAAATAGACGTGTGCTGCCATCTATGATTTTAATATTAAAATACAGTTTTTTAGCTCACAGGCTATCATAGCCTGAGAGCTTATGTGCCCGTCCGTTCTGTATGTATGTGCGTAACGCGATAACTCATGATAAAAATATCGGATCCACTTGAAATTTTGTATGTAGGTATATCCTGACAAGGCGCTTCCCTGATTAGTTTTTGGAGTTCATTCGATATGTATAAGAGGGGGAACGGGGGGCTCATGCCCCCCGTTAGTTGATATAAATGGGATTTTCATGCAGAATTAAGTTTTCGTTCAAAATTTAGATTAGGATCATTCTGATGAGGCGATTCCGTGACTGTTATTAGGTGTTCATTGAATAAGTATAAATAGGGGGACAGGGGTTCTAATGCCCCGCCCCCCTTAATTTATAGAAATGGGATTTTCATGCAGAATTAAGTTTTCGTTCAAAATTTAGATTAGGATCATTCTGATGAGGCGATTCCGTGACCGTTATTAGGCGTTCATTGAATAAGTATAAATAGGGGGAACAGGGGTTCTAATGCCCCCCCCCCCGTTAGTTGATATAAATGGGATTTTCATGCAGAATTAAGTTTTCGTTTAAAATTTAGATTAGGATCATTCTGATAAGGCGATTCCGTGACTGTTATTAGGTGTTCATTGAATAAGTATAAATAGGGGGAACAGGGGTTCTAATCCCCCCCCCCGTTAGTTGATATAAATGGGATTTTCATGCAGAATTAAGTTTTCGTTCAAAATTTAGATTAGGATCATTCTGATAAGGCGATTCCGTGACTGTTATTAGGTGTTCATTGAATAAGTATAAATAGGGGGAACAGGGGCTCTAATCCCCCCCCCGTTAGTTGATATAAATGGGATTTTCATGCAGAATTAAGTTTTCGTTCAAAATTTAGATTAGGATCATTCAGATGAGGCGATTCAGTGACTGTTATTAGGTGTTCATTGTATAAGTATAAATAGGGGGAACAGGGGTTCTAATGCCCCCCCCCCCTTAATTTATATAAATGGGTTTTTCAAGCAGAATTTTCAGATTTCGTTCAAATCTCTGAATAGTTTTGGAAGTTTAATGGTTAAGTATAAAAGAGGGGGATAACTCCTTTTAAATTATATAAATGCTAAATGGGTTTTTATTAAGAATTATCTAATTTGCTCTGAATTTTGGATATAGATTTTTTATATGATAAAGCATGTCTTTGATAGTATAGGAGGTTCAATGATTAAATATAAAAAAAGAGGAAAGAAGAGAGCTGTTTCCCTTTCTTAATTTTTTAACGGAATTAACACTTGAAAATATAAGGCTTTAATGTACAATTAGTATTTGTAGCCTGTGAGCTCAATGTCATCAGTTTAACTGGGCAGTATTCTTTATTTATGAAGAAAATCGTTTTTCTTCTATACAAATTAAAAATATTCTTGAGGCAAAAATAAACTGAAAGCAAGAATAAAACTCCGTATACTTAAAATAATCACTTTTATCTGTAATATCAAAGAGTTTAAAACTTTTAAAAGCTTTTATTCGTCTCCAAAAAAATGAAAAAAAAATATTGACTTTTTAATCAGCAGTTTTCACTATTTATTTTTTTTTCTTATAAAGGAATGAAAAAGGCAAGAATTAAATTATAGATGTATTAAATATATTCAATTAGCTATAATGGCAAAAAAAATTGAATTTGGAAAAAGTGTCCTTCATTTTAAAACATATAACTGAAATATTTTATTTTTTCCACGATTTTTTTTATTATTTATTTATTTTTAAATTATAAAATAAAAATACAATTACTAAATTATGCTAATCGGTTACTTATAGTTCATTCTTAAGTGTAAATAATTTTTATTACAATCTTTCCATTCCTACGGCAAATAATCAAACTTGAAATTTCAAGCATGTACACAAGATTTCGATTTCGTCTCAACTTTAATGTAAATTTTTATACTGAAATAAACTAATCTGAACTCTACTACTTTGCGTTTCCTCGTAAATGATTGTGATCTACTTATATGATGATTTTCAATAAAATCTGTGACATGTCAGCCACACCTGATTTGCTCATTTTGTGTGGAATGACCCAGTAATTAAATATGCTTACCTTTTGTAATGAAGATTAGTGAACCTTCTCTGCAGACAAAAACTCTCAATAATAGCTGTCAGATCATATATATCCAAGTTTGGAGATTTTCAGAATGTTTGTTCAGCTGTACGAGACCATGAAATGTAAAGATTTTTGCCGCAGTCTATTTTACAAAGTCATAGTGTCACTTTATTAATTAAAATAAGTATGTTAATGACAAACATTTAATTCTTTTTTGATAAAATATGAAATAGTACACTCTTAACAGTTAATATGCAAAATTTCAATCATATTTAAAGAAATTTAAATTTTCATCCTCATGTCAATTTTTTCGTGGATTGGGCGTACAATTATTATGCGTAGCCTGTGAGCTCAATGCCATCAGTTTAACTGGGCAATATTCTTTTTATTAATGTTATATTTTTTAATGTTATATTTTGACGTGGACATTTATTTCAGGAAAGAAGAGAAGTTTTAAAGTCAATCTTGAGGCGGCTTATTAAGCATATTTTTTTCATTAGTAAAAGATACGATTTCCATCCCAATGGTACCTTCTAGAACAACTCAGTAATTTAAATTTTCAATTTTCAATTCAGTGATTTTTTTTATTTATTATTTTTTTTATTTAATTTTTTTAATGAATAACTGCTTTTTGAATTTTAAGCTGATAAATATCTTAAAGTTACATTCAAATAATGTTTTGTAAACTTTTTAATGTTAAATTTTGATATAAATATGCTTTTTTATATTATATTTATGGATTTGATTTTTTGTGATGACATTAAGGATTTTTACAATCAATACGGAAATGGCTCACTAAGCATCTTTGTTTTATAAATAATTGTAGAAGATATATAACCAAAAATTGTAGAAGATATGATTCCAAGTCTAACTGTAATTTTGCAATTAAAATTTGCACTTTCACTCTTTTTACTTACCCATCATACGGGATAAATCTTGCAATCATTTTGAAAATCGAAAAAACTTTTTGAGTGATTTACACGTTTCAGATAGTGGAGATTCCGAAAAACATATTTTTAGAAAAAAAAATTTGCCGTTCGTCTGTCTGTCTGTCTGCAAACACTATATCTCACGAACAAATTGAGATAGAGACTTGAAATTTTGTATGTGCTTAGTATGTAAGAATAGGACGAAGCTTATTTAATATCAGTAACCTCGATTATCCGGAACTATTTTTTTCGGACTCTCGAAAAATTCGTTCTGATGAAAGGTATATAAAATTTTTCGAAATATTTTATTTTAAGGAAAGGACGTAAAAGGCAATTAAAAAAAAAACACAAATTTTGTATAAAGAACGAGGTCAATCGGATTACTACTTGCCGAAATATTTGTAATCCTGTTTCCCATGTTCTTCGATTTTTCATGACCCTGTATTTCATTCAAATTTTAATCCAGAGAAATATTTTAATTGGAAATGAGATGCTTAATCCGACACAGTAAACTGTCAGGTAATATGATTATTATTTTTGGAGTTATAAGAATGTTTCTTTTACGCAGTTTGATACTACTTGAGTAGTCCGGCATTTTATATAATTTGTCGAAATTGGTTCATCAGGAATTCATTAATAGAGCATTACTATGTTTATTAACAATACTTAAATGTATGTTTAAATTTTGTTTTGGAATTGCAATGCACTGTATAAATAGTTTTCACATGCTTTATTTTCATACATTATAGTATACATATCCATGATGGGTAAAAATTACGGTGGCCCCCAACGACTAGTTTCTTCTTATTTTTTCTTTTTCTTTCCGTTTTTTTTATTTACTTATTTATTTATTTGATTTTTTTGGAAAAATGTACCTCCTAATATAAGCAAAGCAATGTTTTAACATTATAGAGAAACGAGATTTTAACTACACTTTAGTGCTGTATTCTTAGTTGTAAGTTTCTTTTAGCGGCAAAACGAGTTTTAGAGGCAATATGGGTGCTGCTTTCTAAGCTCATTGCATTCATAAATAACTGTAGAAGATACCATTCTCACTCAAATTAAACTTTTGCGATTATTATTTTTTTTGTGTGTGTGTGTGGGAGGGGGGGGGGGAGGAGGAGAATTCTTATACTTTTTATTGTTTGGAAAATAGTTTTGTCCTCGATAGAGAGTTGGGAAATCTGAAGTATATCTGAATGTTTTTATTGGTTGAATTCATCAATTTATTTCATTTTATTCGTTTTCTGATTGGTCTATGTTTAATGTCCAAAAATGGAATACTTCTTTTTTTATTTTATTCGTTTTCTGATTAACCCATGATTAATGTCCAGAAATGAAATACTTCTGTTGCCACGATGACAAAAAAAAAAAAAAAAAAAAAAAAAAAAAAAAAAAAAAGATTAAAAACTACAAAAGAAAATTAATAACTCAATGACAAATTTAGTCAGAAGTTTCAAACAAGTTGCATTTAAAAGTAATTTTTTTTCTGTACATGACGGTGTAAAAATTAAAAATGTGCAATGTTTAGAAATTTAAAAGATTTACCGAAAATCGTTAAACTGAAATTTCATTTAATATTTGTTTATAAGTGCCCCAGAAATATTAATGTGACTCTAAATGTCCAGGCATATTAATAGGACTCTGTTATTACGTAATTTATGTTTTGATCATCATAAAAAATGATGTTATTATTATTATTATTATTATTTTTTTTTTAAATATAGAAATTATTTATAAGTCTAAAATATAGTCTTTGAAAATATTATTTTCCAAATAGTCGTTGTAATTTGTTTAATTGCAATTCATTATTATTATTATTATTATTATGGACAACTGTACCTTCTAATATAAGCAAAGTAATATTTTAACATTATAGAGAAACGAGATTTCAACTACACTTTAAGGGTGGTCTTAACTGTTCCGCTCAACAAGCGCAAAACATTTTGACACATTTACAAATTAATTTTTTAACAGAAATATATAAAATTGGAATGCCTGACTATGGAAGCGATTTCGAATCGAACTTATGTTTCCATTTTATGACAATTAAATTACCTATCCAGTTCTAAGCTATTTCGATCACTTGATCACCCGTTTTTCTCCTACTTTTCTGCTTTCGTCTGGAAATGTGCTCAAAAGTGCCAACTTTGAAGGCTTGTTATGAAAAATATAAGGGTGTTCTTAAATCAAAAAGGCTAACTTTGTAAAACATGCTTTAATTTATTTTTGTTTGGAAATGCATGAAAATAGCTGGTGTTCTTATTCAGAAACTGTCTAATTGCACTCAGTTTTTTTTTAAACACAATAGATTTTTCATAACAAGCCTTCAAAGTTGACACTCTTGAGTACATTTCCCGTCGAAAGCAGAAAAACCGGTCGAAAAGCAGGAGAAAAACGGGTGATCGCGAGATCGAAATAGCTTATAACTGGATAGGTAATTTAATTATCATAAAATGGAAAAATAAGTTCGATTCGAAATCGCTTCCGTAGTCAGGCATTCCAATTTTATATATTTCCGTTAGAAAATGAGTTAGTAAATGTGTCAAAACGTTTTATGCTTGTTGAGCGGAGCAGTTAAGAACACCCTTAAGGGTGTATTTCGATTCAAACTGCTTATTTTCCGATTTATTTTTGAATTCCCTTTTGCTCTCAAACTCATCAAAGTCGCAGATTCTCTTATTTAGGAAGTACTCAAGGTGCCGTGACTATCAATTCTTTGATAAATGCAGAGAATATTGCAAAAAAAGCAATCAAAAACGACATTTCGAACCGATTTTTCCCAATCGGGCGATCTGGGAATGAAAAAAGGTGTCTTCCTGAGAAGTTAATTGTTTATAACTCATATTCTAATGAATTGAGCGTAAAAAGACATCACACGGCACCTTATACGTCTCTTCCAAAATCCCCTCAGCAAGTTTCATGTTTCTACTTTTAAAAATGTGTCTGAAATTGTATCGGAAAATTTCGAGCTGCTGAAGGTGGAAAAGCGTTTTTTCGAATACACCCTTAATGTTGTATTCTTATTCGTAAGCTTCTTTCTGCGGCGAAACGAGTTTTACAGGCAATATGGGTGCTGATTTCCAAGTTCAGGGAGGGCTGTTATATTTTTCATTTTACTTACCCATCATACGTAGTATAGGGTAAGTCTTGCAATCGTTTTGAAAATCGAAAAATTTTTTTGACGGATTTACACGTTTAAATAGTGGAGATTCCGAAAAACATATTTTTAGAAAAAAATTTTTGCCGTCCGTCTGTCTGTCTGTCTGTCTGTCTGTAAACGCTCTATCTCCCGAACAAATTGAGATAGAGACTTGAAATTTTGTATGTAGTTAGTATGTAAGAATGGGACGAACCCTATTTAATATTAGCAACCTCGATTATCCGGAACTATTTTTTTCGGACTCTCGAAAAATTCGTTCTGATGAAAGGTATATAAAAATTTTCGAATTTTTTTGTTCTAAGGAATGGACGTAAAAGGCAATAAAATAACACACATTTTGCATATAGAACAAAGTCGGTCGGATTATTAGTTGCCGAGATATTTGTAATCTTGTTTTCCACATTCTTCGATTTTTCATGACCCTGTATTTCATTCAAATTTCAATTCAGAAGTATATTTTAATTGGAAATGGGACGCTTAATCCGACGCAGTTAATTGTTAGTTAATAGAGTTATTATTTTTGGAGTTATAAGGATGTTTCTTTTACGCAGTTCGGTACTACTTGAGTAGTTTGGCGTTTTATATAATTTGTCGAAATTGGTACATCAGCATTTCTTTAATAAAGCATTGCTATGTATATTAACAATATTTAAATTTTGTTTATGAATTGCAATGCATTGTATAAATAGTTTCACATGTTTTGTTTTGATATACATATCCATGATGGGTAAGTATTACGGTGGCCCCCAACGACTAGTCTCCTTTTGTTTGGATAGCTGTACCGTAAAAATATCGGCTGAGAAACATAGACATGAGATTTTGGCTTCTCTTTAATGTTATATTTTGAGGTGGAATTTTATTTCAGGAAAAAATAGAGTGTTTAAAGTCAGTATAGCGGTGGCTCGTTAACCCTTTATCTACTGAATGATTTATCAAGAAATCGATCCACCTCAATAATTATCTTTTTCAATATCTGAAGGTATGCTGGAATATTTAGATGATATTAATGTGAAATTTAGATTTTTTTTCATTAAAACTGATTAAATATATCGGTAGTTATTAATTTTTTATGAAATATTTACAAAATAATTAGATTAATTAACCAAAATTACTCTTTTGAAAAAAAAAAAATCACAATTCTTAAAACAGCAATGAGTTTAAATGTATCATGATCCTCTCTATAAATGGAAGCGCTTTTGCAGTTGAATATGCTTCATACAATTTTATTTAAAGAAAGAAAAGAAATAATTATAAAAATGAATAATAAAACTGCAATTTTTTGAAAAATATTTAGCGTCGACTGTTTCTCTATTCTATCTAAATTTGATCGAGAAGCGTGTTTTGTGTGGAAAGAATAAAAACTTTTATTAATAGGCAGAATAAATAAGTTTTATGTAAAGTTTTATTCGATGGTATTTTAAAGTGCCGTCGGTAGATAAAGGGTTATTCATAAGTAATTGTCAAACATACAATTTCCTTCCCAATGGTTACTTCTGTAACAGATCGATGATTTAAAGGTGTATTCGAAAAAACGCTTTTCCACCTTCAGCAGCTTGAAATTTTCCAATACAATTTCAGACACGTTTTTAAAAGTAGAATCATGAAACTTGCTGAGGGGATTCTTGAAGGGACGTATGAGGTGCCGTGTAAAGTCTTTTTACGCTCAATTCATTAGAATTTGATTTATAAGCAATTAACTTCTCTGGAAGACCCTTTTTTTCGTTCCCTTATCTCCCACTTCGGAAAAATCGGTTCAAATTGCCGTTTTTGATTGCTTTTTTTGCAATATTTTGCACACTTATCAAATAATTGACCTTTACGGCACCTTGTGCACTTTCTAAATAAGAGAATCTGCGAGTTTCATGTGTTTGAGAGCAAAAGTGAATTAAAAAATAAATCGGAAAACAAGCAGTTTGATTCGAAATACACCCTTAAATGAATAGGGTTTTTTCTTCTTTTTAGCACTATCCAACAAAGTTGAAAACTACTTATGCATTCGGTTTGTCTGGCCATCTGGCCGAATGGCCGTCTGTCCGTGCTCTAACTCTCTTAAATATACTCGGATTGCCATGAAATTTTTTGGACGTTATTTAGGTTTACCTTATCACGAAACCTATTGAAAATGAAGTTTCTATCATGATTAATTTATTTACAGGGACAGTGAAAACTTTTCCATTACATTGCGGCCTATGGGGAAAAATTGCTTCAAATGAATTTAACGTTTATAGCACTTTCCGAAAGTTTGAAAAGTGCTTATGCATTCGGTTTGTCTGTCCGTCTGTCAGTCTATCCGTCTGTCCGGCCTCTAACTCCTGTAAATATACTCGAATTGTCCTGAAATTTTTATATGTTATTGAAGTTTACCCTAGCACGAACCCTGTTAAAAATGAAGTTTCTACCATGATTAGTTTGTTTAAAGGGAGAGTCAAAAAATTTCCATTATTTTATGGCCTATGGGGAAAAATCATTTCAAAGGCATTTTAAAGATGTTACACCCTGCCAAACATATTAAAATTTACATGCATTCACGAGGTGCACTAAAATATGTGGTGAAAATATACATATTATTCATTTACAGGACCACACAAAAGAATTCCATTGGATAATGGTAAAGGGAGAGAATAGTGTGCTACATTTTTAAAGTATATGAAACTGTTTCATGTATAACAGAATTGATATATGTCACTGAGGCTTAATATAAATTATGCCATACTGTTTTAAATAATATGAAGTACATTGCATTTACAGGGACACACAAAATATTTCAAATAATACATTCCTTCCGACAAACGGTATATGTTTCCGATGATGGCTGATGGATGGATGCAACACACTTTAATTATGATATACGGATGTAAGTTTCACTAAATCTTTGTACATTATAAGGGTGTGTATAAATGTTATAGTTGATATACAGGGCTACCCAAAAGAGCTCGCCAACGTTACTGAGTATGAGCGTAAATTACTTAAAGGTTGTTCTTAAATTAGGTATACATTTTTACGTTGAACTGCATTCAAGTTACAAAGAAATGTTTGCAGAATATAGATCAAATAATATACAGGCCACGCAAAGAATTGTGTACATGGACACCTATGAATAATAATTTATAATAATGTGATTTCAGTTGTTTTAAGAGTGTTTTAGTTTAAAATGAATTTTAGCTTCTTACTGACGTGTAATAAAGGTACAGGGTAAACTACAGGGCTGAACAAAAGTTTTCAAGTATGTTTCCTATTTATTAGTACTCAAAAAGAAATTTTAAGCTTTTTTCTTGCTAAACTAAATTTTCTCATTATATAATATGTATATCAACTGACAGATCATATACAGGGCTGTTGAAAAGTATTGGAATACATATTTGGCTATATACCCTTATTTCCCTAATTAACGAAGTTTTGTTAAAAATTTCATGAAGTGTTGGAAAGTGCTTCATAATCTATGCTTAACGCATGATTTTTCTTATTTCTTTTTCTTTTTCTTGTTTGTACGACTTTTTTGTAAACCATAAGCTTAAAAATGTTTTAATGTTGCACAGAAACTATATTTTGGCTGATTTTTAATTTTATTATTTGGGATGAAATACTTTCTTTAATGTTATACGATTTCACTTTTGTACAGGGCATAAATATTTTTTTATTGCCAATACGGAGATAGCTTACAGAGCTTCCTTAATACATAAATAACTGTTAAAGGCTCAGTTTTGAACCAAATGCTCTTTTGCAATAACTTAGTGATTTATATGAAAGAAATGGTTCTTCTTTATCTATCTATCTATCTATTTATTTATTTATTTTTGAATGATTGCCTTTTAAAATTCAAGTTGAACAATGTCTTAATGTTGCATTCAAACGAAGTTCTGTATGCTGTTTAATGATAAATTTTGAGATAAATATTTTTTTACGATATATTTGCATAATTTGATTTTATATTATAACACAAACAATTTCTAAAATCGACAAGGAGACTGATCACTAAACTTTTTATTTTATAAATAGTTGTAGAGGATATATAATTCTAAATACCACTACAATTTTGCAATTAAAATTTTCACTTTCACCCTTTTTTCTTCTTACTTTTTCTTTCCTTCTTTCCTTCTTTATTTATTTATTTTATTTTATTTTTATTTATTTTTTTTGGACAACTGTACTTTTAAAGATATGCAATGCAATGTTTTATATTATAGAGAAACGGGATTTTGACTAAACTTTAATGTTGTATTCTTAATTCGAAGTTTCTTTCAGCGAGTTTTATATAGCCAATATGGGTACTACTTTCTAAGCTTATTGCAATCATAAATAAATGTAAAGTCGAATTAACCTTTTGCGACAATTGGATGATTAAAATGTCTTGAGTATTCTTTTTCTTTCTCCCTACGCTTTTCATTTTTCTTTTGATTTCTTTCTTTTGTTTGGTTGACGGTACCATAAAATTTGGGCTGAGATGCATTTTAAAGATTCATGGAAACGATAATTTGGCTTCACTTTGATGTTATATTTTGATTGGAAATTTATTTCAGGAAAGAAGAGAGGGTTTAGCCCTTTTTCCTACCGAATTATGAATTTATGACAATTTTATATTCTATTCTCTTTTACATGAGTTGTTTAAACTAAATTAAAAGATTTACGTAAACATTTAAAACATTTTTGAAGGATTTTAGAAGGATTGAAGAATTTAGAAGGATTAATTAAATTTAAATTTACAGAGATTTTGTGCAATATTTATAACCCCACTCAAATCTTTTATTTTAAATTGTTTTCTTAGTATTTTGTAGAATTATAAAATGCACAAATATGACGTTCTTACTATAATAATTTTTGAAATATTTCCGCATTGGAAAATCCCCATGCCCCTCCTACAGCGTCAAGAAAAGTAAAATGATGCAAAGGCAAAATAAATCATCCTTTTAAAGCTATTTTTGTTATGTGTAACCAATAATACTTTTGGAAAAAGATTAAAGTAATGTACCTGTAACTCATTCTAAACAGTATTACAACTAACTGACGTATTAAAAGAATTTTATAATAAGTAATTTTAATTATAAGTACCGTTGGTTGATAAAGAGTTAAATATAAGCAACTTGATGTTTTAACATTATAGAGGAACGAGATTTTGGCTACACTTTAATATTATATTCTTAGTTGCAAGTTTCTTTTTGCATAGAAACGAGTTTTACAGACAATACAGGTGCTGTTTTCTAAGTTTGTTGTATTCATCAGGGTTGTTTGGTTTAAACCAGGCTGGTTTAAACCGTGGTTTAAACCATGGTTTAAACCAAGTGGTTTTTTTTAAAAAAACCATGATTTTTTTTTAAATTTGGTTTTTTTCCCTTTTCTTTAATGTTTTCATTTATTTTACACATTATTAAAATGTGCAAAATCTAAGTTATGGAGTAGTTACAAGCAAAGCTAAAGACAAATTAAATTTTTAAAGTGACAAACATCTTTAATCAATCTAATTTTTCTTACTAGCTATAAATTGACATGGCAAAATATTTTTCTACAGTGAACTGTGAAGAATAAAAAAAGGTAGTTTTAATTCTTTTTTAAACCTTTTATTTAAAAAAAAAATGCAAAAGTGGCATATGCCAGCCAAAAATGCAATTTTACTGCTTAGATAGCTTGATTATAATTTACTGAGGATTGCATCATGTATCAAAGCATCAATAATGACATAATCATAAGTCATTCTTTCCATTGGTTACTCTTGTTCTGTATGTTAATGAATGATTGGCTATGAATTTTCTCTGTTCCATAGGTATTGGTTTTAGTAAGCTTTGGTTTTTTTAGATTGGATTTGCAGTTTTTACATTATTTTTTTCTGTTTCTAGTTACTTTGTATTGTATTTTATTTTAAGAAAGCTACTTATATATATATTGAAATAAAAGAATGTCTAAAACTAGAAGAAAGGAAAATTTAATCTGGTTTTCATTTGAGGGAATAAGAAATACATCAAAAACATGTTTAAGAGCCAAATGTAAAAATTGCATGCAATGTAAATGCTGTCAAAGTAGCTCTTTCTTATAATACTAGGTGTGATTCATTTTCAGATGCTTTAGATGTTTACGTTAAAAATTGCCCCACTTAAAATTTGTGTAGAAAATAGAAATGTTATTGATAAAAATATTCAAAAGCTCGTATCTGTCTAATTTTTATTTTAAAAGAAATGTTGAAGATATGTTTAAACTGTTAAATTCTATTGCAGTTGCCCTGGATAATATCTAAAGTAATAAGTTCCATTACTAATGCAGTTTATAATTGGAAAGGTCTTCAAAAAATATTAAGAGAAAAAAAAATGTACAATAAAGAAGTCTCATAGTTTTTTAGTCCAGGTATAAAATAGCCCTAACACCCTTGCCCTTTTAGGTATACATGCTTGAACCACAATACAGTCAAAGTGAAATATGTGAACAAGAAAAAAAGGATACATTAAATTTTACAAAACAAAAATATCCATGAAACTCGATGCTTGCACAGATAATAAAATTTAATGCTAAATCTTCACCTTTTGAAGAACAAAGAAACAGAAAAAATAAAGTTTGTATTTAAAATAATAATAATAATTTTTCTAAGCCTATGTCTCAATTTGTGTAAGCATTACATTCATTGATGTATCAAGTAAGTCAATACACATGTATTTTTTAGCATTAATAAAATGCATATTGATATTTTTTAAGTAAATATATGTAGTAAGAGATTAATACTCATTTGTTGATGTTAATACTGTAAATAATTTCTAAATTATGCACAAGAAAATGTTTTCTATTTCAGCTTTTTTCTGTTAATTTAGTAAAATATGTTTGTTTGCCCTTTACTATGTCCTTCATTATCAACCTGCATGTAATTATTTCTTAAATTATTATCTAAAAGGTTTATATAAGTATACTAATAAATTAATAGTTTTTTTTCACACAATGAATATTTCCCTATAGAAACCTAAACTTATAAGATAATTTAATTATAAATTTTTATGCTTTAGTTATTTAATTATCAAAAAATAAATACTAATGTGAATATTTAACATTAATTAACTATTAATTACAAAAAATCCTCATGACTTTCTAAAACTCAAGTTATTTTTCTTGGAAATGCGATTTAAATAATGATTTGAAAAAAACCGGTTTAAATCAAAAAAACCTGGTTTAAACCAAAAAAACCCGGTTTTTTGGCTTTTTTCAAAAAAACCGGTTTTTATACCAACCCTGGTATTCATCATAAATAAATGTAAAATGCCCTTTTTGCAGTCGAACAAACTTTTTCTAAAATTTTATCGATGATTAAAATGTATTTGGTGTTCTTTTCCTTTTTCCCCTTTACATTATTTTTTTTCTTTTGTTTGGCTGACTGTACCATAAGTTATTGTCTGAGAAATATCTTGATTTCGTATAATATGAGATTTTAGCTTCTCTTTAATGTTACTTTTTATCGTTACGTAGGATCTCAAAGGATTTTTTTTGACGGATTTACACGTTTTTTGACATGTAAAGTTTAGTTTTAAGATTTGCAAGATAGCGAAAGAAATTTATGAGGGCTGGTGCAAATTAAACATCCACCATACTCGCCAGATCTCAATCCTCCAGACTTCTTCCTATTTCTACGTCTCAAAACTCTCTTTGAAAGAGATTGACCTTATTGCTAACATCCAACAAAACTTGGCGAAGCTTTTGAACCCCATCCCAAAAGAACACTTCTTGCGATTTTTCCAGGATATGGATAGCAGATCTCAGCGGTGCATAGTTATGAGAGGTGACTATTTCAAAGGATGGTATGGTAAATTTCGTTAATATTTTATCTACATTAATGTTACAAAACTATTCACAGAACGTTATTGTCAGAGGTAGTACATTAATTTGTGTGCCAAGTTATTTCTAATTAAAATATATGAACGAGCTTCGCAGCGAAATATAGACAGTATCCTAATTATAAACGAAGTTACAACCATGTGTTTTAATTTTTTTTTTTTTTTTTTTTTTTTTTTTTTTAGCCTTTTCTCAAAATAAAGTTTTTTAAAAACAAAAAATGATTCATGAAATGCCACGAAATTTTCTTTATTTCTTTTACAAATGTCTTTTGAAGGAAAAGACTATACTCAAAATAATATAATAAATTGTTTTATCTTCACACTGGTATAAATTACAAACTTGAGACAAATTTTGCGAATTGTTTCATTGCATTAGTACTTCAACTTCCATATCATCTAAGATAAAGATGCGGTTATAATGTATGTATAACGTTGTTTTATTTTTGAGCTATGACGTTTTTCAGAAATGGCAATTTTTGACTATTTCCTACTTAATTTTTTTCTGGCTAACTGCTAAAATTTATATACCGTATTTACTCTTGTATAAGGCGCACTTTTTTTTTTCAAAAATTTAGGGCGAAACTCCTTGGTGCGCCTTATACACGGAATATTTTTTTACTGTTGGATGCAGTCCAACTATATACATATGAAACAAGAAATTATTCAAAGAAGATATTAAAACTCAGAAAATGTTACTTAATTGAAACATTACTACAAATTTATTTCACTCCTTGCAGTTTTTTGTACAACAGAGCTAGTGAAATTATCTTAACGCTAATTAGCAATTCTCTTTACCGTCACTCATTTCTATTTCCCGCCATTCTCTTACAACCCGAAGTCTAAAAATGCATTTTCGTCTTGTTTTCTGGTCCGGTGTAATGTTTGTTTCGGCTTTTTTTTTTTTTTTTTTTTACTGAAATTCATTTGGTCATTCTTCATTAGAGTATCAAATTTGTGGTGCGCGTTATACACGAGATTTTAAGAAATGACCATTTTTACTTGTAAAGTAGGGATGCGCCTTATACACGCGTGCGCACTATACACGAGTAAATACGGTATATATTTTTCAAAGTTTTAAGGTAAATGTCATTATCAAAATGGGTAACAATAAAAAAATTCAAAAATTTTTAAAAATCATTTCCGAAGGTGTGCAAATACCTTAATGTTACGACAAACGATATTTTGACTGCTCTTCAATTTTTATGTGCGTTCGTAATTATATAAATACGTAGCACCTATAGTTGTCGTTCAGTCCGTCCGTCTGTCAGTCCGCATATAACAACGCAAAAACTGCCCAACCGAATCGTTTAAAATTTAAAATATATAATTATTATATAATTTTGTCGAGTCATTTCAAATTTTATGAAAATCGGATGCATAGATCAATTACAGGAACAATCAATAGTATTCCGTTATATTACGGTCAATGGGGAAAAAAGTTTCAAATGCATTTTAATCGTTTGAAATTTAAATTATATAATTGTTACATAATTTTGTCGAGTCATTTCAGATCTTATGATAATCAGATGCATAGATCAATTACAGGGACTATCAAAAGTATTCCGTTACATTACAGTCAAAGGGGAAAAAAGTTGCAAATGCATTTTAATGGTGTTACACTCATTCGAACATAATAAAATTGACATGAACCTATGACGTATATATATACTAAAATATAAATTCTGTACAATCTGAGATGCAAAGAATATTTATTATTAAATTACAGGGCCACACAAAAGTATTCCACTACATAATGCTATACGGGGAAACATTGTTTGGGGACATGTTTTAATTGTATTAAACTGTGCCACATTTTATGAATATGATATACGTTGCTCAGGTGTAATGAAAATTACTTCCAGTGTGTTTATAGGAACACAAAGAGTTCAACCACTGTACTGTATCCGAAGAACTATCTACCATAACAGCAAGATCTGAATGTTTTTTAAACCTCGTTATCGTACGAACGCACCTCATTTGCTACGCTTCACGTGCAATTTCCAACTTGTTATATTTTGAGATGAAATATGCTCTTTAATGTTATATTTTCAGATTTGACTTTACTACAGGAAATAAATGCGTTTTGAAGGCAACTAGATGTTTCACAACAAACCATCTTTAATTCATAACAATTGTATAAGAGACAATATCCAGCCTAGTGATACCTTTCGCAACAATTTGATGTCTAATATTTTCCTTAATCTAATATAATCCTTTCGTCTAATATTTTCCTTAATTTTCCTTAAAATGAATAATATATTTTGTCTTCTTTTTTAGTTTTTTTTTTTCCTATTAGTTGTACCACTGTCTTTTAAAGTATAATCTGAAAAACGTCTTAGTTTTACATGGAAATGATATTTTGGTTTCACTTTATTTTTATAATTTAAGAGAAAATATGCTCTTTAGTATCAAATTTTGAGATTTGACAAAAAATAAACACCTTTTAAATTCAATACGAAATTTTTTATATTTTGCAATAAAATGTGGTCTTTAATAACAAACTTTGAGATTTGACAGAAAATAAATACGTTTTAAATTTAATACTTTTTTTTTTTTTTTTTTTTTTTTTTTTTTTTTTTGGTAAAATGCGCTCTTTACTAACAAATTTTGATATTTGACAAAAAGAAACACCTTTTAGATTCAATACGAAGATTTTTATATTTTGCGATAAAATATGGTCTTTAATATCAAATTTTGAGATTTGACAGGAAATAAATACGTTTTGATTTCAATGCGGGGATTGCTTTTATTTTGAGATAAATGTACCCTTTAATATCAAATTTTGAGATAAAACGCGCTCTTTACTATCAAAGTTTGATATTTGACAAAACATAAACACCTTTTAGATTCAATACGAAGATTTTTATATTTTGCTATAAAATATGGTCTTTAATATCAAATTTTGAGATTTGACAGGAAATAAATACGTTTTGATTTCAATGCGGGGATTGCTTTTATTTTGAGATAAAATGTACCCTTTAATATCAAATTTTGAGATAAAACGCGCTCTTTACTATCAAATTTTGAGATTTGACAAAAAATAAACACCTTTTAGATTCAATACGGAGATTTTTATATTTTGCGATAAAATATGGCTTTTAATATAAGATATGACAGGAAATAAACATGTTTTAAATTCGATACAGGAGATTTTTTTTTGGGGGGGGGATAAAATGTGCTTTTTAATATCAAATTTTGAGATTTGACAAGAAATGAACACCTTTTGCATTCAATATGGGGATTTTCATATTTTAAGATGAAATATGCTCTTTAATCACATTTTGAGATTTGTCAGGAAAATAAATACAATTTACATTCAAAACGAGGACGGCTCACGAAGCTTCATTCCTTCATAAATAATTATGAAAGACACAATTTTCATCCTAATGCTGTTTTTTTTGCAAAAACTTGGTGATTAAATGTATATTTTCATGTAATTGATATAAGCAAAATTTTCCTTTAAAAACTCGGATGTACATCTTGCTATTAGTGAATAAAATCAGATGATGCTATAACTGCATCACTGTCTTTGAAGGGACTTAATAAATAATTGTAGAAGATACAATTCCCACTCCAGTGGAATATTTTGAGACAATTTAGTGATCAAGATTCACACATTTTTTCACTTTTTTTTTTTCTTATTTTTTTTTTAAAAATTTTTGCTGTTTGAACAACTTACCTTATACTATAAACTCAGTAATGTGTAACTTTATAAATCCGTATATTGAAAGGATATTTTAGCTGCACCTTAATGTTGTACTTTTAGCTAAAAATTTATTTCAGCCGATTAAAGAGTTTTACAGACAATAAGTAGACAGCTTCTTAAGACTATTACATTTAAAAATAAATATAGAAAACAAAATTATCAGACGAATGATATCTTTTGCGCCTCTTCAGAGATTAAAATTTATATAGCTTTCTTCTTCTCTTTCCTTCATCTTCTTTTCTTTTTCTTTTGTTTTTGTATTTTTTTTCCCTCGTTTGAACAACTGCGCCTGAAACTATAAACTAAGCAGTGTTGGGTATGAACGAGCCTACTGAACGAAAACTCACGAGTTTCGCTCACTAATTGTGAACTTTGAACTGAACTTCGTTCACTATTTTATAAACGAGTTTGAACTGAACGGAAACTTAAAAAATAGACGAGTTTGAACGAAATTTACGTTCAAATTTACGTTCAATTTTTTCATAATTTATTTAAAATTTTTCCAGACCTTAGTACACTTTTTCCCTCTTTCAAATGACATTTAGAGGCCTACACGAGCCTCAGGACTGGTTAAGTCTGGATATCACTTCTCTGGGTAGTATCCTAGTCTTACTTCTTTTGCAGACTCGGGTCGCGCCGAACCGGACCTGGGCTGTATACAATTTCGCCGAAAATAGATATATACAGTAAACTCTCTGTACAAGGTGGACTGTGTAAGGCGGAAATATGTCTAAATCGGAAAGATTTTAAAGAAATCGGAAAGGTTTTAAAAGAAAGCATAAACATCGCAGCCTATGGCACTTCTGCATATATAAAGATTATAAACAGACTAAGGTAAGTTTTTCTGGCCAGAACTCTTCCGTAAGGGTAAATATCAATGTCCTGTTAAATGTACTCGGGGTCGGGCCGGGTTCGGTGCTAAATTTCAACTTTTTTTTCTGGCCGGGCCAAGCTCGGGCCTTGTTTTTAGCTATTATATCGGACCGGGTCGGGCCTTGTTTTTAGCTATTATATCGGGCCGGGTCTAGCCTTGATTTTAGCTATTATATCGGGCCGGGTCGAGCCTTGATTTCAGCAATTATATCGGGCCGGGCTGGGCTCGGGCCGAAATTTTTATTTTAATATCGGGCCGGACATTTTTTTCTATGGATCGGGCCTAGAAATTTCCGTCCGTGCATACCCCTATCTTACATATCGAATAATCAAATGATTAGTTCACAAAATTAATTTTGTAAATTTGGACAATAATATCCAAACATAAAAAGAAAAAAAAAAAGTGAACTTTTTAGTGAACTTTGTTCACTTTTACAAATGAGTTTGATTTGAACGAGTTCGTTTGAAAATTTTTGAATTTGAACGTGAACTTAAATCACTTTTCAGAAATTGAACGTGAGTTTGAGTTAGTTCGTTTATTTTGTGAATGTGCCCAACACTGAAACTAAGCAATGCCTTAAGATGCTACTTCAATCAAATGAAAAGACCCGTTCGCTAATACTAATCCCATGGCAGAAATTTATAAAAATATCTCAATTGCATTTCAATATTTTTAAATGATTTTGTTTCGCATATTGTATAGCTGAGATTGATCTGAATGCAGGCAGTTTTTTACTTTTTTGATTTTGTTTGCTGATTTTTTTTTTTTTTTTTTTTTTTTTTTTTTATGAATTTGCTTTTATTTTCCAAACTGGCTTCGAAAATGAAAGCGCTTTCATAAAAAGTATGTATAAACAAAATGAAAAAAAGCAAAAAAGGATTACATACAAATCGATCTCAGCTTCCAATGTACAAAAAAAAAAAAAAAAAAAAAAAAAAAAAAATGTTTAAAAATATTAAAATGCAACCGAGATGTCTTTATAAGTTTTACTTACCCATCATACGAGGTATAGGTTAAGTCTTGCAATCGTTTTGAAAATCGAAATTTTTTTTGACGGATTTACACGTTTTAGATACTAGAGATTCCGGAAAACATATTTTTAGAAAAAAAAATTTGTCGTCCGTCCGTCTGTGTGTCTGTCTGTCTGTAACCGCTCTATCTCCCGAGCAAATTGAGATAGAGACTTGAAATTTTCTATGTACTTAAAATGTAAGAATGGAACGAAGCCTATTTAATATCAGTAACCTCGATTATCCTGAACTATTTTTTTCGGACTCTCGAAAGATTCGTTCTGATGAAAGGAATCTGATGAAAGGTCTTTCGAATTTTTTTATTTTAGGGAATGGACGTAAAAGACAATAAAATAACACAAATTTTGCATAAGAACGAAGACGATCGGACTATTAGTTGCCTAGATATGTGTAATCCTGTTTTCCAAATTCTTCGATTTTTCATGAGCCTGTATTTCATTCAAATTTAAATTCACAGATATATTTTTATTGGACATGAGACGCTTAATCCAACACAGTAAATTTTTAGTTAATATAATTATTAATTTTGGAGTTATAAGGATGTTTCTTTTATGCAATCCGGTACTACTTGGGTATTTTGGCGTTTTGTATAATTTGTCGAATTGGCTCATCAGCAATTTATTAATAGAGCATCATTATGTATATTAAAATTATTTAATTATGCATTTAAATTTTATTTTGGAATTACCATAGATAGTTTACACGTGTTTTATTTTTATATTTTATATTATGATGGGTAAGTATTACGATGGTCCCCCAACGACTAGTCTTCCATATGGTTAGTATTAGCGGACGGGTCTTTTCATTTGAATGAAACTAGTCGTTGGGGGCCACCGTAATACTTACCCATCATGGATATGTATATGAAAATAAAACATGTGAAAACTATTTATACAGTGCATTGCAATTCATAAACAAAATTTAAATATTGTTAATATACATAGTAATGCTCTATTAAAGAACTGCTGATTACCAATTTCGACAAAATGTATAAAACGTCAAACTACTCAAGTAGTACCGAACTGCGTAAAAGAAACATCCTTATAACTCAAAAAATGATAACTCTATTAACTAACAATTAACTGCGTCGGATTAAGCGTCTCATTTCCAATTGAAATATACCTCTGAATTGAAATTTGAATGAAATACAGGGTCATGAAAAATCGAAGAATGTGGAAAACAGGATTACAAATATCTCGGCAACTAATAATCCGATCGACTTTGTTCTATATGCAAAATGTGTGTTATTTTATTGCCTTTTACGTCCATTCCTTAGAAGAAACAAAATCGAAAATTTTTATATACCTTTCATCTGAACGAATTTTTCGAGAGTCCGAAAAAAATAGTTCCGGATAATCGAGGTTGTTGATATTAAATAGGCTTTGTTCCATTCTTACATGTTAACTACATACAAAATTTCAAGTCTCTATCTCAATTTGTTCGGGAGATAGAGCGTTTACAGACAGACAGACGGACGGCAATTTTTTTTTCTAAAAATATGTTTTTCGGAATCTCCACTATCTAAAACGTGTAAATCCGTCAAAATTTTTTTTTCGATTTTCAAAACGATTGCAAGACTTACCCTATACTACGTATGATGGGTAAGTAATAACCTCTTAACGTTACACAGAAACCAGACTTTGGCTGCACTTTGATGTTGTATTCTTAGTTGTAAGTTTATTTCGGCGGAGAAACGAGTTTTACAGTTAATATGGAGACGCTGTCTGATCTTATTTTATTCATAAATAACTCTGGACGACACTCCTCCTAGTCGAATATCTTTTGTGACAATTCGGCGATTAAAATCTTTATAGTGTTATTTTCCCGTTTTCTCTTCGATTTATTTTTTCTTTTCGTTTTTTTAGGCTGCTGTACATTCAACTGTAAGGAATGTTGTACTTTTAGTTAAAAATTTATTTCAGTCGATAGAAGAATTTTACAGACAATGAGTAGCCGGATTCCTAAGGCTATTGCATTTATAAATAAATATGGAAAACAAAATCGCCAGAAAAATGATAACTTTTGCGCCTTTTTAGAGATTAAAATGTATATAGTGTTCTTCTTTCCTTTCCTTTCTCTTGTTTTCTTTTTCTTTTCTTTCCGTGTTTTGCTTTCTCTCATTTGACCAGCTTTACCTGAAATTGTAAACTAAGCGCACTGCTACTTCAGTTAAATGAAACGACCCATTCGCTAATGCTAATCCTATGGAAGAAAATTATAAAAATATTTCGGTTGAATTTCAATATTTTTAAATGACTTTTATTTTTTTATTATTACTTATTTATTTATTTTTATTTTTATTTTATTTTATTTTATTTTGCATTGGATATTTGAGATTGATCTGAATCCAGGCCGTTTTTTATTTTTTTGGTTTTGGTTGCAGATATTTTTTATGAAGGCGCTTTCGCTTTCCAAAAATGAAATGAATGCGCTTCGAAAATGAAAGCGTACTAATAAAAATATTTGTTTACACATATATCTGTAAACAAAATGAAAAAAGCAAAAACTGCCAACATATGACCGATCTCAGCTATGCAATGGAAAAAAATCATTTAAAATATTGAAATGCAACCAAGATATCTTTATAAATTTCTTCTATAAGAATAATATTAGCGAACGGGTCTTTTTATTTTAATAAAGTAGTCGCTTAACGGTACATAGAAAAAAGATTTCGGCGGCACTTTGATGTTGTATTCTTAGTTGTAAGTTTATTCTGGCGGATAAACGAATTCTACAGGCAATATGGAGACGCTGTCTGATCTTATTTTATTCATAAATAACTCTGTACGACACTCCTCCTAGTCGAATATTTTTTGTGACAATTTGGCGATTAAAATTCGTATAGTGTTATTTTCCCGTTTTCTATTTGATTTAATTTTTCTTTTCGTTTTTAGGTGCGTTCGTAATTATGTAAATACGTAGCACCTATAGTTGTCGTTAAGTTCGTACGTCTGTCTGTCCGCGTATAACAACACAAAAACTACCCAACCGAATTATTTAAAATTTAAAATACATATTCATTACATATTTTTGTCGAGTCATTTCAAATTTTATGAAAATAGGATGCATAGATCAATTACAAGGACAATCAAAAGTATTCCGTTACATTACGGTCAGTGGGAAAAAAAGTTTCAAGTGCATTTTAATGGTGTTACTCTCATTCAAGCATAATAAAATTGACATGAACCTATGAAGTATATATATATATATATATATATATATATATATATATATATATTACAAATTTAAATTTTTTTTTTTTCGCCAAAACTAACCTTTATACTATCTTAATTTTCTTATAATAATATTCCGTACTTACTTCAAATTATTAAATTAAAATCTTGTTTCTAAATCTAATCTGTTAATCTGTATGCAGACGATATAAATTCTTAATTTTCCTTAAAAAACATTATTCCAGTATGCGTAAATTTAAAAAGATGGCTCTAAATTAAAAATATTCTTAATTAAAACTTTATTTCTTAATATTCCAAATAAAACTGATTTCTTCTATGTTTTTATCAACCCTTTTTAAGAAAGTCTTATTAAATTTATTCCAAACCCATACCTTTAAAAAATATCATTATTTTATTTTATCTATTTATTTATTTTTCCGCTTTCAACGATAATTTGCATATTAATAAATTCATTTCTTTTCTTTTTCTCTTAAAATTAATCATGTATAAAAATCGTCTGCCTAAGATATTTAAAATTCTGAGTCAATTATAAATTGGTTAAATAATATATATATTTTTTTTAAATAAATTTATCGTCTGTTTAAAATAATCTCGTAGCTGGACAAGAATTCTGTTTACATAAAATAATGATGGTTAGAGATTACAGAATGTTCTAGAACTTTCTTTTTAGTTTAAAAGGGGGAAGTCTCGAGATGAAGAGAAGATTCTTCTGAAGATTTCTTGGGTTGCTTCTTCGATGAGGACAGCTCGCTGAAATAATGATGGAATTTTTGCGAAAAGGAGCTTTTCCTTTCTCATTATCACGAATTTAATAAATGAATTTACAGCAGCCCATGACTAATTATTGGATCTTCTACATTTATTTATTATTTTTGTTTTTTTCCTCGCTTGCCATGACTGTGTGTTTCTCTTAACCAGTGGAAATAATTCGAGCTCTCCTGAAATCGTCACAACTAATCGAAAAGTCGCACAGGATAGGTAATGCCTGTGCTAGTGCCTGTTTCGGATTTTGAAATGAATCTACTGAAGAAGTAAAATGCTATGTAAATGAATCTAATGAATCTACTGAAACGAAGTGATGACAAAAATATGAATCGCCGAAAATTTTTCCCGCCATGATTGAAAGTGTTATTAAGCAAGAATTGCCATTATCTTTTGATTCCTCGAGTGAACGTAACAGAGGAGATTTTAATGTTAAACAGCTTTCTGTCCGAGTGGTTTGAAAGATTTCTTCTAAATATCTCGTGAATTCCTGAGGCCTGATATTCCACCTTTTTGCTGTTTATGTGTAACTGATGACTCAAGATAATCATGGTCATAATGACAAATTTTTGAAAATTAATAACTTCAAAGTGGTGAGTATGCGAAAGGTATTTGATGAGGAATTTAATGAAGAATGGATTTTATTGAAGATTTTTCGGGAACTGTAAGTTTATTTTATTAAATGTTTTGATTATTATTTCTATTCTATTTATGATTGATGGAAAGTATTTATTATTTATTTATTTATTTATTTATTTATTATTTTATTGATGAGAGTAATTTGAAGTTAATTTATTAATTTACTAATTTATTTATTTATTTGATTATTTATCTGTGAACCTTACTTACTTACCAATTTATGAGCATTATTATTATCATTATTATGTGTTGGAGATTGAAATATTTTATTCTTAAGGATTTAATTGAGGAGTATGATGTTCTTAAGATATTTACTGTTACTTATTAAGACTATTATGACATTTTTATGCACGATTAAAGGCAATTTTGTAATAATAAGGAATTATATAAAAAACTTAGTAGCTCAAGTTTACTTTTAAAAAGTACATTTTCTATTTTATTGATATTTGTTTGTTATCAAGAACTATTCTCAGAATGCAGTATTTTCATGATAATGTTCCTACAACTAGACATTTGAGCTGAAAATTAAGTTAACATTTATGTTTTTCATTTTATTTGTTAGAATTTCTGGTTACAGTGAGCTTTGGTTCCCGGATTCTTATAATTTATTTAAATTCAGTAAGACTATGGAACTGTGCAAGGCTGTTGCTAGAATTTTGATTGATAAATATGATTAAGTTTGTCAGTAAATTTTGTGATTTTAAGTAAGAAATTACCTATAGTTAATATTTTGAATCTGTTTATGATCTATAAAATAATAGAATTAAAAGTTGATCCCAATTTAAGGTATATCTATGATATTTACAATTTCTGTTTTAGATAAAATTTCTGGTTAAAGTTAGCAGCTAAATATAGTTATAATTTTCGCGATAATTTTGATTCAGATTTTTTTTTTAAATGGTGGGTAATGGTTTTGTGTGAGGCAATTAAAATGTATACAACATCAGTAGACAAAGCCCTCAAAATTGCGAAAGCGCGAACTCATGAATTTCACCTTAAAAGTAAAAGACTCTATGATTGAAATTTTGTTGAATGCCCATTAAAAATACAAGACTCTGTAATTTATGAAGAATTTAAATACCCTAACACTCGAAAATTAGAACCTACTTTCTCTGGACCATATAAAATTATAAATAAACTTTCTGATGTAACTTATGAAATAGATAAATTTAATTATGAGACAGGACAGAATTCCGTTATTGTGCATGTTTCTAAATTAAGACCCTATTTTTCACCCGAAGATTTTAAACTGTTTCATGAGCAATCCAAAAAACAAACAAAACCTCAGATACAATCACTAGATCAAACTAAAGTCAAGACAATAGATTAAATTTACCATAAAAAATACCATAAAAAAACTTTTACCATAACCATTTACCAAATACCATTAAACCATTAAACCCATTTACCATAAAAAAACCATAATTTTCAACATCAGCGGGTATGTTCTTGGAGCGCTACAAGAATATTACTTGTTTTTGGGAGTTTTTGGGATTAAATTGGGCTCCTTATGCAGGCATAAGGTGAACACTTTGATTGTAAAAGCTTTCAAATTGATGTTGATAAATTAATTTTAAGGGTGTTTAAGTCTAACTATATTTACTCCTTTATTTGACATTAGTATTACTCTATTTATTCAGCAGATATTATATGATAATACTATATGATAATAGTTATAAAATCTAATGATTCTACTCAAACCTATAACATAATATGCGATTTTCAGTGATTGTGAAAACTACAGATTAAAAGTTTTTCAAAAAAGCACACTTTTTTTATTTCCATTTCTCAATTAAGAATGACACCTTTTATTCCTATTGTATTTTATTATTAAAGTTTATAAACCATGTGTGGATAAAACATTATTCTACATTTGGCATTGAAAACTTATAACCAAATTTGACAATTTTGTAAAAGAGTATCAGAGAGGAATTATTGTAAGGAAATACTGGTTGAGAGTCCATTTTCTAAATAGTTAGATTTAATTTTATTTGGATTTTGGAATTATTATGATTTTTTTTTATTTATACTTTCGGCTAGCAAAAAATACTTTCTTATGCTATTAGAAGATAAGAAAATTATTTAGTTGCTATGTAATTATTTTTATCCTCAACCAATATTTTCCCTATCAATAATAAACAAATAGTGATATTTTCTTTTGATTATACTCTTGTTTTATTATTATTATTATTATTATGATTTCTATGATGAAGTTTAGTATTAATTATACTCTTATTGAAAAATATTAGGATATGGAGTCTTATTATACTATTACTTATTATTGTTGACATTGTTATTATTTAAATTTTTCTATATTATTTATTATTGATATTGAGAGTGATGCTATTTATTATTGAAAAATTGATATATTATTGAAAGATGTTGGATCCAACATAACATAAAAAACAAAGCTTAAACTAGATTTGGAGATATTTAATTAAAGAGACTGTATTCACTGGACATTGAAAAAGACTCTTTTATATATTCTTGAAAGACTTTTTTCATTTAAAGGACTTATTTAAAATAAACTATGCATTAAGTCATTGTAGTTATTTAAACTTCCATGAGAACGAACTTTTATTGTTTTTATTATATTTTTATCTCTTGCTTAATAATATTCATAACTTATTTACTGTTATTATATGTATTATCTCCTATGCACTTACAAATGGTAAGTGATGTTGTAACATTATTGTATTTCTTTCAGGGAAATGCTCCTACCTAAATTCAATTCAGAATTATTTTCTGTTAACTATTTTATTTTAATCGCTAATATTTTTTATATTGCGTTAATTTTCTTTTCTTCCATCTCTTGGCTTCCTGAGTTTGACAGTTTTATTCCAAAATTTAACTTTTCTAAATTATTATATTTCTGTTGTCTGAACTTGTAGTTTTATTTAACTATCAATTTCATACAAAGTCTTGGGGAGGGGGGATAATATTACAAATTTAAATTTTTTTTTCGCCAAAACTAACCTTTATACTATCTTAATTTTCTTATAATAATGTTCCGTACTTACTTCAAATTATTAAATTAAAATCTTGTTTCTAGATCTAATCTGTTAATCTGTATGCAGACGATATAAATTCTTAATTTGCCTTAAAAAACATTATTCCAGTATGCGTAAATTTAAAAAGATGGCTCTAAATTAAAAATATTCTTAATTAAAACTTTATTTCTTAATATTCCAAATAAAACTGATTTCTTCTATGTTTTTATCAACCCTTTTTAAGAAAGTCTTATTAAATTTATTCCAAAACCATACCTTTCAAAAAATATCATTATTTTATTTTATCTATTTATTTATTTTTCCTACGTCAACCTTTGATGTGTGCATATTAATAAATTCATTTCTTTTCTTTTTCTCTTAAAATTAATCATTTATAAAAATCGTCTGCCTAAGATATTTAAAATTCTGAGTCAATTATAAATTGGTTAAATAATATTTTTTTTTAATAAATTTATCTTTTGTGGAAAATAATCTCGTAGCTGGACAAGAATTCTGTTTACATAAAAGAATGATGGTTTGAGGTTACAGAATGTTCCAGAACTTTCTTTTTAGTTTAAAAAGGTGGAAGTCTCGAGATGAAAAAGAAGATTTTCTTGGGTTGCTTCTTCGATGAGGACAGCTCGCTGAAATAATGATGGAATTTTTGCAAAAGGAGCTTTTCCTTCCTCATTATTACGAATTTAATAAATGAATTTTCAGCAGCCCATGACTAATTATTGGATCTTCTACATTTATTTATTTATTTTGTTTTTTCCCTCTCTTGCCATGACTGTGTGTTTCTTTTTAACCAGTGGAAATAATTCGAGTTCTCCTTAAATCGTCACAACTAATCGAAAAGTCGGACAGGGTTAGTTATACTGTGCTGCCTTTTTAATGAATGATATTTAAAGAAAATTGCGATGGAACGAAGAAAAGCATTCTATCACCAAGTTCCCACCTGCCTATTTATTTTATGGTCAATTGCCTTATGAATCTCCTTTAAAACAAAACTATTACCCATCAGTGGACAAAGCCCTCAAAATTGCGAAAGCGCGAACTCAGGAATTTCACCTTAAAAGTAAAAGGCTCTATGATCGAAATTTTGTCGAATGCCCATTAAAAATACAAGACTCTGTAATTTATGAAGAATTTAAATACCCTAACACTCGAAAATTAGAACCTACTTTCTCTGGACCATACAAAATTATAAATAAACTTTCTGATGTAACTTATGAAATAGATAAATTTAATTATGAGACAGGACAGAATTCCGTTATTGTGCATGTTTCTAAATTAAGACCCTATTTTTCACCAGAAGATTTTAAACTGTTTCATGAGCAACCCAAAAAACAAACAAAACCTCAGATCCAATCACAATCACTAGATCAAACTAAAGTGAAGACAGTAGATTAAGTTTTAATTCTTAGTCTTTAAATATTTTATCACCATAATTTTCAACATCAGCAGGTATGTTCTTGGAGGCCTACAAGAATATTACTTGTTTTTGGGAGTTTTTGGGGTTAAATTGGGCTTCTTATGCAGGCATAAGGTGGACACTTTGATTGTAAAAGCTTTCAAATTGATGTTGATAAATTAATTTTAAGGATGTTTAAGTCTAACTATATTTACTCATGTATTTGACATTAGTATTATTCTATTTATTCAGCAGATATTTATGTTATAACAGTTATAAAATCTAATGATTCTACTCAAACCTATAACATAATATGTGATTTTCAGTGATTGTGAAAACTACAGATATTAAGAGTTTTTCAGAAAAGCACACTATTTTTATTTCTATTTCTCAATTAAGAATGACACCTTTTATTCCTATTGTAATTTATTATTAAAGTTTATAAACCATGTGTAGATAAAACATTATTCTACATTTGGCATTTGAAAACTTATAACCAAATTTGACAATTTTGTAAAAGAGTATCAGAGAGGAATTATTGTAAGGAAATACTGGTTGAGAGTCCATTTTCTAAATAGTTAGATTTAATTTTATTTGGATTTTGGAATTATTATGATTTTTTTTATTTATACTTTCGGCTAGCAAAAAATACTTTCTTATGCTATTAGAAGATAAGAAAATTATTTAGTTGCTATGTAATTATTTTTATCCTCAACCAATATTTTCCCTATCAATAATAAACAAATAGTGATATTTTCTTTTGATTATGCTCTTGTTTTACTATTATTATTATTATTATGATTTCTATAATGAAGTTTAGTATTAATTATACTCTTATTGAAAAATATTAGGATATGGAGTCTTATTGTACTATTACTTATTATTGTTGTTATTGTTATTATTTAAATTTTTCTATATTATTTATTATTGATATTGAGAGTGATGCTATTTATTATTGAAAAATTGATATATTACTGAAAGATGTTGGATCCAACATAACATTAAAACCAAAGATTAAACTAGGTTTGAAGATTTTTAATTAAAGAGACTGTATTCAGAGAACATTGGAAAAGACTCTTTTATATATACTATTGAAAGACTTGTTTCATTTAAAGGACTTATTTAAAATAAACTATGCATTAAGTCATTGTAATTATTTAAACTTCCATGAGAACGAATTTTTATTGTTTTTATTATATTTTTATCTCTTGCTTATTAATATTCATAACTTATTTACTGTTATTATATGTATCTCTTATGCACTTACAAATGGTAAGTGATGTTGTAACATTATTGTATTTCTTTCAGGGAAATGCTCCTACCTAAATTTAATTCAGAATTATTTTCTCTTAACTATTTTATTTTAATCGCTAATATTTTTTATATTGCGTTAATTTTCTTTTCTTCCATCTCTTGGCTTCCTGAGTTTGACAGTTTTATTCCAAAATTTAACTTTTCTAGATTATTATATTTCTGTTGTCTGAACTTGTAGTTTTATTTAACTATCAATTTCATACAAAGTCTTGGGGAGGGGGTATAATATTACAAATTTAAAATTTTTTCGCCAAAACTAACCTTTATACTACTTAATTTTCTTATAATAATGTTCCGTACTTACTTCAAATTATTAAATTAAAATCTTGTTTCTAGATCTAATCTGTTAATCTGTATGCAGACGATATAAATTCTTAATTTGCCTTAAAAAACATTATTCCAGTATGCGTAAATTTAAAAAGATGGCTCTAAATTAAAAATATTCTTAATTAAAACTTTATTTCTTAATATTCCAAATAAAACTGATTTCTTCTATGTTTTTATCAACCCTTTTTAAGAAAGTCTTATTAAATTTATTCCAAAACCATACCTTTCAAAAAATATCATTATTTTATTTTATCTATTTATTTATTTTTCCTACGTCAACCTTTGATGTGTGCATATTAATAAATTCATTTCTTTTCTTTTTCTCTTAAAATTAATCATTTATAAAAATCGTCTGCCTAAGATATTTAAAATTCTGAGTCAATTATAAATTGGTTAAATAATATTTTTTTTTTTAAATAAATTTATCGTTTGTGGAAAATAATCTCGTAGCTGGACAAGAATTCTGTTTACATAAAAGAATGATGGTTTGAGGTTACAGAATGTTCCAGAACTTTATTTTTAGTTTAAAAAGGTGGAAGTCTCGAGATGAAAAAGAAGATTTTCTTGGGTTGCTTCTTCGATGAGGACAGCTCGCTGAAATAATGATGGAATTTTTGCAAAAGGAGCTTTTCCTTCCTCATTATTACGAATTTAATAAATGAATTTACAGCAGCCCATGACTAATTATTGGATCTTCTACATTTATTTATTTATTTTGTTTTTTCCCTCGCTTGCCATGACTGTGTGTTTCTTTTTAACCAGTGGAAATAATTCGAGTTTTCCTTAAATCGTCACATATATATATACTAAAATATACATTCTGTGCTATCTGTTATGCAAAGAATATTTATTACATTACAAAGAATATTTCGCATGCAATAGATTGCAAAGAATATTTATTACAATTAAATTACAGGGCTATACAAAAGTATTCCACTACATAATGCTATACGGGGAAACATTGTTTGGGGCGGGTTTTAATTATATTAAACTATTTCACGTTTTATGAATATGATATACGTTTCTGAGGTGTAATAAAAATTACTTCCTGTATATTTACAGGAACACAAAGATTTCGACTTCTATACTGTATCCGAAGTACTGTCTACTACCGGGTGTCCCAAAAATGACTGATGGATTTTAAAATTCAATAACTTGCAAACGGTGACAGCTATTTAAAAAATTTTTGCAGGAGGGTTATGCATAATGTCAGGAGTTTTTTTACCGTAATTTTTTATTTTAGTTCGCATCTCAAACAATAGGTGGCGCTGACGGCGATTGAAGGCCAGGTGATCAGTGCTGAGTGAGGCGTCGACCTGTCCTTCACTTGCCGTCAGCGCCACCTATTGTTTGAGATGCTAACTAAAATAAAACAAATTACGGTAAAAAAACTCCTGACATTATACATAACCCTCCTGCAAAAATTTTTTAAATAGCTGTTACCGTTTGCAAGTTATTGAATTTTAAAATCCATCAGTCATTTTTGGGACACCCGGTATATCAGCAATATCTGAATATTTTTAAAACTTCGTTATCGTACGAACGCACCTCATTTGCTACGCTTTATGTGCAATTTCCAACTTGTTTAGGCTGCTGTACATTCAACTATAAGTAATGTGTCAACATTATCAAGAAACAAGATTTTTGCTCTATTTTTTTTAACGTTGTATTTTTACTGGTAAGCTTTTTTCAGCAGACAAACGAGCTTTACAGGCAATATGGGAGCAGTTCATTAGCTTATTAGGATGAGCGAAGCGAATCCTCTACTAGGCCACTCAAATGACATTTTGTCGTACACTTTACAAAAAAAACTATACAGTATTTTGACTTGAAATTAAACACAAATATAAATTATGATCTGTAGATTTGCAGAATATTATTTGTTTACAGAAATGCTTTTCAAAAAATTATTATTTTAATTAATTTATTTTACATGTTTTTCCATTACGTTCGCATTTTTTCAAATTAAAACTTAAACACGTACGTTTCCAGAAGAAAAACTTAAATCATGGGGTCAGTAATTATAGCTAGAATCATCATTAAATAAATAAAATATATTTTCATTATTCTGGCAAAATATCTCAAAAACTGCTTTCAGATTTTCAAACTATGCTCATTCCTTTTAATTATGTATAGTTTCATGATTTCTTTTATAAAATTTATAAAATACTTTTTTTTAGAAAAATTATAGCATGTTTTTAATGAATTAAAATTTGTGAAAATTCTCTTATTAATATTTAATTATAAAGGTATTTTTCTGTGTTAGGAATACACAATTTATTCTTATTTTGTGAAATCATTTAAGCAGACGATATTTATGAATTTTAAAAGAATTACATTATATTTTTGTGAAGTGGCAATAAAAGAATTGTAAACAAATAAAATTAATATTCTGTATAATTCTACTTCGAAAATATTTTTATTTATACCAGTCTTATATCGTAAATAAACAATCTGAGGAAATTCTTAGTTATTTGGTTAAAGTGAATTTTAAAATTAAAATGCGCCGAAACATAAAATTACATTTTTGCTTAATAAAGATGCAAAAGTAATTTAAAAAATATATTATTACTTTCAAATATTTATCTTATTGCATAATACTTCGCGAATCCAAACAAAGCATGGCTTTTGCTAGTTTTATTTATAAATTATTGTAAACGACATTATAACCAATTTAATAACTTGTGAGAAATTTTGCCGATTAAAATATATGAGATTTTCTTTCTTTTATTATTTCTTTCTTATTTTCTTTCTTTAATTTTCTCTCTCTCTTTTTTTTTTTTTTTTTAGTCATTTGTACTTTAATTTATAAACTACATAATGTGTCAACATTACCTAGAACATGTGTTAACATTCCTTTAATGTTGCATTTAAATATTATTTAAGCCGAGAAACGAGTTTTATGAGTAATTTGTTGTTCAAAAAAGACACACGATTTTTTTTCCCTTTATTTTTTTAAATAAATAAACAAAATAAATTTTGGCTGTACAAATATTCAAAATAGTTAACTTTAATTATTTTTCTTGAAAAATAATAAGCCTACAAATAAATAAAACATTTCTATTCCTTTTGTTTTTCTAAAAGTGCAATGTAAAATATTTTTGTGCTTTTTAATTGTTTTAATAGTTAAAAAAAGGAAATGAATGACATATTATTAAAAATACATAGCACTTTATATATAAAAGAAATTTTAAAACTATCTTAGAAATTTTAAATAGTCGTGGCTAAAATTTACTTTTTTATAAAATAATTAACTTCAAATATTTCATTATGGAAAAATATGAATTGACTTTATTTATCGCTCTCTCAAAATCTGAATTTGAAATAACTCGTAGAAAAAGAAAATATTTCTCTATGATGAAGGATGTCATTTTTCAAAAACGACTGCCAACAAAAGCATAAAATTTTTAAATAAAAATTCAGCAGCTAAAAATGATAAATAAACTTTAAAATTAATGCTTGCTGAATATACTAATTAAACGGCTGCAATTGTTGACGCAGCTAATGACCATAGTAAATCTACTCAAGTTGGCGGAAATAATTAGATCAGAGAAAAGTGGAACAAAATTGGTCTAATAGGAACTTCGCCCACAGAGGCGGTCATTTTTTTTTTCTTTCTATTTTCCTTGCCCCAACATCATCTATCAAACGCTCCCAGCACGAAAATTCCTGTTCGTTGTGTTCGAGAAAGCTTCAAATGAAAAATGGCCGCCTTGCATCGGCCCACAAACGAGATTTCAAACTTTTTCAGAAAACTGTTGCCAGCGCCAACAAAACGAATAAGCCGTGGGTCCCAACAAAAGAGCGCTTAATTATCGTTTGGCGTTTTAAATAGCAAAGCCGAGGTTTTATCGAATCTTGGGTGCGCTTTACACGCCACTAAGTCCACGTGGCAGTGTCAGAATCGTTCCTCATTTTTAAGTAGCGTACTTTCGAGGTCAAAAAATATGGCAAACCGCGCGTCTGGTGCTGACGCTCTTTAATTTATCACCGAACTAGATTTTTCAACAATTACCTTGTAATTGCTCGCCTGAAAGTTTCATTTACTTGTCTGGTGAACCTGGCAACTCGGAGCGCACGTGCAAAACAACGCTGCTCTGTTAGTGAAGTACCAAAACTAATGGTCATTCTTTCTGAGAAATATTTTTTTAATGCTGAGCGGTTTGTTTGCTGCTGTGCTAAGAAAAACTTTTAAAGGGTTTTGAAAATATTTTTTTGAGTTAACAATTAGAGTCATGGCTTGTTTAAAATTGCTAAAGAGAGAGAGAGAGAGAGAAAGAGGTTGGTATACGTGTGTAGGTAAGGAGTAATTTGTTGTATACTGTATCCTAAGTTGATTTTTCGTAATGGTTTCTCAAGTCGGTTAGCGAATTTTTTTTTCTACAGCCTTTTCTCATCTAAGAAATTTGAGTACGTGTATTTGTGTTTGTTTCGAGAAGTATATATTTAAGTTTCTGTAACAGTGATTTATCGATATTTAATGCACCAAAAAATAATTGTGATTAGTACATTTTTGTTAGTTAAAAATTAATAGAATATATTTTTTTAGGAATAATGGTTTATCATTATTTAATATTGATGTATAAATGGATAATTATGGTTTACAGTGATGGAGTCAGGAGTGAAGTGGGGTGAATTTTCATGCTTAAGGCTCGTTCAAGAATTACGTAAGCAGTAAAAGGGGAAGGGGGATCCAGTGTCTGCTTATTTTTTGCTGGCAATGGAGAGAGGGGAATCACGAGAGTTCTTACGTAAACATTAGACAATGAAACTTTTTTTTACCCAAAATAAAAATGGAAAATTTACATCTGTTATAATTAATTCACCGATTGAATAATCATGTTTCAACTTAATCTAAATTAGTGTAATTTCGTATGCAGCGATTTTCTGCAGTTCCATATATTGATTTTCGATTTATTCTGTTGAGCTGATCCACAGTATCAGAACAGGTAATGTGATCGTTGAGGTTAATTTGGTGAAATAGTCCTCCAGTGTTCGTGTCCGGGATGGCTCAGTTGGTAGAGCATTGGCGGTTTTAGCCAATACATCCCTGGTTCGAATCCTGGCCTGGACTTTTTTCACCCAAAATAAATATGGAAAATTTACATCTGATATAATTAATTCACCGATTGAATAATCATTTTTAAACGTAGTCTAAATCTAGTGTAATTTCGTATGCAGTGATTTTCTGCAGTTCCATATATTGACCTTCGATTTATTCTGTTGAGCTGATCCAGAGTATCAGACCAGGTAAAGTGATCGTTGAGGTTAATTGGGTGAAATAGTCCTCCAGTGTTCGTGTCCGGGATGGCTCAGTTGGTAGAGCATTGGCGGCTTTAGCCAATACATTCCTGATTCGAATCCAGGCCCGGACTTTTTTCACCCAAAATAAAAATGGAAAATTTACATCTGTTATAATTAACACATTCACCGATTGAATAATCACGTTTAAACTTAATCCAGAGAATTAGGTAGATATATAGTATATGTATATATATTCATATATGTATGTATATCATGTATATATATATTCATGTATATATTCATGTATATACAGGGTGTATCTAAACTATTGGGCAAAACTTTAAGGGGTGATAGTACACATCAGGACAAATAATATTAAATAGGAAACTAAGGGTCCCAAACGTCTTCCGAAGAACATAAGCGCCATCAAAGTTTAGGGTCCAAAATTTGAAATGATTATAAAAAACGGAAAAATAGGTCGATTCGTTTGCGGTTTTCATGAAAACTGTTCTTTATGTCAGTATTGCCTTGAAAATAAATTATAAAGATAAATTTCAAAAAATGCCGATAGAGAGCGCTTTAGACTTTGGAGTAATGAACAACTATTTTTTACCATTATTTTTTGCATCTCATTAATTGTTTTTAGAAGTTTAGACATAAACTTAAATTTTGTCCTGAAAATCTGAAACGTTGAGAGTGGATAAGTAGCGCTAACTGAACTGTATTCAATGGGGATGGGAACTTTCAAATTTCAAATGATTATACAAAACAGAAAAACTGGTCGATTCTTTTGCGGTTTTCTCTAAAACTATTCTTTATGTCAGTATTTCCTTGAAAATAAATTTTAAAGATAAATTTCAAAAAATTCCGTTAGAGGGCGCCTTAAACTTTAGAGTGACCAACAACAATTTTTAACTGTTATTTTTTGTATCTAATTTAATGCTTGCAAAAGATTAGAATTAAATTTTGATCTCAAATTCTGAATCATTGGGAGGGGTTAAGAAGCGCAAACTGAACTGTGTTGAGGAGTTGAGTCATCAGTTACCTTGCCCACCCTACGAACAGTTTAATTTTTCACTACTTAATTATTCACAATGATTCAGATTTTGAGCTCAAAATTTAAGTCTAAGCATTTAAAACATTTATTTAGATAAAAAAAATAACGGTTAAAAATAGTTGTTGGTTACTCTAAAGTTTAAGGCGCCCTCTAACGGAATTTTTTGAAATTTATCTTTAAAATTTATCTTCAAGGAAATACTGACATAAAGAATGGTTTTAGAAAAAACCGCAAACGAATCGACCAATTTTTCCGTTTTTTATAATCATTTGAAATTTGAACCTTACCCAGTTTGCGCTACTTAACCACTCTCAACGATTCAGATTTTTAGCTCAAAATTTAAGTTTATGTCTAAGCTTCTAAAAATTTTAATGAGATGCAAAAAATGACGGTAAAAATAGTTGTACGTTACTCCAAAGTCTAAAGCGCCCTCTATCGACATTTTTTGAAATTTATCCGTATAATTTATTTTCAAGCCAATACTGACATAATGAATAATTTTAGTGAAAACCGCAAATCAATTGACCAATTTTTCTGCTTTTTATAATCATTTGAAATTTGAACCTACCCACTCCCATTGAACACAGTTCAGTTTGCGCTATTTAACCACAGATTTTAAGCTCAAAATTTAAGTTTATGTCTAAACTTCTAAAAAAATTAAATGAGATGCAAAAAATAACGGTAAAAAATATTTGTTCATTACTCCAAAGTCTAAAGCACCCTCTATCGGCATTTTTTGAAATTTATCTTTGTAATTTATTTTCAAGACAATACTGACATAAAGAATAGTTTTCATGAAAACCGCAAACGAATCGACCAATTTTTCCGTTTTTTATAATCATTTCAAATTTTGGACCCTAAACTTTGATGGCGCTTATTTCCTTCGGAAGACGTTTGGAAGCCTTAGTTTCCCATTTAATATTATTTGTCTTAATCTGTACTATCACCCCTTAAAGTTTTGCCCAGTAGTTTAGATACACCCTGTATATTCATGTAGAATTATGCCTTGATGTAACCCTAGGGGTAGCAGACCATAGGTAGCAGTCCTTTATTTTTTGAATGGTTGAATAACTTACCACCAGCCTTAAACTACATTTATTACTTGAACTGTCAGTTCAAAACCCCGAATTATCTACACGTTTTTTTTTTTTTTTTTTTTTTTTTTTTTTTTTTTTTTTTTACCTTTCTGCAACAATTACAAATGCTTCTAGATTTCCTTCCACATCCAGGGATACCAAACTCGATTTATATCACTGCTTGTATGAGTTGCTCGAAAATATACAGCACCATATCTTCTATTTTCCAGAAAAACAGATTTTTTTTTAATTTAAAAATTACTCCCATATTTAATATATCCTATTTTCTTATTTTAAACTCCATACTTACTGTATGACCCATTATTCCCGTAACTATGCATCTTTACATAAATCTACCTTAATTTCCAACTTCTTACAATACACATACAAGTTACAATACATAAATTATAGCATATAATGAACAATAAACTTGAAATACTTGCAAAATATAAAATATCAACAGGATAGACAATAACTTTTTTTTTTTTTTTTTTTTTCTTTTTTACGAATGAACGATATAGTGATCACTAGGTCCTTGATGAAGACTTTTCAACAATCCCTCTTCAACTACAACTAAATAGAAAAAAAAAGTACAGAATCTTCCATGTTGGTGTGCCTTATAATTTTGGGTAACAATGCTTTCCCAAAAAAATATAAAAAAGTGCTACTTACATTTTTACCAAAAATATGATTATTACATAATAAAAAGTTATCGAAAGATTTTATGGATATTTTGTCAGTGTATTCATTTTAGAATCTGCTCTCGTAGATTTCTTATTTCATCTGTATCAGGTGCCCTTCATTTTTCGTTCAACTGAATAAACTCCTACCGGGCTTAAACTCCATTTGTTATTTGAGCTGTCAGATCAAAACTCCGAATTTTATACACGTAATCTTTTTTAAACCCTCCTGGAGCAATTACAAATGCGTCTAAATTTCGTCCTTTATCCAGGGATACCAGACTCAATTTATATCCCTGCTTGTATGAGTTTTCGAAAACATACACCATCTCATCTTTCAACTCTAAGAAAAGATGTGTCCACCTACTTTTCAACAATCTTCACAACGTTCGGTCATGACCAGTGGCAGGTAAAAAGATCTGTGTATACCTCTGTGGGAAGCTGATTGATCATTTATCAATATATTAGGCTGCCTTTCATAAAATCGTACATAGAAAGAGGGATTTTATAGTAAAAATTTGGTCTTTAAGGGTGTATTCGAAAAAATATTTTTCCACCTTCAACAGCTCGAAATTTTTCGATACAATTTCAGACACATTTTTAAAAGTAGAAACATGAAATTTGCTGAGGGGATTTTTGAAAGGACGTATAATCTGCCGTGTGATGCCTTTTTACGCTCAATTCATTAGAATGTGATTTATAAGAAATTAACTTCTCAGGAAGACCCTTTTTTTCGTTCCCAGATCTTCCACTGAGGAAAAATCGGTTCAAATTGTCGTTTTTGATTGCTTTTTTTGCAATATTTTGTGCACTTATCAAAGAATTGACATTCACGGCACCTTGTGCACTTTCTAAATAAGAGAATCTGCGAGTTTCATGTGTTTGAGAGCAAAAGTGAATTCAAAAATAAATCGGAAAACAAGCAGTTTGAATCGAAATACACCCTTAAGGGTGTATTCTAAAAAATATTTTTCCACCTTCAACAGCTCGAAATTTTCTGAAACATTTTCAGATTCATTTTTAAAAGTAAAAAAAATTAAACTTTTTGAGGTGTTTTTCGAAGAGATGTATAAGTGGCCATGTGATTTTACTTTTCGCTCAATTCATTAGAATTTGATTTATAAACAATTCTTTTCTCGGTATGGCCATTTTTTTTTTTCGTTCCCAGATCTCCCGCGTCGGAAAATTCGGCTCAAAAGGCGAATTTCGACTGCATTTTTTGTAATATTTTCTTCCTTTAGCAAAAAATCGAAGTGCACGGCACATTATGTAGTTTCTAAATAAGTGAACCGTCAGTTTGATGCGTTTGAGAATAAAAATGATTTTAAAAATAAATCAGAAAATAAGTATTTTAGATTGGAATACACCATAAAATTGAGGAACACTGTACTTTCCCGTGCATTTTCAGGGTGGCTAGTGGCCAGGGAAAAACACCGTTAAAAATAGTTTTAAATACCAGTATTTTGTCAAATAAAATTTCGCCTTCTGTAATTCTTTTATATGATTGGAAGTATTTTCTGTAACAAAATACTTGTAATTCCCCCTTTTTTTTTAATTGTGTTTTTCCCTGACCACTCATTCATTACCCTGATTTAGTAAAGTGTTCAGAATCATCTTTTTCCCTAAATGAAGAAAATGCTATGATTACTGTAAATGTTTTTAGGAGCATGGAAATTGTTTTGTGAGCAATATTTATTTAAGATTGCAGGTTTTCTACTTTATGTAACGTCTAAATAAGAGATGTAAGTAAAATTTTTCGGTACTACCGTCTTAGGTTATCCCGTCGACCAAAAATCTATCGCCAAATTATAAGATTAAATGCCAATAATGGATGATCGTGAATGTCACATTAAACACGATATACATGTTTAAAACGTCATCAAGTGGTTTCAAATTCACTTTTAAACTGTATTTTTATTCACGCGTTGCTAATTTATTTGTTCTTTTGTTATTTAGTAAAAAAATTATGTCAACAAATATAACTTGGCTATTAGTTTGGCGATTTTTATAATTTGGAGAAAATGGTCGACGGGATAACCTAGAAGTACTAATATTTCATTAACCATGCATTAGACTTATACTTTCTAACTAATAAATAAAAATATATAAAATTCTGAAAACCGTTCTATACTTGGTAGCAGTTAGTTTTAGAAATGATTGTGTTATAGATTCATCTGTAGACGAACATGAGTTTGAAATAACTCATATAACTGAGTATGAGTTTAAATTTGAATGAATCCTCATTTTTGACGAACTTACACAGAACTATTTAAAAATACTTGTACATTTTCTTCATCATACAGGAATATTAGACTCAATTTGTAGTTTTGGATTTTTAACTACTCGAAAATATGTACCATTTCATTTTTCATCTGCAAGAAAATATGAGTCCATCTATTTTTCAACGATCTTTACAACGTTTTTGGTTCAGACCAGTGGTAGGTAAATAGATTTGTCTGAACATTTTTGGGAAGCCGATTGATCCTTAGTTAAGGGTGTATTTCGATTCAAATTGCTAGTTTTCCGATTTATTTTTGAATTCACTTTTGCTCTCAAACACATGAAACTCGCAGATTCTCTTATTTAGAAAGTGCACAAGGTGCCGTAAAGGTCAATTCTTTGATAAGTGTACAAAATATTGCAAAAAAAAAAGCAATAAAAAGCGGCAATTTGAACCAATTTTTCCGAAGTGGGAGAAAAGGGAACGAAAAAAAAAGAGTTCCAGAGAAGTTAATTGCTTATAAATCAAATTCTAATGAATTGAGCGTAAAAAAACATCACTCGGCACCTCATACGTCCCTTCAAGAATCCTCTCAGCAAATTTCATGTTTCTATGTTTAAAAATTTGTCTGAAATTGTATCGGAAAATTTCGAACTGTTGAAGATGGAAAAGCGTTTTTTCGAATACACCCTTAATGTATTAGCCTATCCTTTCAGAAAAAATCGTACATAAAAATAGAGATATATTATAATGAAAAGTTGGTCCTCAAAGAGAATTTTTATAAAGTAAAATAGTGGAGCACTTCATGGAGAATAATTTAATTATTGCGCATTCATATCTTGTGAATGTTCAGAATCATCTTTGATCCTAAAATAAGAATATGGTAGACAACAGATATACATTGCAGATGTTTTTATGAGTCTGGAAATTGTTTTCTGAAAAATGTTTATTTAATCCCTTATGCTCCGTGGGACTTTTAAATTCCATTAAAGAAAATGCAATACAAAATTTATTTAATCCCTCTATTAATAAAAGTATACGTTATTTTTCAGACAAAGTACTTTGCTGGATCACATTCAGTAATAGACCGGGAGGTGGTTGCATAGGCAATCAACTCATAAAGTTCACGGATGAAATTCTCGAATTAGTTAAATATCAATTCGCATATAAAAACACAATCGGTCTTCCAAGTTATACCTTGGTGGAAAATATTTAAAAACCAAATTTTACGGTTGACTCGTAGTTTACTATTGTGTTTTCCTGTACCTTAAAGATCAGTGTATGCTTCTGTGGAACACATAGTAACTCCAAGAAAACATGGAGATCTGGAAGCGGGAAAACACAATGGTAAAACTACGAGCATGAAGGTAGAACAATAGAAGGAGGATAAAGATGATACTTTCAATTTTGATCCTAAAGTCCGTCATAGTATGGCTGCTATTTCCGACGGTTCATCAATGAAGAACGGTAAATGTGGCGCCCACTACATTATGTTTCGAAATCGAAACAGGATGAAGGGATGCAGGAAATCGAAACAGGTATGAAACATATTTTAAGTCGTCAGTTAGCATTTTTATTTTCCGCATGGTAAATTGGTAAAATAAGAAAACTTGCCGCCTTTCAATTTTATAAGAAAAGCATAATTTTTTATGACAGTCACATGACGTGAACAATTGTAATATAGATGAAATGAAGGCGATAGAACAATATTTGGCACTTTATCATCTGAGTCAAGTACCAAAATGGCTTCTTGACTTATAAAAAGCGAAGCAGTCAATCTGGAACTATTAATGAGAGTCAGATGGCTTAGGCTTTTATTATAGAGATGCGATAATACTTTGATGCTGAAATTAAATGTCATGGTTTATGGTAGTAAATATTATTTTTCTTTTCTGTTTTTAGAAATAAGAAAAATTCATGAATTTTAAATGTATCAGCTTTAAATTAAAGATGTCTATTTTAAATTAAAATAGTGAAATTCGAAAAAAGCAACGATAACAACATTTACCGATTTATCTCTTGCGCCCGGTTGACATAAATATATATAGTTTTTGATTTTTCTATCAAAATCTACCCGATTTGGTGAAGTATTGACCAAGTAAATAAAATTATGAATAAAAGTAACACCAAAAAATGTTTAGCATTACATAAGAGAGACCAAGCTGGACGCCAAGGGCGGCTAGTATATAATAAAAAAGTTTACAAAAATGTTTAAATTGATTTCTGATCATTAACTCCTATTAAGATAACCTGATAAGTATATTTGACTGCATTGTACATTTATTTATAATCTATAAATAATATATATTTTTAAAGACCTTAAAAAATAAAAATAATTCCTGAATAAGATAGAAATTCAAAATATAAATTACCATAATTTTAAATACAGTAGAAAATAATTCAGAATAAAGGTACACATTGCTTGAACATTTTTCCGTTCAACATTAAAAATGTGCTTTTGTAGGTTTAAGAAAACAATCTATTTTGCATTTTCCTGTTCGATTGTTTTGCTACACATCATATATAAACCAGGAAAGATGTAACATCAAGAAATGATGCAACTCAATGCTGGAAAAAAAAAAAGCGCGCTCGAAAATCTTTTGCAAATATTTTCTGCATCTTTCCATTTGTATTCCGTCATGATGTGAAGGCGATTGAATATTTGTGATTTGTGGCATAAAATCTAAACCAAATTTTTTCTTGAACAATGGGTTTATCCGTATCTTGATGGGTCATGATTTTCTCTTTAAATATATGAAGCTCAAAATGCAAACCTGAAATGGAATTATACATTTAATTTAATATGCCAAAAGTGGTGGTGTAGTGGTGGTGTATTTTTGTCGGCCGATTATCTACGCTATGGGATATAGGCCCTATGGGGTGGGTTGCCCTCCGTGTAATATGCCAAAAGAAAACATTATTTTGGAAGCCTTTCTTAAGATTGATTTCAGTTATTTTCTTTTTATCGCTGCAAAAATAAAAACTTGTCGTTGAGGGCTACCGTAACATTTATTCGTCATAGATATGCATAGTATAAAATATGAAAATAAAACATGTGTAAACAATTTATAAAATGCATCGTAATTCCAAAATAAAATTTAAACGTTAATATTTTTAATACATAGTAATGCTCTATTACTGAATTGCGGGTACTACTTTTAATAAATCGACCCATTTCGAAAAATTACCCAACTACCTGTAAATTATACAAATACGCATAAAGGGTATAGTCGGGTTTCATAGTAAAATATGCCCTTGAGTCAAATACATCGAGTCCTATATAGATCGATAGCCCATAAAAAGTAATTCCTTTCTTCCCGGTTTTAAGTTTGTTTCTCAAGACTACGGGGGATAATGGACCTAAATGCCTGTTTTGGAAAAGAGCGCATTGTGACGAAACTACTAAGCAGATTTCAACGAAAAAAATAAGGGATGTAAAAAAACACCATACAAGTGTTTGACAATTTTTTCAGATTTTTTTAAACAAAAGAACAAGCTTTCTAACATTTTTCCTGTTTTTAAACGTACATTTTAATTAAAAATAAACTGAAATTTCTCAGTGACCACCTTAATTTATTTGCATGAAATAATATGAGATACGATGCATATTCACTATCAATTTCAACTTTCTACGTATGGTGCATCATATTAAAAAAAGGGCAAAATCATATTCCGGCGGCAATGTGGGGCGTGTCTCGGATAAATTTCACGCCTTCTTTTCAAATCTCACATATTAATTTACACGTTATTTTTAAAAGAAGGCGTGAAGTTTGTCCGAGACACGCCCCACAATACCACCGGAATATGATATTGCCCTTTTTTTAATATGATGCACCTATCTATTACCTACCTATGTATCTATTTTTACATACTAAGTACGCACCAAATTTCAAATTTCTATCTCAATTTATTTGGGACATAGAGTGTTTCACACATTTCAAGTCTCTCTCCTTTTGTTCGGGAGACAGAGCGTTTACGGACCCAAACACAGACAGACACACAGACAGACGGACGGCATTTTTTTTCTAAAAATATGCTTTTCGTAATTTCCAGCGTCTGAAACATGAAAATCCATCATTTTTTTCGATTCTCAAAATGATTGCAAGCCTTACCGTTTACTACGTATGATGGATAAAAATAATAAAAAAGATCGTCAAGACAGATTTATCTGTAATCCTTTCGACCCCATCCTTGTGTTTAAGTCGTTTCTCAAATAATAATAATAATAATAATAATAATAATAAGTCCTGCACAAAAACGCGAAACTTTTTTACACATTTGTGGAACCCTTTTTAAACGCAAAAGCTACTTGCAGTCTGCTGAAACAATTTATAATCGTATGAGATTTTCCATTTTTTTTTGATAAATTAATTATTTTTCAACTTAAAAGCGATCGATGTCACATTGGAACAGGTTCTCCTTTTAAACCGAATTTCCGAGAGTGACCATACATCCTGTAATTGGGTTGCTTAAAATGCAAAATTTGGCAATATTTTATGAAAAATCTTCCTCCTTTATTAAAATAAATAAATAAATAAATGAAAACACTATTAAATTGCATAGTTCATAAATAACAACACCTGCTAATTTTATGCGTTTCTAAACAAAAACAGATTAAGGGTGTATTCGAAAAAATGATTTTCCACCTTCAACAGCTCAAAATTTTCCGATACATTTCCAGACTCATTTTAAAAGTAGAAACATGAAACTTGCTGGGATGATTTTTGAAGTGATATATAAGATGCCTGTGTGATGTAATTTCTCTCTGCATTAATTAGAAATTGATTTATCAACAATTATTTTTTCAGCATGACCCTTTTTTTTCGATCTCAGATCTCCCGCCTCGGACAATTCTGTTCGAAAGACCAACTTTGACAGCATTTTTTGTAATATTTTCTGCATTTATCAAAAACTCAACTGACACGGCACCTTATATAGTTTCTAAATAAGAGATTTTCAAAGTTTGATGCATTTTTAAGCAAAAGTGGATCTAAAAATAAATCGGAAAATACGCAGTTTGAATCGAAATATACCCTTAAAAATTGAATCATAAAACTAACACTTCTGAATTTGAGAACAGACTTAAGTGGACAAGAACGGTTTGAAATGATCAAAATTGACTGAAGTTTCATAGTGGAATAAAAAACTTACAATTAATTTAGACTATTACTTATTTATGTTCTATAGAAACAAAAATATTTATTGAATTGTAAAGAACAATAACCAAAATTTTAAAATTTTTTGACAAAATTAGTCTTGCAAAACTCGTTTTTACTCGGTTTTTGAAGTCCAGGTTTCATCTAGATTCTACGAGCCGTCATTCTGCCTTTATACTGCCTATTACGTTATTTCTCGATTTTACCTTAAAAGAAAACAAGAACAAAAATAAATAAATAAATAAAAATTATCAATAAATATATCAGAAAAAAAATTATTTTAGAAGTATTATGTTGCTCACATTCTGATCCTATAATAAATACACTAATATGTTTACAATACAATTGTTAGACATACGGTACATTGCTCAAAAGATACATATTTATTTATTTTATTAACCGAATTCAAAAGAGTAGGTTATGAATTCGACCTGTATATATTTCTTGTTAACTCATAATTTCTTTAAATATGAACCGAATTTGTTTGAAAGTATAAGATACCCGTGTTGTCTCATTTTAATTTCATTAAATTCTAATCATTAGAACTATTTAAAAATAAAAACTTAATTCAAATTCTTTTTGAAGCAATCGTCCAATTAAAAGCGTTCACTTTTCACGCAATTACTCTTACACAGACACGAGATCTTTTTTCTTCAAAGTGCGAAATCTGGCCTGAAGAAAGGACGGGATCTAGATAGATTTTGTGACGTTTATCGAAAGCAGGTTGATCAATAAGAAAATTTACACTTTTAGAAATCTACAACTATAGCCGCATAACCTTTCCACCGTATGTATAGGATAACTCTACTTTGACCAATAAAAATATGCTTTTTTTTAAGTCGGTTAGTATTTTTTTAAAGCATATTTAATAAGAAATAAATTTGTCAGAAAAAACTCATTTTATAAATGTTACTCTATTCCCAAGTGGTCCAGCATTACTTGTAAATACATATATACTAATGTGCATACAATAAGATTGTTACATATATAATATGTTGCCGAAAAGATTAAAAGAATTTTTAAATCTTTATTTATTTTATAAACTATAAATTTATCATTAAAAAAACTTCTTTTAAAAGTATTATACCGTTCACAGTGTGGTCCAACATTAAATACAAATATATGAATGTGCATACAGTAATGATTGTTTAACATAAAATCCATTGTTGAAAAGATTAAAAGAAACTTTACGTATTTATTTATTTTACAAGCAATGAATTTATTAGGAAAAAAAAACTTGTTTTAAAAGTATTATGCTGTTCACAGTGGGGCCCACCATTAAATATAAATACACTACACTGTTAAAAATCTTGTCCTAGTTTGAACTAAATTTTGGTGTTCAATAGCTGTTACTGTAAGATGGTGAAATTTTGAACCAATATTTGGAGCTCCTGATGAAGCATAGCCTTAAGAGTGCATTCGAAAAAACGCTTTTTCACCTTCAACAGCTCGAAATTTTCCGATACAATTTCAGACACATTTTCAAAAGTATATACATGAAACTTGCTGAGGGGATTCTTGAAGAGGCGTATAAGGTGCCGTGTGATGTTTTTTTTTACGCTCAATTCATTAGAATTTGATTTATAAACATTTACCTTCTCGGCATGACCCTTTTTTTCGTTCTCATATCTCTCGCTTCGGGAAAATCTGTTCAAAATGCCGTTTTTGATCGCTTTTTTTACAATATTTTTTACATTTATCAAAGAAGTGACAATCACGGCACCTTGTGTACTTTCTAAATAAGAGAATCTGCCAGTTTGATGCATTTGAGAGCAAAAGTGCATTCAAAAATAAATCTGAAAATAAGCAGTTTATTTCAATTCAAACTGCTTATTTTCGGATTTATTTTTACATTCATTTTTGTTCTCAAACACACTAAACTGGCCAATTCTCTTATTTAGAAAGCACACAAGGTGCCGTGATTGTAGATTTTTTGTTAAACGCAGAAAATATTGCCAAAAAAAAAAAAAAAAAAAAAAAAAATGCTATTAAAGTCAATGTTTTGAACCGAATTTTCCGAAGCGGGAGATCTGTGTAGGAAAAAAATGGTCATCCTGAAAAAGTAATTTTTTATAAATCGAATTTTAATGAATTGAGCGAAAAATGAAATCACACGGCACCTTATACATCGCTTCAAAAATCCCCTCAGCAAGTTTCATGTTTCTACTTTTAAAAATGAGTCTAAATTGTATCAGAAAATTTCGAGCTGCGGAGGGTGGAAAAATAATTTTTCGAATACATCCTTAATAGTTTGAGCGAGGGTGAAATAGGAAGCTTGAAATGTTGGTACGAGATTTTTTTATCTTATGGTGGTAGCTAATGAGCACCAAACTTTGGTTCAAACTAGAGAAAAAAATTTCACAGTGTGATGAGCATGTAACATAATTGTTGTCTATAATACGATACATTGCTGAAAAGATTAAAAGATATTTTATATATTTATTTATTTTATAAGCAATTAATTTGTCAGAAAAATCTCATTTCAGAAGTGTTAGGCTGTTTACAGTGTAGACTAATATTAAACACAAATACATTAATAATATACATAAAATATGTTTGTTGCATATATGATACAGCGCTCAAAAGATTAAAAGAAACTTTACATATTTATGTATTTTATAATAATAAATTTACCAGATTTTTTTTCTTCTTATAAAGCTTTTAAATCTAGAATGGCTATTTCAGTCTTTCTTGAGTTTGTTCTAAAATCCAAACTGGCTATTTCAGATAAATTTTTAAATTTATTTTTGCCTGCAAACACATGAAATTTTCAGGTGCTTGTATATTGAAAAACTATGTAATTGAACGGCTTTTTTATCTTTCCATAAAAAAATTAATATTAATAATTTTTGAGAAAGCTCTAACAGGTTGGCGTTTAAATATAATTCCCTAATGCGATATGGCGGGAAAAGAAAAAATCTACAGTTAAGGGTGTATTCGAAAAAACGCTTTTCCACCTTCAGCAGCTCGAAATTTTCCGATACAATTTCAGACATATTTTTAAAAGTAGAATCGTGAAACTTGCTGAGGGGATTCTTGAAGGGACGTATGAGGTGCCGAGTAAAGTCTTTTTACGCTCAACTCATTAGAATTTGATTTATAAGCAATTAACTTCTCTGGAAGACCCTTTTTTTCGTTCCCTTATCTCCCACTTCGGAAAAATCGGTTCAAATTGCCGTTTTCGATTGCTTTTTTTGCAATATTTTGTACACTTATCAAAGAATTGACCTTTACGGCACCTTGTGCACTTTCTAAATAAGAGAATCTGCGAGTTTCATGTGTTTCAGAGCAAAAATGAATTCAAAAATAAATCGGAAAACAAGCAGTTTGAATCGAAATACACCCTTAAGAGATATTAATTGTATGTAACTAAAGATGTGATCCATTTATCGCAAAACTATAAAAACTATTCAGTTTGAAATTATCTACAAGTATCATGCTTTTAACGTTTAAAAATGATTCTGTAAATACATTAGAAGGTTTCGCGTTATTAAGCGGGAAAAAATATTTTTAAACCATTATTATATTATATTATATTATATTATATTATATTATATTATATTATATTATATTATTTATTTTTTCGAGAGAAATTATTTATTGACTTATTGAAAATAAAGTCATTCTGAAATTTGAACTTTCGCACCCTTAAATAAATAAATTTTCAAATTCTTATGAGAAAAAAAGAAAAAAAAAATAGAGTTCTTTTGTTGTATTTGCCGTGCTTACAAATTATTTTATAAAGTAATTTTTGTAAAAAATAATCAGTTACTTTTGGAAAAACCACTATCATTTAATCGTAATAATTGCGATTATAAAAAACGAAATTATGAAACGAAATACGTAAAATAGAAATAGCCCAAAATCAGTCAAAGAGAGAAATTTTGTAACATTTTATCGCCAATTGTGGTAAACTCAGTGGTCAACCGGTTTCCATGACAACAAACTCTTCCATCCGTTTGATAGATGGAGAGCGCTCGAGATGTTCTCCCGAATAACATAATGGCACCATTCATCATATAGCCTTTGCATTTTGTCGTGTATTTAAAAGGCTTTGGGCCCATTTTTGGCCCCTCATCATTTTTCTTCCACCAGAGGTTACGCCCACATCGGGAACTTTGTCAAAAAGATATGGCTGACGTCTGGTGTCTGTCTTCGCGCCTTTTGTATACGTCATCACGAGCGGTCCTTTTGTACTGAAACACACAAGATGACACAATAATTATAAATGGATTAATCTTAACTTTACATTACATAGGAGCCCTTAAATATTTAATCATTTTTTTTCTTTTATAAAAATAATGGTAGACTGGATTTTTTAAATATAATAATAAGGTGAATTTGTAAACAGATATAGTTAAGTTTACAGTTAAAAAATAATAAATAAATAAAATTAAAGTAAAATTAAACAAATAAATAGTAGGTACAAACATAAACTAATTTATATCAGCATTTCATGGGCATTTCAACTTTTGAGGTTATTTTGTCATTTTTAATTTTTCTCGTTCGCTTAATGTTCCCTTAATAATGGCCCCTTTAATTCACGCATGTAAAAACAGAAAAAAAAATCAATAAAAAAAAATTTACGAGCTTTTACACTTTCTTTCTGTGATTATATTTCTGAACTGCATACATAACAAATCGGATATATTAAAACCTGGTGAAAGCCAGCTCTTTTCTTAGCACTCCCCTATATATCATTAATTAAGCCATTAATGTCTGACTGGTAATCTGAAACCTCCTTCAGCAGCATAATTTCTAGCTTCATAGTGCAAATGTTCATATGTTGCATGACGGAAACTCATATTTCGGAATTTTCTTTTTTTGTTCGGCTGAGGGCGTAACTGTAACTGTCACCGTAAAGAGTGAATTACAGTCACAATAATTCTCGTTGGAGAGTTTCTCCGAAAACACGCAATGGTGATTTATGAAATGTTTTGCTTTCTGGCACAGTAATTCGAATTAGACACCATTTAACTCGGATGAAAATTACAGTGCTTCAGTTAGAACTATATATATATATATATATATGAATGATGGATATTCCAAGTGTTGTTTCTTGTCCAGATCGATTGTAAGTCGAGTTAAAAGTTCCAGGATATGGCGTGAGAAGTTTGTTCAATAGGTTATCGAAATTAAAGGAAATATTTTCACGGAAATATTGCAATATTTCTAGATTTATGGCTACTGAAAACATGAGCAATCGCTTTGGTAATTGGGTGTTAACATAGAAGAGATACGGAATGCATATTAGCTTACAATGTTAAGAAAATTTATTGTATAAAGTTCGAATGTAAAATGAGTATGTTTCTTAAGCTTGTATTCCAATCCAAATTACTTATTTTCTGATTTAATTTTAAGTTCATTTTTGTTCTCAAACGCGTCAAAATTGGCAGATTATCTCAATTAGAAACCACACAATGTGCCGTGCTTGTCAATTTTTTGATATATGCAGAAAATATTGCAAAAAAGGCTGTTAAAGTCAACATTTTGAACCAAATTTTCCGAAACGGTAGATCTGGGAATGAAAAAAGGGTCATACTGAGAAAATAATTGTGAGATTCATTCGTAATTCATGAGAAAATAATTCTAATGAATTGAGCGAAAAATGAAAACACACGGCATTTTATACAACTCTTCAAGAATCACCTCAGCAAGTTTCATGTTTCTACTTTTAAAAATGAGTCTGAAATTGTATTAGAAAATTTCGTGCTGTTGAAATGGAAAAATCTTTTTTAATACACCCTTAATATATTATACTTATTAATAATAGTTATTAGTAAAGTATAATGTATTAAGGTATATATTGTTATATAATGTTAATTATTATTTAAGTACAGCAAAGCATTGATTATCTGATGTAATTGGTGACCGTAGATGTTCAGATAACCAATTAATTTCAAAAAATAAAAATAAAATACCAGAGTTATATGAATATAGTGAAACGAATAAGCAATCATAATAAAAAAAATAATGTATGATTTTTGCTCTATAATGTTTACAACAAGAAGTAAAACTGTCAAGGAATAAAATTATCAAAGAAATTTGCAGGAAATCAAAAGTACAAAACTGTAGGTTTAAATTTTAAGAAAAGAAGTCTAAATTTTCCTTTTGTTTTAGAGAAGACACCCTTTTTCTTGCTAATACATCTCTTATACACATTTTTTATGAAAGCTGTTGAACAGAATCACACTCTTCTTGTACCCACTTTAAGACTATCTCTAAGCAGCGAAAAGCGTTCGGTTAGCCGAAGTTCGGGTAATCAATGATCCACTTAATAACGATTCGTATTAATTCACCAATCGGTCTACATCCATAAGAATAATAAAATAATTACATTTTCTAACCAGAATAATTTTGAATAGTAGTGTTAATTATTCTTCAGTAAAAGTTGTTTTTTAGAACTGAAATACAAGGTGTGCACAGTGAAATATAAAATATATACAGTAAAACCTCCATAACGGACACTCCCGAATAACGGACACCTCTATTTAACGGACAGTTTTACAATTCCCACTCCCAAAACCTAAAATTTTGTATGTTTAACCTCTGAATAACGGACATTCCGAATAGCGGACACTTTTTTCAGCGATAAAGATTGAAAAAATATTTTTTAACGAGAAAAAGAATGAAAAAAAAAGTAAAAAGGCCTATCAGGATATTGTATCACAAATTTTGTGATAACAGATAAATTTAGAGGTGGGCTGGAGAAAATCCCTCTCTCCTCATGTTCAGTGCTGAATTCAGGAGATTGCTCGGGAAGGACATCTCTTAACCCTTTAACGTTCATTGGTTTCGCCACGAAACCACAAAATTTTAATTCCGATACGCAACACTGACACCGGTATTTTTATCTAAAAATATCCCTTTTATTTTGTATGTGAAAAATTACGTTTTCTTATTTAGAAATATATTTGTTCTTAATTACCGGTGTCAGTCATTTATTTCGACATCTTAGCAATGAAAATGCTATGATCGTTAAAGGATTAAAGCTATGAAATATTCCCCCGAAAAATTTTGAGATTTTATGCTTTGAATGGTCAAAAAGTGCAATCCTCTCACCCCGCCTGTAATTCTATAACATCCAATAATGTCACATTGAAAAATAAATTGCATATAATAGTGAGTAAAAGTAAACTTTTGCAACCGATATTTTTCATACGAATGTAATAAACAATGGATAAAGGTGAGCACAATTTTATTTCAGTTTTAATGCTAAAAAAATAATTTTAATTTTTGATTAATCGTATAACAGAGGTTTTAGGACACGTAAAAGTCAATTAAAAAACAATAATGAAACACTAAACATTTCGTAGAGATTTTTGAACCTCTGAGGATTTCCCAATAGCGGACACCTCCGAAAAGCGGACAATTTCTGCGTTCCCGAGGTGTCCGTTATTTAGAGGTTTTACTGTATATATTTCAAATCGATAGAAAAAAAATCTATCAATTTTGGTAACAGAGAAAAACCTTCTTTGATTTATGGAAAATATCAGTAATTTTTCATTAAAAGTTTTGGTACTTACGTATTAAAGCCACCGCAGCAGAAGTTGCGCTAATGCGTCAATAAAGAGCAATCTTGTTGTTCGCACGCGCACAAAAAATGGCGCCAAAAATGAAAAAAAAAACTAAAACACTAAAAAAGGGCGCAAAAATCAACAAACAACATGGCAACGAGGAATCCAAAAGATAATTGCGTGTGCGTGCGAACAACAGCTTTTAAAGAGACAACAGCTTTAAAAAAATTGCTTTTTATTGGTGCATTAGCGCAATTTCTGCTGCGGTGGCGTAAATACGTAAGTACCAAAGTTTTTTCTGTAAAAATGGAAAAATTCATGTTTTCTACAGTTAAAAACTGGGTTTTTTTAAGAATTTTTTTTTTTTTTTTTTTTTTTTGTAAAAAATACAAATTTTTTGAATGAAAATAACAAATTTTCTATAGCAAAGGTATTAAATTCCAGGACTGTAGCTATATATTATTAGAATTGAAAATTTCTTGGTGGGTTAACAATAGTATTTGAATGGTCACATACATGCGAACAGTATCTGCACTGCGTGTCATTCTCATTTCAATTTCTAGTTTTGAAACACGCAAATGTTCACTGTCAAAGCATTGTTGTAGAACTGAAAATAATTGAGCAGAAAATAAGCATAGATTTTTGTTCCAAACTAGGCAAATGATCTAGCGAAACATCTTAAATGTTACAGCAATATTACAGTACAGTGCATTATTACATTGCATGCTTTTGCACGACAAAGCTTTCCCGAACATTGCCTTGTGATGTATTATGTTCTTTTCATGCCAAACATGTCATCGTGCAATTAATCTAGCCTCTATATACTCCTAATCTAGCACTTTCAGACTATTTCCTGTTTTTCAAACCGTAAACATCACTAAAGGGAACACAATCTTTAGATATTGATAACATCACAGAAAACTTGGCGTCCGAAATTAATAGGATTTCAAAATATGACTTTTTAAGCTGGTTCGATCAATTATTAAGCCAAGCACAAAATGGATTACGTCAGACGGAATTTACTTCGCAACATATAAACAACTGTGTACTGTGTTATGTAAAACAATTACTGTAAAACCGTCTACAAAAGTGTATTACTTGCGACGGAAAGTAATTCGAAATACATTAAACTGTTATGTATTTTACATTCATACTTCAAAAGTTATTTCACAAATTTCGGAAATTAATAGCCACACCTTGTATAAATTAGTTAAAAAAAATATCATATTTAACGAAATGTCACTTTATTATAAAACTTTTAATTTTACTTCTATTTCTTCGACATGAAATGTCACTTAATTATAAAACTCTTAAATTTACTTCTGTTTCTTTGACATTTTAAAATTAATCTTTCAGTATTATTTAGATTAATTTTTTTAGAGCAATATTTCATTTAATGTGCTAACTTGCATTATAAATAAAGTAATTTTTTTGGCGTTATCAAAAAACTGTTGTAAGAGTTTCTTGAAGATGCTATTTTCCAATTAAAATTATCTTGCCTCGAAATTTAGCGCATATAAAATATCATATGCATATATATTACGTTAATATCTTAATCCTTTACAACGTTGTTGCAAGGCATTTACAGCTTTGTTTCAATGTTTAACTATTCAAGCAATAAAAAACGGCCTTGTGAAAATGAAATTTATTATGAAGTTGCATTGATAATGTAAGTCAAAGGTTCTTGGTTCGAATCCCGGCTTCGCTATTTTTTCACCCTGTTGGCAAAAGGGAATTTGTATGATAATTTTACCAATGATTATCCTTAAGTTTAATAACAACAAACGTTATTTTTTAATTATTTTTGTAGTTTCTGTTTCCATTGTATTTAAAAAATTATAATGCCAAAATGACTTACATAAAAAAGAAACAAACAAACAAACAAAACAAAACAAAACAAAAACAATAAATTAATAGCTCTTTATTTTAAATAGTATTTAAAAAAATATATATTTTATTTATGAAAATTTCATTTGCGCAATAAAAAGTTAACTTCTTTCAATGTCGAGGAAAAAAAAAAAAAAGAATCGAAATACAAATATTAACTGGCTATTTTTTGCTCTTTGGAAAAATACTGTAACTACATTTAAAAAAAAGCCAAATTTATGATAATATAGCTAATAACCTCTTTCGAATTATACATATTTTCGATAAGCGTCCATCTTTAGACAGCCCAGAAACCAACAGAGTTTCGAGATTTAAAGAAGAATATATAAAAACTTAGTTTCTTTTGATACCACTGATTTTAGAAAACGTTTCTGTGTTGTTTCTCACAATGCATCAACCAGTTTTAACAATCTGGAATACATGTTTTTCAGATGCTATCAAATCTCAGGTAAACATTTTCCTATTAAATAAATATGTTTTATAGTAAAATATGATGCATTAATATTATCTTTTTCTTTACATTCTCATGTATGATCATACATAAAAGTATAAAAATAAAATTTAATGTTAATACTGTTGAACGTGTAAAATATACTTTTATGTATGATCATACATGAGAATGTAAAGAAAAAGATAATATTAATGCATGGAAGTATGAATGTACTCTCATGTATATTTATACATGAAAGTATAAAAATAAAATTTAATGTTAATACTGTTGAACGTGTAAAATATACTTTCATGTATAAATATACATGCGAGCACATTCATACTTCCATGAGAATTGTGTTCCTGTATGCTTCAAAATTCAGCTTTGCAGCTGAAAATCATCCAAGAATATACGTAGTATGTAATAATTAATTTTTTAATTAATTTTAAGCTGTGAAACTACTCTCAAAATTATTGGATGCATTAAATATCCAATATATGTAATATTCCAAAGCCTAATGGAAACTGTCCAATGCGTAATACTAGAAATTTCATATATATATTTCACGAATTATAAAATTCCAGTTGTTATGTCTTATGTGATTTATGTCTGAAAACAAATGCTGATCTAAAACTATTTAACCACAGAATTTCTTATTCTGATTATTAGTTTTATTTTGGAGAAAACTGGAAAAGAAGAAAAAAGTACGAATCATATTTCTCAATATTTCTATATTTAAGAAATGCAGAATGAAATGTTTAAAAATGTCTTAAATTTTTGATAAAGATTTTTGGAAAAAGTTAATCCTACTTGTATATATGACTACGAACTGTTGCGTGTACTACCATGAACTGTTGCATTTTAATATAAATAACAAACAAAATATCCTTTTGACACATTTGAAAAAAATTTAGAGGTATGAAAAGAAATGTACAATTAAAGCAATTTGAATTTGTGTTTTACAGCAACTCGAAATTTTTAGAAACAATTTAGATTTTGTTAGTAATAAAAATGATTTATTCAATTAAACAATAATCAAACAATTTCTTAATTTATTTCTTAATTTATTTTTGGGTTAAAATACTCAATAATATCACAAGATCATGTTAAGACTTAGGTGTTTTTGATCAAGATTATGAGAAAAACATTTTACTGTATGAACCTTTTGGTTTCCGTACAGTAATTTATAATCATTTAGTTTGAAAAGAAATGCATACTAGCAATAAGCATAAATTCTCTCTCTCTTTTTTTTTTAGATGTGTTTTTATAACAAGTCAATTACTCTATCTGTTAAACATTAAGAACTTTACTTATTTAATATTATTGAAAAAGGCTAATGATATACATTTTGTTCGAAAATTAATTTGTTTTTATGCTTTTTTAAATTATTTTTGGACGAATCATAAATAATGCATGCTGAAAAAAATTATGTCTAAGAATTTAAGTATTCGCTTTCATTAAATATGTTTATGTCAATGAGATAATACATTTTTCTTCTCATAATATTTTGGCTTCAGAAGAGAATTAGCGAACAGAGAATATTTATAATAAAAATTCCGAAAGTAAAAAGCCCATTTATCTTTTATTTGGATATTTTATAAATAATGGCTGATGAAAGCCCTTCGCAAAGAACAAAAACTGAAGCAGAAAAAAATGAAAAGAATTTTTCAAGGAACGACTGCGACACCATTGAAGGATGCGCTTGCACAACTCATACGCTAACATGCAGATAACACATGGTAGAGAGAAAAAATCATTATTAAATCGCCTTATTTGGATAAATACTACAATTTAAAATGAATGTTTTATCTTATACTGCATATTAAACTTTTATAATATTGTCTTTTACTAAAAATATAATGTGAACTTTAAACTTCAATACTTCCTTGTTTACTTTTAAAATAATCATAAATAATCCAGATGTTAAAAGTTCAAAATATACATTTTATTTAACTTTCCAATTATTTCCTACTTACATTCACAGCATTTATCAGGGAAAAAAAATCATCAACTGCCTCCCTATTCATTCAGATGTTTCTCTTTGTTAAAGCTGGAGATAAATATGAAAAAAGTCCAAGCATCTATCATTGATTTTGCATAATTATGTTGCACTAATTTAGGAATGACATTGGTTTAGATAAACAAGATCACTATTTTGAGTCATTGAATATTCGTTTACATTTATGTGTATTTTCGTATAGTTGATGTATTATGACACGTATAACGGAAACCTGAACAAATATAAATTTATTATTTCACAATATATACCGCTTTACATTAAAACTTGTTTTTTATTTTTATTTTTATTTTTATTTATTTATTTATTTATTTATTTATTTGTAAACAAGAAGACTGTGCAAATATAATTTCAATATAGTCCGCTATATGTGCGGAGTATACACCATTGCTCCTGTGATGAATGTAATCATAAGTTTCATATAGCGTGCTTACTTATCTTATTTTACTCTGCTACTTGGCGACCAAGGTTGGACACCACACATGGTATGCAAGACATGCACCGAGTATCTGCGCCAGTCGACCAAGGGCAAGAAAACTTCTTTGAATTTTGGGATTCCCATGGTTTGGTGGAAGCTGACAAATATGGCACTGATGCTGACTGCTACTTTTGCTTGATTAATGTTATTGGAATCAACAGAAAGAACCGGAACACCTCAAATCGGTATCGGCAAGTCGTGCTACAGCTTATTGTGATGAAATTTGAAACTGGTCTTTAGAGAACTTCCTGGCATTATTAACAAAACTTACTCCTGTGTTCAAGAAAGCGAAGAAGAATGTTTAGATGCTAATTATGATGTTTCAATTCCTTTTTTTTCAACAAATATAAATGATGTAGTTTACGATCTCAGTTTGTCAAAAATCTCTGCTAAATTCTTGGCATCAAGATTGAAAAAAAAAACCTCCTATCTCGCAGTGTGCGCATCATTTTCGGCCGCAACAGACATAAAAAATTCCTGTATTTTTCTCAGACGAGAAGTACTTTATTCACTTTACAAATATTGATGAGTTTGAAGCGGTGAAGACATGTCAGAGAAAAGTCGTTATGATCAGCATGAGAAATTAATTTGTGTAGATCTGAAGATGGCGTAATATGCTCTGACAGCAGTCATGGTAACCAAGTACCCATGCTTTCTGGTCACGCGAAACAGTAGAGGCAGATCTTAAAAGAAGAATAGCGTATACGGAAAGAATCGCTATCTGGTACATCAACAACAACCCTTTTGTGAGCAGAGCTATACATCAAACTTAGCTTGATGAAACAATCCACGGAAGTTCTGGACATGAATGATGGATGCTTTATTTACTTAGAAAAAAATTAACCCATGAGAAGTTGATAGCTGGTATCTTCCATGATCCTCCGTTCCGTACGCTTACCCGAGATCCACAATTCAAAAACTATGAAAATTGGAAGCATGGAAAGCTTTTGTAATGGTGGTCGAGAACTATCTGGGTAACAAAAAAGCGATGACCTACGTAGAAATTGTTACCACCACGCTTATTGCTCTCAGGAATCTTAAATGCAACATGAGTAAAAAAATGAATATTTTTGAGAATGCAAGATTGAGCAGGAGGGAAATTCCATTAAGGCATCAAAGAGATGGTGACCAGGTATATGGGACACTGGAATGAAGTCATGATGACAGATTATTGCTGGATTTTGATGAAAGATAGCCTTGCTGCTGAACATTATATTGTTCCAGGAAACTTAAAATTAAGTCTGAATTTCGAGCAATGATGGCCTAACATGCAACTGACGTGTGTTTAGTGGTCAAGTAGCGATATTTGATATACAATGTACGCTGTTAAATTGTGTTTAAAAATTTAATAATAAGTTGTGTTTTATATGAAAAAAATATTTTCCTCTGAAAAACCGAATTTGGAGAAGAAATATTAAAATAATCCAGAGATCATGTCAGATAAATTCAATAATTTTAGTTTAATGATCGCAGCTCTTAGAAATCGATTAGGCAGAAAAATCTGAAATGGTGAAGAAAAACGAGTGTCATATTCGAATTCAGGAGTATAAAAATGTTCTAAACTAGTCCAAAACCTTAAACAATTTTGAAAAAATATTTTTTTTTTTTTGCAATTCAGTGATCCTTAGGATGTTGACAGATGTAGTACTTCAGATTAAAACATATGTAGTAGAGGAAAAAATTATAAGGGGTTTACATTTTTGACATTTTAGTATATTTAGTTGAATAATATCATGATGATTAATTAAAAAATGCAAATGCATACGAAGATTGTTTCTAAAAAAGAATACATATTTCAGATGAATACTGAAAGGAATGTATGAATTGAGCATAAAAATTTCAAAATATTGTGTGATGTTGTGTTGTAACATACTTCATGGACTTTACGAAGAATTTTTACGGAATCTCTGATAATGAAGGTATAGCAATTGCAAGCTGGATATATCGTTCCCCAACAAGAAAAGTGATACATTTCGACAAAGGTAAATTTTACAGGAGAAGCAAACGAAAATTTGTATAGTTTTACTGTAACATGAAATTATAACACTTAGATCTCCATACAGGAATAAAAATATGCATAAAAACATAAAATATTTTAAAATAAATACATCCAACGAGGTTTGAAGGATTGGATAAATTTATTTTCCCCACACAATCCATTCTTTTTCTGCTGTTACGAATGGACAAATAGCGTAAGAAAGCGATTTTCCGTTTACCTATACTTATGCGTGTAGAAAGACACAACTATGACAGTTCTTTTCGGAGAAACAAAATACAAATTGAATTTTTGCGAGATGTGTCACTTTTCTAGAAGGGGGAGAGATATATTCTTTGCTTGGTCAACATCTGTTATTATTTTCCGTTTGTAATTTCAACGTGACAGAGGTGTAGATTAGTGACATATTTCCATTTCGTTCTGTATCTGCGAAATGTTCGCAGTCCTTTTTCCTAATTACTGCATTCTGTATGTTATTGATATACTTAATAATTTTTTTTTCTCGAAGTCCCGCCCATTGTTTTCCAGAATGCAGTCATTGGGAAAAGGGACTACGAACATCTTCGCAGATACAGAAAGATATAAAAATATAGAGTAAAGTATTCGTACGGAACTGTGCAACTAACGCAAGAGATTTTCAGTGTGCTGTTGGTCCACTGTTTTTAGCGTCAATGACACGGTTACTGTAGAATATTCATAAGGGATGAGTGCTTCACATTTTATCGCCAATATGCCTGTTTCTTGTGCAAGCTCTTGACTTTACTGCATATACAGCGCCATAAATCGGTTTCGTTTTAAGTTTTTTAAAACTTGCCTAAAACATTTCCATTACTTTAGCAGCATATTGGCGAAATTTCAGGTCATTTGGATCAGTGGTTCTTTTGTTACAGGGTTTTACTTTCACAACTTAGGAAAAAAACTGTATATTCAATATTGTAGATGTTAGTTTGTATTAGTTTATAATGGTTTTGTATATATTTAGTGTTATTTATTCATATTGTAGTTAGTTAAATAAATGATAAAAGTTATAAAACACATAAGTTTTTTTCGTGAGTTTTATTAAACATAAATTCTCCGCATTTTAAGAATATATTTTAAAAGATTTTATTTAATCATAAAATAAAAACAACTATTATAAACAAGCTAGTAACAACTATAATGAGAGAGCAGTAATTAATATATAAATGACACATCACTGACAACGCAACACTTTTTTACGTAACAATGACACGATAACAATTTGTATCTTTTGACTGCAACACTCGCAATACAAATATTTTGTGGGCCGCAAGAACAAAAGATAATTTTTCTCCCGCGGTGAAAAGCGAATGGCTACATGACGCGTCACAGAAAAGAGATAAGATTTATCGTTGTCTAACACTAAGGCCTCAACTCTATCCATGAGATAGAACGGTCTACAAATTACTTCATCCATCACTGGTACATCGGTCTTTTCCTTGAAAAATATTCGCATTTTTTTTCCAGTTTTTTTATTTTTCTTTCTTTGTGTAAGACTTTCATCAGCTATTAGTTATAAAATATCCGAGTAAAAGATAAATGGTCATTTTACTTTCGTAATTTATTGCAGTTATCCTCCGTTCGCCAAAGTCTCTTTAGAAGCCAAGATATATTCGATGAAGAAAGATATATTATCCCATTGACATGAACATATTTGTTAAAAGGAAACGCTTGAATTTTTCAATATATTTTGTGTCTGAACCATTCAAAAATAATTTTAAATATGCGCAAAAAATAAATAAATAAATAAATAAAACATAAAAATATTTTCCAAAGAAAGTATGCGTCATAATATTGTCACTTACTCAGAGCCACCAAGATTTTCTAATCAGAATTAACATAATCTGTATTAATTTCTATTATAACAATTAATACTATAAATATACTATTATCGGTAATTTTAATTTATTTCTTACTATTAATAACTATTTTTATTAATTAATGTTTATACGAGTACGAGTGTACATATAATACGTACATGGGTACAGTTTCTCGATGCTTATAATACCGCTAAGGCAATTATACATATATAGCAATCTTTGTCTTATTTAATATCAAAGTTTCTGAGTTAAACAAAGAAAATATTTGTTGTCGAAAATAGTGGTACTCAAAAATCTAGTATATTGGTAGTTCTGTATATTTGTTATTGTTATGGTTATCAATTCCAAAGTTTTATCACAAATGAAAGGCTAAGATTTTACATATTAAATAAAGCCGGTATAATTGAGGGTAAACCCCTTTTTGTAACTGTAACACTTCTTTGATAGACTATTGAATAATGAGTAGAATTAATCCGGTCAGAACTATTTTCTATAACTGTATTTATATTCGACAATAAAAAGACATGTTGAACACTGATTGGTTGATTTTGATTTTATGGAACTGTTGCAAATTCCCCTCGGACTAAAGGATTAGTCCGGTAGCGTATGAGAAGAAATTTACCCACTGAATCAATTTAAGTGATTAAATAATATTTATTTACAAAAAGTCTTATTTAAATTATAAAATTATTCAGTCGTACATTTTTTTCAGGGGTGAGTTCTGAGTCTTGTGCGAATGTTCCCGGAACACAGGAAGTTTTCAAATTGTAGTCTTACGGTCTATAGATTCACCAATTCACGTGGTCATATGCACAAAGGTCTCCGTGGACCTCGAAGAATTTTCATTCCTTCCCTCCTCCTAGTTCGAGGAAATTCTTTCTCCAGAATCTCACTGGACTGCCTGTCTGGTCCCAGGCCTTTCCACCACACACAACCAAAAATTCTCTTTTCTCGTGTCCTCCCTTGAAAAGCAACATGAATAAGGAGGGACCCTCTAGAACCTATTAGAGCATCTCCACATGATGTCAGCCTTAACGTCTTCTATAATTGGTCACCTGAAAATGCTGAGGTCACATACAAACTACCGTGAGAAAAACCAACACCTGTCGGGTTTCAACATGAAAGCATTCCGCGGAACCTTTAGACAAATTCTGAGAAAGATATTTGCTGTCTAAACCAAAGTGCTCTCTTGTCAACGAAAAAACTTCAACTTGGACGGCCTTTTATATCTAAGAAACAACATAATGACAAGCTCCCACGTAGGCAATTCAATCTGTAAAGTTCAATTCTTTACAACTAATCTATCCATCGAGATTGGAGATCAAAACTGGAATAAGATTTAAAAAATAAGATAGATAAATAAATGCTAACTTTTAATTTTCGAAAAGTAAAATAGTAAAAGATAAATAAATAAAAAATCTAAAATTGTAAATAAATAAATTAAATAATAAAATAAAATAAATTGATTTGTACAAAAATAAGCCCGATCTTGAATGACGATATGACTGATGCGTATGCTTATACTATCACTTTCAGAACTGATAAAATAATATAATGGAATACACAGGAATGACAAAAAGAAAATTCAGGGAAAGAGTCAAAGACCATAAAGTGGATATTAAATGTTATTACTAATCTACATCTCTGCCACGTTAAAATTACAAACGGAAAACAATAGCAGATGTTGACCAAGCAAAGAATATATCTCTCACCCGCTAGAAAAGTGACACATCTCGCAAAAATTCAATTTATATTTTTTTCCCCGAATAGTACTCTCATAAGTGTGTCTTTCTACACAAAGATTTTCATAAGTGTAGGTAAACGGAAAATTGCTTTATTACGCTATTTGTCTATTAGTGACAGCGGAAGAGGAATGGATTCTGTGGGAAAGTGGAATTTCAAGTGGAAGAAATTATAAAAGAATCAATTTAGCATCTGTTTTCAGCTAAGGTTAACGTTACGCTACAGTGGATTCCCAGATCAGAATGGTTCGTCCCGGAACCGTTTTCACACTTTCCTCAAGTCGTAAAACTATGAAATTTTCTTTTGCTTTTCATGTGAAATTTACTTTTTGTCGAAATGTATCACTTTTCTTGTTGGGAATCGATATATGCAACTTGTAATTGCTATTAATTCATTATCAGAGATTCCGTAAAAATTCTAGGTAAAGTTCATGAAATATGCTACGACACAACATCACACAATATTCGAGATATAAGTTAAATATACTAAAATACCACAAATGTAAACATCTTATAATTTTTTCCTCTACTAGGGTAGATGTGCCAGTAATGGGCAACCTCGCGCTTTTTGATTTATAAAAAAATAATAAATAATAGTTAAACTTTTATTATTTTTTTCTGAACTCCACCTTGCATGCTTTATAAGCTGGATTATTTTTTTACAATTTCCGTCAAAACAATTAGGAAGCAGAAAATAAAGTTTCGCAGTTTTTCTGTTTTTCACTGAAAATCTTAATGAACATGCTAAGAGCTGACTTTACTTACTTAGTTTATATCTTTTTTATTTTTCCATAAAAAGGAAATGTTTTTGTTTGGTTAGCAATATAAAACATTGAATTTAATATACCAATGGCCAATTACAAAATTTTATTTATTTTTAAGATTTTAGGAGGGGTGGTACATTACTGGATTGCTTTTTTCGTGATTTTCCAGTAATGGACCACCCAAGTGACGAATACAAAAAGTGTAATTTCAGTAGAGATAAAATATTTTGATTTAACTAAAAAGCTAAATAATCAAATTTAATACTTAAATTTTACTTATTAGAATTTAATAAAGGCAATTTCTTTATAAATAGTTGTTTTTAAAAAATCATCCAAAATTGGTACAAAAAACAAGCAGAACATTTTACAAAATCTAGATGTGCCGTTACAAATGAAGTTGTTTTAAGTTGGTTCAGAAATGTAAAATCATATTTTGAAGAAGATATTATTAATATTTTCTTCCGAATTCTAAAGCATAGAGAGAGAATTTTCAATGGAGTTAAAACTGGGTTTCTTTTGTGCTCTTAAGGGTGTATTTCGATTCAAACTGCTTGTTTTCCGATTTATTTTTGAATTCACTTTTGCTCTCAAACACATGAAACTCGAAGATTCTCTTATTTAGAAAGTGCACAAGGTGCCGTAAAGGTCAATTCTTTGATAAGTGCACAAAATATTGCAAAAAAAAAAAGCAATCAAAAACGGCAATTTGAACTGATTTTTCCGAAGTGGGAGATAAGGGAACGAAAAAAAGGGTCTTCTAGAGAAGTTAATTGCTTATAAATCAAATTCTAATGAATTGAGCATAAAAAGACTTTACTCGGCACCTCATACGTCCTTTCAAGAATCCCCTCAGCAAGTTTCATGATTCTACTTTTAAAAATATGTCTGAAATTGTATCGGAAAATTTCGAGCTGGTGAAGGTGGAAAAGCGTTTTTTCGAATACACCCTTAAAACCGGGAAAATTTTGGGGCCAAAATCAGTTATAGATGCGTATTATGCAGTTCCGAATAACGAAAAAGAACAAATCACTGTTATGGGATGTTTTTCAGCAAATAGTGAGATTGTTTCATTGATGATAATATATCCATATAAGCATCTCTAATGCGAAATTGTGGAATCAATCTGTGCCAAATTGATGGGCTATATGATTGTCTGAAAATGGTTAGATAGTGCAAGAACATTTATTATTTTAAATGCATTCTAAAATCCCATATTGAATAGTTTGGACTATCGGAAAGGGATGATAAAATTGAAGATTTGTTATTTATATTTCATATTTGCACAGCATATCATTTATATAATGATATGAATGAAGACTGGAGACTTTTTTAATTCCTTATTTTATCTAAACTTGATTTCAGTAAAACATTGTCTTTATCTTATAAATCCTTTAAATTTAAATATTTTGTTGTATTTCTTTACAATATAAATCCTTTAATGTTAGTTAATAATAAACAGTTAATAATATCATTAATATTTTGTTTTATATCCACATTATAAATCCTTGATTATAATAAATTCATAACTTAAATTTAAATATTTTGTTTTATGTTTTTTCATTATAAATCCTTTACTGTAATGAATTTCTAACTTAAGTTTTAATATTTTGTTTTATTAGTATGCTTTCATTAAGTTCTGGAGCAAAATTAATTGAAAAAATCATTATCTGTTTTTTTTTTTTTTTTTGTAGGGTGGCCCATTACTGGAACATAGGCGGTCCATTACTGGAACACTGGTGGTCCATTACTGGGCTTTTGGGTGTTGAGACATATTTCTATTATTTAAAATTAAATTTTTATTTTTATTGGGAAATGTAACTATGGGATTAGTTAAATATTGCTGAAAGATTAATATAATATGAAAAAAATTGGAATACAATAATTATAACTATTAATAAAAAATTATTTTTTAGAGAAATTCCTTAAGGGGGTCCATTACTGGCACATCTACCCTATATACGTTTTAATCTGAAGTACTACATCCGTCAACACCCAAAAAATCACTGAATTTAAAAAAAAAAAAAAAAAAAAAAAAAAAAAAAAATCTTAGGTATTGATTCTTTTCATATACGCTATCCTTCTTTTAAGATCTGTCTCTACTGTTTCGCATGAACAGAAAACATGAATACTTGGTTACCATGACTGTCGTCAAAGTATGTTACACCATCTTTAGATCTTCACAAAATTAATCTCTCATGCTGATCATAACGAATTTTTTCTGATTACAGCGTCTTTACCGCATTAAACTCACCAATGATTGTAAAGTGTATAAAGTGCTTCTCTTCTGAGAAAAATTGAGGAATTTTTTTATGTCTGTCACGACAGAACGTGATGGGCACGCTGTGAGAAAGGAGGTTTTTTTCTTTCAATCTTCATGCCAAGAGTTCAGCAGAGATTTTTAAGAAACTTAGATCGTGAACTATATCATTGATATTTGTTGAGAAAAGGGAATTGGAGCATCATAATTAAAAACATCTAAATATTAGTCTTCGCGTTCTTATACACAGGATGAAGCTTTGTTAATAATGCCAGGAAGTTCATCTCCAAAGACTAGTTTGGAATTTCTCCACAATAATCTGTAAGACGACTTGCCGATGCAAGATCAATATATGTACGGTGCTCCTATTCTTTCTGTTGTTAGTCATACCAATCACGCAGAAGTAACAATCAGTGCAATGATTGGTCAGCTTTCTCCAAACCAAGGGAATTCCAAAATTTAAAGAAGTTTTCTTGCCCTTGGTGTAGTGACGCAGATACTCGGTGCATGTCTTGCATACCATGTGTGGTGTCCAACCTTGGTCGCCAAGTGATATACTAAAATAAGATATGTAAGCACGCTATATGATACTTAAGATTGCATTCATCATAGGAACAATAGTTTATTCTCTGAATATATAGTGAACTAAATCAAAATTATTTTTGCACAGTCTTCTTACCTACAAAAAAAAAAAAAAAAAAAAAAAAAAAAATAATAATAATAATAATAATAATAATATAAAGTAGCATAAATTACGAAATAATAAATTTATATTTGCTCAAGTTACTGCTATACATCATACATCACCGTACCACAATACATCAATAATACGAAAATACACATGAATATAGACGAAAATTCAATAACTCAAAATATTGATCTTGCTTACCAAAACGAATGTCCATTTCTGAATTCAATGCAACATAATTAAAATAAATCAGTAAAAAAATACTTGGACCATTTTTTTATTTGTTGTCCAGTTCAAACGAGGAGATACACTTGAATTTATAGGACGGCAGTTGATAAAAGGGGGGGGGGGCTGCGAATGTAAGTAGGAAATTACTGTGCGGTTTAATAAAACGTATATTTTGAATTTTTAACATACGGTTTGTTTATGATAATTTTTAAAGGAAACGATGAAATGTTAAATTTTAAAGTTCGTATTATATTTTTAGTAAAATAAAATATTATAAAAGGGAAATATGCTGTCAAAGATAAAACATTCATTTTAAATTATAGTATTTATCCGAATGGGGCGATTTGATAACGATTTTTTCCTCTATCATGTGTTATATGCATGGTAGCGTATGAGTTGTGCAAGCGTACCTATGAATGGGGCATCAGTCATCAGTCATTCATTGAAATTTGTCTTCTATTTTTCTGCTCCAGTTTTTGTTTTCTTTGTGCAAGACTTTCATCAGACATTACTTATAAAGTGTCCAAATAAAAGATAAATGGACCTTTTACATTCGGATTTTTTATTATTTATATTATTTATTACATATCGGATTTTTTATTTCCCGTTCGCTAATTCTCTTCTGAAGCCAAAATATTAAGTGAAGAAAAATACATTATCTCATTGACATAGACATATTTAATGAAAGCGAATACTTAAATTCTTAGACACGACATTTTTTTCTGAATGCATTATCTTTATCTCATTTGAAAATAATTTTTAAAAAGCACAAAAGAAATTAATTTGCAAGCAGAATGTATGTTAGTGTTTTTTTTTTTTTTTTTTTTTTTTTTTTTTTTTTATAATTAATGTTTTTAACGTTTATAATAATTGAAGTACTTGTTAAATAAAAACACTCTTAATTTTTTTCTATCCAAAATTTTTGAGAATTTGTGCTCATTGTTATTCCTCTCTTTTCAAACCAATTGATTATAAATTACTTTCTTGAGACCAAAAGATTCATACAATAAAATGTTTTTCTCAAGATCTTGTTCAAAAACTTAAATAAACTCAAAAGTCTTAAGGGTGTATTCGAAAAAACGCTTTTTCATCTTCAACAGCTCGAAATTTTCCGATACAATTTCAAACACATTTTAAAACGTACAAACATGAAATTTGCTGAGAGGATTCTTGAAGGGACGTATGAGGTGCCGAGTGATGTTTTTTTGCGCTCAATTCATTAGAATTTGAGTTATAAACAATTATCTTCTCAGTATGACCCCTTTTTTCGTTCTCAAATCTCCCGCTTGGGAAAAATCGGTTCGAAATGCCGTTTTTGATTGCTTTTTTTGCAATATTTTCTGCACTTATCAAAGAATCGACAATTACGGCACCTTGTGTACTTTCCAAATAAGAGATTTTGAAAGTTTGGTGTATTTGAGAGCAATAATGAGTTCAAAAATAAATCGGAAAATAGGCAGCTTGAATCGAAATACACCCTTAAATTAATATTGTGGTATCATTGAGTGTTTCAGTTCAAAAATAAATAGATAAAGACTTTCCTTGATTATTGTTTAAATAAATAAGTCACTCTAAATTATTTCTAAAAATTTCGAATTGCTGTAAAACAAAAATTCAAATTGCATTAATATTTTCTTTAATTATCACATTAATTGCTTTAATTTTCACATTGTTTTTCACACCTCTAAATTTTTTCAATTGTGTCAAAAAGGTATTTTGTTCGTTATTTATATTAAAGTGTACATACAACAGTATGTAGTCATATATACAATTTGGATTAACTTTTTCCAAAAATCTTTATGGAAAATTTAAGCCATTTTTAAACATTTCATTTTGCATTTTTAATACAAATATATTGAGAAATATGCTTAGTAACTTGCTTAGCACTTTCTCCAAAATAAAATTAATAATCAGAATTCGAAATTCTCCAATTAAATAGTTATAGATCAGTATTTTTTTAGACATAGATCACATAACTGAAATTTTATAAATATTTGAAAAGTATATGTAATTTCTAGTATTACACCTTGGTCAGAAAATTTAATGCGTTCAATAATTTTAAGTGAAAATTTTACTGCTCAAAATTAATTGAAAAATTAATTAGAATTATATATTATTTTATGGTTTTCAGCTGCAATATGATTTACATGCATATATGCGCATAATTCTCATGGAATTGTGAACGTTAGTCATATGTATTCATACATGAGGGCATTTTCTATATGTTCAACAATATTAACATCAACTTTTAATTTGATAATTTCATGTATGTCCATACATCAAAATATATAAAAAGTAATGTTAATGTATCATATTATACTGTAAAACATATTTGTTAAACAGGAAAATGTTTATTGAGATTTGGTAGCATCCGAAAAACGTATATTCCGGATTGAGAAACTATTCAACACTTTTAAATAATAAATTAATCATTGCACATAAATTTTTCATACAATACCGCCCTACTCTGTACTCTAATATAATATCTACCCAATCATCTATCCTAATATATACGTATCTATATTATTTTAAATTTTTATTTTATATTATAAACTTTTTTAGACATTTTTTAGCTTTTATTATATAAATAATACAAATACATAACATCAAAACAAATGAAAAATCGACTATCTATACTACTAAAAAAAGTTTCACACGGTCTGTTTATGTGTTTGTGTGTGTCTGCGATAACTATCAAAATCTATGGCACAAACGAGGTTGAAATTGTTCTTGGAAAGATAGATAAAGGACTCTCTTAAGGCACTTGAGTTTCAGAAACTTCAAATTTTAAAATTAGTTGAAAAATTTGAAATATGAACGTTAATAATTAAGTTGCGTCTATTAGAGATTAACAGTCGCAACTTACTCTCATCAGGTGGGCATAGATTACAAATGAATTTTGACATTGCGATAGTGAATTTTGAAGTATTAACATGTATGAGGGAGAAAAGGTTTCGGGATTGCCCCATCCGACTAATTTTAAATATATTCAAATGTGTCTAATGCTTCATAGCTAATTTAAATGATCTAACAACGTTGAATAGAGAAATAAAAAAAAATAATAAGACTAATGCTCTTACTGAACAGGAAGGTCTTCATATGGGAAGACAGATTCGTAGTAAAATAACTTTATAGTATTATTATAGATAAAAAAGCTTTCGGCACTCATCCTTCATTATATATGTATTTTTTTCTATTCCTTATATCATAAAGTCCCTTCAACTGACAAGTGCCAGAAAAGGGAGCAAGATTAATCCTGGAAAACTTTGTGACCGCGACCCTATCCCTGAGGTGTAACTTATGTGCGAATTACCTCTTCTCTTTTTTTTCTATCATCCATCACCACTCTTTTGTGTCTTCTCTTTCCTCTCTGGCCTCACTTTTTTATCCTGACACTTCCACAATTCGTCTTTGGATACAGGATTGATTGATACATGAAGGGTTCCATTAATATCCTTGAATGGTGCACATATTAAACCAAAATGAAAATTTAATGAATAATCAAGTTAAGAAAATGCAAATGTTAATCCTTTATGTCCCAAATTAAGAATTCGTGAAAATTTCTTCTTCTAATGCATTTTTAATGAATTTTTGAAACAACGTTAAAAGATTTATTTAATAAATTTAATATCATTTAATAAATTTTATAATATTTTTGTTAATTAATTTATTAAATTTGAATTTATACGGATTTCGTGCAATATTTATCATTTCACACAAATCTTTTTATATTTTTCTTAGATACCTTTTAATATTTTGTAAAATTAGGAAAAGCTGAAATATAGCATTTTTTCAATAGAAATATAGAAATATTTTTGAATTCAGATTCAGTTAGTTGGTGTTTTTCACACTGTGGTGTAAATTTCCTGACAAGTGGCACTGCTCTGTTGCATTTTGCATGATTTACATGATTTTGGATGTAGTTATATTTCAAGAACTGAAGCACGGAATTTCATATCATTAGAATCCCTATTGTGGGCATAGATTACAAATTAATTTTGGCATTGCGATAGTGAATTTTGAAGTATTAACATGTATGAGGTAGAAAACGTTTCGGATTGCCACATCCCACTAGTTTAAAATATATTCAAATGTGTCTAATGTTTCATAGCTAATTTAAATGATCGAATAACGTTGAATAGAAAAATAAACTAGTCGTTGGGGGCCACCTTAATACTTACCCATCATGGATATGTATATGAAAATAAAACATGTGAAAAATATTTATACAATGCATTGCAATTCATAAACAAAATTTAAATATTGTTAATATACATATTAATGCTTTATTAAAGAACTGCTGATGTACCAATTTCGACAAATTATATAAAACGCCAAACTACTCAAGTAGTACCGAACTGCGTAAAAGAAACATCCTTATAACTCCAAAAATAATAATTCTATTAACTAACAATTAACTGTGTCGGATTAAGCGTCTCATTTCCAATTAAAATATATCTCTGAATTGAAATTTGAATGAAATACAGGGTCATGAAAAATCGAAGAATGTGGAAAACAGGATTACAAATATCTCGACAACTAATAATCAGATCGACTTCGTTCTATATGCAAAATGTGTGTTATTTTATTGCCTTTTACGTCCATTCCTTAGAACAAAAAAATTCGAAAATTTTTATGTACCTTTCATCAGAACGAATTTTTCGAGGGTCCGAAAAAATAGTTCCGGATAATCGAGGTTGCTGATATTAAATAGGCTTCGTCCCATTCTTACATACTAACTACATATAAAATTTCAAGTCTCTATCTCAATTTGTTCGGGAGATAGAGCGTTTACAGATACACAGACAGACGGACGGCAATTTTTTTTTTCCTAAAAATATGTTTTTCGGAATCTCCACTATCTAAAACGTGTAAATCAGTCAAAAAATTTTTTTCGATTTTCAAAACGATTGCAAGACTTACCCTATACTACATATGATGGGTAAGTAAAAATAATAATAAGCCTAATTCTCTTACTGAGCCGGAAGGACTTGTTTCATTTGGAAAGACAGGCTCGTTTAAAATAACTTTAAAGTATCATTACAGATAAAAAGGCTTTCGCCACTCATCCTTCATTATATATGCATTTTTTTCTATTTCCTATCATAAAGTCCCTTCAAGTGACAAGTGCCAGAAAAGGGAGCAAGATTAATGCTGGAAAACTTCGTGACCGCGACCCTATCCCTGAGGTGTAACTTATGTGCGAATTACCTCTTCTCTTTTTTTCTCTCATCCATCACCACTCTTTTGTGTTCTCTTTTCTCCCTTGCCTCATTTTTTTATCCTGACACTTCCACAATTCGTCTTTGGATACAGGCTTGATTGATACATGAAGGGTTTCATTAATGTCTTTGAATGGTTTATATACACACCAAAATGAAAATTGAATCAATAATCAAGTTGAGACAGATGAATGTTAATGCTTTACGTCCCAAATTATGAATTCATGAAATTTTCATCTTTTAAGGTTGTATTCGAAAAAACGCTTTTCCAACTTCAACAGCTCGAAATTTTCCGATACATTTTCAGACACATTTTAAAAAGTAGAAACATGATACTTGCTGAGATGATTTTTGAAGAGATGTATAAAATGCCGCGTCTTTTTATGCTCAGTTCATTAGAATTCGATTTATAAACAATTATCTTCTCAGTATGACTCTTTTCTTCGTCCACAGATCTTCCACTTCGGAAAAATCGGTTCAAATTGCCGTTTTTGATTGCTTTTTTTTGCAATATTTTCTACATTTAACATAGAATCGCCAATCACGGCACCTTGTGTAGTTTCTAAATAATACAATTTGCCAGTTTGATGCATGTGAGAGCAAAAATAAATTCAAAAATAAATCGGAAAATAAGCAGTTTGAATCGAAATACACCCTTAATGCATTTTTTGTGAATTTTTGAAATTACGTTAGAAGATTTATACAATCATTTTAAAATTTTTGAAAATTAATTGATGAAATTTGAATTTATTTATTTATATATTAAAGGAAAATTGAATTAATAATCAAATTAAGACAGAAAAATGTTAATCCTTTACGTCTCAAATTATGAATTCATGAAAATTTCATCTTTTAACGCATTTTTTCGTGAATTTTTGAAACTACGTTTAAAAATTTGTACAATCATTTAATAAATTTTGTAAGGCTTTTTCTAATTAATTAATTAAATTTTAATTTATTTATTTATAAACCAAAATGAAAATTGAATTAATAATCAAGTAAGGACAGACGGATGTTAATTCTTCATGTCCCAAATATTGAATTCGTAAAAATTTCATATTCTACCGCGTGTGAATTTTGAAACTATGTTAAAAGATTTGTACAATCAGTTAATAAATTTTGGAATGTCTTTGTCAATTAATTAATTAAATTTGAATTTATAGAGATTTTGTGCAATATTTTCTACTCAAATCTACTCAAATCTTTTTTTTTTTCTTAAACATTTCTTTTAGTATTTTGTAGAATTAGGAAATGCTGAAATGTAATAGTCTTACAATAGAAATATAGAAATATTTCCCAATTGAAACTTTCTGCCCCCCCCCCCCCTTTCAACGTCAAGAAAGCCAAAAAAAAATTAAATGAAAAAAGTAATTATCCTTTTAAAAGTATTTTTGTTTTGTAATAATTCCTTTAATGCTTCTGCCGATAATGCTTTGGAACAAAATAAAAAAAAAGTATCTATAACTCATTCTAACCAGCATTACCACTAATTGAAGTATTAAGTGATTTTTTTTAACAAATTATTTTTATTTTGCTTCTTAATACCGTTGGAGCAAAGGATATTAAATGTACATTGTTGATATATGAAGGTATTACACATTTAATGATGGAGTAGTTAGACAATATTCACAAGAACTTAAATTTACACCAAAAAAAGAGAAAGAATAGGAATGCCATAGATTAAAAACAAAATAAAAGAAAAGAAAAAATACGATTGTGATGTAAAATTGTCAAGGGCAAATTACGCAGAAAATTGCCAATCCCTTAGGTACAAAAATGTGTAAAATGTTGAATTTCATAAACACGATATATATTTAATGTAGCAATTTTATAGGAAGGACCTTTATAGACATATTATTATACGTTAGGCACTTGAATTATTTACAGATAGAAATTAAATTAATAGAAACTATTAAAGTATCAGAATATAATCTTGAAAAATTGAAATCACACATTTTTTAAACAGGATTTTCAACATTTTTTTAAAAGTTATTTTTGTAAATATCATTTAATTATTGATTTAAAAAACTTTATATAATTTAAATAATCTACTGACTAAACTTAATATGACTTCTCATGTTGAGATCTATGTTTTTAATCTCATGTTAAGATGCATGTTTTTAATACATGCATACAGTAATAATACATTGAATGTATGAAAGGATTAAGCATTTTGAGTCTTTTTTCCTATGTTATTACAAGGAATAAAAAATTTCAACATTTTTCTCTACATTAGGTCCACATAGATGTCATAATATCAGTTATGCAATTATCATTTTGTCATTTTTGCACATTATTGACATGCTTTTTTACTATTAGGAAAGTCTCAATTTAGTAAATTTCAAAAGTATGTGGAAAGGAGAAAAAATACGCTGTAAAAAAAGACAATTGTTTCTTAATTTACGCATAATACAGATTGTCCAGTATCTTTATACTTAAATAAATAAATAAATAAAATAAAAATTAACAAACAATGGTATGCACTTTGCAGAATATATGTATATATGTGTGTATATATGTTTTATTATATTTTTTTCGTTCTTGATATTTCCTTTTATTTTTTTTATTATGCTAAATTGCTGGCATATTCACTAATTTCCTATTCTTTAATGATATCTGTCATTTAATTCTATAAAATTTTCCTTAAATTTATTATTATGTTACTCAACTTACATAAATACATAGCTAGTTTATTTTTAATTTGCCTCATCATTTTTGAGCAATTTCTATCATTTAGTGTGAATTCGAAAGTTTTTAAAAAAAAGCCATTTCTTTTTCTTTTTTTTTTGTACTAATTTTTATTCCAAGATCTTTCACACCCTGGGATATTTGCTTATTCCTCATATTTTTAGCTCATTACGCACATTGACTGAAGTCTTTGCAGAATTTTTTTCATTGGACCTTTCCACGTAAATTTTTGTTCCTTACCAATCAGAAGCGTGTAATGTCATGATTTGTATCCTTTCGAGTTTAATCAAAAAGCTGGAGCATTCGGTGAAAACTGAGAATTCGTACGATTTTCAAATTGTTAAAATCTTACGCTGCCTAGAAGTTCACTCTGACTGCCGCTTTCTTCACTGTAAATTTCTTATAATATCCTCTGTGATTGACACAGCAAGACAGACCTGAGCTTTAGCATTAAAGTGGGAACTATTTTTTAGCTGATGCGTTGTAGATAAAGATTAAAAGCTAAGCAGATGTCTTAGTTATTCTATGAAGAAACGCCGAGTCACAATTACTCGATTGCCTATTGACCACAAGGCGTTTGTGTTCATGGAATGACTTCATGTACCATTAAACGGAATCATTATGCATTCTGTTGAATATTTATCGCCAGATTTTCCACAATACCATGCCTATATGTATATTGCAATGTTATATTGCACGATTTCAATGTGCCATTAATCGCGCAATTCCTACTTATATGAGATTTCTAACCACGTTCGATGAAGCATTGAAGAATGAATAGTCTAGATGGCCGCTCTAAATTAATTTTTCATTTCATCGGTGTGACAAACTTGAAATCAGTAAACAATGTTTTTAAGGTATTAATGTAAAAAGAAGTCCAATGATGTCATGTCTTGATATCTAGGTGGCCGCAGTATTAAACCTCCTCTGATATTGTTTATTTATTTCTAATTATTTTTTAAATGTGTACAGATACATTTCGGACACTCTGCATAGTAACAATTGAAAATATATAACAATATCTTCGAAATACATACTCATATTTCCAAAAAGTATCTTTTATTTAAAGAACTTATGTAAAGAAAAAAGTATTTTCGATATTTCGAAAAAGCAAAATATCTTTTTCTTCAATCAATGCTTAGAAACATTTCCGATTTTTTTTAAATATTTTTTTTATGGGGTATAACACTAATACTTTAACTAATATTTTGGTCTTCCATAAGGTTTGTGCGAGGTGGGTGCCACGTTTGCTGACATCTGATCAAATATTGCATCCGAAAACCATTTCAACTAAGAATTTGGAGCTCTACCGTAAAAATCCCAAAGAATTTTTGAGGCGGCTTATTACCATGGATGAAACTTGGATTCACAACTTCATTCCTGAAAACAAACTACAGTCAAAACAGTGGATTGTGCACAATGAACCAGCTCCAAAAAAGGCAAAGTCAACTTTTTCAGCAAACAAGGCTATGGCGAGAGTTTTTTGGGACGCAAAAGAAATTATATTTATTGATTACTTGGAAAGGAGTAAAACTATCACTGATGAGTACTATCCAAGTTTACTGCAACGCTTGAGCGACGAGGTAAAGAAATAACGACTTCATTTGGCGAAAAAAAAGTATTGTATTTGTATGCCTGACTATGCAGTATGATTATGCCTGACTATGCTATGTTTCAGTATGCTTCACTGTGCCTGACCTATGTCTGTGTGACTGATTAGTACAGTTTCAGTTTCAGTTTCAGCTTAGCACATAGGTCAGTCATCGCAATGGGGAAAAAATCTACTAATTAAGGTTCGAATTGCTTGAACATCCAACGTATTCGCCAGATTTACGCCCCTGTGATTACTTCTTCAAAAAATTCCTTGTAGACGAAGATTTCACATCAACGAGGGGGTTATTGATGCTGCAAACAGCTATTTTGAGGAGCATGACAAATCGCATTATAGAGATGGTTTAATTAAATTAGTACAGCAATATGATAAGTGTATTAGCCTTTCTGGAGGCTATGTTGAAAAATGAATAAAAAAATTAAAAGCAATTTTTTTTTAAGGCCCGGACTTTTCTGCTTACCCTGGTATTATTTCCAATTGCTTAAAACGTGTAATAAAGATTAAAGAAAAAAAGAAAAATAGCATGATTTAAACAGAAAAAACGTGATTTAAAAACATGTCAACAAAATAAAACTATTTTCCTGTTTTGAAATTTTTTATTATATCTTTTAAGTAATTGGAAATAATATATTAATAAAGGTGCTATTTTCCTGTTTTGAAATTTTTTATTATATCTTTTAAGTAATTGGAAATAATATATTAATAAAGGTGCCATTTTGTTACGTATGAAAAATTACATTCATTACAGCAAAATATTTTGCATAATAAGTTCACGTTCATATTTTTATTTTACCACCATAATTGCACATCATAATTGAAATGCTTCCATATCCTATTCTTTACTTTTAAGGATTTTTTTATTTCTAATTTGCACTACAATTCTCGACACCCGACAAATACCAGAAAAGGTAACAAGATTAATGATGTACAACTTCCTAACTGCGACCCTATCCCAGATGTGTGACTTAAGTGCAAATTACCACATCTTTCCTCGTCCATCCATCACATTCCTTTAGAGTTCTCTCTTTTCGCCGAGACTTCATTGCGTTCGCCTGACATTTCCACAATTCAATTTCAGGTCCCGAAATTGATTGATAATGCTACCATTGATCTTCAGTGAATTGTGTTTATTCGTCAAATTTCGAGGTAATTGAATTTGGCGAGAGTTGGGATTTGGATGTAGAAGTTTTATTATTATGTAATTAGGCTTCTGGACATTAATTATCATTGTAATCATTTATGTAATTAGATTGAAATAAAATAGTTCTTGAAATCAACAAATATTTTGAAAATGTATTGTCTAGGGTGAAACTCTTAGCAAGTGACACCTTGATGAGTCTTTCTTCTTAAAATCACTATTACGAATTTTCAAATCTTTTTTTATACCTATCTTTGATTTTTAGAGTATAGCAGAAATAAAATATTTAAACATATAATAATTAAAATTATGAGTTACCTTATTAAAAAGGTGAAAAAATGCACGAAAAAAGTTTTGAATTACACAAAAACCGTCGAAGATGTTAAAAGTTCTTTCGATTGATTCAATCAGTCATCATCAGGGGGAAATTTTCTGAGCTATGATTGTTCATTTATGAAGGAAAGTTTTTCATAAATGAATGTTGGTTAAACAGCTGGAAGAAAATCTATTTGAAAGACTGGAGTGGGTTACAAATTCTCCAGAGATATTTAGTATGTTGAACCAAATTCGAGGTATATTATATCAGAACTGCTGTTTCTTAGTTTATGTTTCTTTGTTGTTTCTTTATTCATATCATTGCAAGTGTTTCTTTCTTTAGTTAAAATTTTCAATAATTTTCTGATTTTGGAGGTGCATTAAAGCGGAGTATACGCTATGATTCTTGCGTTGACACAGACTTTATAAACGCAAGAACTATAGCCCATATTTTGCATTACTGAACTTATATAATCAGAGAATTGTTGGAAATTTGAACTAAAGGAACAAAGGCTTGCAATGATATGCTCTCCTACAATATATCTCAGATATGGTGAGTTTGGAGCCTAAACACTGAACACCCTTTTCTCTTCTTTGAAATAGTGTCATTTCCAGCTATTTAACTAATGGAGAAATTTCACCCTGGAGGAATACGTTTTCTTTTGTGTGTAACTGATAAAGTTTATCTTGAAATTCTCAAAAATCCACTCAGAATCGTTAAAATAATTCTAAATAATTTTTAATTACTGTTTTTAACAACGTAAAAACATAAACAAAACCACGTGATACAAAAACGCGACGTGATTGGTTGTGACGTCATTTGCCACGAAGTCGAAATGTTTCAGTTTTGCACGCATTCTTTTTCCCATTGCTTTTCATATTTGCAACCTTGTTTCATCAGTTTCTACAAATTTATTTAACGTTAGCAACTTTAAATTTATAAAAAAGTAAGACTTAACTTATCTTAATATAAAATAGATCGTTTACTTTTTATTTTCATTAAAATTTTAATTTGAAAATGTAGATTTTCGGCCTTAGAAATGTAGATTCGGGCAATCGGACAATAGGCTCCCAAAAAGGGATTCTATTTCCATGTTAGTTTTTTAGGAAATGATTCTGATTTCATCGGCCCAGAAATACGAGGATTAAAATCTAAAGGATATGTATTTCTGTTCTACTTTTATTTTTATTTACTAAATAATAATAATGATTAAAATGAAATGAAAGCAGTGCTGTAATTGGAAAAAAATATTTGTGGGAACTCAACCGTTCATACATTATGATCTTACCGGATTTTTGCTAACCCAAAAGCCAATTTGAAGCATTCAACCAAAAGCCGACTTTTTTATTATATTGAAGGTTTTTATAGTAATTTAAATTGCTTTCATTCAATAAGAATCGATTAACTAAAGTCAGTTCAGAACCTCCGCTTCCTGAATACTAGGCCCCAGCTAAAAAAAAAAAAAAAAAAAAAAAAAAAAAAAAAAAAAAAAAATGGCAGCTGCCAAAAATGGATTCTTTCAGCGAATGTAGGGTTCGTTCAGTTTTGGTACCAATAATTCAAAGTTTTTTCACCTTATTTTTCTGAGATTAAAGAAGTCTAAGAAATCTTTTATAAAATACTGGAGTCAAAACTTAGGGGACCGTATAAAGTTTAAAAAAATCCGTCTTCGGCCGCCGCCTTTTTTGTGTGAGCTCTCAAGCTTTTCAAGGGGCAATGGCAGCATACTGGCTACAAAGCATCTGATTGGTCGAAATATCTCCTTTCTTTATAAATGGAAGTGGATCTTCTGAAAACTAGCAAAAATTAATGTTTTGTTGAAGAAAAAATGGATTGCACTCGTACACGATTTTTTTTATTTATTTATCACTACTATTATTTTAAAGTAACAAATCAAATATTTCTGGGAACGGCGCTCCCACGCGTTCCCGCCCAATTACAGCACTGAATGAAAGATTGAAAGCTAAAACAGTAGTTCGTGATTCTTGATTGTTGTTCTTGAAATGAGTTATCTTCTTATTTCAGTATATTTTAATTTAAATAAAGTTTAAATTATTTTACAATACTGATAAAGTATATTTGATATAAAATAAAATATTGAGAAATAAGACAGACTTTTTATTTATTTAATACTTAATATGTATTTTCTGACTTCTGAGTAAAAATTTTCTCGGTAAACTACAAAACTTTTTATCAAAGCTGAAAAGAGAAGTTTATAACAATACCTGAGAAAATTAAAATTGTTACAGTAAAATCTGCCCCATAGAAAGTTATATATATAAAAAAAAATTTCATCCCTTCCCCTCCCTTTCACACTAAAAAAAAGGTCATAATAATTATAAAAGTAATTAATGTTTTTTTTTTTTTTTTTTTTTTTTTAAATATATAAAGTATTATTTAAAACTTTGGGACAAGTCCGATATCCTGTGCTAGATTTTTGGCGCGCCTTTTTGGCGATAGGCAATTCGATCTGGATTACGCTAAAGCGGTTGCCTGAGAGCGCCTTTAGGGTTGCTTTTTTTTTCGGAAATGCGTTTGGGAGCCGGAGTATGAGCTCTTTAATCTTATTGGTTTATTAGTATCACGTGAACTATTAGCCAGCGTAATTTTAAATTTTGTTAGATCATCGTTACACTTGCCGCTTTCAACGGATACCAGTTGGACGTTCTTGGTCTACGTGAGTCTCGTTTGCAAACTGCCTTTTTTATTTCTTTTGTTTTATTTCTTTGGATTCTTTTTTTGTTTGTTTTATTTGCATTTTTAAATTAGGTATTTCCCAAAATGCACCCATAATTAGAGAATATTTCCATATTTTCATGGCATAAAATTTTAGCGGCGGAGGAATTAGCAGTCAATTTTGCAACTGAAGTTGGTCTTTTGCCTAAATTTGATAAAAATCCCAGTACCTTGTTACGGCACCGTTAATCCTATCTATAAAACTTTTTTTGAAAATTCAAAAATCCCTGTTCGCGACCTTTTGGCTGTAATTTTGTCATTTGCACTCAAAATGCCAACAAATTTTTTATATGATCAATTATGTAACTGAATTTAAAAATCCCTGTTCGCGACCTTTTGGCTGTAGTTTTGTCATTTGCACTCAAAATGCCGACAAATTTTTTATATGATCAATTATGTAACTGGAGAAAATATAGAAATGAACCGACCCTATCAAAAGGAACGCTCTGTAAAACTTAACTGCTTTTTTTTTTCTTTGCTTTTTTATACATATTTTTATTACTTTTTATGTATATTTTTACTTTTTTTGTATGAAATATTTACCCTTTTTTTGATTCTCCGTCGTATTTATTGGTATTTTTTATGTAACACCCCCAGTTTTTTTTTTTTTAAATATTAAATGAATTTTTTGGCAGTTGTGAGCGAGATTTTAAGCATTTAACTGCACCTTACTCTTTGGTAAGTTTTTTCCCATTGTTATTGTATTAGTATTAAATTGTTGTATTATTATTAAAACGGGGGGGTTCAGGGGGGCGGAGCCCCCCTGACAATAGAAAAGCTTATTTAGAATGCTTAAAATTGTGTTTTTGTTGTATTTATTGTTTGTGTTTATTGTTTAATATTTAAAATTGTGCATCGAGGAATTTTTCAAGATGACGGAAAAACATCGTTTTTAAATCTTTGTTATTTATAAATCAATGATTTTATATAACTTTCTATTTTTATAAAATAGTACAAAATCATTGATTTATAAATAACAAAGATTTAGAAACGTCGTTTTTCCGCCATCTTGGAAAATTTTTCATGTCGCCAAAACGGCATTTTGGCGCAAAAATTTTCGCCAAGTTTTCCAACCTAGCGCAGGATATCGGACTCTTCCCAAAACTTTTATTAAAAACATACTACACGGAGAAAAAAATAAGCTCAAGTTCAGACAAACATTGTGATATGGATCATTTTCTAAAAACTATTGTACAACTTTTTAATATAACATCGAATAATGAACAGGAAATCAATCTAAATTTTCAGATTTATTGAATTTTTTAATTAACAAAATATAGAACCAAGTGTAATTTGTTTAAGTTTGAACAATTTAGTTTTCTTAGAAAGTTGATCTTGTAGTCGTGACAGGTTACTTCTTCCAACTAAAATTTGAATAGCTAGTTTGCAGTATCGTCTAAATAATCCGTGGCGTGCTCGTAGAGTGTCGGCTAGCTGGCCAGATAGCCCGGGTTCGATTCTTCGTGTTGACATTTTTTGAAACAAGATTGCTAATGATTTGATTTTTTTTTTTTTCATTTTAATTGAAAATATACGCTTATTAATTACGCTTGTTTTTTTTATGAAAATTTCTTGTTTCATTTTTAAAGTGACATTTATGTTGGCGGAATTACAGATTACTTTGTGTTTAATTTGTAAAGATTTTTTTTTTTTTTTTTTTTTTTTTTTTTATAAGACTATCTACCTTTTTATATTTTAAATACTTGTCTCAAATAATGCATAAGATTTTATTTAAAAAAAAGAAAAAGCGTAACAAAATGAATACTTTTTTAATATTTAGTTTTAAATATTAATATATGTCAAATAATGAAATAGAAAAATGCTTATCATTACTGACTTTGAAATTTACTAAATGTACAATCAATCGGTGACATATATCAAAAATATTCAGAACAGAATATTAATTTGGAAAAATTTCCTATACAGAGCATTACTTCTTAGCTAGTATTTGCCTTCAAAAGAAAATAAAAACGATATAAATAAAATATATATATATATCTATTCTGATTTATTATGTAAGTCTAGCTGACGATTTATTATAAGAAGTATAATTGTATATGTATGTATCATAGATTATATGTCATGTGGGATCAGCAAACAATTTTTAAATTTCTAGTTGAAAATTTTTGCTTTATTTTTGTTAGAGTGAAAAAAAATATATATAATTTGTCCTTTTTTATTCATCTAAAGTTAAATACATTTAGACATTTGATATCAAAATTAATATTTATAATTTACAGAAAATAATAAATTTTCACTTGAAATTCCATAAAATACATATATACATTAAAAATATATAATGGTAAATAATAACTATAAATAAAATAAATAAATAAATAAAAATCTAGGCATAAAATAGCTTATATTTTCGGTAGTAGAAATTTTATTTTACAATTGAGATAAAATATAAATTTCATGAAAAAAAAAAAAAAAACTTAATTCTATACACACAACATAAACATAATATTAAACTCCCCTCCCTCTCCCCCCCCCAAAAAAAAAAAAACTTTAGCTAAAAGTGTTATTTAGGGAGCCAGAATCTGCTTTAAAAATCCCCCAAAATTTGAATTCCTCAGTGTATTAAAGCTACTGCACATTAACGTAGAACAAACCTTTTCTTACTTCCCCTCCCCTCATTTTTTTTCTGGATATGCTATTAATTCAAAAATACTTATTAAAAAGTCTGAAAATGCTTCGTTGTGAATGTAAGTTTAACTGAAAATTTGTTTCATAAATGATTGTTTTCTTTTCTTTTTTTCTTTTCTTTTCTTTTTTTTTTTTTTTTTTTTTTTTTTTACATATTATGTTAATGTTTGTTATATACATTAAACATGGATATCAAAATTAGAGGTGTTCCTCCCCCCCCCCCAAAAAAAAAAATGCATTATTATTATTGAATAATGAACATATATATATATTTCAAACATAAGCTATCGATTACTTGAAGGCACTTCTTAATATGCATAAATAAAAATGAATGACTATATGTATGATACATAAGTATTTTTCTTGTATTCCATAAGCGATTATTCCCTTTCATATTTTCAGAAAAAAAATTATTAAAATTATATTTATATTCAATCAATAAATACACATACAAATGAAGAATAGCAGATTATAAGTTTACAAAAACATTTCTATCAAGTTAACATCAGAATAAATTATCGTTATCATAATAGTTAGGAACGCTAAAAAAAGTGCTTATCAGGTGAATTTACTGTACTATACGTGAAACATGGCACTATACAACATTTATAACACACTTTGCTACTCATTTTTAATATAGAAAATTTAAAAACATATAAGAATTGTATCAAACGCTTAAGCCAGCAACGTAGTACTACGGTGTTTACATGGCAAATGACGTCACAGTCGCTTTCGTCCGCGATGCAGCGTTTTCGCGCCAAGCCAAAAAATGCAGTTTTAAAATTCATTTAGTGAATTATTAAAGCTTCAAATATACATAAAAATGGTATCAATTTTCTTGATTTTTTCTGCTCTTCAATATAAAAGTGAAAATGAAAATCGTGAAATTTCTCCATTGTGACTCATGAACAATTATACCTTAGTTTTTTTTTTTTCCTTGATGATGACTGCTTGAATAAGTCGGAAACATTTGGAAGTCGACTTTTAACATCTTCGGCGGTATTTTATGTTTTTAAAAACCTTTTAAATGTATTTTAGTACCTTTTTAATAATATAAATCACAAGTTTAGGCATTTTATATAATTTCAACGTGAACATGACATTTCGGAAATTACAGTTAAACCACATTTTTAGAGTTAAACCACATAGTAGAGATACATTATTAAAAAGTTGAATACTCTTAACAAAATTTTGAAAAAATGTACTCTTTATTATTAAACTTTACCTTCTTTTTAAAGTACGGCCAATAATTATAGTAACTGACATTGTCCTATTTACGAAAACCAATAATTGACTCATAAGTTATTAGCAGTTAAGAAAAATAAGTTACTATTAGAAGAAGATATTATTTTGCTGAATATTACAATGAAATGCTTATTTGAGTTATATTTTTACTAAAATATCATTTACTGGTTAGGTGTCAATAACTGAGGGTTTCGCCAAATACATTGGTTTAACATTCGGTCCTAGGCTTAAATTTAGCTTGAAATATTTCGTTAATTCATAGCCAATATCTGCCCAATAAGTATTTATTTACCACAATAATGTAAAGTATTATAGTTTCAATATTATAACATGAAGATATAAAATTAAAGAGAAGACAGTATGCTTGTTAAAATTTGCAATTTATATCCCAAGTTTAAATAAAATGCCTGTTTTTGACGATTATAAAATATCCCAGCAAGGGCTTTCATATTGTATTTTTTGAGATGATGTGATGATATGTTTATAAACATATCATCAGATTATTTTTTAATTAATATCATCAGAATTTTTTTTAATTAGCTGTCATTTTAAAGCAAAGAATGTGTTTTAAGGGGTCTCAGGAGTCTTACTTTTTACCTAATAGGGTAATTTAGCAATATTTTACATTTAATTTTTTTCTCAATAGCTATGCAACATAAATGCATAATATATTGAATATAGAGAACTTAATATATCTTCTATTTAAAATATTTTTTTTTTTTCACATTCTACATTCAAATTTTTTTTAATGTTTAATTTTGATTAAAAAAGTAATAAAAAGTGCTTTTTGATTTACATCTTGCGCGTAAGATTGTAAAAAAAAAAAAAAAAAAAAAAAAAAAAAAAAAAAAAAAAAAAAACGTTGGTTTAAGAGCCCGCAAAATTATTGATAATGATATAAAAGTAATGTATTTTTAACTTATACTTCATTTGAAAGTAATTTATTTATTTATTTATTTATTTAAGGGGTCAGGTATCCTTTGAACGAGCAAAATACGTGAAAAAGTGACCTCTTTAAGAATTGCAGTAACTCTATATCTAACTGACTTATAACTATAAATTTGAAAGCAGGTGTTAAGAAGGATATATTTTATTAGTTAAAGTTGTTAAAAAAAGTATACACATATGCAAAGATTTTTAAATTATTTTTAAAGATAATACAATTTTTACGAAAGAATAATTCTTGCATGCCTTGCGCGCACGACTTTTCAAATTTGAATGGCTAAAAAAAACCAAGATTTTTTTTATGAGTAGATATATAAAGTGTTTTAAAATTGACCAACGATGAATAAAATAAAATTTTTAGATCCAGAGAAAAAATTATTTTTTAAAGAAATTCGAAATATCGAGATTTTTTTTAGACAGAAGTAATCGTAAATTCTAAACTTTTAATTTGAGGAAAATAATAATAGGTCATTTTTTGCCTGTATACGTTTAATACATTCAGCGAAAATTTCGTGAAATTCCAATCAACCGTTTTTTAGAAATCGTGCGCGCAATGATCAAAATCGCTGTTTTGAGAAAATCGACGTTAAATTTTAAATCACCCATTGATGGTATAAAAAAAGCGCAAAGTGTTTTAAACATAACTTTTCTTCTGATGCGATTTTTTGAATGCTGTTTGTTTTTAAATGTTCTTAAAGAATCATATTTAATTATAAGCTATTTTTTTTTAAATCGATTTTTGGATTCTCTAAAGGGTACCTGACCCCTTAAAATGTTAATTTTAATTTCAAAATTTAATAAATATATATTTTTTAAAAAGCTGTTAATTTTAAATAATTAATGCAGTTACAATACTGAATTTGAAGTATAAATTATTCCTTAACTTAAAATGAAGATAATTACGAAGTTTGATACACATTGCATAATTAATTTTTGAGAAATGTCAAAGAACAATTTAATTTTTTTTATGAAAATCATACGTAAAAAAATAAAATGAAATTTCAATATAGAATATTAAAAAATATGTATTTTAAATAGAAGCGATATTAAGTTGCCTTTATTAAAAATTTTATGCATTTATGTTTCATAGTGACTGAGAAAAAAGATAAAACGTGACATGCTGCTAAATTGCAACCCCAGGTAATAAGTAAGACTCGTGATACCCCTTAAGAGTGTATTCGAAAAAACGCTTTTCCACCTTCATCAGCTCAAAATTTTCCGATACAATTTCAGACACATTTTTAAAAGCAGAAACCTGAAACTTACTGAGGGGATTTTTGAAGACATGTATAAGGTGCCGTGTGATGTCATTTTAAGCTAAATTCATTAGAATTTGATTTATAAACAATTATCTTCTCAGTATGACCTTTCTTTTCGCTCACAGATCTCCCGCTTCGGAAAAATCACAATCACGGCACCTTGTGTACTTTCTAAATAAGACAATTTTCCAGTTTGATGCATGTGAGAGCAAAAGTGAATTTAAAAATAAATCGGAAAATAAGCAGTTTGAATCGAAATACACCCTTAAGGTCTTACACCCTTACTATCCCTATAAACGAGGGAAAATATATTTTATAGTTACATTAATAAAAATGTATATAAGCATTACATTTTTATTAATGTAATAATATAAAGTCAAAACGTTCTACAATCGCAATTATGATTAATTCCTACATTTCTTCCTGTTTAATTTGCACATTTTCATCTTAAAATACTTTTTTTTTACTTTCTTTAACTGAAAAATCTACTGTTCTTCCACTTGAATTCTAGCTTTTCCGTACTAAATTGCATTCCATTTTAGAATAATCTTTGTTTTTCTAAGCCTTTTAAAAACTTTACAAAGGAAATGCTCCATACTGTTAAAAATGATTCGGTGAAACTACAGAGAATTTACGGTAATTATGGTCTTATGTCTTATGTGTAAAATTACAGAGATTTGAAAAATCGAGATTCTGTTAAATAACAGAGAAATTATTCGGTTATTTTACAATAGATTCTGTAAATTTTAACGTTGCTAAAAATATACAAGACTCTATAAATTTATTGTTAATGATAATAATTTAATTTATTTTTTTAAATTCCTTATTTATTCACTTACAATTTTATTTTTAATTTTAAAATTTTAAGAAAATATTTTTTAAACTGTTGATTTTAAATAATCAATGCAATCATAATACAGTGAAACCTCCAAATAAGGGACACCCAAGGGACCGGAACTATTGTCCCTTAAATAGAGGTTTCCCATATTCGGAGTTCTTGCATTTTTTTTTTAATTAATCGTTCACAATGATATAAAAAATAACAAAATATTAAAGTTGAAGTTCAAGTTTACTTGAGGATTATAAATAATATTAATCAAGTACAAAAAGATAAAGAATTAACTAGTTCAAATTTTTTATCAATTACTAAATCATTAAATGATTTGTAGAATTACTGATTTGTATTTTTGGGTAAATATTTGTGTACATGCAAAAAGTACAATAACATTTTAAAGAATCTTACTTGAAGTAATCAATAGAAAAGTGATTCTTTTGCAGATTTCAATTTTTCTAACACAAAACCTTTCAGATATTCATTTGCCATTTTATATCTATTAGTCCTTCATTATAATCAAGATTTAAGAAAAAAGTATTCAACTGCTTTGCGTATTTTAGAAAATGTGTGAAGTCGTGTATTTTACAATTTTGCTTTCCCCTTCACTTTAGAATTAATTCTCACAATTCTCAGCATTACTTTCAATAGAGATAAATACACTTTGATATCTTCACCTGAATTGTAAGTAAATAAATGCATATTTATTGGTTTGTATACCTCTGTATCAACATAGCTGCCTGTCTGATAAATTCACAAAATTCTGTATTTTCATTTTCATCACAGACTACTTTTTTATCGATTAATCGATCGAAATCAATCTTATCGATCGAAACACGATTAATCGTGTTTCTAAAATTAATCTAATATAATTTCGTATGCAGCAATTTTCTGCAGTTCCATATATTGACCTTCGATTTATTCTGTTGAACTGATCCAGAGTATCAGACTAGATAAAGTGATCGTTGAGGTTAATTGGGTGAAATAGTCCTCCAGTGTTCGTGTCCGAGATAGCTCAATTGGTAGAGCATTGGCGGCTTCAGCCAATACATCCCTGGTTCGAATCCTGGCCCGGACTTTTTTCACCCAATATTGAAAAATGGAAAAATTTACATCTATAATTAATTTACCGATTGAATAATCGTGTTTCTAAAATTAATCTAATCTAAAGTTAAATTGTCGGCGTTATATAAAACCTGCTTTAATAAATTTTTAATTAATTAAATACGATTTTTGATAAAAAATATTATCCCAATGAGATCTCTTATAAAATTTTATATATGATTCATGTTGTTATACATCATTATCTCTATATTAACAACAAAATTAACCTTTAACTGCTGTAAGCAATCTCACTGAATGCTGTCACCCCCCCTACCCCGCCAAATTTTAGAGTTTAATTGTTATTTTCCAGTTTAACTGTAGCTACAACTGAAATTCTCTTTCGTTTGGAGTCTTCCTATTATTGTCAGAAATATTTGAATAGATTGAATTGAGTTGGAACGAATTCTCTACAAAAAGTTTAGTGTTAGAGCAGTATTCTATGATTTTTAATCATTGATCTCCTTTTAACTTTTAACTAATGTTACCGGTCTCACGGACCACTGTTTTTCTTTTAATTTTTATAGTTTAACTTGTAATTTTCAGTTTAACTACAAACACTACCGAAATTTTGTTTCATTTGGAACTTTAGTTACTATCACCAGAGACTTTTAAATAGGTAAATATTAAGTGTAATAGTCTTGTATAAAAAGTTTAGTACAAAAACACAATCCTATGAGTTATTCCCACCTTTCATTAATCTTTCAATCTTGCAGTCTCACAAACCGCTTCACATTAGTTACGTTACAATTTCTGTCACATCGGTTAAAGATTAAATTTTTAAAATTTTTAAAAACCGAACGCTGAGAAAGCCTACAGTTAAAATTTAGAAATCAATTGAACAATCCAGTAGAAATTTAATAGAAACCTGATTTTGAAGATCGAATTAGAATATCGAAAACATTTTGATGTAGTTTTATTTATAAGAGTTTAAAATTAGTTTTTACATTAGTATTTAAAAAAAAATATATAGAGAGATTAGTTTTGGGTATTGGACCCCCCCCCGGATTAATCTTACCATTTCAACAATGATAATAATACTGTCCTATATTAATAAATAAACCCCCTTCGGATGTAGTTTGACTACTGTTGGGAATCAATCAGAGTAATAACTCCAAGGACTGGCGTTATTACCCCGGTATACTTATTGCGCAGTACATTTTAAGCTAAAAATTATCTCGAGAATATATCCAAAATCGTCTACAATATTTTGAAAGTACATGAATTGTACTACAAATTTATGTAATAAACAAAGTATTTCCGGATAAAAAATATAGTCTTCACATCACAAAACTTATCTCGCAAATTTTAGATCAGGCGTTAATTTTAGTGGCTTGTAAAAGCAATAAGACCTACAAATGGAACAAATTAACTTTAAGCTGTTTTTTGCGATTTATATGACCCAAAACCCTTCTGCGCAGAGCACATGGGTGTCATTTACCGGATTATTTCATAATTATGCATAATATTAGCACTTGGCGTTATTACCCCGCCTGGCGTTTTTACACCAGAACACCTTACATATGTCTTATCTTTAAGTTTACGATAGACATATGTAAATAATAGAAAAAACACGCAATCAATATCTACAGGCACTACATTGCATTATTATATGCATATTCTGTTTTTTAATCGTCAGAAGCGCTTTTAAATACAATAAAAGCGCTTGAAATTATTTATACAAAAACGTCATTCTTTTTCCTTTGTAATATGCATATAAAAATCAGTAAAAGAACGAAACATGCATACAGCCTGAGCGATTCAAAATTTAAATAATCCCGTCATTGAAACAACTAACTTTGCCGAATCAATATTAATCAGAAATATCTAGATGTTTTATAGATCTTGTTTCATCTAACACGATATGACAAATTGAGCGACAAATTGAGACGTACTGTAAAATACTACCGAATCTCCGGCAGATGTTTATGTTGAATGTTTTTTTACATTTTTTTTAGAAATATAAATCTGACAAGCCCATGGCACCGTTTCTGGATGGTAGAACCTGGAACAATTTTCAACATTAAATTACAATTCCATCGAAATTGTAATTTAGAATGTTTTTAGATAGCTTTTTGGGCATTTCACTCTCATAAATTTCGATTTTCTAGGAAACAGTTTATGGGGAACATTTACATTTAGCAAGTGTGCTAAAGTTAAAAATTTTAAATCCTACATTGCCACAAAGATAAAAATTCTAGAATACTTTATGCCCCTGCGCATTCTTGAAGGTAATGGCACGGACATAACAGGTAGCTTATGTTGGCGAGGATCTTGTTGCGTTTATGTTTATCAATAGCAATTTAGCACTATTATTTTTGAAATAGCTTTTGTAGCTCCAGAGATTATCCCCTAAAAACACACTTTTTTAAAAAAATTATTATAATCATATTTGTACATATTGATGGAATTTAAATTTTGTTATATAATATTTGACGAAAACAAATTTTCAATGATTTATTAAATTGTTTTAAGTGCAAAGGAGTCAATCGTCAATGCATAAAGATACAATATTGATTCATATAAACATAAAGTATAATTCTGCATGTATGTATAAACTATAACGTTTTCTTCAAACTTATTCGGCTTTTAATTGTTAGAATTGTTATTAAAAATAATAAAGGCGCTTGAAATTATTTAGATATACATGGCATTTTTTAATTGTACCAAATAAAAATAAGTAAAAGAACAAAATATGCATACAGCTTGAGCCAATCAAAATTTAAATAATCCCGTCACTGAAACAATTCAGTTTGCCCACAGAACATCCTATCAGAAATATCTCGATGTTTTATAGATCTTGTTTCATCTAACATGACAACTTCAGACGTTCTGTAAAAGACTACCGAATCTTCTGCAGATGTTTATGTTGAATGCTTTTTCACCATTTTTTTTTTATACTTAGAAATCTGACGAACCCATAATACCAATTCATAATGGTAAAACATGGAACAGTTTTTTACACTAAATTACAATTCCATAGAAATTGTAATTTAGAATGTTTTTAGAAAACTTTAAGGCATTTCACTTTTACAAATTTTGAATTTCTTAGGAACCGTTCTTGGTTAACATTTATATCATAAAATTGTTTCAAAATTTAAATTTCTAAATCTTTCTGTGCCACAAACACCGCAGTTTTTGAATTCTTTATACTCCAACACACCCGTGAAAATAATACCATGCGCATAACAGACACTTTATGTTAGCGAAGGGTCTTGTTGGGTTTATGTTGTCATCACCAATTTACCAAAATTATTTTAAGAATGGGCTATGTAGTTCCACGGATTATCTTCCAATAAGCACAAAAAAAATTATTTTTATATAATATTAGTACAGATTGTTGGAGTTTTTATTTCGGTATGCAAAATTTCTCGAAAATAAATGCTGAATAATTTACTAATTGTTTTAAGTGCAAAAAGGTTAATCTTTCATAATAGTAGTCGACACGATAATGATATATTTTTAGAAAATTCCTGACTGAAAATTATTTTTAAATTAATAAAAAATCCATAATTTCAGATCCAACTTTCAAACAAACTGCATTTGAAAGTAAATATAATTTTTCAACTCAATGATGCAAAAGTTGGAAAGTTTCGGATGTTCAGAAATTTAGAAAATTGTAGCAAGTGTGGCACTTAAAGGTATATTTCGATTCAAACTGCGTATTTTCCGATTTATTTTTAGATCCACTTTTGCTTTCAAATGCATCAAACTTTGAAAATCTCTTATTTAGAAACTATATAAGGTGCCGTGTCAGTTGATTTTTTGATAAATGCAGAAAATATTACAAAAAACGCTGTCAAAGTTGGTCTTTCAAACAGAATTGTCCGAGGCGGGAGATCTGAGATCGAAAAAAAAGGGTCATGATGAAAATATAATTTTTGATAGATCAAATTCTGATTAATGCAGAGAGAAATTACATCACACAGCATCTTATATATCACTTCAAAAATCATCCCAGCAAGTTTCGTGTTTCTACTTTTAAAAATTAGTCTGGAAATGTATCGGAAAATTTTGAGCTGTTGAAGGTGGACAATCATTTTTACGAATACACCCTTTTAATGGTTCAACCATTGTCACCGTCATTACACTGTTAAAAAACTTGTACTACTTTGAACCAAATTTTGGTGTTTAATAGCTGCCACTGTAAGATAGTGAAAACTTGAACCAATTTTTGGAGCTCCTGTTGAAGATTGATTCCAATAGTTGGAACGAGGTTGAAATAGGAAGCTGCAAATTTTGGTACGAGATTTTCCCATCTTATGATGGTAGCTTTTAGGCACCAAAATTTGGTTCAAACTAGAGGGAAATTTTTAATAGTGTATGATATCAATGTTATTCACGAATAAGTTTTTGGTTTAAATTATACATAGACACATATGCATAAAAATATAATGTTGGTTCATATAAATATAAAATATAATTATATATATAAACTATAATGTTTTCCTCAAACTTATTCGGATTTTAATTGTTGGAAGTGTTCTTAAAAATAATAAAAGTGCTTGAATCTATTTAAGTATAGATATGTCATTTTTTCATTTATAATATACATTCGAAAAATAAATAAAGGAACAAAACATGCATACAGCCATTCAAAATTCAAATAATCCTGCCAATGAAACAACTCACTTCGCCCAATGAACATCCAATCAGAAATATCTCGATGTTTTATAGATCTTGTTTCATCTAACATGACAACTTCAGGCGTTCTGTAAAAGACTACCGAATCTCCACAGATGTTTATGTTGAATGTTTTTTTACAACTTTTTTATCGATATAAATCTGATAAACCCATGCACCATTTTAGGATGGTAGAATCTAGTCCCTGGTCCTAGAACCTTTCTACGCTAAAAAACAATACTATAGAAATTATTATTTAGAACGTTTTTAGAAAGTTTTTTGGGCATTTCACTCTAGTAAATTTCGAATTTTTTAACAACTGATTTTGTGGAGCATTTAAGGGTGTATTCGAAAAAACGCTTTTCCACTTTCAACAGCTCAAAATTTTCTGATACAATTTCAGACACATTTTTAAAAGCAGAAACCTGAAACTTGCTGAGGGGATTTCTGAAGACACGTATAAGGTACCGTGTGATGTCATTTTACGCTAAACTCATTAGAATTTGATTTATAAACAATTATCTTCTCAGTATGACCCTTTTTTTCGTTCCCAGATCTCTCGCTTCGGAAAAATCGGTTCAAAATACCATTTTTGATTGCTTTTTTTGTAATATTTTTTGCATTTACCAAAGAATCGACAATCACGGCCCTTTGTGTACTTTCTAAATAAGACAATTTGCCAGTTTGATGCATAGGAGAGCAAAAGTGAATTTAAAAATAAATCGGCAAAATAAGCAGATTGAATCGAAATACACCCTTAAATCTTACAATTGTGGCAAAATTCAAATTTCTAAAACCTTCAGTATCACTTAAATCTAATTTTAGAATACTTTATGTTCCTTGCTTGAAGGTAAAGGCACGGACATTACAGATAGCTTATGTTGGCGCAGGACCTTTTTCCTTTATGCTATCACCACCAATTTATCGCAACTAATTGTGTAGTTCCAGAGATTATACCACTACAAACAACAACAACAATAAAAATTGTTTGTAATATTAGTACAGATTGATAGAGTTTTAATTTCGGTATGCAATATTTCTCGAAAAAAAGTTCTGAATAATTTACTACATTGTTTTAAATGCAAGAGGGTCAATCTTTCATAATACTCTACATGATAAAGATATATTTTTAGAAAATTCCTGACTGACAATTATTTTCAAATTAATAAAAAAATCCATAATTTCAGATAGAGCTTTCAAATAAACTGCATTTGAAAGTAAATATATTTTTTCAACTGAATGATGTACCGGATGTCCCAAAAATGACTGATGGATATTAAAATTCAATAATTTGCATACGGTGACAGCTATTTAAAAAAATTTTTGCAGGAGGGTTATGTATAATGTCAGGAGTTTTTTACCGTAATATTTTATTTTAGTTTGCATCTCAAACAATAAGTGGCGCTGACGGCGATTGAAGGCCAGGTGATCAGTGCTGAGTGAAGCTTCGACCTGACCTTCAATCGCCGTCAGTGCCACCTATTGTTTGAGATGCGAACTAAAATAAAAAATTACGGTAAAAAAACTCCTGACATTATACATAACCCTCCTGCAAAAAATTTTTAAATAGCTGTCACCGTTTGCAAGTTATTGAATTTTAAAATCCATCAGTCATTTTTGGGAAACCCGGTATAAATTGGAAATTTTAGGATGTTTAGACAGTAAGAAAACTGTACCAAGTGCAAAAACTTAATGGCTTGACCATTGTCACTGTCATTTCACTGTTAAAAATCTTATTCTAATTTGAACCAAATTTTGGTGTTTAATAGCTGACACAGTAAGATGGTGAAATCTTAAACCAATATTTGGAGCTCCTGTTGAAGCCTCCTAGTTCTAATAGTTGGAACTAGGTTGAAATAGGAAGCTGCAAATTTTGGTACAAGATTTCATCATCTTATGGTGGCACCTATTGGGCACCAAAATTTGGTTCAAACTAGAGCGAAATTTTTAATAGTGTATGATGCCAACGTTATTCACGAATATGTTTTTGCTTTAAAATATATATAGATAAAAATATAATGTTGGTTCATATGAACATAAAATATGATTAACGTATAAACTATAATGTTTTCTCCAAACTTATACGGCTTTTAATTGTTAGAAGTGTTCTTAAAAATAATGAAAGTGCTTGAATCTATTTAAGTATAGAAATGTCATTTTTTTCATTTATAATATACATTCAAAAAACAAATAAAGGAACAAAAAATGCATACAGCCATTCAAAATTCAAATAATCCCGTCACTGAAACAACTCACTTTCTCCAATGAACATCCTATCAGAAATATCTCGATGTTTTATAGATCTTGTTTCATCTAACATGACAACTTCAGACGTTCTGTAAAAGACTACCGAATCCCCGGCAGATGTTTATGTTGAATGCTTTTTTACAACTTTTTTATAGATATAAATCTGACAAACCCATGACACCATTTCAGGATGGTAGAGCAGTTTTCACGACATTTTGAGATGTTGTTGGATTTCGGCCAACATCCAGTGACAGTTGCTCAAAAATATTTGTATTTTTGAGACGTTTCATTACGTTTCGCAAAATGGATGGGAGAGAGAAATATATTCTTTCCGAAAATTAAATGTTTTCTTTTGAATATATATATACATGTGACTGTAACAGGCGGGATGGAATTATGTGGCTATCAGTCACTGTAATTACTTCAGATATTTATGAGTATCTATTTATTTATAAGACATGATTTAAGAGAATAATTTGTGTTGAAATTTGTAAGTCACTTATTTTAGATATTATTTATGTAGTTATTTGTTAAAACAAAATTTCTTAAAAACGTTTTTTAAAGCAGCAAAATGTTATTTTTATAAAGCATGGGATTCAGCAGTTGAGTATACTCAGTACACTCGATACTTTTTGAATAAGTTTGATTTTTTTTTTTTTTTTTTTTTTTTTTTTTTAATTTATGTACAATTACTTATTAGATACACGCTAGCCAGCTTTCGCGACCAGTTTGGTCTCCATCAAGTGGAAAAAAGTTAGAAAGTTTTTTTATGGACATCTTGTTACTTATTTTTTTCATAATATATCTTTTCCATTTTTTTTAAAAGCATATGAGAGGAAGAAACAATAATGATAAAATTGTGTGATTTGAACACAAAAGTTTATCTAAATAAATCACATGAATCATTGATGCATTTTCATATAATTCTTTGTGAGAACTTTTCCATCGTCTGGGGCTTGAAAATGATTGCTCAAACTCAAATTCGAGAGATCAATATTTCCTTTTCTTTTTTTTTTTTCTTTCCTTTGCAACATCAAAATACATAAACATATTTCAACTAAGTAGTACTATTAATTTCTTAATTAATAAGTTTAAAGTGAAAAAGTTGCGCACGATCTTCTGTTATCTATTAGAAACAATATTACAGAAAATAAATAAGTTTTCGTACAATTTTTTTTCTTTTTGTTTTTTAGATATTTAAATGTAACTATATTGAGGTTATATGATTATGTAAGCATTTAGTTATGTGTTTGAAATGCTATTGATTTTTTTCTCTTTGGATAGATTAAAACGCGAATAAAAAAACTACAATGCTTAAAACTGCCTCAAGGCATGCATTTAAATTTCAACGAAAAATTGTTTAAAGATTGACAAAATAAGCTAGTGCACACTCCTACAGAAAAATACGATATTTAACGCATTTTAACATAGTTGAAAAGTATTTATGAATTAGTTTGACCATCTGACTGTCCGTACTCCATCTCCCATAAATGTACTCCGTTTGTCATGCAATTGATGATACAATTGTCTTAGGATTATTAGAATAAACTTTAATATCGGTAGGGGACAACACAATGATTAAGATTTGCATAGCAAACCATGGTCGGAAACGTTTTCTTATAAAAACGTTATACCATATAAAATTAGCCAACTTATGTGATTTTTCATGAATTTTTAAAAATTATAATAATGATTTGTAATAAAAGACGTCTTTATGAAATGGCTGGATCAAAAAAATTTCCACTTTTTAGAAATTACTTCTGTTTTTTTTAATTCATCTGTTTATCTTGTGTCTTTTCTTCAAATTTATGTTTTACCATATTAACGAAATTATACATTTTAAGTTCTTCTCCTTTTTGGTTGCATCATTAAAATATTTATATACGGGACATAAAGTAGACAACAATAGCTTCATTTGCCTCGACTGGATTTCTGGTTGGAAATTATATTATCTTATTTTCCAAATCTTAACTCTAAATATGTTTTTTAATTAAGGGTGTATTTCGATTCAAATTGCATATTTTCCGATTTATTTTTAAATTCACTTTTGCTCTTACATGCATCAAACTGGCAAATTGTCTTATTTAGAAAGTTCACGAGGTGCTGTGATTGTCGATTCTTTGATAAATGCAGAAAATATTGCCAAAAAACCAATCAAAAATAGCAATTTGAACCGATTTTTCCGAAGCGGAAGATCTGTGAATGACAAAAAAGTGTCATATTGAGAAGATAATTGTTTATAAATCGAATTCCAATGAATAGAGCGTAAAATGACATCACACGGGACCTTATACATCTCTTCAAAAATACCCTCAGCAAGTTTCATATTTCTACTTTTAAAAAAGTGTCTGAAATTGTATCAGAAAATTTCGAGCTGTTGAAGGTTGAAAAGAGTTTTTTCGAATACACGCTTAAAGGTGCTTAAACTCCAGAGTTATACACAACACCAATAAACACGACTAACTGAATCGAAAGTTAAATGTTTATATTTTTTTATTTTATCTATTTACAAAAGCCTGAATTTCAGAATCGCTTAATTGTATTATCCTTTGCTTCGTAATACGTTATTTCAACATTTTTACATAACCATCATGGTATAGGGTAATCTTGTAATTGTTTTAAACTTTGAAATTTAACGGATTTACACGTTCAGCACTGGAGATTCCGAAAAACATACTTTTAGAAAAAAAAATTGTGTCCGTCTTTCTGTCTGTGTGTCTCTAAACTCTCTCTCTCCCGAACAAATCGAGATTTTTGAAATTTAATGTATGCTTAGTACGTAATAATGGTAAAAAGCCTATTGAGTATGAGTAACCCCAATTATCCGGATCTGTTCTTTGGACTCCCGAAATTTTCATTTTGATGAAAGTTATCTAAATTTCTTAAGGAGTGATTACAAAAGATTATAAAAAAAAAAAAAAAAAAAAAAAAAAAAAAAAACACAAATTTTGCAAGAATTTAAGTCAATCAGATCATTAGTTGTTGAGATATTTGTAATCAAACTTTCCGCATTCTTTGATTTTTCATGACCTTATATTTCATTCAAATTTCAATCCAAAGTTATGTTTTAATTGGAAATGAGACGCTTAATCCGACGCAGTAAACTATTAATTAGTATAATTATGATTTTTGGCGTTATTAGGATGTTTCTTTTACGCAATTCGGTACTACTTTATTATCCCGTCAACCAAAAACTGTCGCCAAACTATAAGTTTAAATATCAATCATTGCTGATCGTAAATGTTACATTCACGTGACATTAAATACTTTAAATGTGTTTGCTACGTCACAAAGTGATTTTGACGTGACAACGTCTTGTAAATTGGTTTGCCGGGAGACACTTCAAGAAACTGCGTTACGTTACGTTACGCTCCGCTCACGATACGCGCTCACTTTTCTCTTAACTTTTTCCGGTCACTTGTGGGACCATTTTCTGAACGTGAATGTGAATTCGCTGCAAGGAAGGGGCGGTGCTTAATAGGAAGTTTAGATAGTATCAAACTAAGACGAAATACGTTATGTATTAGTTATTAGTATAAAGTACAAAGAAAATAAGTGTAGTTTATTTCGTAATTCGGTGGTATATTATGGAAAACTAATGATATGTGATTAGTGAAAGCCATTTTACTTTAGTTATATTCTGCTCATTGAAAAATTCTTTAATATGCTGTTTACAAAATTCAACATTTGACATCAATAAACATGAAGTAAAATGTGTTTAACAAACACAGTGTATTGCAAGTTATTGTATGTATATTTGTATATAAATACGTATGTATGTGTAAAGGTAAAAATAAAATTTTGTTAATATGAAATTCAGTGCGAGATTCTTTGTATAAATTAATGTTTTAAATATAATTCTTTGTATAAATAAATGTTTTAAATTGTTACTATTATTTCATCCTTCTTCCTACTATACGAATGAATATTCACATTAAAATTATTTTACAACTCAAAGTCGTTGTCACGTAAAACTTTCGCCCGTATACCGACTTTACAGGCAACCAATTTTTTTTTTTATTCAACGTTTTATTTGTATTTTTATTAATCCTTTACTAATTTATTTGTTCTTTCGTTATTTAAAATAAAAATTATGCCAATTTGTATAATTTACGAATTGTCTGGTTATTTATATAATTTGTTGGAATGGGTTGACGAGATAATCAAGTAGTATCCAGAATTCATTAATAGAGCATTAGTATGTATTTAAAATATTTAAATATGCATTTAAATTATATTTTGGAGTTGCAATGCATTCTATAAATAGTTTTATTTTCATATTTCATATTATGCATATCCATGATGGGTAAGTACGGTTGTCACCAATTAATTGTTTTAATTATACCTTTATTTATACTTATATAGCTAGTAAATCCATTAATGCATTTTTTTACAGTTCTTTTTTATTCTTAATTTTCATTCAATTATTTTTCATTCAATTACACTGAAGGATAAAAAAGGATCGACAATATTGTTACGAATTTTGTAAATAGTTAGTGTTTGTACTGTAAAATGATGTAAATAATCGTATTAAGCTCCATTTCTTTACTAATATTAGTTTTTGTTACATTGTCTCTGTTATCAAGCAAACTTGTCTATTATTTTTAGTGTATGTCTACGGCAGATTAACGAAATATTAGAGATATCGCCAAGTTGGCGTCACTTTTGGCGACTAATTTTGGTCGCCAAATTTGGCGATATATCGCCAAGTTGGCGACAAACTTGGCGATTTTTGGCGATGGTAACCCTTTCCTATTTAAGGTAACCCCTCCTTAGGTCTACTGATACATTGAATGTTGTTCCGTGTTAAAACTGTTGTTAGCTTTCGTTTTTTCAAAAACTAAAACAAAATCACTTCACCTTTTTTCATTCACGTATAAAAACATTTCATATTTATTTACTTAGAAGGTGTCACAAATAAAAATTAAATTAAAGAGTTGACATGTTTCGGTTCATTAATAAGAACCGTATTCATAACATATAAAATCAGTAGAAAATTAAATGACACTGGATATAAATATAATTTAAAAATCAAAACAAAACATTGCGCCCGCTATGATCGTGAATATAGCCATTGCCAACGCGGCATATAAATATAATAAATTTTGACCATATATTAAATTTAAAATGTATAAAATTAAAATTAAAAAAGTAGAAAAACTAAATGACTCTGGATATAAAGGTAATTTAAAACCCCCAAAACATAAAATATTGCGCCCTCTATGATCGTGAATAGCCAATGCCATCGCAGTTCCTCCTATTAGACTCATCCTTTAAATATTTATTAAGTAATTCTAACCACAAACTCGGAATGTCATAAGAATAAAAATCATTACAAACTCTATCCCTCCTAGAATATATCTCTATGGATTCACGGATGATTAATTTTCGGAATAAACTGGAAATGAACACTAATCTACTATCTTTAAAACAAATTTTAACCCCCCCTCTTTAAAAACAATCTTGATAACGCAGTCTTATCCCTACCAAATATTATGTCACATTCATGCTCTTTCTTTCTAACCCCAAACTTTCTACCTGTCATACCAATATAAAAATTAATATCCCCCTCTTCATTCTCATATGGAATTTCATATACCCCTGCTAGATCATCTTGTGGAACCGGATCAAAAGCTCTGTATAGAAGATGTTTTAACTTAGGAGGTGGCTTAGCAATTAATTCTATTTTAAACTTTTTTAATTTAGCTTTAAGCTTCTCAAAATTACCCTTTATATAAGGAAACGATAGTCTTTTAACCCCAATCTCTTCCCCCTTCTCACAGGCATTATCAACCAAATTACAATTAACCTGAGAATTATTTTTATCCCTATAATTTTTAACCAATTTATTAATTTTATCCTTTTTGTAACCATTCAACTTAGCAATATTAAAAATATAATTCAACTCTTCATACAAAAATTCATCAGAACAAATAATAAACGCACGATTAACCATGAACCGGAATGTAGAAAACTTATACCCAAAGGGTGAATACGCAGAAAATGGAATAATATGCTGACTAGCTATATCTTTCCTGTAAACTTTCCTTTTTAACATAGAACCCTCTCTAATAAGCCACACGTCTAAAAATGAAATAGCACGATCATTTTCCAATTCAAACGTAAATTGAATATTCCTATCCAGTTTATTAACTTCATCTACAAAAACAATGAAAGACTCAACTCCCCCCTCCCAAATTAAAAACACATCGTCAACATACCTCTTCCAAAATTTAGGAACTTTCTCGAACTTTGCGAAAATATTCTCTTCAAAAGGCCTCATTTTAAACTCAGCTAAAAAACCCGAAATAGGAGAACCCATAGGGGCACCCATGTTTTGTTTATAAATTTTACCATCAAACCATTTTACCATTTTACCATTTTGTGATGATATTAAAAAGAGGATTGACAAGGCAGAAATATATAATGACAGTATAAAATGTACTTTAAAAGATGGATTACAGTTGATTGTACAAAGTAATTATTTTGTTTTTGATGGTAAAATTTATAAACAAAACATGGGTGCCCCTATGGGTTCTCCTATTTCGGGTTTTTTAGCTGAGTTTAAAATGAGGCCTTTTGAAGAGAATATTTTCGCAAAGTTCGAGAAAGTTCCTAAATTTTGGAAGAGGTATGTTGACGATGTGTTTTTAATTTGGGAGGGGGGAGTTGAGTCTTTCATTGTTTTTGTAGATGAAGTTAATAAACTGGATAGGAATATTCAATTTACGTTTGAATTGGAAAATGATCGTGCTATTTCATTTTTAGACGTGTGGCTTATTAGAGAGGGTTCTATGTTAAAAAGGAAAGTTTACAGGAAAGACATAGCTAGTCAGCATATTATTCCATTTTCTGCGTATTCACCCTTTGGGTATAAGTTTTCTACATTCCGGTTCATGGTTAATCGTGCGTTTATTATTTGTTCTGATGAATTTTTGTATGAAGAGTTGAATTATATTTTTAATATTGCTAAGTTGAATGGTTACAAAAAGGATAAAATTAATAAATTGGTTAAAAATTATAGGGATAAAAATAATTCTCAGGTTAATTGTAATTTGGTTGATAATGCCTGTGAGAAGGGGGAAGAGATTGGGGTTAAAAGACTATCGTTTCCTTATATAAAGGGTAATTTTGAGAGGCTTAAAGCTAAATTAAAAAAGTTTAAAATAGAATTAATTGCTAAGCCACCTCCTAAGTTAAAACATCTTCTATACAGAGCTTTTGATCCGGTTCCACAAGATGATCTAGCAGGGGTATATGAAATTCCATATGAGAATGAAGAGGGGGATATTAATTTTTATATCGGTATGACAGGTAGAAAGTTTGGGGTTAGAAAGAAAGAGCATGAATGTGACATAGAATTTGGTAGGGATAAGACTGCGTTATCAAGATTGTTTTTAAAGAGGGGGGTTAAAATTTGTTTTAAAGATAGTAGATTAGTGTTCATTTCCAGTTTATTCCGAAAATTAATCATCCGTGAATCCATAGAGATATATTCTAGGAGGGATAGAGTTTGTAATGATTCTTATTCTTATGACATTCCGAGTTTGTGGTTAGAATTACTTAATAAATATTTAAAGGATGAGTCTAATAGGAGGAACCGCGATGGCATTGGCTATTCACGATCATAGAGGGCGCAATATTTTATGTTTTGGGGGTTTTAAATTACCTTTATATCCAGAGTCATTTAGTTTTTCTACTTTTTTAATTTTAAGTTTATACATTTTAAATTTAATATATGGTCAAAATTTATTATATTTATATGCCGCGTTGGCAATGGCTATATTCACGATCATAGCGGGCGCAATGTTTTGTTTTGATTTTTAAATTATATTTATATCCAGTGTCATTTAATTTTCTACTGATTTTATATGTTATGAATACGGTTCTTATTAATGAACCGAAACATGTCAACTCTTTAATTTAATTTTTATTTGTGACACCTTCTAAGTAAATAAATATGAATTGTTTTTATACGTGTTGTTCCGTGGTTTTCCAGTTTTTTCTAGAAGTTTGTAGAAATTTCCACCGCATGCGGCGAGACTATATGTAAGGAGAGCAATACGAGCTGTTGTTGTTATTATTTACCAGTCAGTCATTGAGTGAACAACGCGTTTGTTAAGCAAGTTTGCTTGAGTCTTATTTACGTTATTTTGAATGCGATTTAGTGTTGAGACGTTGTATAAAGAGTCTCTGGAACCTATATCGGCACTTATACGATAGATTTGAACAATTATTTTTGAATATCTAGAAATATTTGTGAGTTTCGAAGACTCTGTTGTTCTAAAGTTCTGTAAATAAATTATTTTCTACTTTTCTGACAAGAGTTTGAAGTTGTCTAACCATAAGATCAAAAGAACCCCATATACGCTGTAACATTTGGTGTCAGGAGTCGGGATCTTATGGCGAAAACAAGAACGATGGACGGACAACTGAAAGAACTGTTAGAAGCTATTAACGGATTAAGGACAGATCTGACCAATAAAATCGAAAAAGGCCAAGAAGAGTTGGCGGAAAAGATGAATAAAGGCCAAGAAGAGTTATCAAAAGGCCAAGAAGAGTTGGCGGAAAAAATGAATAAAGGCCAAGAAGAGTTGGCGGATAAAATGAATAAATGCCAAGAAGATGTGACTGAAAAGATTAATAAAGGCCAAGAAGAAATGAAGAAAACTTTAGAAGAAAAGTTCTCGTCGGTAGAGAGAAGAATAGGCTCGGTAGAAGAGAAAATAGAGGAAGTAGAAGAGAAAATTCAGAATGAAGTTAGTAATGTTGAACAGAAAATGGAAAGGAAAATGGCGGAAGTAGAAGAGAAAATTCAGAATGAAGTTTGTAACGTTGAACAGAAAATCAGTAACGTTGAAGAGAAAATACTAGGTGAAGTAGATGAAAAGCTAAATAAAAAAGTTCAAGATCTTGAGAAGAAGCTTTCGGCGTCCAGTGGTAATTATGAAGAATTTAGAAATCCGCCTGCTTCTCCCGTGCACATCAAGCTGTCGACATACGACGGAAAGAGTTCCTGGCAAGTTTACAAGACCCAATTCACCATTGTAGCCGAAGCGAACAAATGGAGTGACGAGGTGAAAGCTTGTCAACTGGCAGCATCTTTAAGAGGAGAAGCCGTCGACGTGCTGCAAACATTACCCGATATGACGCAACTCAATTTTGAGACTCTAAGTTGTGCACTTGAAATGAGATTCGGCGAAAAATTCTTCAAGGATTATACGAGAATACAAATGAAGAGCCGCCATCAAAAATCGAGTGAAACCTTTCAAGAGTTTGCCTCGGAAATTGAACGGCTTGCAAATTTAGCATTCATTGACTGTCCAACAAATGTACGGGAAATGCTCTCACCGCAATATTTTGTAGACGGAATAAAAGATCCAGAAGTGCAGAGAGCGGTACGAATGGCAGATGTACAGGATTTAAAGGCTGCACTACTATATGCCTTAAAGTTGGAAGCAACTACACAAGCCAGCCGAAGAGATCGTCATTCAGTCCGAGGGGCAACGGTGAACAAAAGCTCAGACAATGAAATCGACATCTTGAAAGAAATTAGGAAAATAAATCAAGAGCTTGAAGCTTTGAAATACGGAAGAACAAGCTCAAGAAGACAGAATCTCACGTGCTGGGGATGCGGTGATAAGGACATCTCCGAAGAAATTGCCCCAAAATCCACGAACGTGAGATAAATTCAAACAGTCAGCAGGGAAACTAAATTTTGGCCATCTCACGGGGCGGAGGTTGCCAGAGAATGAAAAGCCCCACCTGAAGATCCTCCAGATATCAAAAATGAGCGGCGGTGATAACGAATTATATGTGATAGGCTTTATTAACGGAATTCAGTGCCGTATGATTGTCGATACAGAAGCCAATGTGACAATAATAAGAGAAGATTTGGCTCGAAAATTGAAATGTAAACTCATCTGGACTCCACCATGCGTTACCCTGCAAACTGTGACGGGCGACAAGATAGGCATATATGGAAAGACAAATTTAACTATCAACTTTGGAGGAACGAAATATTACCATATGGCATATGTGGCTGACATAACAGATCCTTGCTTAATCGGGCTAGATTTTCTGAAGAAGTTTGGCTTCAAACTTGATTTCAAAAATAACAAAATGCTCTCACAATTTGAAGAAATCAGTCTTTTTGGATTAAATAACGAAATTGAATGTAAACAAGCAGTAATAGCCAAAGAAGACACCAATCTAGATCCAAGAACAGAATTTTTAGTTCCAGCTGTAATTAAAAATTAAACTAATTACCGATTTGGCCATATAGATTATACAGAAGACAATAGTACACAAGCAGGAGTATTGGTGGCTTCTTCTGTGGTAGACCTCTCGAAAAAGACCATTCCAGTCAGAATTGCTAACATCAGTGATAAGACGAGGACTATCAAGAAAGGAGAGGTGATAGCGTCATGTGCTCCTGTGACGTGCATAAGTCAAAATTCCAGTCACTCTGAGAACTCTTCAGATAATCTAGTCAAGGATTTGTTACAAAATACAGATTTAAATCCAAAACAGATGGAAGCTGCGGAAAATTTAATTAGAGAATTCCAAAGTTTATTTTCCCAAACATCTGAAGACTTTGGACGTACTAAAATGGCACAACACCGAATTGACACGGGAGATCACTCTCCTATTAAACAGCACCCTAGACGATTACCTTTTGCCAAGCAAGAAGAGGTGCAGAATTTAATTAAAGATATGGAAGAAAATGACGTCATCGAACCATCAACAAGTCCATGGGCGTCTCCCATTGTATTAGTAAGAAAGAAGGATGGTTCTACAAGATTTTGTGTAGACTACCGCCGACTGAATGACGTCACCAAAAAGGATAGTTACCCTCTGCCAAGGATTGACGACACTCTTGACACACTTGCGGGCAACACTTGGTTCTCGACTTTAGACTTAAAGAGTGGTTACTGGCAGGTAGAGATCCATCCCGACGACCGCGAGAAGACTGCCTTTACAACGGGACAAGGATTATGGCAGTTCAAGGTAATGCCTTTTGGTCTTTGTAACGCACCTGCAACTTTTGAACGCCTTATGGAAACGGTTCTTCGGGGACTGTCATATGAGGCATGTCTTGTTTATTTAGACGATATCATAATCATAGGAAAATCTTTTGATGAACATCTGAACAACCTCAAGCGGGTGCTACAAAAGTTAAAGGAAGCTAATTTGAAGTTAAGCCCTTCGAAGTGCAGTTTGTTTCGCAATGAAGTCGCCTACCTTGGACACATCATTTCGGCGGAAGGAGTTAGGACTGATCCGGAGAAGATATCGGCCGTGAAAAATTGGAATCGTCCAGCAGATGTTCACCAGCTTCGAAGTTTTCTAGGATTATGCACCTATTACAGAAAATTCGTCAAAGGCTTCTCGATGATTGGAAGACCACTTCATAAATTAACAGAAGCCAATCAAAAATTTATGTGGACACAGGAATGTGACGCTGCTTTCGAAAAGCTTAAGGAGGCCTTGACATCCACTCCAATTCTGTCGTATCCTCAAATCGATAAACAGTTTATACTTGATACGGATGCAAGCAACGAAAGCATTGGCACTGTACTGTCCCAGGAAATCGACGGCCAGGAGCGTGTTATCGCCTATTTCAGCAAGTGTTTGTCAAAGGCCGAGCGAAACTACTGCGTAACAAGAAAAGAGCTTCTTGCTGTAGTGAAAGCCATAGACCATTTTCATCACTATTTTACGGTCGAAAATTCCTGATCCGAACTGATCATGCTTCTCTAACTTGGCTATTGAATTTTAAGAACCCTGAAGGCCAGATAGCCAGGTGGATACAAAAGCTTCAAGAGTACGATATGGAGATACGCCATCGAAAAGGCTCATCACATGGAAATGCAGATGCTCTCTCAAGAAGACCCTGCTCAGAGAATTGTAGATACTGCGACCGGGTTGAGAAGAAATTTAATGTCAAAGGTCCTATAGTAAGGCAAGTTACAACTGGGTCTACATCATCGCAAGATCCGTGGAGTGACGAGAGCCTGCGTAAAGATCAACTTGCTGATCCTGAAATTAAACCAATTCTAGAGCTGAAAGAGGAGTCCAACAGGAAGCTCAGCTGGCAAGACATGGCCCATTACCATCCTACGACTAAACGTTATTGGGCCCTCTGGGATTCCCTACATTTGAAGAACGGTATTTTGTACCGAAAATGGGAGTCTGACGATGGAAAGACATGTAGATGGCAACTACTACTCCCTAAGTCGAGAATTTCTATGGTCCTTCAAGAACTGCATGGTAGTCCCACAGGAGGTCATTTTGGTGTAATGAAGACCCTGCAAAAGGTTCGAGAGCGTTTCTACTGGAATAATGTTCGCAGTGATGTAGAGAAGTGGTGTCGAACTTGTGACACCTGTGTAGCACGTAAAGGTCCAAAGAGGCGCACCCGTGGGCGACTGCAGCGTTATAATGTAGGAGCTCCTTTCGAACGAATTGCACTAGACATCCTGGGTCCTCTTCCTAGAACATCTGATGGCAATAAGTACATCCTCGTTGTCATGGACTACTTCACTAAGTGGCCTGAAGCCTACGCCATTCCTAATCAAGAGGCGGTAACAGTAGCAGACATACTAGTTCAACACTGGGTTTCCAGATATGGAGTTCCTCTTCAAATCCATTCCGATCAAGGAAGAAACTTCGATTCGACTGTGTTTAAGGAAATGTGTGGACTACTCGGCATGGACAAAACTCGAACTACACCCCTACATCCTCAATCGGACGGCATGGTGGAGCGTTTCAATCGTACCATCCTAAATAGCCTCTCTCTCCTGGTGTCTAGAGACCAACAGGACTGGGACAAGAAATTGCCTCTTTTCCTGCTTGCCTACAGGAGTGCCACTCATGAGGCCACTGGTTACTCCCCTTCTCAAATGCTCTTTGGTCGTGATCTTCGTCTGCCTGCTGATCTTTTGTTTGGCCGTCCACCTGATGCTCCTTCATCGCCTGAGGAATATGTCGATGAACTCCAGGCACGGATTGAGGAGATTCATTGTCTAGCAAGGAACCGAATTGGACTGGCATCAGAAAAGATGAAGACACGGTACGACACAAAGGCAACTGGACATGAGTTCAACGAAGGTGACAAAGTTTGGTTGTAGAATCCGATACGTCGTAAGGGACTGTCGCCAAAACTACAAAGAAACTGGGACGGTCCTTACACAGTCGTCAACAGGCTGAATGACGTCGTCGTACGCATACGAAAATCGCCACACACCAAACCCAAGGTCGTGCATTATAACCGGCTAGCCCCTCATTTTGGCCAAAGTGATTAAAAATTCAAAACTGGAATTTCAGACCATGGTCATGAAAGGCACTTTTTGTAAATATGTAAATAGTAATTAGTTCTTATTTATGTAAATCTTATTATTATTATTATTTATTTATTTATTTATTTATTTGTTTATTTATTTTAAGTGTTTTCCTCTAACTCAAGGATTGCACTGCCCGGGACGTGCAGTCTTTGAGGAGGGGTAGTGTTACGAATTTTGTAAATAGTTAGTGTTTGTACTGTAAAATGATGTAAATAATCTTATTAAGCTCCATTTCTTTACTAATATTAGTTTTTGTTACATTGTCTCTGTTATCAAGCAAACTTGTCTATTATTTTCAGTGTATGTCTACGGCAGATTAACGAAATATTAGAGATATCGCCAAGTTGGCGTCACTTTTGGCGACTAATTTTGGTCGCCAAATTTGGCGATATATCGCCAAGTTGGCGACAAACTTGGCGATTGTTGGCGATGGTAACCCTTCCCTATTTATGGTAACCCCTCCTTAGGTCTACTGATACATTGAATGTTGTTCCGTGGTTTTCCAGCTTTTTCTAGAAGTTTGTAGAAATTTCCAGCGCATGCGGCGAGACTATATATAAGGAGAGCAATACGAGCTGTTGTTGTTATTATTTACCAGTCAGTCATTGAGTGAACAACGCGTTTGTTAAGCAAGTTTGCTTGAGTCTTATTTACGTTATTTTGAATGCGATTTAGTGTTGAGACGTTGTATAAAGAGTCTCTGGAACCTATATCGGCACTTATACGATAGATTTGAACAATTATTTTTGAATATCTAGAAATATTTCTGAGTTTCGAAGACTCTGTTGTTCTGAAGTTCTGTAAATAAATTATTTTCTACTTTTCTGACAAGAGTTTGAAGTTGTCTAACCATAAGATCAAAAGAACCCCATATACGCTGTAACAATATCATTCATCTGAAGTCGAAAATTTATGCAGTAATTATTCATGAATTTAGGTATAATTCTCCATATTGTACTGCAGACATCTTTCCATTATAATATTACCTCCAAATTACGTAAGGTAATCCTTATTTTTGCATTTTTAGAAAAAGTTTATATTCCTTAAAATTCACATGTTTCTTTTTCGAAGAATTACAGAATACAATTCTTCATGTATGAATTATGGGTACATTTTTGTCTTTAAAATAATGAAGTGCGAACAGTTTAGCTGAATAACTAATTAAAAACACAAAATACTGACTTGCTATTTAAAGGGATGATTTATTATTTTGATAATATATCAAAAAGGTCAGTTACTCAGATGTCTGGAGCAATTTTTTTCCATCGCTCAGACTGTTCAGAAAGTTTCATCTCATTTACATGCCGTTTGGTCGCAACTATATTTTACCCTCTCATGTGCAGAAGTTGTTTAAACAGCATTATTTGTGACATGTTCTCATTTTTCACCTCATGTTAAAAAGTATCTTTGGACATATGTCTGTTTAGCTAAGTAATAAACTGTTGCAATAAAACGCTCATCATTCATTGTCTGAATTCTGTCAGAAGTTAGCGTTGGCCGAACTCCAATGCCGTTTGTTTTTAGACTTTAGTAGTGCATATAGAAATCTAAACAGCTTGAGGAATGACTGTTTGTAAGTTTGTTTGGTATAAAAAAAAAATAGATGAAAGAGGCGTCAGAACATCTGACGTACATTTATCATGCCTTTTAATGCATCTTATAGCGTCACTTAGGAAGTTTATGCATACTCGGATAAATTACAAGATGATTGCTTCCAAGAAACGATATCTCAAACAGAAAATCAATGGGGTGAGTTATAGATAAAATATATTTATTGAAAGGTCGCCTAGGATTTAGGAATGTTATAAAGCTTCTGTTTCCATACATTAAAGAAAAAACTCTATTTAAAAATCTTATTATATAATATATCGTAGTAACTAAAAAATAAAAATTGAATCCCATGTACAAAACTGAAGCTAAGTAATAATGTTAATTATACAATTGAATTAATCATTTCAAAAACCACATAAGTTCAGCTTGAGAACTTTTCAGAAATAAAAACAAAAACTGTAAAAAACTATATCATTTAGAAGTAAACGAAATTTTATGTTTTTTTCTCTTATTTTGGAAGGAGAAGAGAGGAACGATTATAGAGTTTGGACTTTAAATTTTGTAAATATTGAATAATTTTCATTATTTATGAATAATAAAAAGAAGAATGACAAAAGAAAATTTCTCAACTTATGTTTGGAATAAACTTGACTTATGCTTATTTAAAGAGATGATTTATTATTTTGATAATATATCGAAAAGTTCAGTTACTCAAATGTCTGGAGCAGTTTTTTTCACCGCTCAGACTGTTCAGAAATTTCATCTCATTTACATGCCATTTGATCATAATTATATTTTACCCTCTCATGTGCAGAAGTTGTTTAAACAGCATTATTTGTGACATGTTCTCATTTTTCACCTCCTGTTAAGAAGTATCTCCGGACATATGTCTGTTTAGCTAAGTAATAAACTGTTGCAATAAAACGCTCATCATTCATTGTCTAAATTCTGTTAGAGGTTAGTGTTGGCCGAACTCCATTGCCGTTTGTTTTTAGACTTGAGTAGTGCATATATAGAAAGATAAACAACTTGAGGAATGACTGTTTGTAAGTTTGTTTGGGGATAAAAAATAGATGAAAGAGGCGTCAGAACATCTGAAGTATATTTATCATGCCTCTTAATGCATCTTATAGCGTCACTTAGGAACTTTATGCATACTCGGATAAATTACAAGATGATTGCTTCCAAGGAACTATATCTCAAACAGAAAATCAATGGGGTGAGTTATACAAGAAATATATTTACTGAAAGATCACCTAGGATCTAGGAACGTTATAAAGCTTTTGTTTCCATGCTTTAAAGAAAAAGTTACAACTAAAAATTTTCTTCTATACTCTATCGTGGTAACTGAAAAATAATAATTGAATCCCACGTACAAAACTGAAATTAAGTAATACTGTCCATTATGCAGTTGAATTTTTCATTTGAAAAACCACATAAGTTACAGAATCAGAACTTTTCAGAAATTAAAAAAAAAAAAAAAAAAAAAAAAAAAAAAAAAATCAAAAAACTGTATTATTCAGAAGTAAATGAAATTTTATGTTTTTTAGGAGGGAAGGGAGAGGATCATTATAGAGTTTGGGCATCAAAGTTTATAAATATTAAATATTTTTTATAATTTATGAATAACTAAAAGAAAAAGAACAGAAGAACGTTTCCCAACTTATGTTTGGAATAAACTTCATTTATGCTTATTTAAAGAGATGATTTATTATTTTGATAATATATCAAAAAGTTAACTTATTCAGATGTCTGGAGCAATTTTTTTTCCATCGCTCAGACTGTTCAGAAATTTTCATCTCATTTACATGCCGTTTGATCGCAACTATATTTTACCCACTCATGTGCAGAAGTTGCTTAAACAGCATTATTTGTGACACGTTCTCATTTTTCACCTCATGCTAAAAAGTATCTTTGGACATATGTCTGTTTTGCTAAGTAATAAACTGTTGCAATAAAACGCTCCTCATTCATTGTCGGAATTCTGTCAGAAGTTAGCGTTGGCCGAACTCCAATGCCGTTTGTTTTTAGACTTGAGTAGTGCATACAGAAATCTAAACAGCTTGAGGAATGACTGTTTGTAAGTTTCTAAAAAATAGATGAAAGAGGCGTCAGAACATCTGACGTACATTTATCAAGCTTCTTAATGCATCTTATAGCGTCACTTAGGACGTTTATGCATACTCGGATAAATTACAAGATGATTGCTTCCAAGAAACGATATCTCAAACAGAAAATCAATGAGGTGAGTTATAGATGAAACATATTTATTGAATGGTCGCCTAGGATTTAGGAATGTTATAAAGCTTCTGTTTCCATACATTAAAGAAAAAACTCTATTTAAAAATCTTACTATATAATATATCGTAGTAACTAAAAAATAAAACTTGAATCCCCTGTACAAAACTGAGCTCTGCTAAGTAATAATGTCCATTATACAATTGAATTAATCATTTCAAAAACCACTTAAGTTCAGCTTGAGAACTTTTCAGAAATAAAAACAAAAACTGTAAAAAACTATATCATTCAGAAGTAAACGAAATTTTATATTTTTTTCTCTTGTTTTGGAAGGGGAGGAGAGAGACGATTATCGAGTTTGGACTTTAAATTTTGTAAATATTGAATAATTTTCATTGTTTATGAATAATAAAAAGAAGAATGACAAAAAAACATTTCTCAACTTATGTTTGGAATAAACTTGACTTATGCTTATTTAAAGAGATGATTTATTATTTTGATAATATATCAAAAAGTTCAGTTACTCAAATGTCTGGAGCAGTTTTTTTCACCGCTCAGACTGTTCAGAAATTTCATCTCATTCACATGCCGTTTGATCATAATTATATTTTACCCTCTCATGTGCAGAAGTTGTTTAAACAGCATTATTTGTGACATGTTCTCATTTTTATCCTCCTGTTAAAAAGTATCTCCGGACATATGTCTGTTTAGCTAAGTAATAAACTGTTGCAATAAAACGCTCATCATTCATTGTCTAAATTCTGTCAGAGGTTAGTGTTGGCCCAGCTCCAATGTTTTTAGACTTGAGTAGTGCATATATAGCAAGATAAACAGCTTGAGGAATGACTGTTTGTAAATTTGTTTGGGGATAAAAAATAGATGAAAGAGGCGTCAGAACATCTGACGTATATTTATCATGCCTCTTAATGCATCTTATTACGTCACTTAGGAAATTTATGCATACTCGGATAAATTACAAGATGATTGCTTCCACGGAACTATATCTCAAACAGAAAATCAATGGAGTGAGTTATACAAGAAATGTATTTACTGAAAGATCACCTAGGATCTAGGAACGTTATAAAGCTTACAACTAAAAAAATTTTTCTATACTCTATCGTGGTAACTGAAAAATAATAATTGAATCCCACGTACAAAACTGAAATTAAATAATACTGTCCATTATACATTTGAATTGGTCGTTTGAAAAACCACACAAGTTACAGAATCAGAACTTTTCAGAAATAAAAAACAAAAACTGTAAAAAACTGTATTATTCAGAAGTAAACGAAATTTTATGTTTTTTTTGGTGGGGGGGGGGGGGGGGAGTGGATCATCATAGAGTTTGGGCATCAAAGTTTGTAAATATTAAATAATTTTTGTAATTTATGAATAACAAAAAGAAAAAGAAAAGAAGAACGTTTCCCAACTTATGTTTGGAATAAACTTTATTTATGCTTATTTAAAGAGATGATTTATTATTTTGATAATATATCAAAAAGTTAACTTATTCAGATGTCTGGAGCAATTTTTTTCCATCGCTCAGACTGTTCAGAAATTTTCATCTCATTTACATGCCGTTTGATCGCAACTATATTTAACCCTCTCATGTGCAGAAGTTGTTTTAACAGCATCATTTGTGACATGTTCTCATTTTTCACCTCATGCTAAAAAGTATCTTATTACATATGTCTGTTTAGCTAAGTAATAAGCTGTTGCAATAAAACGCTCATCATTCATTGTCTGAATTCTGTCAGAAGTTAGCGTTGGCCGAACTCCAATGCCGTTTGTTTTTAGACTTGAGTAGTGCATATAGAAATCTAAATAGCTTGAGGAATGACTGTTTGTAAGTTTGTCTTTGGATAAAAAATAGATGAAAGAGGCGTCAGAACATCTGACATACATTTATCATGCCTCTTAATGCATCTTATAACGTCACTTAGGTTCTTTATGCATGCTCGGATAAATTACAAGATCATTGCTTCCAAAAAGCGATATCTCAAACAGAAAATCAATGGGTGAGTTATAGATGAAATACATTTACTGAAAGGTCACTTAGGATATATTGGTGTTTTAAAACTTCTGTTTCTATGCTTTACAGAAAAAATTCTATTTAAAAATCTTATTCTATAATATAGCGTAGTAATTGAATTATACGTACAAAACTGAAGTTAATTAATAATTTCCATTATACAATTGAATTGGTAATATCAAAAACCACATAAGTTACAGAATCAGAACCTTTCAGAAATTAAAACAAAAAGTTTATTATGCAGGTAAACAAAATTTCATGCATTTTTTTCCCTTTGGGGGGGGGGGGGAGGATTATAGAGTTCGGTTTTCAAAGTTTGTAAATATTGAAAATTTTTTATAATTTATGAATAATAAAAAGAAGAATAACAGAAAAACATTTCCCAACCTATATTTTTGACTTATGTTGTTTTTGAAATGACCAACTCAAACATATTAAATTTATTAAAACATGATAGTAATATTACATCAAATTTAAACAAGAATAGCTGGTAAAAAGAAATTGAACAAAAAGATGAATATTTTGATTACATTTGTCCCACACCAAATGCATAAAAATCATCAAATGACATCCAAATGACTTCAAAGCTGTCAGGCTAGAAGGAAAATGACATGAAAAGTGTCAAATATATATAATAAATACATTGAAAAAGAATGACAGCGTTATTTACATTTCTTTTGATGTTTGTATCATAGACTTTCTTTTTTTTTTTTAAGCAAAGTAAATGTTTAGTAAATTTTTGAAATTTTCTACATTAAGTCAGATTATAGGTCAATATGTATGATATAGTAAACAGTATGTAAAGTGTCAAGTGATGCCTCCCATTAAAGTGTCTGCCTAAATTCGGAAGGAACATCTTATAATATTTGAAATATTGCCTTTTGATGTACATTATGTTATAAAATATGGCTAAAAGTTATGAATAACTAAATGTAGGTATAATTTTAAATATTTTGATTTTTAAGCTCAAATCATACATAAAAAATATTTATAAAATGGCACTGTTGTAACACATCAAAACTAAAATTTAAATGAAAATAATTTAATTCTGCAAATTTTTTTTATAATTAATGAATTTTTCTTGGGGTATTGAACCATTTTCATAAATATAACTCTGTTATTAAAAGAATTATAGATTGAAGATTATAGAAAAGAATTATAGGAATTTTATAAAAGCTTCTGTTTTCATACATTAAAGAATAAACTCTATTTAAAAACTTATTACATAATATATCGTAGTAACTAAAAAATAATAATTGAATCCCATGTATAAAACTGAAGCTAAGTAATAATGTTCATTATACAATTGAATTGGTCAGTCCAAAAATCACATAAGTTACAGTATCAGAACTTTTTATAAATAAAAACAAAAGCTGTAAAAAACTATATCATTCAAAAGTAAATGAAATTTTATGTTTTATTCCTTTTTTGGGGGGGGGGGGAGGAGGGAGACGATTATAGAGTTTGGACTTTAAATTTTGTAAATATTGAATAATTTTAATAATTTATTAATAATAAAAAGAAGAATAACAAGTGAACATGTCCCAACTTGAGTTTCGAATAAACTTGACTTATGCTTATTTAAAGCGATGATTTATTATTTTGATAATATATCAAAAAGTTCAGTAATTCAGATGTCGGGAGTAATTTTTTCACCGCTCAGCTATTATAGAAGCTAATGTTTTTACACAGAGAAAAATGAAGAAAATATATGTTAATTCATAACTTATATCAACTAAAATATGAAATAATAACTAACTATAATCACAGCATAGACACATTACCTAAATAAATCTATTTATATTATTTTTACAAAGTTTAATAAATTTACAATTTTAATTTTGCGATTTATGATATTTTACGATAAAATAAAATGTTAAAAATTTCACTTTGAAGAAAAAGCAGAAAATAAAATTAAAAATCAGGCCTTACTTTTAAAATGACTAATGTTAAAAAGCAAGTAACTCAAGTTCTGTGCAACATAGAAATAAAATTCAAACTGATTTAAAAAGCTAAAATTTCAAACTTTAATATTAAAATAAATATAAAAAATCGGATTCTTTTTTAAAACAGAAAATTGAGTTTTGAAATTTAGACATTCACCTTAAATACAAGTATAAAGCATAACAACGCTAACATAATTTTGTACAAAAATATATTAACCACTCGTTAAATCGCTCTTTAGAATATCGAAATCACTATCAACAATACTGTGAAGGGTGCAACAAAAGATTGATGCTGCAGTATCTACAACCATAATATCACGAAATCGCTTTTCAAAGCTATGACTTATCCTGAGCACAAAATATTGAAACAAGATTTTATTTATTCATCTATTTATTTATTGAAATGCACACTACAGATGAATCCATCCATTACAGTGTAGCATAAAAAGAAACAATCACATATATACACAAACACATAGATATAAATAACATACAACACCAATACAAATCCAAATTATGAGATTAAAAGTTCAGAACATTTATCTTTGAAGACAGTAAAAGACATATTAAAATTTCAAGAAGTGCAGAGAATTCATTAAATAATTATTACTAACAACTAATTATTACTATTTAAGAAATGGTAATTTTAAAAACTGAATACCACTGACGGTGTGTTTCACTATCTTATGATAGCAGTTACTACAACACAAATTGGTTCAACTTACCAAAAAATTTGAACAGCGTATTATTTTCATTTTATCCTCTCCCCCTCCCTCCCCAATATATATATATATATATACATATATCCAGATATTTTGGTTGTGACAGTTGTTTTTACTGTCAAAGGGCTCCGGAACACAAAAAGCTTCAAATTTTGAAAAAAAAAAAAAAAAAAAAAAAAAAAAAAAAAAAAAAAGGCATCAAAAATGTTTTTTTTCTGCTTAAAATGACGTATAGATCATATTTTTACCTTAATTGGAACAGGAAATATTAATTTTTTCGTTTCAATTTGATATCAAAATTTAGCTTTCATGCAATGACTATCATGGAAGCTAAGAATGACTTCGTGTGCATTTGCTTTTTTTCTTTGCGGTTTTTTTTCACCATTTCTCCTATTTAAATTGTTATAAGTTAAGAACCGTTAAAGAAAAATGGTACAAAGTGTCTTTATCAATTATTTTACTTATTTAATTTAGCAAATTTAATTAAAAAATATTTTTGCCAATATGATTTTTTTAAGTTCCATTTTTTTAAATTTTTACTTTAAATCTTTTAAATTTTTATTTAAATTAAAAGAATAAATAAATACTGAGTCGAAAATAAAGCTTATATATTTCTGTTTAAATGAAAAAAAAAATAAAATTTACAAATAATATTTCGAGTTATAATAATTTTAAAGTATCCCACTCTTTTAACAAATTTAAGATTTATTTAAAATATGCATATATCTACGAGAAGATTTCTCGTAATTTTGTTTACAAAAATTATCTTCACAAAAGTATTTAAATTTTTAATTCATTAAATATATTTTATTTTAAATGTGTCCTGGATCTTTTTTAAGTTTTTCCTCGCAATACCTATTGGTGTAAAATGACTTTTTAATAATAAAAACATTTACTTTCAGATTACCGTATTTAAAATGTTTTGACCTTAGTTATTTTGAGGTTTACTGTCTATTGCGCCTTTTCCTTGTTTCCCGGTATGTACGATACATCGAGGATCTACCGTTGTACTAAATTAGTATTCTACATTATATATACGAGGTGGAACCCGTCGAAATTCGACGAAAAAAAATTTTTAAGAAGGAACTTCTTCATTGATTTATAATAAATCTACAAAATTACTTACAGTAAAAAATCCATCTTACATTGATCAGTCTACCTCTAGAACAAGTATTATAAAAAATACATCTTATATTGATCAGTCTAACTCATAGGTTCCCAACCTTTTCTGGATCAGCGCCCCCTTTACAAGTGAAAAAAATGCCAACGCCCCCCCCCCCTTTTCCCACAATAGTTAATTATGCAAAATTTTAAAATATTATTGAACATTTATCTATATTTAGCTGTCTATCTATCTATTAAGAATCATAAAGTAGAAGTTAATTAAAACGACAATCAAATGCAGGAAAAAAATTGTTCATTAAAAATTTAAAGATAAACACAAAATTAATAAGAATTTCTAAACAAATAACGAAATATTTGGGGCAGATGGAGTTTTAACAATTTGCTCATGTCGGATTTCAGTTTCTTTAACATCAGTCACAAATTATCAGGTTCAAAGTTGTCTGTTCCTTTTCTTAGACAATAAATTAGCTACTGCACGGAACCCAATCTCAGCGAAATGTGATGAAGAAAAAGCAATTAAAATTTTATGTATATTCGCTACCAATCTAGGTTAGAGAGCTGCATTGGCTTTTAAAGTTAGAACTCTTGGTTCCATTTCTGAATTTTACTCTTAATTCTCATTTGATGTGAGTTCCACGATTTCTTCCTCCAAATATGATGATACTGCTGAATCTCCATTCGCGAATGGATCTAAAAATGAACCCAGTATATTCATATATAAATATCAATGTCAAGAACTAACCAAATCTGAAGTTTGGTGAATAATCCGAGAGTTAGTTCTTGAGATAGAGCTGTTGCAGAAATTGTGAAAAAGGCAACATAGTAGCGCCACCTGTTGAGTACTTTTCTGGAAATAGCATCCATTCATGTCAAGGACTAATAGAATTTGAAAATTGGTGGACATCTATGCAGTAGTTCTTGAGATAAAGCTGTTGCAGAAATCGTGAAAAAGGCAGTTCAGCAGTGCCACCTGTCGAGTACTTTTCAACAAAATGTAAATAGCATCCATTCATGTCAAGGACTAATAGAATATGAAGTTTGGTGGAAATCTATGCAGTATTTCTTGAGATAAAGCTGTTGCGGAAATCGTGAAAAAGGCAGCATAGCAGTACCACCTATTGAGCGATTGACACCAAAAACTAATCAGTATAAAATTATATCAGGAACTATCTTAATATAAATTTTTATTGAATTCCGTGCATTAATTGTTAAGACAGAGCGCTCACAAAATTTATGTCATATACAGACAGACATTGTTAAAAACATGTTTTTTGGAATCTCTGACACCTAAAACATGTCAATCCGTCGAAAACCGGATTTCGAAAATTTTCACGAATTCAGTACTTTCTTCTTGTAAAGATAGAAGAAAGTAAAAATAGGACATATTTTTTTCTATCAGCACGCATTTATTCAAACGCTCTTGTAGCCTAAAAGGCTTCATGTGTTCATTTGAAAAAAACATTTTGGCAAATTAAGGACATAAGTAACGATTGGTTTGTAGGAGAATGCCTAGATTCATGTTTCAAATACTCAATTCTGTACTACCGGTATTTCTTCTTCGATTAAGATATTTTGAAATACATATTTTTTTCCTATTTAAGTTTAAATAAATTTATTTTTGGACAAATTTATAGATATAATAATTTTTATCACTTTCACAAAGAATAAACAAATTTTTTGAACTGATTCAAACCACGGGTTCGTTTAAAAATCTCTGTTCAGGCATGTGCCGTTATTCTTCAGAATTTTCCTAAATACAGATTAATAAAAAAAATAATTATGTTTAAAACTTTTTCCCAGCCAGTTATCGCAAACTTTCTACTGCACAATTTTTAATTTCATAATGATTTTTAAGGCGAGTCATAGAGACTTTTCCTGTTCCGCTGGTATATTTTGATATTCATGAAAAAATTCAGGTGCAATGTTTTTAACCTGACAGGGAAAAAAATGTTCTTTGCGATTTTAGCCCTTCTACGTGTTCCACAGCAATTTTTGATATTAGTAAAATGAATCCCCCCACCCTCCCTCAGATCTATATTCATCTTTATAGATTTCCATTTAAAGGTGTAGTTAAGGTTTTTGTCACGGGTTGGGCAATGAAGCGGAAATCAATTATTTTCCTTACTTTAGTTCCTAAATAGGTAGGTACACCATGACCGCCCCCCTTGACTGTCGCAACGCCCCCCATTTTTCTCTAAACACGCTACCGTCCCCCTGGAAGGCTCCAGCGCCCACTGGGGGGCGGTACCGCCCCCGTTGGGAACCTATGGTCTAACTCTAAAACAAATATTATTTTAAGCTAAGATTAACGAAATTCTATAAAACTCAGTTGTCCATATTTTTAAAATTAAACTTTATTCGCATATAAAATAAGTAAAATATAATAAAGATCAGCTATTATGATGAATTTATCAACTGAGACTCTTATGTTTGATATAAATGCGAATGAAAAAAATAAAATTTATTCCAAATCGACACGATCATAGAATTTCACGCTAAATTAAAACCCGCTATAATTTTCATCCGCTCATAATTTAAACTTGTACTTCTCATATCCGTATTCACCATGTTTAAAAGAATAGTATTTTGATTTGATAATTTTAAAATCATTTTAACTAAAAACTTGAAATTATTTAACTGATGAATAAAAACGAAATAAAACCGAAATCACGGAATTTTATAACAGATGATATTTTTGCAAAGTATGCGCATTTTAATTTCTATTTTTTATTTCCAATTTTAAGAGAAAATGGAGTGATTCTGTTGCCACAATTACATAATTGGTACCAAAAACTATAAAAAAATTTTATGTATCACAAACAAATTGAGATACAGCTTTCAAACAAATTTGTAAAAAAAAAAGTAATTTTTTTTTTTTTTCTACACTGTAAAAAAAAAAATGTGGGATTTTACTCAAATATTCTTAGTTCCATTACAAAAATTATTACAATTACTAGAGAAATGTTAGTAATCAAACATTTCGCCAATCGCTACTTATAATTTTTTCGTAATGTTACTGAACCCACAACTGTAATTGAATTGCTGAATGCTTATTGCGCATGCGTCGAAGGATGCGTCCTTTTCTATCCTTACGTAATCTAGCGAGAAGATGCTCGACGCCATGAACCCAACAACGCCAGCCAGCCGCCAACGACTCTAGACCCTTTTAAAGTGATTTTCATGTTTTTAAGGTAAGCTCTATCTTCATGCTATATTTTATAAGCTACAAACATTAACATAATCGGTTTATTAATAGTTAATTTCATCGCTATCTTTTATTTCGTTTAGGCCTAACTTAAACACTTCCTTGTCGTATTATTATTAATATACTATGCTTAGTAATGGAGATTTGAAACCTGCTTTTTTTTTTCTTTCTTTCTTTGATTAAATAATTAGGAAAATGAAATGTTAATAAATCTTTAGACTTAATTATTATGTTTAGAGGCATTAAAATTACTTAAAAAACAGCTCGATGTTTTGATTGTTTGCCTCCAAACGAGTATACCAATGGCTGTCATGCAATTTCGGAACACACTTTAAAAAAGGAAAAAGAAAAAAAAAAGCATTAGTTACTTTTTTTAATATTAAAATTGCTGTCGTGTTTCTATGTTACCGTAAGTAGCCAATTATTATTATTTTTGCAATTATATTGTGTGTTTTTATTTTTGCCTGTATTTCTCTCTCGATCTATTTACGCCAAGTTAAATTTAGCGTGATATACATAGTAGTAATGTTAATTCTCGTATATCAGAATTTATAATAATTTCATAGATTTAGGTTAAAATTTTCTTGTATGTTGGATTTTTTATTGAACATGTTAAGTGTAGCTTTTTTTCTAAACTGCCAAAAGGATTTGAAGATTTTGAATTTTTTTATACGCTTGCTTTAATTAAACCTATTCTCCGATTATTATGTCTGATAATACTGCTGTGAATTAGTGTGGTTAGTAGTTAGTATAAGTATTCTAAAAAAAAAAAAAGGGTTTTTGTTATTTTATGCTTGCTTCTATTTGAGTTTTTTAAAAACATAGCATTAAAAAAGCTATTGATGAAAGTGTAGTAATTTTAGAATCTTCTGAAATTCTATTTTATAAATATTTAAGTCTTTTAATCCCCCCCCCCTAAAAAAAAAGACTATCAAACTGCTAAATTCATTTAGCCATCATATATATATATCACATCATCATATATAATTTGGGAACTTTTGAATTTATATCAAAAAGGTTTGAAATAGAATTAATTGGATTTAAAATCTGAAAAACACAAAAACAATTGCCGATTAGAATTTACATTTCTAATAATTATTTACTAATGTTGATATCACATACGACTATATGAACTTTTCAACTGCAGCATTCCAGCCAGTAGCGTAGCTATGTTTTTTGGCGCCCGGGGCCAGCAAGAAATTTTGCGCCCCCACCTCAATATAGATATATAACAATTTCTCTCAATTTGGCGCCCGGGGCGGACGCCCCCCTTGCCCCCCCTTAGCTACGCCACTGATTCCAGCACCTATCTTTATATATTTTTAAATACATCATTGCTTATGTGTACTGTCTTGAAATATGTACATAAAAATTTAAATTTACTTAGGTAAACAAGAAATCTCAATCACCTATCCCAATTTAAAGCTTCAACTGCATTTAAAACAGAAAGAAAACAGTAAATTTAAGTGCTGATTAAAGATCTTTGTAAAAATGTGCCATAACTAAGACCAATGTTTTTTTTCAGAAATTTAGCTAGCAGTTTCAAAACAATTTATTTTTATTAAATATGTAATTGTACAATTAAATGATAAATTCTAAGGAAAATAGTTTAAGTATCGCTTATTTTATTTTATTTTTCCATTTTTGTTAGGATATTTTAAAATGCTGTAAAGTATTTTTGACCAAGAATTACCCAGAAAACTTTCTGACCTGGAATTACTCCGGATGTATAAGACAGTCTCAAGTAAGTGTTTACTCATTTTTTACATTGTCAAAAATGTCTTCTCAGTAATATATTTTGGAGCATTTAAAATAAAGTGGATATTTAAAATAAATTCTGTTACATTTTTAAAAAATTTGAGCTGATAAAGTCTAACGATTTGTATTGGGATGCTGCAATTGTTTCATTGTTACAGCATTAACATTCAGCTTTTACAGAGTCAAATTAAAAAAATGCTTAATTTTAAAGATTTATTAGAGACTAAATGAATTTATTTTTTCAACATTCCAGCAGTAAGATATGCTAGCATTGAATTTTGAATCTTGGCTGTCGTTGATTTTTTTTTTTTAAGTTCGGCTGTTTTGACTGACATATTTAGTCACATCCTCCTCCCCCCCCCCCCCAAAAAAAAAAAAAAAAAAAAAAAAATTGAAGGAGAATCTAGTGTTGACCCTAGGAAAAAAGGACCGCTGGGTGGGAATTTTTCAAAAAAGGAACGTTGTTTTAAAAAATGGGTATTTTTTTTTTTTAAGGAAACATAAACATTATTGTTAAAAGGGCATATTTTTAAACACACTTGTACCTGGTTCACAAAAAATATTTTGAACTGGTTAGTTTAGAGTAGGGATGATCAACATGTGGCCTGCGAGTTTCGTCAATTTACAAATGTAAAAAAATGTAATTATGTGCAAAGATCGCTGAAAAACCACATAAACTTGATCAATTTATTGTGGAAAAATTTAATTTGTTAGTCACTTAAGAATCTCAAATATTGTGGATCGGGCACGGAAAACTCACTAATTCCATTAATGAAGTGCAGAAAAATAGCTAATTTTGTCGATGAGGTTCGGAAAAATAACAAATTTTGTTCATCAGGAATTAAAAAATCCGCGAGAATGGATATCGACGATCTGGCACAGAAAAATCTCTAATTTTGTCAATCAGGCTTGGCTAAATTGTGAATTTTGTCATTTGGATGCAAAAATCAGATATTTCATTGATCGGGCAAGATGTCAGTTCTATTGATGCACAAAAAAATTTAAAATTAAATTCTTCGGCTACGGAAAAATCACAAGTTTCTTCGTTTATCACGTTAAAAAAATCATGAGTTTCATTGATCAGGCACGAAAAATATCACAAATTTTGTGATTAGAGAAGATAAAATTGAAAATTTTATTGATAAGGCAAGAAAAAATCGTAAATTCTGCGATGATGTGCAGAAAAAAATGAAAATTGTTGATCGGCTGCAAAACAATCGTGAGTTTTATCAATTTATCTTTAAGGGGGAAAAATCTGGAATTTAATCTTGTCGCATAAAAAAATGCAGATTCCATCAAAGTTAGTTAAAAATTGCAGATTTTGTTGATTGGGTGCGGAAAAAGTGCAAACTTTGTCAATCGGACACGAAAAAATTACAAGTTTTTATACTTTGTTCTGAAAAATCACAAATTTTATTGGTCAGAATGGGAATAGTGAATTTTTTTGATCAGGCTGAAAAAAAATCATGAATTTAGTCGATCAGATGCAGAAAAATAACAAATTTTATAGATCATGAGTTAAATAACTGCCGATTTCGCCTATCAGCTTCATAAAATTCGGGAATTTTGGCGATCGGCTTCATAAAAATTGCAAATTATGTTCATCAGATGCATAAAGACTGAATTTTCTTGATTGGTTTCATAAAAATCACGAATTTTGTCGATTATGGTCGAAAAAATCTTGAATTTTGTTGATCATGCAAATAAAAATTGCAAATTTTGTTGATTAGCTTTGTAAAAATCGCAAATTTCGTTGATTGACTTTATAAGAATTACATGTTTTACCAATCAGCGAAAAAATCAAGAATTTGTTCAGTTGTCTTTGTAAAAATCACAATTTTCATCGGTTAGTTCCAAAAGTCATGAATTTCTTCGGTTGGCTTCATAAAAATCATAAATTTTGTTGATCAGGCACGGAAAGATCATGAATTTTCTTGATCGGCTGCATAAAAATAGAGAATTTTGTCGATCGGTTCTGTTATAGATCGTAAATGGTCGATCAGGTGAAGAAAAATGGCAAATTTCGCTGACCGGTTGCAGGAAAATCGGGAATTCTATTGATCAGGCAGGAAAAAATCTTGAGTAACTCCTTCTCTTTCCTTCATTCATAAAGTTATTTTTTTCGGCACCAGCCACATATGTTTGTTTTTTAGAACTTTTAATAAGACAAAATTTGCTCTCCTAAATAAAGTCAAAGAATATTATTACATCTTGAAAATAATCATTGCTTTATCTGTTATATACATAACATAAAAATTGCTGATATCGCTTTACCAACTAAATTTTATATTTTGACTGGGTAAGCAAACTTAAAGGACTAACTTTCCCCCCCCTCCCCTCACTGTCTTCTGAAACCATATTTTTTATCAAATTGTAGACCACAGAATCAGGTGTGGATCTACCGGGGGGGGGGGGGGGAGGAGAGCTCAGTCCGGAAGCGATTTCTGCAATTCCGTCGTAGACATTCTCTTGTTCTGGAAAAAACGTGAATTTCATTAAAATGTTGCTAAAAAACACTAATTTTGTCAGTGTCGCAGAAAAAGAGCGAATTTCAACAAAATGATCGTAGAAAACCATGAATTTTATCAAAGGTCGCGCAAAAAAAAAGATTTTCGACAAAGAATCGCTAAAAAACGGGAAATTTGACACAAGTGTCGCGGAAAAAGCTTGAATTTCGTCAAAAGATTGAGGAAAAAGCATGAATTTTGTAAAATATTTGCAAAAAAATTAATTTTGTCAAAGTATCAAAGGAAAATAGCAAATTTCGTCAAAATGTCGTGGAAAAAGCACTAATTTTTCAAAATTTTAAAAAAGGAAAGGCAAAGTATCGTGAAAAAAGTACTAATTTCGACATAGAATCGCTGAAAAAGCATGAACTTCGACATAGGATTGCTGAAAAAGCACTAGTTTTGTCAAAGTATCGGGGGAAAAGCACGAATGTCGTCAAATTATTACGGAAAAAGCATGAATTTCGTCATAGGGTCACAGAAAAAGTGCGAATTTTGACAGAGATTCGTGTAAAAAATGCAAACTTCGGCATAGAATTGCTGAAAAAGCACTAATTTTGTCAAAGTATCGTGAAAAAGTGCAAATTTCGTCAAATGATCACTGAAGAAGTGCAAATTTCATCACAGGGTTGCATAAAAAACACTAATTTTGATAGCGGATCGCATAAAAAACGCAAACTTCGACATAGGATCACTGAAAAAGCGCGAACTTCAACATAAGATTACAGAAAAAGTGCAAATTTCATCAAAGGGTCGTGAAAAAAATGTGAATTTTGACAGAGGATCATGTAAAAACGCAAACTTCGACATTGGATCGCTGAAAAGCGCGTATTTCGACATAGGATCGATGGAAAAACGTTAGTTTTATCAAAGTGTCACGGAAAAAACTTTAATTTCATCAAAATGTCACTGAAAAATGAGCTACTTTTCTCAAAGGGTTGCAAAAAATTGCTAATTTTGTCAGAGTATCGTTGAAAAGAGCCAATTTCGTCAAAGGATTGTGGACTCGAATTTTGACTGAACATCGCGGGAAAAAACTTGAAATTCGTCAAAAATGCAAAAAATGCGAATTCTGTCAAAGAGCACGAATTTAGTCAAAAGATCGCTGAAAAAAAGCGTATTTCATCAGAAGATCGCGAAAAGCATTTCATTTGACCATTCATTTAATAATAACTGTACAAGGAATGATTTCATGAACAGAAATTACTATTATGTTGATTCTATGTTTCTTAGTATTCCCCCCCCACCCCCCCCCCCAAAAAAAAAACAATCCTCTGGATCCACCCCTGCCACAGATAACTTCCTTGAAACCGAATTCTGTTCGTGTTATTGATGTGGCCCTCAACCACCCATATATATTTGTAAGTGGCCTTTCTTTTGAAAAGCTCGTGCACCCTAGTATAAAAAAAATTTTACCTAGACTGTAAAATTTACTTTTAAATTATGAAATTATATTTATTGCATGCATTTATATAAGATTGTTATAGAGGGTAGATGTGCCATTAATTGGACACATTGATGTTTTTGGTTCATAAATAAAGTAGATATTTAGCTTTAAATACATTTTTTTTTTAGAATTGCCCCTTACATATTTCATAACTCTGGGTTACTGTTGACAATTTTAATCAAACTGATCAGGAGGTTGAAAATAATGTTTCAAAGTTCTGTTGTTTTTCAGTGAAAATTTTTGATGAAGAGGCTAAGAGCTAGCTTTATTTAATAAATTCATATATTCTTTGTTCTCTTGCAAAATTTGAATTTGAAGAACAGCGGAAAAATTTAAATTTTATATTCTAGTAGCCATTTTCAAAATTTCATTTACATTTAAGATTTTCAGAAGGCAGGGGTCTGTCCAGAATTTTCTCACAGAGTCCTGTTTTTGTGAAATTGTGAATTTTTTTCTTACATTTGTGAAAATTCTAGTCAGAATTTTGTGAATTTTAAGTTATTGATGTCTTTAGGTTCTATTTTTTATGTATAAAAAGCTAAGTAATATCTTTTGTTCAAATGCTTATTTACAAGCCAGATTTTATTATTAAACAATTAAATTCCTGTCTTCAGTAATGTAATAAATAAATTAAGAACATTTAAAGCACAGAAGTATTTTCTTTCTTCTTGCAAACAAGTTTAAGTAGCCATTCCATACCATCATCAGTGCAAAATATGTCGATGGTATGCTGTGGCTATTAAAACAAGTTTGCAGGAAGAAATGAAGTATTTTAGAGCTTTAAACGTTAATTTTATCATTTATAATGTTCTGTAGCAATTAACTTTTCAATTTAATGATAACAATGCTTAAAAATTAAAATTAACTACTCAGTATTATGCTTGGTACTCAGCCCAAAATTTGGCCGAATGTGAGCAGCCAAAATTGAAAAAATAACCAATGACACGATTCATGAACATAATTCGCCTTTTTTATGCAATTCATGTTTTTTATGTGATTCATGAATGTAATTCGCATTTGTTATGCGATTTATGAAGGCAATTCACTATTTTTATGTGATTCATGTATGTAATTGCCGTTTTTTGAGCTTTCTGCTAATGAAATTTGCGTTTTTGAGCAATTTATGGAGGTAACTCAAGTTTTTTATGTGATTTATGAACGCAATATGCATTTTTATGCAATTTATGAATATAATTCACATTTTTTACACGATTTGTAGACATAATTCACATTTTCTGAGCGATTTATGGATGTAATTCGCGTTTTTTACACAACTCATAAACGTAATTTGCGTTTTTATGCAATTTATGACCACAATTAGTGTTTTTTTATGAAACTCGTGCAGGATATTCACATTTTTATGCGATTCATGGATGAAACTTACATTTTAAGTGCGGTCTTTGGACGAAATTAATGTTTTTCGTGCAGTATTTTGTTTTTTGCAGTTTCAACTGTATAACCTAACAAAAAATAGAACCCCCCTTTTTTTTCCCCCTTCTCTAATGGGAAAAAGTTTGTTTTTGTGTTTGTGATATATAAAAAAAAGTTAAAATTTTTTCTTTTAAAAAAATTTCATTGGGAGAATTAAGACATTTTTTTTCCTCCTTGTGGTGGCTAGAGAAACTTTACGAGAAAGTTGTTATCAAGAGATATATCTTAATATCAGTATTAGGATCTTAATATCGATATTAGGAAAATAACCTTACGTAATTTAAAGTTGAAATTTTGAAAAAATCCAATCTGGTTTTTGGAGTTTGGCCAAATCATAACAACACTGCTTTAAGTTAAATATGTTAAATTAATATAATTCCTTTCAATAATTTAAAAAAAAAAATCAATTGAAAGCTTTTTTTTTTTTTTTTTTTTTTTTTCCTTTACAGCTAATTTATTTTTTGGTCATTTTATTAATACTTAGAAATTCCTCTAAACCTGGCTCTTTTGAAATATATTTAAATTGGCATTTATCGTTGCATTGATACCTTAGATTAAATAATGATACAGTTGTAAAATCATGAAAAAATTGAAAAAAACCCACAATGGGTTTTTTTTAAGTGGGCCCATCCGAAAAAACCCCGTCAGATTTTTTCGGGCTGGGCCTACTTGAGCGAACCCTGAAAATAAGTGGATTTTGTCGATTGGATTGATAAAAATAGAGAATTTTGTTAATTGGATGAGAAAAAATAGTGAATTTTGTAGATTGGATGAGAAAAAATACAAATAGTGAATTTTGTAGATTGGATGAGAAAAAATACAAATAGTGAATTTTGTAGATTGGATGACAAAAAATAGTGAATTTTGTCAATAAAAAAATAATGATGTTCATAAAAAATGAATTTTGTCAATTAAATTGATTAAAAAAAAAAAAAAAAAAAAAAAAAAAAAAAAAAAAATTGTCGATTGGATGACAAAAATAGTGAATTTTGTCGATTGGATGAAAATAGCTAATTTTATCAATTGGGTGACAAAAAAAGAAAACAAATTTGTTGATTTGGTGCTGAAAAAGTGTTGAGTGGTTGTAGAAAAGCTGCAAATTTTGTCGATTGGATGAATAAAAGAGCCAATTTTATCAGTTGGATAAAAAAAAAAAAATGTTGATCAATGAAAAAGATAGTGAATTTCGATCAGGTGCAGAAAAATTATAAATTTTGTCGAGTGGTTCTGGTAAAAGTTCAAATTTCATGGATTGTTTAAAAAAAAAAAGTCTTTTGGTTGTCACAAATAGTAAATTTGTCGATTTGGTGCTTAGAAGTTGCTAAATTTGTCCAGCCTTTGTAGAAAAACTGAGACTTAATGAATAGACAAGCAAATTTTCTCAATTGGAAGAAAAAAAATGAATTTTTGTTGATCAATGAAAAAAATAGTTTGTTTTGATCAGGTGCAGAAAAATTACAAATTTTGTTGAGCAGTTGTAGAAAAACTGCTAATTATGTCATTCAATGAAGAAAATAGTCAATTTTGATCAACTGTGGAAAAGTTAGAAATTTTTTTGAATGGTTCTTATAAAAGTTCAAATCAGTTTTTTTTTTTTTTTTTTTTTTTTTTTTTTTTTTTTTTAACAAAAAATTGCAAATTTTGTCACTCTGGTGACAAAGCAAATTTGTTGATTTTGTGCTGAAAAATTGCTAAATTTATCGAATAGTTGTAGAAAAGCTGCCAATTTCGTCAATTGGATGGAAAAAATTGTGAATTTTGTTGAGTGGTTCTGATAAAAGTTCAAATTTCTTGGACTGTTTACAAAAAATAGCAAATTTTGTCTTTTGGGTGACCAAAAAATAGTAAATTTGCTGATTTGGTGCTGAGAAATTGGTTATTTTGTCAAGTGGTTGTTGAAAAACTGTGAATTGTGTCGATTGAATGAATAAACGAGTAAATTTTCTCAATTGGACGAAAAAAATGTGAATTTTGTTGATCAATGAAAAAGTAGTCAACTTTGATTAGGTGCAAAAATATTATAAATTGTCAAGTGGTTCTGGTAAAAGTGCAAATTTTATAGATTGTTTACAAAAAATAGCAAAATTTGTTGATTTGGTGCTGAAAAATTGCTAATTTTGTCGAGCAGTTGTAGAAAAACTTTGAATTTTGTCAATTGGATGAAAAGAAAAATATGAATTTTGTCGATCAGGTGCAGAAAAATTACAAATTTTGATGAGTTCTGGTGAAAGTACAAATTTTATAGATTGCTTACAAAAAAAATAGCGAATTTTGTGGATTGGGTGACAAATTTTGTTTAAATTTCATAATTTTTTTTTTTTTTTTAAACAAATAGAATTTCGTCTTTTGGGTGAAAAAAATATTTTTATTGATCAATGAAAAAAATATATATATCAATTTTGATCAGTTGCGAAAAAATTACAAATTTTGTCGAGCCATTGTAGAAAAACTGTCAGTTTCAATCACATGCTGATTGGAAAATTGTAAATTTAATATTTTGGAACACAAGATTACCAAAATAGAAAGATTTTTTTATTTTCTTGTTTCTCTTAAAACTGTTGAATCAAAAATCAAACAAAGGGTTTATTTGTATTTATTTATGTTTCTGTAAAATTATGTCTACACACGTATCAATTTTTTGTATCCTAAAAATTTCATCTTTTCATTTTCAAAACAGGTGGATCAGATGTTTAGAGCAATTCCATCTTGTCGACTATGTGGCTATAAACCAAAAGGCAGTCGATGTTCAGCAGGTTCCCAACACTGTCTGGCAGATACTTTCTATGTAAATTGTGATTGTGTTATTAATTAGTCATATTTTTAATATATATAATTTGTACTTTCAATAAATGGAGCGGCATACCGCAAGCCAACTGAATTGTGTTGCTTTCTTATTGTTTATTTTACCATTTTATTTCAGGTAATCCTCACTGCCATTGTATCTGTTTTCTTTTTTACTATTACCAGTATTTAAAAATAATTGTATATTATTGGTTAGAATAATAATTAAAAGAATCTAAGAAATTTAGAAAAAATAGTTGACTGTGGCAGCCCTGTTATTGTTAAATAAGTTTAATTGAGTAAGTATTTTAATCTATAGAATATCTACATCTTTAAAATGGATGAGTTACAAATATATTATATATAACTTAAAAAGTTCTATTTTTGTATTAAAATAGGCTAAAGTTAACAATTTTTATTGTGTTGCGACAGATGCAAATGCCATTAAGAATTCGTGCTTATGTGACAAAATGAATGAGATTTGTCGACAAAGATGTATATTTACAAAATATTTATCATGTAAAAAATATTTCTCATTATTAAATATAGATATTAAGCAATAACTGACTGAAATAAATATGTTGGATTTAACAATTTGTAAATTTTGTAAAAAAGAAAAAAAAAAAGGTTAAAATATCAGTAGTTTGTGCTTCAGAATTAGTTTTGAAGGCTTAATTCTCAAATTCACAATGTTTAAGATTTTTTTGTATGTAATACACGACATCTCGATATCTGAAATATTCTTTTATTGGTATAGAAAAGATTAAATGATTTAATCTAGCTGCATATGATGGAATTGTTGCCAATTTTTAAAAAGAATTGTGCATCAGTGAAATAGTTTTCAAATAACTTACTGTACTTTTAAATTGTATTTTTTGCCTTATTTGTTATGAAAATGTGATGGCTATAAGTTAAAGAAAAATGAACTCAAACGGAAGTTATATTAAAGGGTGCATCTATATTTTATGTAAAAAAAAGTTATTTATAAAATTTTGTAGCATAAAATATGAAAGGGATACAGAAATTGTTGCAGAGTATTTGGCTTAATATTTATTAGATATTTCTTATTCTTTCAAATTTCCCAAACTGGTATTAGCTTACCTCTTTAAAATTCTAGTGTAAATTATGAGAAAAGTAGCTGTAACTTTACTACAGTTTCTTAGAAGCGTTACAGATGTGAAAATGCATATACAAAAGTTTTTGTAATTCTATTAAAGGTTTTTTAAAAAACATACTAAAAAAAGACCTGTAATGGCTGCTAACAATTTCTTAGTTAAGATACAAAAGAAGTATCTGTAATAATACTAACCATTTCTTAATAAACATCTGTAGTACTACTAGAAAATCTCTAGGCAACTGGGATTCCATAAACTTTTCTAGTAACAAATACAGTTTCTTCTTAAGTAAAACTACTGCATTAAACTTAGTAAACAGCACACAGACTTCCTTAGTGAACATACTAATAAATCATTGTAGTATTACAGATACTTCTCTTGTACCTTCACTAAGAAATGGATAGTAATATTACTAACCATATACTAAATAAATACCTGTAATGGCTACTAAGAATTTCTTAGTAACGATACAAGAGAAATATCTGTAAAACTACTAACCATTTATTGGTAAACATACTTAAAAAGGACCTGTAATGACTACTAAGAATTTTTTAGTGAAGATACACGAGAAATATCTGTAATACTACTAACCATTTCTTAGTGAAGGTACAAGAGAAGTATCTGTAATACTGCTAATCATTTCTTAGTATTCCAACTAAAAAAGTACCTGTAATGTCTACTAATGATTTCTTAGTATGCTCACTAAGAAAGTATTTGTGCTGTTTACTAAGTTTAATGCAGTAGTGTTACTTGAGAAAAAGCTGTATTGGTTACTAGAAAAGTTTATGGAATCCCAGTTGCCTAGAGATTTTCTAGTAGTACTACAGATTTTTTTTTACAGTGTATACGATGGTATAAAAATCGGAAACATGCTACGATTAGAAGTATAAAATCTACAGTAGCGAAAATTGCAAAACTGAAATTGCATGGGAAAGTGTTGCCATTCGCAAAATGACGTATGCGTTACGCACAGATACGTTTGGCCTTTATAATATAGATATTTTTAAACATACATAATTTTCAGCCTTTGTTTAAGTAAATGAAAGTTAACGAATAATAATGTCACTGAAAATATCGATAATGCTGATTTTTTTTTATTATTATTATTTACATGGCCGCAGTAAACAACGAAAAAAAAATGCTAAAACAATAACAGATAGCTCGACAAATATAGGTGTTTAATGTTTTTTACATAGTTTGTGAAACATATGGTGTTTATAGAATAAATTAGAATTCAATGACAAATTATGTCTATGTTCTTTTTTCATATTAAAATTATAGAACAAATGTTAATAATATTTAAAATTGCCTTAAATGCATTTTTTGTTAATCGTACTTATTATTAAACCCAGTATATTTGATGATGAATTTTTTCCTTCTTTTTTTTTATTTCATTCCATTCATATATTTTTACATTTTATTTGATTTTTTTTTTCTAATTTCAGATTTAGATTTTGTGTGTTTATGAAATATTAAAGTTCTGATTTATAAAATATCTGAGCTATTCGTAAAAGTTGATCTATAACAGTTAAAAAATTGATCTATTATAAAAAGTAACTAGTTGGATGTGTCAATCCCAAAACTTTCTTCTATCTCATAAGTACATTTTAATATTTAAAAAAAAACGTGGTGACCCCAAAGTTACCCACTATCGAATTTCCTCGAACATTTGACCTAGCCTAATGAGATTCTGGTATCCAAAAAGCCTAAAACGCAAAATTTATTAATATTCTGAGAAAATGAGCTTAGTAGTGCCTCATGTTGGGTAATTTATACTAAAACCAGATAAGCATTTGTTTATGTCAAGACCTAACAGAATCTGAAATTTGTTGGAATTTCGTCCATTAGTTCTTGATATATAGTTATAACAAAAAATTTGCAAAACGTAGCACAGTAACACCATATCTTGGAAAATTTATGCCAAAACGTAAAAAAGCGTCTAATTATGTTATGGTGTAAAAGAATCTGAAGTTTGATGAAATTCTGTGCATTAGTTCTTGAGAAATAGATAGTTTAAAAAAAACCGTGTAAAACATCCATGCAGCACCATCAGTTGAAGGATTTATAACAAAACGTAATCATCGTGTAATTATGTTATATGTCATTTTGTAACAAAATCTGAAGTTTGAAGAAATTCTGTGCGTTGGTTGTTGAGATATAGCTATTGGGAAAATCGTGCAAAATGCAGCATAGCTGCACCACCTGTTGCAAGGTTAATACCAAAATGTAATCAGCATCTAATTATGTTATATATTCTAGTGTAACAGAATCTAAAATTTGATGAAGTTCTCTGCATTAGTTCTTGAGATATAGCTATCACAAAAATCGTGCAAAATGTAGCATATCAGCGCCACCTATAAGGCATTTCAGACCAAAACCTTATCAGTGGCTATGTATCTCAAGGTATTGCGGAATCCGAAGTTTGGTGAAATTCTGTGCATTAGTTCTTGAGATATAGCTATCGTGAAAATCATGAAAAACGTGGCATAGCAGCGCCACCTGCTGGCCAATTTACACCAAAACTTAATCATCGTCTATGTATATCAAGGGGTCACAGAATCTGAAGTTTGGTGAAATTCTGTGCATTAGTTCTTGAGATATAGCAATCTTGAAAATCATGAAAAACGTAGTATAGCAGCGCCACCTGCAGGCCAATTTACACCAAAAACCAATAAGCACTAATTCATATCAAAGTCTAACTGAATATAAAATTTTATGAAATTTCGAGCATTAGTTCTTGAGATACAGCGCCCACAAATTGACAGACAGACAGACAGACAGACTCACAGACAGACATTTTCTAAAAATAGTCAAAAGGTGTTCCAGACCTCCTAAAACGTATAAATCCGTCGAAAACCGGAATTCGAAAATTTTCATGAATCCAATACTTTCTTCTTGTAAAGATAGAAGAAAGTAAAAATTTATCTATCTTAATTTTTGGAAATTCAACTGTTACATTTTAACAGATTATCACCTGCTTTTCGTTATTTTTATATTAGACGTAATTATCTTCTGTGCTTTATATTAAAATGTTTATTTATGAATATGTTATTTTCTAATTAAAAGTGGAATTTATACGCAATAGTACGAAAATGAAGAGCAAAAATTATATAAATAAATGTGTATTATTTGCATTTTTGAAAAAATTTAATTATATTATTCTTTCAAGTACTGCATTATATGATTTAATCCTAACGCAAATAAAGAATATTATTAATAAATGAAAGTAACATTTTGTGGCTTAGATAATTTATACTTTTAAAATATATATATATAATATAAATTCCTTCACATGAATGTATACAGGATCGCAATATTTTCATTAACTGATATACTTTGATATAAATTGTTAATTTACAGATAATTTTAATTAATTTTTAGCAGTAAAATTACGCTCAAAATTATTGAATATTTAATACGTGGTTTATTACATTTCTGACAAAGCTTAAACCTAACAGAATGAAAAATGTACAAGCCTAGAATCGGACCCAGAACCCGCTTGGAATAGCGCTCCAAGTGCTTTACCATATAAGGATATATTCGGAAAAAATGAGGCTTTTCTACCTCAACAGCTCGAAATTTTCTGATACAATTTCAGGCACATTTTTAAAAGTAGAAACATGAAACTTGCTGAGGGGATTTTTGAAGAGACGTACAAGGTGCCGTGTGATGTCATTTTGCGCTCAATTCATTAGAATTTGATTTATAAACAATTATCTTCTCAGTATGACCCTTTTTTTCGTTCCCAGACCTCGAAAAAATCGGTTCAAAATATCGTTTTTGATTGCTTTTTTCTTTTTTGCAATATTTTTCCCATTTATCATAGAATCGACAATCATGGCACCTTGTATACTTTCTAAATAAGACAATTTGGCAGTTTGATGCATTTGAGAGCAATAACGAATTTAAAAATAAATCAGAAAGTAAGCAGTTTGAATCGAAATACGCCCTTAAGCAACGAAGACGATATTCAACTTAGCATCTCGCACTCATCACCATTAGTATTATTTTATAAAAATATTTCAAAGCGATAATATTTATGTGATATTGATTTTTCTATAATACACCTGTTTTACTCTATCTGGAAGGTAAGGAAATTAAATAAATCTTGAAATTATGCTAGATGTACTTAATTCCTAACATTAGTAAGCTTCAAACTCGAAAACTGTCTCCCGGAGCCTATATATACAGATAAAAAAGTATCTCATGTTACTTAAAGTTGAGAATTCTTATTTTGGCTTTTCTAACTGCATAAAATATACAGTTAGGGAGCTTAATAAAGAGCATCTGAGTTTTTTTTATACATATTTTATGCCTTTAATTAAAGGTGTTCTTAATTGCTCCGTTCAACTAGCGCAAAACATTTTGACACATTTACAAATTCTTTTTTTAACAGAAATGTATAAAATTGGAATGCCTGACTATGGAAGCAATTTCGGATCAAACTTTTTTTTTCATTTTATGATAATTAAATTACGTATCCAGTTCTAAGCTATTTCGATCTCGCGATCACCCGTTTTTCTCCCGATTTTTCAGCTTTCGTCGGGAAATGTGCTCAAAAGTGTCAACTTTGAAGGGTTGTTATAAAAAATCTATTGTGTTAAAAAAAAAAAAAAAAAAAAAAAAAAAAAAAAAAAAAAAAACATAAAATTGAGTGCAATTAGACAGTTTCTGAATAACAACACCTGCTATTTTCATGCATTTCCGAAAAAAAAAAATTAAAGCATGTGTCACAAAGTTGCCCTTTTTGATTTAAGAACACACACTTGGTGTTCTTAAATCCTTAAAAACTCACGTTTTTGAGCACATTTCCGCAGAAAAATACAAGCAGAAAAACCGGTCGAAAAGCAGAAGAAAAACGGGGGATCCCGTGATCGAAATTGCTTAGAACTGGATAGGTAATTTAATGATCATAAAATGGAAAATTAAGTTAGATTCGAAATCGCTTCCACAGTCAGGCATTCCAATTTTATAACTTTCTGTTAAAAAAGGAATTTATAAATGTGTCAAAACGTTGTGCGCTTGTTGAGTGGAGCAGTTAAGAAAACCCTTAATTTTTTTTTTTTTTTTTTTAATGAAATTTCCTCAAAATTTTAGCAATCGGATTACTTCTTTTGTTCTAGATAGATGAGAAGAAGTGAAAAATATTTAGATACATGGTTTTTTGGATATATTTTGTCATTTGCAAGTTTTTTTCTTAAAAAAAAAAAAAAAAAAAAAAAAAAAAAAAAAAAAAAAAAAAATTGCGCATGTATTTTATTTTTAGAAGTGAATAAAAATTTATATTTATTGCGACATCACGAGATATTGTCTGTTGGATTTATTTTATTTCTATGGATTTGGACTTTATTAGATTTTTTCATCACAATGAAATAGAAAAAATATTTTTATTTGAATATACTATATGAGAATAAAAATGCGTAAATAAAGTAGGTTAGAAAAGTTTGCACCGATGACATTATGGTTAGCTTGAAATGTATTTTTACATTAATAAAACTAAGGATAAAAATTAGTATACTGTGTCAGCATTATGTAATTTTTATGAAATTTTGACCTACTTTTATGGATTGTTGAATTATTTCAGAAATTCAATATTCAGTAAATAAAACGTGTGTTTGTCATTTGTAATTGTGTGGCAATCATTTGTCATTTATAGAATGTACTGTTCTACAATACTAATAAAATCTTCATGCTGTTTGTTTGTATGAAGTCTTATGAAAATTAAACGCTGATCAACATTTCGTTCATTTTTGACTATACTAGTATTTAATAATATTCTGTGTAATATAATAATTACTCCCCATCACGGAAACTTTCCCTTTATCCCCATAAAATACTGGAGAAAGACTATTCAAAAAGAATGTTTGAAACATTTCTTAAATTAAAACGCTCCTTTTCCTTTGTTACTCTTAAATTGCAGGAAAAAAACTTATTGTTAAGTTCGGAAACATACTGGTTTTTGCGTTTTATTCGACCTATCGCAAATGCTTTCTGGTCATCTGGCGATATCATAGAAATATTTCTAGAAATAAAGCTGATTACAACATTTCATTAATTTTTCGCAGACTTTTCGTCTATATTAGAAAATATTTTGGTATTTTTTAAAGTGTTGCATTACTCCTTTAAAAAAAAATATTTGATTTCTATTGGATTATTAATTTATAGTGAATATTTTAGTCAATTTTCAATATATAATATTTCAACGTCTAGAATTGCAATAAAGTTAACAAGAAATAAATAAAAAGGGATGTGTTGAAAACGTACAATCTGAAATTTATTTACCTACTCCAGAAACTCCCTTGTTATGTTCCATTCCTCTTTGAAGTAGCGGTCAACGAAATGAAGCATCTGTCAAATAGACAGAGATCTCGGTTCTTTTTTCATTTATTTCTCTCCCCCTACTGACAATAACAGTTGGATTCGAGAGAGTTTCTGGAGAATAAAGTGAAAAATCTTAGCCATTATTCGCTAATGGTGAAAACGTTTTTCAACCGACTCATTAATTCTTTCGGCCGCCAAGATAAAGTATAGGAGTTAATGATTCGAGTTTGATTAATCGCCATGAAGATGAAGACGCTCGGAATATTGTTCTTTAAATCGACTTCATACCATTGCCATAAAATTTTGGCATTGAATTTTATTAAAAACAATGATTAAAAAACAATTAGTATTTTTATAATATTGATATACAGTCGAACCTTGCTGATGTAAACAATCATAGGGAATTTTTTTTTTCTGTTCGTGTTAAAAGTTGTTTGCGTTATCCATATATTAAAAATACTATGCATTACATGTAACAAGAATAAATATAAATACATTTCCTTAAATTTGATTAATCTTCCACAAATACGTTCTGAATATCTTGGAAAGATTTATAGAAATGTAGGTATTTACGACATTGTGCTAACTTTTTGTAAGCATTTCGTTTCGACTAGAAAATATTTCAGTATGTTCTAAAGTGGCATATTTCTTTTTGTAAAAATGAAATATTTGATTTCTACAAGATTATTAGATTTATAGTGAATGTTTTCGTCAATGTTCAGTATGTAATAGTTCCACGTCTAGAATTGCACCTATAGCTAATGAGAAATAAATAAAAGGGGATATGTTGAAAACTTACAATCTGAAATTTATTACCTACTCCAGAAGCTTCCTTGTTATGTTCCATTCCTCTTTAAAACAGAGGTCAGAGAAATGAAGCATCCGTCAAATACAAAGAGATCTCGATTCTTTTTTCATTTATTTCTCTCTCCCTCTACTGACAACAACAATTGGATTCGAGAGAGTTTCTGGAGAACAGAGTGAAAAATCTTAGCCATTATCCGCTAATGGTGAAAATGTTTTTCAACCGACTCATTAACTTTTTTGGCCGCCGAGATAAAGTATAGGAGTCAATGATTCGAATTTGATGAATCGCCATGAATATGAAGACACTCGGAATATTGTTCTTTAAATCGACATCATACCATTGTCATAAAATTACGGTACTGTTTATTTTTATTTTTATTTTTATTTTATTTTTTTAAGCAATGTTGTTCAAAAACAATTATTTTTATAATATCGATATACAGTCAAACTTCGCTGATGTGAACAATGATGAAGAATTTTTTTTCTATTTGTTTTAAAAGTAGTTTGCGTTATGCATACTTTAAAAATATTACATATTATGCTTAACAAAAGTAAATATAAATACATGTCTTCAAAATCTGATTATTTTTCCACAAATGCCTTATGAATATCATGGAAAGATTTCCAGAATGTAGGTGTTTATGATATTATACTAACTTTTCGAAAACATTTCGTTTGTACTAGAAAATATTTTAGTATTATCTAACATGATGTATTTCTTTTGTAAAAATGAAATATACTATTTGTACAGGATTATTAATTTATAGTGAATGTTTTAGACAATTTTCAATATATAATATTTCACCGTCTGGAATTGCACTAAAGTTAACAAGATATAAATAAAATGTGATGTGTTGAAAACGTACAATCTAAAATTTATTACATACTCCAGAAGCTCCCTTGCTATGTTCCATTCCTCTTTGAAGTAGTGGTCAGGGAAATGAAGGATCTGTCAAATAGACAGGGATCTCGGTTCTTTTTTCATTTATTTCTCTTCCTCTACTGACAACATTAGTTGGATTCGAGAGAGTTTCTGGAGAACAGAGTGAAAAATCTTAGCCATTATCCGCTAATGGTGAAAACTTTTTCAACTGACTCATTAATTCTTTCGGCCGCCAAGATAAAGTATAGGAGTCAATGATTCGGGTTTGATTAATAGCCATGAAGATGAAGACGCTCGGAATATTGTTCTTTAAATCGACTTCGTACCATTGCGATAAAATTTTGGCATTGATTTTTTTTTTTTAAAGCAATGATGTTTAATAAAACTTTTAATATTTTCTAATATCATATACAGTTGAATCTCACTGATGTAAACATTCAAAGGGAATTTTTTTCTATCCGTGATAAAAGTTGTTTGCGTTATCCATATTTTAAAAATACTATATATTGCATGTAACGAGAATAAATATAAATAGATTTCTTTAAAATTTGATTAATCTTCCACAAATACTTTCTGAATATCTTGGAAAAATTTATAGAAATGTAGGTATTTACGACGTTGTGCTAACTTTTGTAAGCATTTCGTTTGTACTAGAAAATATTTCAGTATTTTCTAAAGTGACATATTTCTTTTTCTAAAAACGAAATATTCGATTTCTACAGGATTATTAGATTTACAGTGAATGTTTTCAATAGAGTCAATGATTCGGGTTTGATTAATCGGCATGAAAATGAAGACACTCGTAATATTGTTCTTGAAATGGACTTCTTACCATTGTCATAAAATTACGATACTGATTTTTTTTCTTTTTTTCTTTTTTTAAAGCAATGACGTTTTTTTAAAAAAACAATTATTTTTATAATATTGATATACAGTCAAACCTCGCTGATATGAACAATCACGGAGAATTTTTTTCCATTTGTTTTAAAAGTAGTTTGCGTTATGCATACTTTAAAAATATTATATATCATGTGTAACAAAAGTAAATAAATACATTTCTTCAAAATCTGATTATTTTTCCCTAATGCTTTATGAATATCATGGAAAGATTCCCAGAATGTAGGTGTTTATGATATTATACTAACTTTTCGCAAGCGTTTCGTTTGTACTAGAAAATATTTCAGTAATATCTAACATGACGTATTTCTTTTTGTAAAAATGAAGTATTCGATTTGTACAGGATTATTAATTTATAGTGAATGTTTCAGTCAATTTTCAGTATGTTATATTTCAACGCCCAGAATTGCATCTAAAGTTTACAAGAAAGAAATAAAATGTGATGTGTTGAAAACTTACAATCTGAAATTTATTACTTACTCCAGAAACACTCTTGTTATGTTCCATTTCTCTTTGAAGTAGTGGTCAGAGAAATGAAGCATCTGTCAAATAGACAGCGATCTCGGTTCTTTTTTCATTTATTTCTCTCACCTTACTGACAACATCGGTTGGATTCGAGAGAGTTTCTGGAGAATAGAGTGAAAAATCTTAGCCATTATCCGCTAATGGTGAAAACGTTTTTCAACCGACTCATTAATTCTTTCGGCCGCCGAGATAAAGTATATGAGTCAATGATTCGGGTTTGATTAATCGTCATGAAAACGAAGACACTCGGAATATTGTTCTTTAAATCGACTTCAAACCACTGCCATAACATTGTGGCATTGATTTTTAAAAAAAGCAATAATGATTAAAAAACAATTAGTATTTTTATAATATCGATATACTGTCTAATCTAGCTGATTTGAACAATCACAGGGCAGATGTTTCGTCTATAATGGAAAATATTTTATTATTTTCTGAAGTGCCATATTTTACTTTTAAAAAAATGAAATTATTTGATTTCATCTGAATTATTATATTTAAAGTGAATATTTTAGTCAATTTTCAGTGTGTAATATTTCAACGTCTAGAATTGCACTAAAAGTTAACAAGAAATAAATAAAAAGGGATGTGTTGAAAACGTAGAATCTGAAATTTATTACCTTATAGAAACTCCCTTGTTATGTTCCATTCCTCTTTTAAGTAGCGGTCAGAGGAATGAAGCATCTGTCAAATAGACAGAGATCTCGGTTCTTTTTTCATTTATTTCTCTCCCCCTACTAGCAACAACAGTCGGATTCGAGAGAGTTTCTGGAGAATAGAGTGAAAAATCTCAACCATTATCCGCTAATGGTGAAAACGTTTTTCAACCGACTCATTAATTCTTTTGGTCGCCGAGATAAAGTATAGGAATCAATGATTCGGGTTTGATTAATCGCCATGAAGATGAAGACGTTCGGAATATTGTTCTTTAAATCGACTTCGTACCATTGCCATAAAATTTTGGCATTGATTTTTTTTTTTTTTTTTTTTTTTTTTTTTTTTTTAAAGCAATGATGTTTAATAAAACTATTAATATTTTCTAATATCATATACAGTTGAATTCCGCTAATGTGAACAATCACAGGGAATTTTTTCCTGTCTGTTTAAAAGTTGTTTGCGTTATCCATATTTTAAAAATGTTATTTAGTACATGTAACAAGAATAAATATAAATACATTTCTTTAAAAATCTGATTATCCTTCCTCAAATACTTACAGAATATCTTGGAAAGATTTATAGAAATGTAGGTATTTACGACATTGTGCCAACTTTTTGTAAGCATTTCGTTTGTATTTGAAAATATTTCGGCATTTTCTAAAGAGACATATTTCTTTTTCTAAAAACGAAATATCCGATTTCTACAGGATTATTAGATTTATAGTGAATGTTTTCGTCGATGTTCAGTATGTATTATTTCAACATCCAGAATTGCACCTTAAGTTAACAAGATATAAATAAAATGTGATGTGTTGAAAACGTACAATCAGAAATTTATTACCTACTCCAGAAGCTCCCTTGTTATGTTCCATTCCTCTTTGAAGTAGCCGTCAGAAAAATGAAGCAACTGTCATATAGACAGAGATCAGGGTACTTTTTTCATTTATTTCTATCCTTCTACTGACAACAACAGTCAGATTCGAGAGAGTTTCTGAAGAATAGAGTGAAAAATCTCAGCCATTATCCGTTAATGGTGAAAACGCTTTTCAACCGACTCATTAATTCTTTTGGCCGCCGAGATAAAGTATAGGAGTCAATGATTCGAGTTTGATTAATCGTCATGAAGATGAAGCCGCTCGGAATATTGTTCTTTAAGCGTGTTTTTAACTGCTCCTCTCAACAAGCGCAAAACGTTTTGACACATTTACAAATTCATTTTTTAACAGAAATGTATAAAATTGGAATGCCTGACTATGGAAGCGATTTCAGATCGAACTTATTTTTCCATTTTATGATAATTAAATTACGTATCCAGTTCTAAGCTATTTCGATCTCGCGATCACCCGTTTTTCTCCTGCTTTTCGACCGGTTTTTCAGCTTTCGTCGGGAAATGTGCTCAAGAGTGTAAACTTTGAAGGCATGTTATGAAAATTCTATTGCGCTTTTAAAAAAACAAAAAATTTAGTGCAATTAGAGAGTTTCTGAATAACAACACTTGCTATTTTCATGCATTTCCGAACAAAAATAAGTTAAAGCATGTGTCACAAAGTTGCCCTTTTTGATTTAAGAACACTTTTAAATCAACTTCACACCATTGCATAAAATTTTGGTATTGATTTTTTTTTTTTTTTTTTTTTTTTTTTTTTTTTTTTTTTAAGCAATGATGTTTAATAAAACTATTAATATTTTCTAAAATCATATACCGTTGAATCTGAGTGATGTAAACATTCAAAGGGAATTTTTTTCTATCCGTGTTAAAAGTTGTTTGCGTTATCCATATTTTAAAAATACTATATATTACATGTAACGAGAATAAATATAAATAGATTTCTTTAAAATTTGATTAATCTTCCACAAATACTTTCTGAATATCTTGGAAAGATTTATAGAAATGTAGGTATTTACAACGTTGTGCTAACTTTTGTAAGGATTTCGTTTGTACTAGAAAATATTTCAGTATTTTCTAAAGTGACATATTTCTTTTTCTAAAAACGAAATATTCGATTTATACAGGATTATTAGATTTACAGTGAATGTTTTCGTCAATGTTTAGTATGTAATAGTTCCACGTCTAGAATTGCCCCTATAGCTAATGAGAAATAAATAAAAGAGGATGTTTTGGAAACGTACAATCTGAAATTTATTACCTACTCCAGAAGCTCCCTTGTTTGTTCCATTCCTCTTTGAAGTATCGGTCAGAGAAATGAAACATCTGTCAAGTAGACAAAAATCTCGTTTTTTTTTTTTTTTTTTTTTTTTTTTTTTTTCCCATTTATTTCTTTTCCCTTACTAACAACATCAGTTGGATTGGAGAGAGTTTCTGGAGAATAGAGTGAAAAATCTTAGCCATTATCCGCTAATGGTGAAAACGTTTTTCAACCGACTCATTAATTCTTTTGGCCGCCGATATAAAGTATAGGAGTCAATGATTCGGGTTTGATTAATCGGCATGAAAATGAAGACACTGGTAATATTGTTCTTGAAATGGACTTCTTACCATTGTCGTAAAATTACGGTGCTGATTTTTTTTTTTTTTTTTTTTTTTTTTTTTTTTTTTTTTTTTTTTTTTTTTAAGGAATGACATTTTAAAAAAAAGCAATTATCTTTATAATATCGATATACAGTCAAACATCGCTGATATGAGCAATCACGGAAACAAAAAATTCCGTTTGTTTTAAAAGTAGTTTGCTTTAAAAATATTATATATCATGTGTAACAAAAGTAAATATAAATACATTTCTTCAAAATCTGAATATTTTTCCATAAAGCTTTATGAATATCATCGAAAGATTTCCAGAATGTAGGTATTTATGATATTATAGTAACTTTTGCAAGCATTTCGTTTGTACTAGAAAATATTTCAGTATTCTCTAACATGACTATTTCTTTTTGTAAAAATGAAATATTAGATTTGTACGGGATTATTAATTTATAGTGAATGTTTCAGTCAATTTTCAGTATGTTATATTTCAACGTCCAGAATTGCATCTAAAGTTTACAAGAAATAAATAAAATGTGATGTGTTGAAAACGTACAAGCTGAAATTTATTACTTACTCCAGAAGCACTCTTGTTATGTTCCATTTCTCTTTGAAGTAGTAGTTAGAGAAATGAAGCATCTGTCAAATAGACAGAGATCCGGGTTCTTTTTTCATTTATTTCTCTCACCTTACTGACAACATCAGTTGGATTCGAGAGAGTTTCTGGAGAATAGAGTGAAAAGTCTTAACCATTATCCGCTAATGGTGAAAATGTTTTTCAACCGACTCATTAATTCTTTCGGCCGCCGAGATAAAGTATATGAGTCCATGATTCGGGTTTGATTAATCGCCATGAAGATGAAGATGCTCGGAATATTGTTCTTTAAATCAACTTCACACCATTGCCATAAAATTTTGACATTGATTTTTTTTAAAGAAAGCTAAGGTATTTTTATGGTAAAACAATTAGTATTTTTATGGTATCGATAAATAGTGGAATCTCGTTGATGTGAACAATCATGGGGCAGGTGTGTCGTAGATATTTCGTCTATATTGGAAATTATTTTGCCATTTTCTGAAGTGCCGTATTCCTACTTTTTTTTAATGAAATTATTTGATTTCTACTAAATTATTAGATTTATAGTGAATGTTTTAGTCAATTTTCCGGATGTAATATTTCATCGTCCAGAATTCCATCTAAAGTTAACAAGAAATAAATAAAAAGGGATGTGTTGAAAACGTACAATCTTAAATTTATTACCTTCCTAGAAGCTCCCTTGTTATGTTCCATTCCTCTTTGAAATAGCGGTCAGAGAAATGAAGCATCTGTCAAATAGACAGAGATCTCGGTTCTTTTTTCATTTTTTTCTCTCTCCCTACTGACAACAACAGTTGGATTCGAGAGAGTTTCTGGAGAACAGAGTGAAAAATCTTAAGGTCTAGACCAATGACCTAAGATACCTAGACACCACAATGGCAACCTTTTCTTAGGCTGACATCTTTGCCTTCCGTCACGTGACGAAAGGCAGATTTAGCGCGCCAAACCGGTTTTTCTCCCGCCAAAATCTTCTCGGAATTTTTCACCGCATTCCCGCCGAAACTCACATTCTTATGTTTGTCCTGAGTAAATGAAATCTAAAAGTTGCCAATAAAGCGATCACCGCCAAAAAACAGCATCTTTTCGCCAAAGATGTTGGATTCGAAACTATGCCGAGATAACAATGGGATGTGGCGTCTACGTATAGTAGAAAGTCAATGGTCTAGACGAACAGCACTAGTTTTTATTACACTAAAAGAGCAATCAATCAATCATTGTTTTTGAACTGAACAAGGGTGAAACCTCGTTAAATGGTTTTTAAGGGACTGACCCTACCAATATGACAAAGGAAGGGGAACTTTTATCTACTCCATCTTCGGTCGTAAACCTGTCAACTGATATTCCTCTCTTGAAGTTCAGATTCAGTGCACTAGAAGTGCAATTTATACATCAAAGCGCCGAAACGAAAGATCAAAGATAGCGCAAGAAGTTAGTGCGAAAAACTGTGTGTGTGCCCGCAGCCTTACCCATTATCCGCTAATGGTGAAAACGTTTTTCAACCGACTCATTAATTCTTTTGGCCGCCGAGATAAAGTATAGGAGTCTATGATTCGGGTTTGATTAATCGCCAAGAAGATGAAGACGCTCGGAATATTGTTCTTTAAATCAATTTCACACCATTGCCATAAAATTCTGGCATTGATTTTTTTTTAAAGAAAGCTAAGATGTTTAGAAAACAATTAGTATTTTTATGGTATCGATAAATAGTGGAATCTCGTTGATGTGAACAATCATGGGGCAGGTGTTTCGTAGATATTTCGTTTATATTGGAAATTATTTTGCCATTTTCTGAAGTGCCGTATTCCTACTTTTTTTAAATGAAATTATTTGATTTCTACTAAATTATTAGATTTATAGTGAATGTTTTAGTCAATTTTCCGGATGTAATATTTCATCGTCCAGAATTTCATCTAAAGTTAACAAGAAATAAATAAAAAGGGATGTGTTGAAAACGTTCAATATGAAATTTATTACCATCCTAGAAGCTCCCTTGTTATGTTCCATTCCTCTTAGAAGTAGTGGTCAGAGAAATGAAGCATCTGTCAAATAGACAGAGATCTCGGTTCTTTTTTCATTTTTTTCTCTCTCCCTACTGACAACAACAGTTGGATTCGAGAGAGTTTCTGGAGAACAGAGTGAAAAATCTTACCCATTATCCGCTAATGGTGAAACCGTTTTTCAACCGACTCATTAATTCTTTTGGCGGCCGAGATAGAGTATTGGAGTCAATGATTCGAGTTGATTAATCGCCATGAAGATGAAGATCGACTTCATACCATTGCCATAAAATTTTTCCATTGAATTTTTTTTTTTAAATCAATGATGTTTAATAAAACAATTAGTATTTTCTAATATGGATATAGAATCGAACATCGCTGACGCGGACATTCACGGAGAATTTGTTTTCCTATTCGCGATACTCATACTTTAAAATATGGTACGACTCTGTTATCCCGTTGACCGATTTCGCCAAATTAGACAAATCACCAAACTAACAGCCAAAATATACATATTGACGTAATTTTTATTTTGAATAATAAAAAAACAAACAATTAGTAGAATATTGATAAATATACAAATAAAAAGTCGAAATAAAAATCACTTAATGACGTTTTAAGCCCTTGTATCGTATTTAATGTCTTTAATTGACATTCACGATCATCCATTATTGGCATTTAATCTTATAATTTGGCTATAGTATTTTTGTCGACGCGATAACAGAGTAGTACCTAAAATATTACATATTGGATGTAACAAGATTAATTACAAATACATTCTTTAAAAATCTATAGTGTTGCTAGTCTCTATCATGTTTTCTAAAAAGAAAACTACTCCAACAGTGCTATAATGAAAAAAAAATCTAAATAAATATAAATCGATGGGCGTATTGAAACGTATTACTGGATGCATAAATTATTTGCCCTCGTCTCCCCATTATCAAGATACAGTGGAACTTCAGTTATATTTTTTGCTCGGGACTTGACAGTAAAATGTGTAACGCAGTAAAGCGTACAACTCAATTAATGGCCTACCAAAACCATTTTTAAGAATCTATCATGGGTATTTACGTTTTATATCGAAAACCGAGCATTTGTAAATATTACAGCCTGACAAAAATCAGCGAAAATGTAACAGAATAAAAAAGAAAGGTACGTAAGAAAAGTACATATAAAGTTATTTTATCATAAAAGATTTATTAAAAATATTTTTAATACAAAACGAGTACCGTAAAATGGGGTGAATCAACTTTAACGTTAAAAAAATCAACAACTGATTTTTTAATCCTTTTATTTTTTTACTAGAAACTTCGGTCTTGATTTGTTCTTTACTTTTTAAGCAAAAACGTAACATTTGTTGCTGTTTGTATATATATATATATATATATATATATTACCTTTTTAATGGTGTTCCGATTCACCTCGCAGATAGGGGTGAATAGGAACAAATATTATAATTTTTATTTATTTTGATTCAAACTTTAATAGGGTTAATAAAAATACGTAATAATGATAAGAGAGGAATAGGAACACATAATTACTATCAAACCAAGCCTTTATTTTATATACAAGTAAAGATATGCCTTTTTAAAAATTAGAAAAGGAGTTTGAAATCAAGAAAAATTTAAATTTATTTTAAGGAATTGTATTGGAATTGCAGAAGTTGGAATTTAATACAAATTCAGCCTTGTTCTGTGTTATCCTTTACTAGTAGTCATTGGGTAAGTGAATCTATTGAGTAGCCCCAATCGCTGCATGTATTAATAAGATCTACTAGTGCACTCTCATCCCCAGCCTTTAGTACTGTTTGCATCACTCTCTTTTTTAATTGGTTTTCCATTTTGAGATGCTTGTGTAATGTTGTGTACGTCAGAGAATAATTTTGTGCAATTTTTCTTAGTAATTTGCCATTTTTAAATTATTTTATTGTGTGTTCCATGTCTATTGGATTGGGTGTTGACTTTTTTGTTTAACTAAATAATTTCTTGGCACCTTTAAACTTTTCAAGTTATTAGAACAAACAAAATATTGTTACAATACATATTCATACACATGTTTTCAGATATTACATGAAACTATTACTGTATAGAAAAATAAACCATGAGAGAAAACGTGTTCCGATTCACCCCGTAAATCTTAAACCTCTGATGTTACAAGCCATTATTCGCTTATTCATTATGGAGTTTAGAAATAAGTAGAATTTAATACAGCATATTGTTTACAAGTCTATCATTAATTAAAAATCCCTACTCTTAGGTTTAGAATCCGAAAAATACTGCAGTTACATACAAAGCTTTGAAGACGTTGAAAAAATGAGATTTTTGAGGATCCACTTGCAATTTTTTTATATACCTCAGCAGTGGTTCCAACATGGCAAATCTGAATTTCACAACTCTTAATGTTATTACCTTCTAATAAAAAAATTGGCATCTAAAAATATCATCACATATATTTATAATGGATTTATTTGTATGACCTAGAAGTTTCGTTCCTATTCACCCCGCTGTTCCTATTCACCCCATTTTATGGTACACGAAATAAATCATTGGAATCTCTTTGACATGTGAATCATTTATCAAATGACATTTCAGCAGTTTCCTAAATTTTATTCAAATAATCACCTATCTTGGATTGTTTCTTTTCTCTTAACCGATACTGAATAGCAAAGAATCCGATCTCAGAACCGATACTTAATAGCAAACTTTTCATTTCTGTTAATAATGCAGACGCTTTATGCTTTATAGTTACTGCTTGTACTCCTGACGAACCTCTTTACTACATCAAAACCAAAAGCCTACAGATCAGCTCCGTCAGTTGATCGTCCTAAATGGGATCATCATTATCAGACACGTCGTTAGTTAGCAAAGACAGAAAGCAAGGTGTAGTAAAAGTTTTGAAATTCTTTTATAGAAAATGTAAAAATGTGGCAAAATTTCTTGAAACGGAACAGCGTAACGTATAATTAAAAGAAAATATAACTCAAAAACGTACAACTCAGTTAATGTTTAATGGCAAACGATTGGGACCTCAGAGTTGAAACGTATAATTGAGGGGAACGTACAACTCAGGTAATATATAAGTGGAGTTCCACTGTGTATAGTTTTAAAATTCACATTTTGAATTTTGATTGCAGATCATTGCTTAGTTTTATTTTTTGTTTTTCTTCATCAATAAAACATCAACATTTGCGATAAACTTTGATTCTAGCGAGTTAAAAGTCTTAGTTAACGCTGCTAACTTAGAAAACTCTTTAATCTGCTAACATTTGCCAAGTCAGACTTCTTAACACATATAAAAACATTTTTCAACAATTTTCCTCCCCTCCTTAATATTTCTCCTTAATATTTTGGCCTCATGATATTCAATTTGAATTCGTGATTGATTTTGGATTCACTATTGATTATCCGTCTTGAAAAAATATTTCTATATTTATGTACTAAGAAAGGAGAAAAAATACTAAAAAAAAAAGCCGTCCCCAGTATTAAAATTAGATTTCATCTTATAAAGTCATACTTTACTTTTTACTTTTATTAACGACATAATAATAATAATAATAATAATAATAATAATAATAATAAATAAAAAAATTGTAATTTAACAAATTACAATGACTTTTCCGAAAAAGATATTTTCAAAGACTCAAATTTTAAAGATTTATAAATAAATTCTATATTTAAATTAATAATAATAATAAACATCATTTTTAGGATGATCATAACGAGTCATGTACAGCTCATATTCAAAATATTAGAATAATTACCTTTTTTTTAGAAATTGAAAATATCGTTTGGCAATTTAATGTCTTTTAATGAAAATATGCAAACGATATTTTTATTAAGAACTTATTATTGATTAAACTTACTTGTTATCTTAAATTTAATATCATTTTTGAAAAGATTAATTGCAAAAAAAATTATTTTGAAAAGTCAAAATATTAGAATATTTATTCAAGTGGTTCAAAATATTAGAATATTTCATATTAATTCTCCTTTAATTATTACCAATTCTTAACTGGTGGCATTATTGATTAAATTCAGACTATTTTATTTAAAATCAGTATTCTTTTTTGCAGTTTGTTTCTTTTTCGTCTTAAAATGGGCCGTGTGAGTGATATTCCTGAATCTACTAAACTTCGTATGGTTGATTTGTATCGGCACGGTAAAAATCAATGTTTTATTGCGAATTATTTACATTGTTCGCAATCGAGCGTTAGTAAAATACTAACACAATATTCAAAAATTGGAAAATTTCAAAATAATCGCCGAAATGGTGGCCGAAAACCAAAACATTTGCTAGAGATGACAGGAAACTGAAGCGTATAGTTAAGAAAAACCGTTTTAAAAGTGTGCGATTCTTGCACCGAAAATGGAAAGAAGAAGGAGTTGAAGTTTCTACATCGACAACATTAAGACGTCTCCATAAATTTTAATTTGAATCTCGTGTACCGAAAAACAAAACCTCTCATGACTGCAAGACAAAAGCGTATAAGATTGAATTGGTGTAAATCAAGACGTTTATGGAGCAATGAAGATTGGAAAAATATATTATTTAGTGATGAAAGTATGTTTTGTGTTTCATATGGTAATCAAGGTATTCGAGTTTGGAGAATGAAGCAAGAAGCATTTGATAAAGAATGCCTTAAACGTTCCGTAAAATTTGCTGCTAGTGTCATGGTTTGGGGTTGTATGAGTGCAGAAGGACCTGGAAAGTTATGCATCGTCTACGAAAAGGTTAACTCTATGATATATCAAGAAATCTTAGAATATTACATGATTCCATCATCAGAAGATTTATTTGAAGATGATTTCATCTTTCAACAAGATTTAGCGTCCCCGCATACCTCGGTGTCAACTAAGAATTGGTTCCGCCAACGCAACATTAAGGTACTTCCTTGGCCACCAAATTCACCAGATCTTAATCCCATCGAAAACTTATGGTGTATAATGAAGAAAAAACTTCAAGAAAATCCTCCTTCAAGCAAAACTGAGTTAGTGGCACGTATAAAGTCTATTTGGGCTAATATTGATAGAAATGTTTGTAAACACCTTGTATATAGTATGCAATATCGATTGTACGCTGTTATGAAAGCTAAAGGGGATGCTACAAAATATTAACTATCATTTACTTCATAGTCATAAGGTAATATTGTTGCGTAAAATAAAATATTCTAATATTTTGAACCAATCTAAATTTTATTCTAATATTCTGGTGTGTTTAAGAAAGCTGTATACCTAATTTATTGTGCTGTATTTTATATTTTATAAATGTTAAAATCTTATCTAAACATTCCAGATTTAATTTATAAAAAATTTAATTGCATTTACTTAGTATAAAAAATAAATAAATGACAAATAATTTTTTCTTATTACTTTTTCTCAATTATTCTAATATTTTGAATATGAGCTGTATTACGTAGGCCGTGCATTAAACATTAATATTCCTAGACCAATGATAAATGGTAGATTAAAGATAGACAACTTTAACTGTTTAAAATGTGCATTTTTATTAGATGAAGTTAATCAGACTGACTTCTGAATGTCTCATATTATGTACGACATGGATTAAACATTAATATTCCTAGACCCATCACAAATAAATTTTAAATGAAATTTCTGCTTTGCAATTTTTGGAACTGCAAAATTTTCAACTTCTATACATCGCACATTTTTAATTTTCACACCATTGCGTAGAGAAAAAAAAATGCACATTTTAATGAAATTAGTTTGAAATCTCTATCACAATTTGTTTTTTAATTATTAATTTTTTTTCAAGTTTTTATTACTCTTTTTGTTATTGTGGCAATAGAAGTATTCAGTTTTTGGACATTAAACTTGGACCAATCAGAAAACGAATAAAATAAAAAACAGAAGTATTCCATTTTTGGACATTAAACTTGGATCAATCAGGAAACGAAAAAAAAATTAAATAAATTGCGGTATTCAACCAATTAAAAGATTCAGATATACTTTAGATTTCCCAATTCTCTACCGAGAACAACTATTTTTTCCAAATAGTTAATAATAATAATAATAATAATAATAATAATAATAATAATAATAATAATAATAATAATAATAATAATAATAATAATAATAATAATAATAATAATAATAATTAATGTCTGCAAAACAATATTCTGTTTTACAACAGATAATGACATCAACTTCCCAGAAATCCCCATCACTATATGAACCGCAAGTCAAATTAGACTTCTGCGATCAAGGCAACGCGTTGGTCTTCAGGAGATAAATTCCTCCTGACATGACTTCCTCTCGCTGATCGACTTCTCATAAAAATGAACATTAGTCTAACGTGCATGAAATAATGCCTCTTTTCACGGGAATTCTTTTATTGCAGTCATGAAAGTCTCATTCGGTGTCTTAATGACGAGTATTACTCACCCACCTGCTCTTCATTTTTCGTTTATGACCCATGTTATTTTTCGGATAAATGACTGAATAATTTGAGGGTATATGACCGCAATAAATTTTCAACCAGATCCTTGGATTTTTCATTAATGTGGTTAAACTGATCCTATATATACATTACTGAAGTTATACAAGGTGAAACGCATTCATTTTATTGAATATCTCTGATGATAGAGAAAAGGAAAATAAAAGATGCTCATAAAAAAAATAAGGTGGGTTGTATTGGTTGATAGTTTTTTGTCATAGGAAGGCAAATTCGGTCATTTTAGAAGATATTGAGGATCACTTATGCAACTATGTTAGCAGTGACGCCAACTTATATGGGCCAATGGGGCCCGAGCGCACCCAATAACTTTGAGATTTTTTCATCGACGCTACTTAGTTGAATATTTTTTCATTGTTAATTTTTCTTCTTAAGGGTGTATTCTAAAAAATGATTTTCCACCTTCAACAGCTCGAAATTTTCAGATACAATTTTGGACACATTTTTAAAAGTAGAAGCATGAAACTTGCTGAGGGGATTTTTTAAGTAACGTACAAGTTGCCGTGTGATGTAATTTTTCGCTGATTTAATTAGAATTTGATTTATAAGCAATTATTTTCTCAGCGTGACCCTTTTTTTCGTTCGCAGACCTCCCGCTTCGGAAAATTTGGTCCAAAACGCCGTTTTTGACAGCATTTTTTGCAACATTTTCTGCATTTATCAAGGAATTGATAATTACGGCACCTTGTATAGTTTCTAAATAAGAGAATTCGAAAGTTTGGTGCATTTGAGAGCAAAAATGAATCTAAAAATAAATCTGAAAAAAGGCAGTTTGGATCGGAATACACCCTTAAAATAAAATTTATTTTGCTAATGACCATGTGTTTTAAGGGTGTATTTTGATTCAAACTGCCTATTTTCCGATTTATTTCTGAACTCATTATTGCTCTCAAATACACCAAACTTTCAAAATCTCTTATTTGGAAAGTACACAATGTGCCGTAATTGTCGATTCTTTGATAAATGCAAAAAATATTGCAAAAAAAGCAGTCAAAAACGGCATTTCGAACCGATTTTTCTCAAGCGGGAGATTTGAGTACGAAAAAAGGAGTTGTGATAATTTAGATTTATCACAGGCTTTTAAAGACATTTTTTCTGAAAAGAGATTTCACTATGGAACTGAAAACACAAAATGGCTTTCATTCTCAAAATGAAAAGAGCGGCGATCTAAAAGGATCGCTAGATCATCATCGATCAGCTGAAAAGACAGGCGGGTGACACTAACTTGAATAGGGGACCACACGAGTTGCACCTTTGATAGCACGCCGACGCAGAAATGAAAGCGAAAGAGTCCAGACGTCCAGACACATTGTCGCCATGGGTGTGTATTTTCAGGTACGAATGAGAAGACGATGTTACGAATCTCTTAATGAGAAAAGATCATTAAGGTTGATGATTGGTTCGTGACCTTTAGGGGAGGTCTTGGCTGAGACGAAAAAGAGGAAGCCAAGGTTTTTTGGAGGATTCGGATCTCGGAGGGAGAAGAAGGGAGAACAGAGCTCAGGGCTCGGATTTGTTCTCTGAGAAAAGTGGATCAGCTCGGATCGAGAGCTGTAGAGGGTGACGTCACCCAAGTGAGCCGGAAGAGAAGGACTCTCGCTAGGAGAGTGCCGGTGTCAAGTCTCATCTTCGATGTTTTGAGAACGCCGTGTTGCAAATTGGTAGAAACTTTACGTGATTTATAAATCGAACATTCTCTGGACTGAAAGAGAACAGAACTTTGGACTTGGAGCTGGTGGATTAAGATCCTACGTGTTCTAAATTAATTTATGCTGTATATATAATTCAATACAGAGAGTCATTTTTATTGTTACAAATAAATAATTGATTCTCCATTAAATTGCCTGGATTATTTGCCGAGCGGCACTTACGCTACCAACCACTTAGCTTTAATCTATTTGAGGCAAGTTATTACAGCTGGTGGCAGCGGGAGCCACTAGCCCAGGACTATAGTTCGCCGTGCAGTTCCAGAGTTAATCATCGATAGAATCCAGCGCCTAGCTGACGAAGGCACCCAGCCGCCAAGAGAAACACAGCGCCTAGCTGACGAAGGCACCCAGCCGCCAAGAGAAACCCAGCGCCTAGCTGACCAAGGCACCCAGCCGCTAAGAGAAACCCAGCGCCTAGCTGACGGAGGCACCCAGCCGCTAAGAGAAACCCAGCGCCTAGCTGACGAAGGCACCCAGCCATAACCGGAGATACAACGCCTAACCGACGAAAGGCCACCCAGCCGCAACCTGCCCGTAGCACCCAACACCCTCCGACGGAAAGATGCCCCAAGAGAGATGCAGACGACGGAAATAAATAAGCTCATTCTAAATTTTGAGTGGCTGTTTCAAAAATCTTGCACAAAATTCAGTGAGGAAATTTATTTACTATGTTTCTATACTTTCATTATTTTAATCTAAAATTAAGAAATTAGTAAAAAGTATTGAAAAAAAAAGTGTTGAATCGGTAAATTGTGTACTTTTCATGTATATATTTTTCATTTCATTCTCATTTATTGTGTTAAATTGTGTAGTAAAGTGTATGTATAGAATTAACATTGCATATATGCTAGGGTAATTTTATAGGTTGTTAGGAAATAAATAGAAATTTCGGTTAGGGCAACTCAGTCTAAAAATGACAATCATTACTGATTTAAAGCAATGTAGAAAAATCGATTTGCAAATGTTAGCAGACGAGTTGGGAATTGATATTGATAAGAGTGATAAAATAGCTGTAATCATACAGAAAATTGAATCAGCAGCAGATTATGATAAAGAGCTTACTTTATCGCAGGCTAATTATATTGTACAAGATAGGGAGGCTAACACAGCCGCACAAAAGGAACAGGAAAAATTAGAGGCAGAAAGAGAAAGGGCGGCGCGGGACAGCGAAGAAAAACAGAGAGAAAGGGAATTTCAATTAGAGCAATTGAGATTAACTCAAAATGCGAATAGACGTGAATCTACGTCAAGTAGCGGATCTGAGAGGAGTCAGAAACCCCCTTTAAAAGCGTTAATGCACAAATTCGATCCAGAACGATCAGATATTACTCTGTTTTTAAACCTCTTTGAACGGCAATCCTCTCGAGCAGGCATAGAAACAGAAGAGCTTGTGACTCATCTTTTATCGCTGCTCCCGGCAGATATTGCAGAATTAATTTTGCGAGAGCCCACAGAAAAAATCGACGATTTCGCGCACGTGAAATCAATTTTGTTAGCACGCTTTCGGCTAAGTCCTGAAGCGTATCGCCAAAAATTTACAAGGCATTCTCGGATACCAGGCACCCCTTGGAAGGATATTATTTTCGAGCTAAATAGTTATCTAGAAGGATGGTTAACCGGACTAGAAATTTCAAATTTCGAAGACTTAAAGAAATTATTGGTAACAGACCAAATTAAGCGTCGTACGCCGATAGAATATAAAGAGCATTTTATTGACTCTTGGGCAAATTTCAAAGACCCGTTAGTTCTAGTTAAGTGTTTAGACGAGTTTGAGGCAGTCAAAGGGCCCTCGAAAAAAATCTGGAACCCGAGAAATTTTCCCATAAAATCAGAAAAACCGAGACTCGAAGATAAACCGCGTGTTGAGAAATCGACCGAAACTAAAACGAATTGGAGAGACAAGGATCCCGATAAAGAAAGAAACCGTGTTTTTGAGCAAAAGAGAACAAACAAATGTTTTATTTGCGGAAGTTCTTCGCACTATCGTGCCCAGTGCCCGGAAAAACACAAAAGGGAAAGTAACGCCACGTCTGTAGGGCATTTAAATAAAAATCAAGAATTTGAAAAGGGTTTTTCGCCATATTTAAGTAAGGCTCGTATTAACGGGGAGGAAATTACGGTATTACGAGATTCTGGTACGTGTGTCGATGTTATTTCCAGTAAATTTATAAACCACAGTCAATTAGATGGGGAATTTATGTGGATAAAACAACCACTCTTAAATGATGTTCGCTGTTTGCCCACCGCTAATATAACGCTTGAAATTGACGAAATAGGAAGTATCTCGACGAAGGCTATAGTAACTGATAGAGACGTAGATATGTCCTATTATAGACTAGGGAATGATACGCAGAAGCTCATCGATGAGAGAAAAAAACGCGAAATCAAAACATTGAACGCAGTAATGACGCGCGCGCAGGCGAAAAAAAGCGAAACTTGCTCCGGGAGTGACGGAGGCGAACAAGAAACCGAAACTAACTCTAGGGAAGGGGAAAACGATTTTACGGAACAGGCAGATCCGGAAAGGTCAGATAACGAGTTTTTACCGATAGCAGGGGAAGACTCAGGGACCGGCTTGTCGAGAATTAAAAGGGCAGAATTCATAACCGAACAAGAGACGGATTCCTCGCTACGAGACATTCGCGAAAAAGCAAAACAAAAGAAATCAAATTTCGAAATTCAAGAGAATTTAATAATGAGGAAAGTAACGGATCATCACGGATTCGAAAGAAAACAGTTAGTTGTCCCAACTAAGTACAGGGAAGCGATACTTAGTGCTTGTCACGAAGGTATAGCGGCTCACATGGGCCAATCAAAAACAAAAGATAAAATATTGAGATATTTTTTCTGGCCTAATATTATTAGGGAAATCGAGGATTTTGTCAAGTCATGCCATGCTTGCCAGGTAGTGGGAAAAGCGGGGGAAACTAAGAAAGCCCCATTAAAATTAGTTCCCATAATTTCAGAAGTATTTTCAAAATTATCGTGCGATCTAGTAGGCCCCTTACCGACGTCAAAAAAAGGGAATAAATATTTACTCACAGCAATATGTGTTTATTCACGTTATCCAGAAGCAATACCGATACCAGATATGCTCTCGGAAACGATCATTGAAGCGATGATCATGATTTTTAGTAGACTTGGTTACCCGTCTAGCATACAAACGGACCTTGGGAGGAGTTTCACTTCGAATTTAACGACAGCTTTCCTAAAAAGGTTTGGGGTAAAACTAAACCATTCAAGTGTATGTCACCCCTCCTCAAACGTTATCGAGAGATGGCACAGGTCAGTAAAAAGGCTTTTAAAAGTGCTATGCGTGGAAAACGGTAGTGACTGGGAAGCTAATCTGCCCCATGCGCTTTTAACTCTTAGGACGGTAACGCATGATTCTACAGGTTTTAGCCCAGCAGAGCTAGTTCATGGAAGAAATCTCCGTACTCCGGAAACCCTACTTTTCGAACAATGGACGGGAGAAAATGACGAGCATGAATTAGTTACTGAGTACGTCTTCAAACTTATCAACCGACTGAAACGCTGTCAGGAGCTAGCGGTCGAAAACATGACAATTACTAGAGATAAACGGAAAATGTGGTATGATAGAAATGCTAAAGAACGAAAATTTCAACCAGGAGACGAAGTGTTAGTTTTAGCAACTAACAAGAAAAACAAAATGTCCGTAGGTTGGATAGGCCCCGGTAGAGTAGAGTCTAAAATTTCTGATACGAATTATATTGTGAGTATACCAGGGAGAAGAGAAAAATCGCAAATCTATCATGTAAATCTATTAAAACCCTACATCACTAGGGTAGGTAAAATAAACATTCTGACAAGAGAATTTAATGAGACAGATGAATCTCAGGATTTGGAGATAGCTTTCCCATTAGCAGATTCAAATAGTTATGACTTTGACGAAGTTATCAAACAAAGTGCGTTAAACGAGCGGTGCACAGCAGGGGAAATTCAAATGTTAAAACAGGTATTAGACGAATACAGGGAAGTTTTTTCGAATGACCCGGGCTTAACGGACCTGACTATTCATGATATTGAGCTAACTGAGGAAAAACCGGTGAGAATTAGACCGTATAGGGTATCTCCTAGACAGAATGAAATACTGAAAAAAGAAATAAAGCGCATGCTTGAATTAAATATAATTAAGGAAGGGGAGTCTGATTATAATTCTCCCATGATTTTAGTCGAAACTCCGGGGAGGGAACCTCGGCCATGCATTGATTATCGCCGTTTGAATGCGATAACAAAAACAGAATTTTTTCCGCTTCCGAATATTGAAGAAAGGGTCGAAAAGGTGGCGGCGGCAAAATATATTTCTGTATTAGACCTGACCAAAGGATACTGGCAGATACCCATGACACCAAAAGCACAAAAATTAGCCGCTTTTGTCACTAGCTTCGGTAGCTACTTACCAAAGGCAATGCCTTTCGGTTTGTCCAACGCTAGCTATAGGTTTTCCAAATTTATGTCTAAATTACTAAATGGGTTGGAAGAATTTTGTCTTCCATATTTAGATGACATGGCCATTTTTTCAGATAGCTGGGAAGACCATATTCAGCATCTAAACACGGTACTAAATCGAATTAAAGAGGCGAAACTTACCGTTAAAATTTCGAAATGCAGATTCGCACAAAAAACGGTTAAATATCTGGGACACATAGTAGGGGAAGGAAAAAGGAAACCAGCAGAAGCCAAAATCCGCGCCATAACGGATCTCCCAGACCCCAAAAATAAAACAGAAATTAGAAGATGCCTCGGCATGGCAGGGTATTACTCCCGTTATATAGAAAATTATGCGACCATCGTAGAACCGCTCACACGAGCATTAAAAGGAAAAAACAAAAAAGAAAAAATCATATGGACCGATGAAATGAAAGAGGCTTTCGAAACCTTAAAATCTAAACTCACCCAAAAACCCATCCTATATGCGCCAAATTATAATCTAGAATTTGTAGTTCAGACGGACGCGTCAGATAAAGGGATAGGGGTAGTTTTAGCACAAAGACAGGGCTCAGAAGAGCATCCCATTATATATTTGAGCAGAAAATTTTCGGAACAAGAGAAAAGTTATAGCGCCACAGAGAAAGAATGTGCAGCTATAATTTTTGCCATAAAAAAATTACGTCACTACATTGATGGACAGGAGTTCAGTATCGAAACCGATCACAATCCTTTAGTGTTCCTGAAAAACAGTGCAGGTAACAATTCCAGGTTGTTAAGATGGTCCTTATCACTGCAACCGTTCCTGTATGCCATAAAACACAGAGCGGGCAAGGATATACCGCACGTTGATTGTCTGAGCAGGGCAATAAAATGAAAAAAAAAAGCTAAAATTTTTTTTTCTCTCTCACATTTGTAAATAGTTTTCTTTTATTGTATATATAAGGTTTTCTTAATGTGTTTATACTAGTTTCAACACCTTTAAATTATTAAAGTTCTCCAAACAAAGCAAAGTTGTTAAAAGAGTTTGAAAATGTTTTTTAAAGTGTCTTTTTAGAATTGTTAAAATTTTATTTTGAGTGCAAGGAGCCACCCAAAATGAATGAGTTAACCATGTTCTGCTTTTTAGATTTCACGCCTTTCAGACGTTAAATCATCTTAGAGGCGGGGGTAGTTTTGATAATTTAGATTTATCACAGGCTTTTAAAGACATTTTTTCTGAAAAGAGATTTCACTATGGAACTGAAAACACAAAATGGCTTTCATTCTCAAAATGAAAAGAGCGGCGATCTAAAAGGATCGCTAGATCATCATCGATCAGCTGAAAAGACAGGCGGGCGACACTAACTTGAATAGGGGACCACACGAGTTGCACCTTTGATAGCACGCCGACGCAGAAATGAAAGCGAAAGAGTCCAGACGTCCAGACACATTGTCGCCATGGGTGTGTATTTTCAGGTACGAATGAGAAGACGATTTTACGAATCTCTTAATGAGAAAAGATCATTAAGGTTGATGATTGGTTCGTGACCTTTAGGGGAGGTCTTGGCTGAGACGAAAAAGAGGAAGCCAAGGTTTTTTGGAGGATTCGGATCTCGGAGGGAGAAGAAGGGAGAACAGAGCTCAGGGCTCGGATTTGTTCTCTGAGAAAAGTGGATCAGCTCGGATCGAGAGCTGTAGAGGGTGACGTCACCCAAGTGAGCCGGAAGAGAAGGACTCTCGCTAGGAGAGTGCCGGTGTCAAGTCTCATCTTCGATGTTTTGAGAACGCCGTGTTGCAAATTGGTAGAAACTTTACGTGATTTATAAATCGAACATTCTCTGGACTGAAAGAGAACAGAACTTTGGACTTGGAGCTGGTGGATTAAGATCCTACGTGTTCTAAATTAATTTATGCTGTATATATAATTCAATACAGAGAGCCATTTTTATTGTTACAAATAAATAATTGATTCTCCATTAAATTGCCTGGATTATTTGCCGAGCGGCACTTACGCTACCAACCACTTAGCTTTAATCTATTTGAGGCAAGTTATTACAGGGTCATACTGAGACGATAATTGTTTATAACTCAAATTCTAATAAATTGAGCGTAAAAAAACATCACTCGGCACCTCATACGTCCCTTCAAGAATCCTCTCAGCAAATTTCATGTATATACTTTTAAAAATGTGTCTGAAATTGTATCGGAAAATTTCGAGCTGTTGAAGATGGAAAAGCGTTTTTTCGAATACACCCTTAATTCTCCGATTAACTCCCATAAATCCCAAATGACTGAAATGTTTTGCTATCAAGTTTAACGTTCTTCTAATTCAATTTGTTCATGCTCATGATATTATGACATTACAGTAAATATAAGTGTCTTTATAAGGAAAACGCATGAGAATGTAATTTAATAAAATTGCAAATTTTTTAAAACATGATAGCTTGACTTAAAATTCTCATACTTCACCATCTGTCAACCCTTCAAAGAAAAGAAGCTGATCGCACATTTTTACAAAAATATTTTTGAGCCCACCCAATATTTTTGAGAAAACCCAATATTTTACAAAAGTTGCCGCCACTATACATTAGTGTTCCTCCACTAATTGCGTCGGCATCAACAAGGGAATTGGCATAAAATGTAGCACGGTGCATTGAAAGGAAATGAATGAGTTAAAACATTATCACATCTAAAACATGATAAAAAATTAGGTAAGCATCGTTTGCAACAAACAGAATAAAGTTTTCAAAAAAGCATATGGTATGGCTGTAAAAAAAAATTTTAAAGACTGCTGTAAAAGTTTATAAACTGAATTATAGTTAATGAAAATTTGCAAAAAAAAAAAAAAAAAAAACTTTAAAGATGATTTAATGTTTTACGAATTTATAAACAATTTTAAAAGCAATAAATACATTGAGAGAATATGACTGCAATAAATTTCGGTACTACTCTGTTATCCCGTCGACCAATTTCGCCAAATTATACAAATCCCCAAACTAATAGTCAAATTATACATATTGACATAATTTTTATTTTAAATACGAAAAAAACAAATAATTAGTGGAATATTAATAAAAATACAAATAAAAAGTCGAAATTAAAAATCACTTAATGACATTTTAAACACGTGAATCGTATTTAATGTCATTGAATGTGACATTCACGATTATCCATTATTGGCATTTAATCTTATAGATTGGCGATAATCTAGTAGTACCTAAATTTCAACCAGATCTTTCTATTTTCGTTAATGTGGTCAAACTGATCCTGTATACATTGCAGAAGTTATACAAGGTACAAAGCATGATGTGAAAACGTATTTATTTTACTGAATATCTATGATGATAGAGAAACAGAAAATAAAAAAAGCTCATAAAAATAGTGTAAACTGTATAAATTTATGTTGTTTTTTTTTAAGAAGGCGAATTTTTTCATTTTAGAAGACATCGAAAATCATTTATACAACTATGCATTATTGCTAGATAGGGGATATTCCCTGATTGTTTGATTGTTACTGCTTTTTTGAAATAGAAATATTCGGCCTATATAAAATGGATGAAAAATACTAAAAAATAAGGCGAATTATATTATTTTATAAAAGTGGTGGCAGTCATATAATCTGAATTTTTAAAAAAGTACCCAATATGGCAACACTGTAACTATGTTAGAGTTCTTCCTTTAATTGTGTCACCACCAAGACAAAAGGATGGACATGAAATGTGGCACGATGTTTTGAGGAGAAGGGAGTGAGTTAAAACATTGTTACATCACATTTAAAACATGATACAAATTTGGTAAATATTGTTCGCCACAACATAATAATGGTCTTTGAAAAAGCGTATGGTATGCCAGTAAAAAAAATTTTTAAAGACTGCTATGAAAGTTTATGGACTGAAGATCATTACAGCTTATGAAAATCTGCAAAAAACTTTAAGGTTAATTTTAATTATTTAGAAATTCAGAAACGATTTTAAAAGCGTTGCTATTTTAATCAAATTGGATCTAAATGAACAGTTACAAAAATATGACATCAAGTCAAGAAAGGAGGAGGGAGTGTTCTGACACATTTTTGAATTTAAAGGCAACAATTAAACATGCCTGACTATTGAAGATATTCTGAATGGAATAGAGTGTTCTAGTTTTTATCATTAACAAATTAACAGTCTAAACCAAACAAGCAATTTAAATCAAGTATTATTTATTTAAAAAAAGTTTGGATTTTATAGAAATAAAAAACTTTTCACGTATTCTTTTATTTACATTATTCTGTATCCAAGCACATTTAAAATTAAGTATTTTTCATTACGTACTTTGTCCATATGAAAACTGTACCAATTTCAAAACTGCTCTCTTAAAAAGTCAGCCACAAAATAGCTCAAGTTGAGCTGAAATCCACTCATCTCAATGTTGAAAGGCAGCTTCTCAAAAAAGAGTTGAAATAACTCGAGTTTTAACCAATTTAAATGAAGTTGAGCTATTTAAATAACCAATTTAGATCAAGAAGGTTTAATCGTTTGAAAAACAACTCTTTTATGATCGAAAAAATTACAGCTCTTTCATGAGAAGCCAAATCAGCTCTTTCGTTTTAAGAGTGTAACAGTGCCTAAGAGCTAGGGGTTTACTTCAACTGATGGGACAGAAAACGCGATTAAATCATAGAATGGTACTTTTGCATTAAACTTTTTGTATAGAACTATTATAATAAAATTCTCCGATTTAAAATACTCCAGTGGGAGTATTAAAATTCCTAACGAAATAAAATTTCGGTAGTCAGTAGTTAAAGTGAATGCTAAGCAGCGCTCCCAATTTTTGAACACCACATTTATTTACAGTAAAATTCTATTTATATATTTCGTAGAAACATACCAGGAAGAGCGTTTTTCTCGGAATTTTTGCAGACATTTATAGGAAATTTCTTTCGATAAAAAAAAACTTTATTTATAAAAAACGGACCAATGGGAGCCCTGTAGAAGTTAAACAACAAATACTGAAAAAGCAGAGCTCAGTGAGACAGGTAAATTAATCATCCCTTACATTACTGATCATCAGTCTAGATACATGTTATAGATATGTTCATCTATTCGTTTTATATTTTTATTTGTACCCCCGAATGATTAAATTATTTAATGTAAGGGTGTATTCCAATCCAAACTGCTTACTTTTGGATTTTTTTTAATTCACTTTTGCTCTCAAAACCATCAAACTGGCAAAGTTTCTTATTTGGAAACAACATAAGGTGCCATGTTTGTCAAATTTTCGATAAATGCTGAAAATATTGAAAAAAAAAAAAAAAAAAAAAAAAAAAAAAAAAAAAAAATGCTGTTAAAGCCAACGTTTTGAACCGAATTTTCCGAAGCAGAAGATCTGGGAACGAAAAAAATGGTCATACTGAGAAAATAATCGTTTATAAATCAAATTCTAATGAATTGAGCAAAAAATGAAATCACACGGCATCTTATGCTTCTTTTCAAAAATCACCTTTGCAAGTTTCATGTTTCTACTTTTAAAAATGAGTCTGAAATTGTATCAGACAATTTCGAGCTGTTGAGGGTGAAAAAATATTTTTTCGAATACACCCTTAAAATATAGCATCATATATCATAAAATAGTCGGGAAATTTTTCAATTAAAAATGAAGTTTTAAAAACATTTTACCTAAATTTGTTATAGAAAAATTCATTATTTTTTCCAATTGTTTGAAATTTCACTTATTCTTCTGAAATTCCAATACAGTCATCTTCTTTCAGCAACGATCGAAAACAAGCCAAATGTTTGAACAATGCGTGTTTAAGCATCATTTATATTTTTACTTTTGGGGCCGCCTGGAGAAGACGATCATTAGGGTTGTTAATAGGATACTGGGAGGTTCCGAAACTTGCGCGAATTATCGTGTTGAATCTTCCCATAATATTTCAAGGCAAACACCATTAGTTGCGTGTGTGATCTATCGTACGTACATTTTTCATGCATAATTTATTTCCTGAAGCACTGCTGTTCAGTTGTGTAATTATGGTACTTGATAAATCTTATGAAATCGTTTTTCAAGTAATAAATTTTTCAATTTTTTATTTCAAATATTTCTGGCAATAACATTGTTTAAAATTAACTGACAATTTAGTTTATATATTGTATAAATTTAGTTATTTTGAAATTTTTATCTTTACAAAAAATTAAAGAAGCTTAAATAAATTAGTTTTATAATGGCAGTTTTTTTTTTTTTTTTTCATAACAGCATAACTGTAATATTACCTATAAAAACAAATTGTAAAATTTGTTCATCTCTTAATCGTTAAGAAATCTAGTGAAAAAATATTTTTGCTCTAAGGTATTTCAAGGGGAACGAGGCCTCCTTGGAGATATTTCTTTAAGCAAATAGCTTTTAAGAGAAAAAACAAAACCGACTTCAAGTAATTTTTTCTCACCTTTCTTTCATTTATGTTTTCTTATTGTAAGCCAGAACCAGTGTATTTTAGTGATACTGGCTTGGCTACAGTGTCTGAGTCAATAATGTGGAAACCAGTTGTACCAGTAATATTTATAAAAGTGTAAAAATTTTGAATATCTTAAATGTTAAACAGAGCTGAAAACCAAAGAATCGAGACTAGTGACATCTGCAGAATATTTTCAAAAACGAAGACATTGTTAGTCTAGATATTGTAATAAAATGATGTTTCACTGAAATTTGAAAATATTGCGCCGGTGTCACTGCGATTAAAATTTTCAATTTCAGCATCGTTGCTCATTTAAAGGATTCAAAGTTTTAGCGCTGTTTGGATAGCCGATTTATGCACTTTTTTTTACGCTGAATTTTCATTCATTTAGTATCATGTATATTTTTGCTGTTATCAACATTTCTTTTTCTAAGTATTTACAAAACTCAACATAGCTAAGATATAAGTGTCGCCCAAATGAAAGTGGCGGTGTTGCAATAATTCTGCCATTTGAAGAGAAGGATGACTGTTCATGCTCCGATTAAGGGTGCATTCGAAAAAACGCTTTTCCACCTTCAACAGCTCGAAATTTTCCGATACAATTTCAGACACATTTTTAAAAGTAGAAACATGATACTTGCTGAGATGATTTTTGAAGAGACGTATAAGGTGCCGTGTGATGTCTTTTTGTGCTCAGTTCATTAGAATTTGGCACGCCACACACCAATGAAACATGCGTCAAAAATCGTGCAACATGACGCAGTCAAACCGGTTTTTCCTTTGTTATCAGGGTGAAATTGTCGTATGTCGCACGTTTTTTCGTCCAATGTCTCACTGGTGTGTGGCGTGCCTTTGATTTATAAACAATTACCTTCTCAGTATGACCCTTTTTTTCGTCCACAGATCTCCCACTTCAGAAAAATCGGTTCAAATTGCCGTTTTTGATTGCTTTTTTTGCAATATTTTCTGCATTTATCAAAGAATCGCCAATCACCGCACCTTGTGTAGTTTCTAAATAATACAATTAGCCAGTTTGATGCATGTGAGAGCAAAAATACATTCAAAAATAAATTGGAAAATAAGCAGTTTGGATCGAAATACACCCTTAAGCTCGCAGAGCATGCGACACAATGCATGCGATATTGTCAGATCCCACCAGATGTGCGTGTAGCGTGAGAGCATGTTAAAAGACATTGTTTGCATCGTAGATATTTCAAAATGGCGTCAACGCGTGGTCGTGTACTTTTTTAACAGCGGAAAATGTGAGTACTAGTGAAATCTATCAATGAATGCAAAATGTGTATGGCACGAAGTGTATGTGTAGCACACAGATCGGTATTCGAATTCTGTAGGGATTTTCGTAGGGGAAGAAGCGGTACTGACGACAGGTACGATCTGGACAAGCAAACATGGTCTTCCTCCACTACGAAAATCCCTACACCATACCGATCTATTTTTTCAGTAGATTTATTTTCTGGAATTGAACGATCCTACCTAAAACGGCTGCTGAGATATAGCCAAGATGTTCTATAAATTTTGACTTCCTCCCATTTAACTCCCTTAGGAATTTTCAAAAATCATGTCTTAGTGCACGCTCACGTGATAAAAAGTGATTCAATGTCTCAAACTGTTATAATGCTCTAAACAAGTTTGCAATTTTAAAACTCAAATAATTTTTTGACGTTTCTACTGCTAAGCGGAAAGAAAATTAAAAGCTGAGTAAACCTTGATACACTTTTTGATCCACATTAGCTTGATTTTTTTAACAGTTTGTATAATGAAAGCCAAGGATATCTGAATCTAGAAAAAAATCGAAGCACAGTAATGAAATCCCCAACTTTACACTTTAGACACCTGCAAGCATAACTTTAATGGCTATTTTAATTAAGGGTGTATTTCGATTCAAACTGCTTGTTTCCGATTTATTTTTGAATTCACTTTTGCTCTCAAACACATGAAACTCGCAGATTCTCTTATTTAGAAAGTGCACAAGGTGCCGTAAAGGTCAATTCTTTGATAAGTGTACAAAATATTGCAAAAAAAGCAATCAAAAACGGCAATTTGAAACGATTTTTCCGAAGTGGGAGATAAGGGAACGAAAAAAAGGATCTTCCAGAGAAGTTAATTGCTTATAAATCGAATTCTAATGAATTGAGCGTAAAAAGACTTTACTCGGCACCTCATACGTCCCTTCAAGAATCCCTTCAGCAAGTTTCATGATTCTACTTTTAAAAATATGTCTGAAATTGTATCGGAAAATTTCGAGCTGCTGAAGGTGGAAAAGCGTTTTTTCGAATACACCCTTAATAGCATCTATTATATTTTCTCCTGTTGTAGATATGAGACTGTGTATCATTTATATATACTTTTGTTACTGAGTTTCTCTCCTGATACAGTAGATGTTAGTAATTTCCTATATATAATAAAAAAAAAAAAAAACATTTGAGCGAATTTAAGAATACCAATGCAAAACATTCTATATATATACTTGATGCATTGCACTGATATTTTCTGTATGATTATGAGCCTTCCGGGTTGAACTCTTGCCTAATCAACTATGGACATAATTATATGTACTATTTTGATTTTATTATTGAGGATTTTGATTTTATTTTTTGTATTAAATTATCAAGTACAATATCATTGCAGTAAATTTTGATTTTTAATTTCAGGAATAATTTTAGTTATTAAAAGTAAAACAAAGTACAGATCCTTCTAAAATGCATTGAACTTTTGCAAATTCAATGACACGAAAACTTTGATAGTTATTAAAGTTATGCTCGCAGTAGTCTAACGTGAAAAGTTGGGGATTTCATTACTGTGCTTCTATTTTTTTTTTTTTTTTTTCTAGATTCAGATATCATTGACTAACATGGATCAAAAAGTGGATCAATGTTTACTTGGCTTTTAATCTTCTTTCCGTTTGGCAGTAGAAATGACAAAAAGAAAATTCAGTTTTAAAACTGCAAGGTTGTTTTGAGCATTATAACTGTTTGAGACATTGAATCACTACTTATCAGTGATTTATTATTTGAAACTAAAGCAAAGAAGCGTAATAAAAAAAAAAAAAAAAAAAAAAATCTGACTTCACGAGTTACCCTACAGAAAGAATGATTGGCTCAATTCACACTTTATTAAATTTAACGCAATTATTCTAATATAGTGTGTTTTTTATATATAAAACGTTCTAACTATTCTAATCTATAAAATTTTGACCATCAAACGTTTCTGAAAGTTCCACTACCTGGGATTTATTTTGGTGTGTTGATTCATATTAGACCATATGTCATAATCAACAAGGTTTTTTGGACAAGAAAGATCCGCCAGGTTTGTCCAGGATCCCTCAATTAGTGAAGAATTTGCAGCTTGCGCGGAATTTTCTTAGTTCGAATCTTGGCGGGGGCACTTTTTCCCATGTTTGTCAAATTGCAACACGCATGAAAGAATGTCCTTCTTAATGATTTTTAAAAACATTTTAAGACTTATTTGCTTATATAAAGTAATACAAACTGACATTAACAATTTAAAAAGATTTTTTGTTTTGAAAAGACTTCATTTTATCATTTTCATAAAAAAGAAAATTCTATTTCATTTGACGCATTTCGTGTACATAAAATACATAAGCATCTTATTAGTACTTAATTCAGAAAAATGAGACAAGAAAAAAATACATCAGGAATGAAAGCTTAAATGATTTGAAATGGTACCTAGAAACTGAAGAGGAGTTCCTAATCACCAATTTCAATTCTTGTAAATGAGGAAAATGCATTATTTGGATGTAGTGAAGGCCATTTAAATACGTACTGTTACAAGCTTCAATACATAAAGCATATTGTCTCACCTGATTTCATGAATGTGGTGCTTTTATTGATGTGGCTTAGGAGAATTCCGTTCCAACTTCTTGAAAAGCAATCTCCAAGTTTCAAAGAGGTAAATGCACAGTTGCAATGCATGGGTGCAGCTACTATGCATTGTGTTACACATACTTAAGGGTGTTCTTAACTGCTGTCAAAACGTTTTGACACATTTACAAATTCATTTTTTAACATAAATATATAAAATTGGAATGCCTGACTATGGAAGCGATTTCATATCGAACCTATTTTTCAATTTTATGATAATTAAATTACCTATCCAGTTATAAGCTATTTAGATGACGTGATCACCCGTTTTCTCCTGCTTTTCGACCGGTTTTTCTACTTTCGTCGGGAAATGTGCTCAAAAGTGTCAATTTTGAAGGCTTGTTATGAAAAATCTATTGTGTTTTAGAAAAAACAGAAAATTGAGTGCAATTAGACAGTTTCTGAATAATAACACCCTCTATTTTCATACATTTCCGAACAAAAATAAATTAAAGCATGTGTCACAAAGTTGGCCTTTTTGATTTAAGAACTCCCTTAATTGGATTTATATCAGAAATCCATGCTGGCCACGTTAGGAGGTGTATTGATTCTATTCTAAGGATGATCGCCACAAATAAAGAATTCGATTTCATTTGACGTATTTCTTGTAAATGAACATACATGAGCATTTTATTAAAGCTTAACTTAGAAAAATGAGACAAAAAAATCATGAATAGAAGAAGCTTTAATGATTTTAAATGATATCTAAAAACTGAAGAGGAACTTCAAATCACCGATTCGGATTCTTGTAAATGAGAAAAATATATTATTTAGAGGTAGCGAAGCCGTTTAAAAACGTTGTGTAGTAACCTTAAGTACATAAAGCATATTTTCTCACCTGATTTCATGAATGTGATGAGGCTACTCATATGGCTTTGGAGAATTCCATCCCAACTTCTTGAAATGATATCTCCAAGTTTCAAAAGGGTAAAGGTACAACTGCAATGCATAAGTACAGCTAAAATGTATTGTATTGCACATACTTAATTAGAATTATCTCAGAAAACCATGCTGGTCACGTTAGGAGGTGTATTGATTCTAACCTAAGGATGATCTCCACGAGTAGAGTTACATGATGCCTGGCAACATCGTGAATTAAAATTTAAAATATCGCTTGTCTGAAGAATAAGGTTATGAAGTCTGACTATACTTTCTGAACATGTTTGAGAAATAAAACAGACCAGGCCAGATCATCAATCCAGCTACCTCGTCAGTTTTGTGATCGATTCTATACAAATGTTGTATTGTAAAGTAATGGGAGGTACATTTTGGCATTTTATGTCTATAACTTGTTTTGGACTATGTTTTTTTTTTTTTTTTTTTTTTTTTTTTTTTTTTTTTTTTTTTTTTAAGCTACTGCTGCTTCGATTTAAGTTGCTTATCAATCGAATCATTTGCATAAATTTGTTAAAATCATGTGCTCACTAATTTTTTCAGTGGTCATTTAGATAAATTTACTTTAGGAGAGTTGGAGTTTCAGCTTTATTTGCATGCAGATTACTTGGTTTCAATACTTATAGCTAAATAATAATGTTTGTTGATCGTTTTTCAAATTAACAGCCATGAAGAAATTGAACAGAAAATTTAAATTTTACATTTTTTCATACTGAAAATGTTTTATCCATTTCAAAAACAAAATAGAATTTAAGACCATTAAACGATTACACTATAGCTGATTTAAATGGTGTGTTCATTCAAAATCATTATAGGCATATAACAATACTTTATTTCAAAACAATGTACATATTTCTTCTCTCTACATTCAGAAAATAAATGGTTGTCTTTCTGCACTTAGAAGTGGGTAATTTAGCCATTCGGTCAGTTTTGGGGGCAAAGTTAATGACTATGTCAGGTGCGTGACTGTATATCATTTGTACTTTTGTTATCCGCATTTTAGATGTCGTGAAAGAGCAATTCATTTTAAGAAGCTGCCTTAAATCAGCATATCAAATGAGCATAAAATATTCATAGTTGCAACTCTTGTATGAAATGCAGTAAAGTTTATTTCATATATCATTCCGTGATGGGATAATCGAGTAGGGGGAAAAAAAGTAAACGTTTATTTATATTAACGCTTCCTATGAATATAGCATTGTAGATTCAACATGCACGGTAGTTAATAAAGGAAACAAGGTTTAATTTCAAACATGTTTTTAAAGATTAATGATGCGACTGTTTGGGGTGTATATCTATATTTGATGCTTCATAATGTGATACGATGTTTTGTATTTATTATACTTTTATTTTATTAAAATGCTTGATACTATGCTTTGGCCATTTGTGGAATTGTTTATTGTTTGTTGCTTTCTTTATATTTTTGCAAAATTTGTTTTTCATTTAAGTAAGAAATTTAAGGTTTAGGATAAAGAGAATCCGCTCAAAGATTTGAGACATTCTTAATTTTAAATAACTCTAACTAAATCAGCATATAGGCAGACACAAACATTGATTATTTTACTAATAGTGCATGTAATCTCTTTTGCCAAAAATCTTGAAATATATTAACTTAATATATTAAACATAATAGATAAACTAACATGTTTTTCAAAATTCAAATACATAATCTTTATATATATTTTAAAAAAAGTAACGATTTGTATATGGACCAATGAAAATCTGCGTAGATAATCGATGAACCAGTGAAAATCTGCGTAGATACCGCAAAGGGCTTGCCCTGTTCTGTCAAGAAATATCGCCAACTTGGCGATATATTGCAAAATAACCTCAACTTGGCGATATCTCAAATGTTTCAACAAGTTCCCATAGACAGCAACGAGTGTGATATTGCTTGCTTACAGAAAATCAGTCAAGACATTTTATTACATCAAAAATTAATATTAGTTTATGAATAAAGCTGAATAGGATTTCTATTATTTTTTAGTACAAATACTAACTATTTACAAAATCCGTAACAATATATTTATATGAACTTCTCAGACAAATAAATCCATATGTTAAAATTATAGAATGAATTAACTAGAATAATTAACTAGAATTGATGGCCAAGAATGTGTTTTAAATTTTATAACATACATTTCACAACATGCAGATCTCATAACATTTCTAATTTTATTTCCTCATGGTGATCTAGGATAGACATACAATATATGTCAAATAAAGGTGAGTAGATTACACCCTTATAGTACTTTAGACATCGTTTAACACTGTGGAAAAATTATTTTAATCCTTTACTTAACTCTGTTTATACTTAATTCATTTTTCATTAACTTATTTTAAAAAAATTAACTTTTGTTTAAAAAATCAAAGACGAAAAATACATTTATTTCTTAACAGCGGCATATTTGACCTTAAAAATCTCCAAGCAAAGGAAAATGAATAGAAACCTATTTACATTGAATCATCACTGTTCTTTTAAATTATAATTCAATCTTTTAAAAGCCGTTTAAGGGTGTATTCGAAAAAACACTTTTCCACCTTCAACAGCTTGAAATTTTCTGATACAATTTCAGACATATTTTTAAAAGTAGAAGCATGAAACTTGCTGAGGGTATTTTTGAAGAGACGTATAAGATGCCGTGTGATGTCATTTTACGCTCAGTTCATTGGAATTCGATTTATAAACAATTAAATTCTCAGTATGACCCTTTTTTTCGTTCACAGATCTCCCGCTTCGAAAAAATCGGTTCAAATTGCCATTTTTGATTGCTTTTTTTGCAATATTTTCTGCATTTATCAAAGAATTGACAATTACAGCACCTTGTGTACTTTCTAAATAAGACAATTTACCAGTTTGATGCATGTAAGAGCAAAAGTGAATTTAAAAATAAATCGGAAAATAAGCAATTTGAATCGAATTACACCCTTAAATTAGCTTGCTTTTAGAATCTGGAATATCTGAACGGGGGTTGGAGAGCGTAGCTCGTAGGAGGCAAAACCCCCTAGTCTAAAATAAATAAACACATAAAAATAATTTTCTTTCTCCTTCTTCATGTTTATACAATTTGTCCTATTGTTACTGTTAAATTGCTTTATGATGTTTGCAAATTTTTAGAATGTGTGAAATGTTCATGTTTGATATAATTTATATTTATTTCTATCTATATTGGATCATACATTTTCTCTTGTTGTTGTTGTTGAAAATTTTTTATTACGTCTGCAAGTTCCGATCAGACAATTTGTTCGTTGTTTCTCTTATATCATGCATTTTTGTAGTTTGCATTTAAGAGGTTGTAAAAATTCATGATTTGCAGTGATGATAACTATTTTAATTTTTGTAAGTATTGTACTTTAGAAGACTATTGTAACGACTGTAAATACCTGTTGCTTTTCAAAAAATGACGCATCATATGTTTTGTAACGGACTTTTCACACTTTAAAGGCATTCTTAAATCAAAAAGGGCAACTTTGTGACATAAAGTTTAATTTATTTTGCACGAAATGCATAAAACTAGCAGGTGTTGTTGTTCAAAAGCTATCTATCGCATTTTTCTGTTTTTTTTCCCAATGATATAGGTTTTTTAGAACAAGTTGTCAAAGATGACATTTTGGGCCGCGTTTTCCGACGAAAGCAAAAAAACCAGTCTGACAAAGGAAAAAAACGCGTGATCACGTGATCGAAATCGCTTATATCTTGATAGGTAATTTATTGATCGAAAAAGTGAAAAGAAAGTTCGATTCGAAATCGTTTCCATAGTCAGGCCTTTCAATTTTATATCATTCTGTTGAAAAATGAATTAGTAAATGTGTCAAAACTTTGTGCGCATGTTGAGCAAAGCAGTTGAAAACAGCCTTATGTTTTGTTATGAAATATCTGGATTCTTTTTAAATTTTAGAAATTATTTTATCAACAAAATGAGTTATGTGATTATCAACCACGTGCTTTTCATAAAATAATAAAGCTACATGTATTAATGTTATGTTAATTTAATAGCCATTTTACCAATGATTAATGCTCACTTTCAGAACTATAGATGCTATATTAACATATTTTTGGAAGGAGGGGTGAAGTTTTAAAACCTATTTTTAAAAGGTTTTTAAAGGTGGAGGGGCGGCTGGTTTAGAGCATAGCGTCCTCAGTCCTGAGATAAATGTCTCGTGGAACTAGTTTAAAATTACTATAAACATCTCCAAAAGTGTATCGGTTTATAAATGAATGCTTATGATATGCAAATATGTATTTAAAAAGCCTAGAAGTAGTTTTAACAATTCTATAAACATTTAAATTAATTTAAGGGTGTATTTCGAGTCAAACTGCTTATTTTCCGATTTATTTTGAAATTCATCTTTACTCTCATATGCATCAAACTGGAAAATTGTCTTATTTAGAGAGTACACAAGGAGCCGTGATTGTTGATTTTTTGATAAATGCAGAAAATATTGCCAAAAAAGCAATCAAAAACGTCATTTTGAACCGATTTTTCCGAAACGGGAGTTCTGTGAACAAAAAAAAAGGGTCATACTGAAAAGATAATTGTTTAGAAAACAAATTCTAATGAATTGAGCATAAAATGACAACACACAGCACCATATACGTCTCTTCAAAAATCGCCTCAGCAAGTTTCATATTTCTACTTTTAAAAATGTGTTTGAAATTGTATCAGAAAGTTTCGAGCTGTTGAAGGTGGAAAAGTGTTTTTTCGAATACACCCTTAAAGAATGTTTTTTAGAGTCTCCTCCAGGCGACATCAGGACTGAGGAGGTTATGAGGCTAGATTTGTAACAATGATGAGACTTGGCTACATCGCTATGATGACGAGTGCCAACAACAGTAGTCACGACTAAAAAACTGTCATAAATCTAGCCACATAAGCTCCAAACTAGCCTTTAGCCCCACCCTCCCATTCACTCTTTTCTAATATATGTCCTTTTTTTTAATGTATGTTAATATAGCAGCAACAATTCTAAAATTCAGTATATAGGCATCTACTCTCTTAAAAAGTCAGCCACAAAATAGCTCAAGTTGAGCTGAAATCCACTCATCTCAATGTTGAAAGGCAGCTTCACAAAAAAGAGTTGAAATAACTCGAGTTTTAACCAATTTAAATGAAGTTGAGCTATTTAAATAGCGTATTTAGATCAACAAGATGTAATCGTTTGAAAAACAACTCTTTTATGATCGAAATAATTACAGCTCTTTCATGAGAAGCCAAATCAGCTCTTTCGTTTTAAGAGTGTAAGACATTAAGCTTCTATGTTTTCTTTCAACCATTGCAGTGCAAATATTTTATAAATGCTAGGGACAATAATTACTGAATTACCTCGTACATTTATCGAAATCTGCTGCTAAAACAAATTTTCAATGAATTCTGGTATGCGTTGGTGTTGCTTACTCATTTTATTCTCCAGCTAAACATCGTTTACTATAAAATGTTCCTCTCTTCCTTCTTTTCCGATCATAAAAGTCATCATTGTTTCGTGTTATGTAAGAGGATCTATCATCAATCCCTTTTTGTATAAAAATTAGTTTAACAATATGTATTTTTTAGCAATAGAGCAAATCCATCTCAGCTCAGGCAGGGCATGTCAAATCACCATCACAGATTTTTTTCAAAAAAATTCAGTAGTTAGAACTAAGTGACTTATAAAATTTCCTAAAAGGATTTTTCCCTAAAAAATTTATTTCTCTGATTACAGCACTTTAAAGTTCATGATAAAATTGGCAGTTTTCAGAAAAACTGAAAAACGCTTCATTTAGAAATGAACACAATACCAAACATATTCAACATATTCAGTCAATTTATTTTTTATAAACAGTTATTAAACTGAATTTTACTTTGGCATAGTTTTAAAAAATATAGTGGCATTTTTACTTAATTAAAAAAATTAGATTTTAAGTAAAAAATATATAATTATTAGTGAATTTAAGATTTTTTTTCAGAATGAAAAAAAATATTTTAAAGCTAAACATTGATGGCAATCCAAAGACCTTTAATGGGAGTTTTACAGCAAATTTTATTTTAACTCTAAGGTGCTTACAACTTTTGTAATTCAATTTTAAATTATGCAAAATTTTGTAAAATCACTACTTTTGAAATGCAATTTCTCAAAAACAGCATTTTTTAAAAATCTGATAATATGCTCAATTCATACCTTATTAGTCTCTAATAAATACCTTACAAGCAAATCGTGTGTTTTTGCTTAGAATATTTTATATGATTTTTTGAAAATAACATGTTGTGTGTATTTTTCAACAGACCACAAAGGCAAGTTCTTCCTTATTTAACCGAACTTGTAATGTAATTAATATTTCAAACTAAAAAATACATCACTAGTACATAATTATTACTGTTAAATTATAGCTAATCATTTGCTTAAATTTAAAATTGCGTAAAATACAGCCAATAATAAAATTAATATTGATCATATGTCATTTCATTCCATACTCATAAATGTGCTAAATTCATCTACAGTGTGTTAAATATTTTGTTATATAGTATGGATATAATATATTAAAATGCAAATACATACATTACAACTGAATTAGATTTTTTTTCAAGTTTAGTTTTTTTCCCAATTAGTTTTTTTTTCTCAGAAAACCAGAAGATCAAGCTTTTTCTTATTTCTCTGTATTTATAATAATATTTTTTAATAAAAAAATAATAATATGCACATTATAATGGCAGATAAATATAAGCTAATCTTCAAAAATTCCTATTCATAAAATTAAATAAGCCAAACCCCTTAAAAAAAATCTGCGCTTGTGATGCATTTTGACTTTGCTGAAAATTACTCACTAATACTGCCAAATGAAGTACAAAGCTACCACTGGCAGAATACACAGATATCGTTAGTTACCTGCACAGCATACTTTAGAGAAGAAATAAAGAGTTTTATCATAGTTTCTGATGATTAACTCATGATACAGCTCATGCTGTTTGTGACATAGAAAAAGTAAAAAAAAGAATTATTTAAGTTGTACCAATTACAAACACTGGAATCACCTGTGTATATATCAGATGGAGCTGGAGCACATTTTAAAAACAAGTATCAGTTTTATGAATTGCACAAAAATAAAATTGTACTAAAGTAGAGGATATTTTCAGTTACTGGCCATGTTAAAAGTGCATGTGATGTTGAGACAAGCACTATGCAACAAAATTTAATCTCCAAAAGGATCCAATAAAAGCTATCCAAAATTCTGTCTCATTTGTTGCTGAACTATCTTCTCTGCTAAAAAATAACATTCTAGTCCATCCAGACAAAAATATTACTCAATCCTATAGAACTAATAATGAGAAAGAATATGCTAATGCAAAATCTATTGTTGGTATTAGATATAAACATTATAGGGTGATTGTAAATAATGAAAATTATATGGAACGAGCAAGTAAAAATGAATTGACAAAAGTTGAAACCTTCAGCCAAATGAAAAGACAATATTCAATACATAGTTTCCAAATCGGTGATGTCATTGGATGCATTTATGAAAATAATTGGTGGATAGGACAAATCAATGGTATATCAATCACAAGAACTAAATGACATTAAAGTATCATTCATGTACCCAACATGGTCCATAGATAAAGCATTCCAGTGGCCAAAAGAATCTGGAAAGAAAAAATATGAATGTGCAACCATTGGAAAATGTGCTTCTAGAAACAGAAAAATCAGTTACAATAGGACAATCTGAGCGACTTCATACCTTCAACGATAAGGAGTTGAAGTTAAGTTAAGAAACCTTCACTACCTAATTCTTCTGTTATGTATGTATTTGCACATTAATATATTATATCCATACTATATAAAAAAAATTTACACACTGTAGATGGATTTAACACATTCATGAGTATGGAATGAAATAACATATCATCAATACTAATTTTATTATTGGCTGTATTTTACGCAATTTTAAATTTAAGCAAATGATTAGCTATAATTTAACAGTAATAATTATGTACTAGTGATGTATTTTTTAGTTTGAAATATTAATTACATTACAAGTTCGGTTAAATAAGGAAGAACTTGCCTTTGTGGTCTGTTGAAAAATACACACAACATGTTATTTTCAAAAAATCATATAAAATTTTCTAAGCAAAAACACACGATTTGCTTGTAAGGTATTTATTAGAGACTAATAAGGTATGAATTGAGCATATTATCAGATTTTTAAAAAATGGTGTTTTTGAGAAATTGCATTTCAAATGTAGTGATTTTACAAAATTTTGCAAAATTTAAAATTGAATTACAGAAGTTGTAAGCACCTTAGAGTTAAAATAAAATTTGCTGTAAAACTCCCATTAAAGGTCTTTAGATTGCCATCAATGTTTAGCTTTAAAATATTTTTTTTCATTCTGAAAAAAAATCTTAAATTCACTAATAATTATATTTTTTATACTTAAAATCTAATTTTTTTAATTAAGTAAAAATGTCACTATATTCTTTAAAACTATGCCAAAGTAAAATTCAGTTTAATAACTGTTTATAAAAAATAAATTGACTGAATATGTTGAATATGTTTGGTATTGTGTACATTTCAAAATGAAGCGTTTTTCAGTTTTTCTGAAAACTGCCAATTTTATCATAAATTTTAAAGTGCTGTAATCAGAGAAAAAAATTTTTTAGGGAAAAATCCTTTTAGGAAATTTTATAAATCACTTAGTTCTAACTACTGAATTTTTTTGAAAAAAATCTGTGATGGTGACTTGACGCATATCAGTACTGTCTGCCTGAATTGAGATGGAATAGCTCAATATATATTTCTTAAGGGCGTATTTCGATTCAAACTGCTAACTTTCCGATTTATTTTTAAATTCGTTTTTGCTCTCAAATGCATCAAACTGGCAAATTGTCTTATTTAGAAAGTACACAAAGAGCCGTGATTGTCGGTTCAATGATAAATGCAGAAAATATTGCAAAAAAAGCAATCAAAAACGGTATTTTGAACCGATTTTTCCGCAGCGGCACATCTGGGAACGAAAAAAAGGGTCATACTGAGAAGATAATTGTTTATAAATCAAATTCTAATGAATGGAGTGCAAAATGACATCACACGGCACCTTGTACGTCTCTTCAAAAATCCCCTCAGCAAGTTTCATGTTATTACTTTTAAAAATGTGTCTGGAATTGTATCGGAAAATTTCGAGCTGTTGAAGGTAGAAAAGTGTTTTTTCGAATACACCCTTAAACGATATTCGTATGAAAGTTATTGCAAAATTATGCCAATTGATTTATCGATAGATTATGTAGGAAATGTGAAACACTGGGACTGAAATACACATCTTCTTCACCTATCGTCTCAATCAATGCTTCAGGTTCAGATCATCGGGATGATGAAGAAGGATATACGGAGGCAAAGGAGGGGGCTTAGCAGAACATGGAACACTGATGGATGGATTGCAATTTGCAGGTCAGTCACACACAGGGGGATTGGGTCGTGGTTGAGAAGCTGGCAAGCATTAATCTTCCTCTTTTTTCACCCACCTCTTGCTGCTCTTTCATCTCTTTTCAACAACAGGAAGAAAAAATATTGCTGTTCATTTTTTTTTCTTTTTTTATATATGCTACTTATCTTCATTCTATGAAAACTTGTGTGTTTCTCTACCCTGGTCAATTCTTTTCTTCCTTTAATTTTTAATTATTTCGTTTTTTTTAAAGGAAAACAAATTCAGATTTTTATTTTAGTTGTTATTGTTGGGAATTAAAGGTTTATTCGAAAAAACGCTTTTCCACCTTCAAAAGCTCTTAACACATTTTTAAATGTAGAAACATGAAACTTGCTGAGGGGATTTTTCAAGTGATGTATTAGGTGCCATGTGATGTCATTTTACGCTCAGTTCATCAGAATTTGATATATAAACAATTACTTTCTCAGTATGACCCTTTTTTTTTCGTTCCCAGATCTCCCGCTTCGGAAAAATCGGTTCAAAATGCCGCTTTTGGTTGCTTTTTTGCAATATTTTCTGCATTTATCAAAGAACCGACAATCACGGCACCTTGTGTACTTTCTCAATAAGACAATTTGTCCGTTTGTTGCATTTGAGACCAAAAGTGAATTCAAAAATAAATCGGAAAATAAAAAGATTGAATCGATATACACCCTTAAATATGCTACTTTTTTTCTGTGAAAACTTGTGAGTTTCTCTACCCTGACCGATTCTTTTCTTCCTTTAATTTTTAATTACTTCATTTTTTTACAAGGAAAACAGATTCAGATTTTTGTTTTAGTTGTTATTGTTGAGAGGTAATACATGAGGTTTTACAGTTTACCATTTTGTTAAAAAGAAGTTTAAAAAACAGTCAGTAAAAGACTAGCGAATTATATCTATTTAAGAGTGTCAATCACAGGATGACTATGTTTTTAAAAGTCAAGGATATCCTCAAAAATATTTTATACTGCACACTGATATTTATTAATACAATATTACTCACTGTATATTGTATTCTAAATTACCCACACAAAAATGCGGAATTTTCTGACGCAATTACAAACATATTTTCACATGCAAATCTACAGAGTCTACAGACTTTATTAATGAAATGTTTTGTAACCGAACACCGTGTTTCGTTATCGATAAATTTTAATAACATTGATTGTTATGTGTTCAAGGGCATTTACGAACTGCCTTTTTCGAATATTGGTTCAAATATGTGGCTATTTTGTAAAATACCTTTATCGTTTATAGGGAAAAGAAACGCTGTTCATTTTCTAAATGTCTGAATAATTATGCCTTCACATTTCATGCACAGTAAAAACAAAATACCCAAATTGGGTACAGAATTGTTCCAATTTGGAAAGTTCAGTTTGTAGCACAAAATCGTTTTAAAAAAGTCTTATTTTTAATGACATTAAAACAATTAAAATATCTTAGATAGTATATACATTATACCTCAGAAAGTTTGATTAATTTAATGTTAATAAAGATCTGCTCTGTTTTGAACCATTTTGGGTTATCTATTTTGGGAACAATACTCTACCATTTTGGAATCCTTACTGTACCATTTCAGGAAAATTACTATACCCAGAAATCTTTCAACCCAATTTGGGTCTTCAATTTTTACAGTGTGCGTTTTCATATTAAAATTAATCCACAAAGATCTTAACATTTTTCTACAAAATAATCTGGCAAGACTACCTTTTGGTCCAGATTCAATGGAAAAAAAATACTGGAATTCGCCAACACCATAATCCACAGTGGTTTCAACTATAACGATAATATTAGGCATACTTCTGGTTATGATTAAGTATGGTTAAGTCAATCGTCAAAATTATCAGATTTAAGATAGGGAGAAGGCAAAATTTGTCGTTTTCCAGACTCTTTATCCACAGAAGGTCATTAATTGATGTACAGTGTCTCACAAAAGTGATGGGACACTTGTGCTTTATAAAAAGGAACTGCAATGAAATAAATAAACAAACATGTGCAAACATATTTTGGGTGTGTTTCATATTTAAAGTTAGAAATAATTATTACCTAACATACATTTTGTCAAAATATTAAAATATTAATTTAGTAAAAATACAATTGTTCAGAACGGAGCAAACAATGGCTCACATAAATGATGGGACACTTACTTTTCCATCAAATATTTATCCAAATTTTTTTTTTTTTTAAGGTTTTAATATTTTGTTGGATTTCCTTTTACTTTTAAAACATGATTTAATCTTTTTGGGATGGATTCGACTAATTTTTTTTTTTTGTGATTTCTGGAGTGATTTTACGCCATTCTTCTTGAAGCACCGATTTTAGTTGTTGTTTTGAAGAAATGGTGTGTTTGCGAATTCTTGATTCCAATTCTTGCCAAATATTCTCTATGGGATTTAAGTCTGGAGATTGTGGTGGTGTTTTTATTACTTCAGGACAGTTATATAGCAGCCAGAGTCTAACGTTCAGAGCAGTGTGCTTGGGGTCATTGTCCTGGTAGAATTTAAAATCGTTATGAAGGTTCAATTTTCGTGCTGAAGATTTCAAATTTTGCTTTAAAATATCAATATACTTGTACTGATCCATTATACTGTCAATAAAAACAAGATTACCAACTCCAGCGGACGACATAAACCCCCATACCATAACTCCTCCTCCACCATGTTTTACTGTTGGTACCAAGTTCTGTTTGCGAAATTCTTCCCTGGGTTTTCTCCACACCAAGATTCTACCGTCAGAACCAAATATATTAAATTTACTCTCATTAGGAAATATAACTTTATTCCAGTAATCAGAATTCTTATTTATGTTGGATTTTGCGAAAGCTAGTCTGAGTTTTCTATTCTTTTCACTTACGAAGAATTTTTTCCTGGCTACTCTACCGTGATATCCAGCAGATCGAATTACCCTTCTAATAGTCTCAGGATTAACAATTATTCCATATAATGCTTGTAAATCAGCAGCAACTTTTGAAGCACTATTTCTTGGATTTTTTTTATTATTTCGAACAATAATTCGCTTTATTCCATTGGATAGCTTTGATGGTCGGCCAGGTCTTCTTTTATCCTGAATCATAAGATTCTCTTTATATCGTTTAATGATATTGAAAACTGTTGAACGACTCAAGTTAATTGTTTCAGCAGTTTTTCTAATAGATTTTCCACGTTCAATATGCAAATTAATAACTAATTTTCGAATTTCAGGCGAAGTTTCTTTTCGTTTAGCATTCATGGCTACACAGAGCTAAAAAACACAAATATTCCGAAACAAACTGGAGAGAAATACTGCAGACGATTTTATAAATTATTGCTAATTGCTTTTAAGTAAAAATAAAACCCCCAAAAATATTTTTATTGCTTATTTCAGACGATTTTTGTTGCATATATAATGGTGTCCCATCACTTATGTGAGCTATTTTTTGCTGCGTTCTAAACATTTGTATTTTTATTGAATTAATATTTTAATATTTTGACAAAATGTATGTTATGTAATAATCTTTACTAAATTTAAGTATGAAACACACCCACAAAAAAATGCGTACATGTTTTTTTAATTTATTTGATTGGTTTCCTTTTGTAAAGCACAAGTGTCCCATCACTTATGTGAGACACTGTAGTTTATATGAGGATGGTGTTAGGATGTGTAGGTAATTTTCAGGCAGTATTTTTGTTTTCAAAATTTCAATTTATTTTTAAGAAACAATTAATTAATTAACAGCCATTTCAAATAACGTAATCTTAATTTTCTATAATTCCATTAATAAATCCATTAAATCTAACATTTATCAATTTAAACATCGTAGCTTTCCAATATTGCAAAATAGTAATTGCAATCTACCAGATAATAATATTTTTCTAAATTATTTTTAATATCAGTTATTCACTCTTCAAATTATATTAATCAGTCTTTATTTTAAACACAAATTATTTTAACATAACCGTTTTGAACAATTAGTTCGCAATTTATGCGATTTTGATAATAATCACTGTTTCAGTATTTTTTTAAATAACGCTGGCCGTGTTTTCAAAATGGCGGACCGACATCTTTCTTTTCCAATACTTCCCCCCGGCCCGGCTAAGCATGACTCATCATTGATGAAAACGTTCTAGATTTTTCCACAACATTCTATTCGGAACAAATTCCCCGCCAATATTCAGGATTCGCTGCCCGGACGACTCATGATCTTCGAGATTGTTCTAGAAGCCAATAGAGGCTGAAGAATAAGCCTCTCTGATTGGCTGTTGAGCGCGCGTTGGGCAAGGGACCGTCGTAATCTCTGATTTATGTGACAGATTGACCAGGGGACGCGTGAGAGAAAGTCGTGTATCGCACTCTCGGCCTTTTTTGGCCGGAGGTGAGAATTTTGGCAGTAGCCGCGGTAGCAGATCGTTTTTTTCTTCTTCTGCGGAAGAATCCTTGAATTTATCTTCATGTTTCATGTTTTTACTTCATATACATCATAATAAATTATCCGAATATCCGAAAACATCTCCAGCCTCGCAGTTATATACGTCTTCACGAATTCAAGAGACCAATGGCTGTTCCCCAAACATAGCATAGCAGGTGGCAATTTGGTTTCGTAGTTTTTTGTCCAGGCAGTGAATCTTGGACGCTATCTCTCATTCTTTAAAACAAGGCTCATTCCTGATTCCTCCAACGAAAACTGTACCCAAAAGACACAGTTTTAGCGGGTTGGATGTTATAAGTGAGGACTTACGGTCGCCAGTTGCCACGTGGCAACAAAATTTTTGATTGGACGACTAATTTTCGGCGCCTAAGTTGCCATCCTTTGGAAAATTTTGCGTTGTAATTCGCGCTCATTTGAAGAAAATTGCATTTTTCTGAAATCCTCTGACAATAATCTCACGTTTCTTTGCGATCCTCTGCTAAAAATTGCATGTTTTTAGTTATCCTCTAACCAAAACCGCATTTCTTTCGCGATCATTTGACGGAAGTCGCATTTTTCAGCTATTCTTTGACGAATGTATCAGCACTTTTTTGTTATTTTTTGATAACATTAGCTGTTATTCTGCGATCTTTTAGCGAAATTCGCGTTGTTTCTTAATTTTTCTTTAAGTTCTGGAGGCGGCTGGAATATTTTGGTATTGGAGTCACTGGTTCATTAAAAATTTGAGGAATCTGCACCTATAATGGATGTCCTTCACATTCAATGTCCTGCACTGTTTTAAAAATCGCTTTGGCAATCACGTCATAGCAAAAAGCTTCCCGAATCGCTGTGGCTATGGACATTTTTACCCCTCTTACAGCCCTGACTAAGAACTATTGGACTGATTTTTATAGCAGCATGTTAAAGATCATGTCTACAAAAATTGTCCAAAAATCATCGAAGACCTGAAAACAGTTATAAAAAAGTTGATAAGCTTGATTTAGCAGACCAGTTCAAGCACATTATCACAAATTTCGAGCAGAAATTTCGATTTGTTAGATCAACATAAATCTTCGTTTTGTAAGTTAAATAAATAGATATAAATAATGAATTCCCCTTCTTCCTCATTTACCTATAACTTATTCTCAATTCTTAAGTGGTATTTTTGGTTGCAGAATTGATCCAAAAGTTGCTTTTTTGTCATATGAAAATCTATTATGTCAAAATAGTTGCTTTTTTAAAATAAAAGGTGAAAAAGTGTAAAATTTAAAATATCATACGATGTCTTCTTTTATGGTCTTAAAGCTGTTCTAAACTGCTTTGCTGAACAAGTGAAAAGCGTTTTGACACATTTACAAATTCATTTTTTAAAAGAAAGAAAAATAATTGGAAAACATGACTATTGAAGCGCTTTTGAATTGAAATAAGTTTTCCATTCTATGATAGTAAAGTTATCTACCGAGTTATAAACTATTTTGATCACATGATCACGCTTTTTTCTTCCTTTCGTTGACTGGTTTTTCTGCTTTCGACAGAAAATGCGGTTCGAAACGTCAACTTTGATAGCTTGTTCTGATATATCCATTGCGTTTGCAAAAAATAAATAAATAAATAAATAAAATAAAAACTGAGTGCCATTTGATAGTTTCAGAACAACAACACCTGCTAGTTTCATGTATTTCCGAACAAAATGAATTAAAAATTTTGTCACAAAGTTGTCCTTTTTGATTTAAGAACACCCTTAACCTTCATTGGGAAAATCAAAGCCATAGTTTTTCCTGGATATAGAACGCCCCGAACAATGCATAAAAATCTAATATATTTTGGATAAAGCGGAGCAACTTTATAATCAAATGCTGATGCTTTTGTTGTTTCACGCCACTTCTTTTGCTTGTTTCAGAATTTTACGAGCTTACAAACATAAATGAATTCAGGAACGTTTCAGAAAGTAGCCAGTTTGGATTTGAGAACATATTTTAAAGACTTGAATTTCTAATGTTACTTTTAAAGACACACTTCCTGCATTTGGCGACTGAAGGCAAAGTAAAGTAAAGTATGCATTTGTGCTTATGAGTAAGTCGCTTGCGCGCGCATTCCTGATGCATTATGATGGATGGAGCCCTCGATCTTTTAGATCGGTCACATCCGGAGATGAAAGTCGCGGACGGTAGCTCTAAAAGCATTAATCTTCTTTTCTCTTTTTTGCGGCCTGTCACTCCCGTGGATCTCTCTTTTCCGCACTGTGGCATGCTCAACGAATTTTCACTACTTCTTTTTTTATTCTTCTTCTTTTTATAATATATTTTTCTAGCGAGTACTAGATGAATGATTATAGGACCTTCTATCAAAAGGGAGAAAGAAAAGTTCCTCTCTACACATAAGAACAGTTGAAACTGGCAAAGTGTCACCGGGAGCTCAAAGTCGGAGAACTTCTGGTGTATTTTTCAGCTTCTGGATGTGGTTATATTTGAGTTATGAGAAGAATGACAATGAAAGTCTGTATGAAAAATTGACAGCTTTTATTTAAATGTCAAAATGGTCGGATATTTAATTTTTAAAGTATATTTTGGATGTGTAGAGATCGTTTATTTTAAAAGATAAATGGATCTCAACGGATGAATTATACCATAAGATAATACTATATGGTTTACCATATACAACACGCATGCACACTCATTTATGTATCCACATCTATACATCTACCTACATTAACATCTACTCATTTATCTACGTTAACATCTATGTATTTATGAGTGTATATATAAATGTATATCTTCAGAATTTATACTTATGTCTATATATCTAAACATCTTGTCCGACTACTATATGGATTACTTTATTTTTTTTATTTGTTTACATTTGAAAGTTTCCCAGGCTCTACAGTCGTATGTTTTATAAGACATAAGAGTCTATAAACATAAAGACAATAACTACACTTTATTTATAATTAAATCATGATAAATACACGGTTAATCTTCCAATACATTTATTGGGATTCTGATTAATAATATAACACAGGATTTTTAAGGATGCCTAACTTTACAGATATATTTAATTTAATTCGCATACGAAAAGATTGCTCGAAAATATTTAAGAAGGAACTCACTCACCTCTTAAATTCACTAGGAAAGTTCTCGTCGGACGTCGGGCACATCCCCAAACCAGCGCTCATATCCAAGCCTCACAACTTCTTCTCTATCGTAGAGAGAGCTCAAAAATCAAGTCTTCAAATACCGTTCCAATCTATCCTCCATACCTCATGTCTATTTCTCGCGACATCCTATTTTTACTAACTTCTCCCTGCCTGAAAATCCCTCCTAAAAATCTTAACCTTCTATAAAATTTCTCTCTGTTGCATATCATTACAATTTTTCAAGTAATGCTCAACTTCATATGCAGGTGGTCTGAAAACATATCCTAATAAACAACTAAACCCCTGACATATTTATTTCTTTAAACTCCCATATGCGCGAAGATTCTTACTCATGTTTACTGGAAATTCAATCTTTTCCAGTATAACTTATAAACATTTTTGACAAATTTATTGGCTAACTGAGTGTTTATCCAGAGTTCTCCAACCAATTACTAAACACCCCGTTACACAAGTGTCGTTAAATCTTGGAAATTCTATCCTTTTGACGACCTCCCACATGCCAGTGAACCTCAAACTCTCTGCTGTGGTCCAATTCCTGCATTCTTACATAATATGTCTTTTATTTTTTTACTGTACTGTATTACTCCAGCGGGCCGCGCAAATGTGTCGGGTTTATCCTGACAATCTGCATATACGCTTGCAGTTAATATCCATATCTAAATCCTATTCTGCAATCTTTATACATATCTGCATATAAATATTTATGCACTCTAAACTTCGTTAACACATTCGCTGCCGATCACGCGCCAGCGCGTTATGTGGGGTGATGTCCAATAGCCAGTCACGTGCTGGCGCGGGAAAATCTTTCACTGGTTCTTTGTTATAAAAAGTAAATCGGCTTCTGGGAAAAACCCACTTCTACCGTGCGGCATTAACTATCATCACATCTTGACGTAAGCGGCACGTCCCATTGTGGTCATTTCCAACAATGACTTATGCAATATGTGTTAAAAATTTATACAAACTTGTAAAAACGTTATTAGAAACTTCTACCTAGTGACAGTGCTAGAATGCAAAGGGTTAAGCTGTCACAATCTTTCACGATTCAAAAAGAAATCGGAAATTGCACGTCAAGCATAGCAAATGAGGTGCGATCGTACTATAACGAAGTTTGAAAAATATTCAGATCTTGAATAGCATACAGTTCTTCGGATACAGTATAGTATCTGATCTCTTTTGTGCGTTCCTGTAAATATTATCTGCTTTCTATTATACAGGAAGTAACTTGCAGTAAACCTCAGCAATGTATATCAATTTCATAAAATGTTAAATAGTTTAATTTAATTAAAACATTAGCAAACAATATTTCTCCAATGCTATTATGTAATGGAATACTTTTGTGTGGCCCTGTAAATCAGTAACAAATATTCTGTGCTCCACAAATTGTATAGAACGATATTTTAGTATATATTTAATGAATGCATATCAATTTTATTAAGTTTTCCCCTTGGCCGTAATGTAACGGAATACTTTTGATTGTCCCTATAATTAAACTATAGATCAGATTTTCATAAAATGTGAAATGACGCGACAAAATTATGCAACAATTATATATTTTAAATTTCGAATGATTCGGTTGAGCAGTTTTTGCTGTGGTACATGCGGACAGACAGACACACGGACGGGCGGACTAAACGAGATTATAGGTGCTACGTATTTGTATGATTACGACAGCTCTTAAAAAGATTAATTTAAATTGAAGAAACATCTTACATAAAGTAAGTATTGTGTTATTTTCATATAGTAAGAATTCTTTTAGAAAATGGTAAGGGGAGACCGGCGCACGTGTGAACATGGGGCAGATGTGAACGCTGTCATTTTTCACTAGTTATTATGTGTTTTTATAATTAAAAGAAATACCAAAACTGATAGCACCTATGGTAAAAAGACATATAGACATGTTATTTTTTAAAAAAATATGCTTTTCGACATTTTGTTTGTCTCAGGAGCCAAAACACTGTACATTAGATCTCGATGTTAAAATCTGAGTCCCAACTTGTTAAGAGAATAACTTTATTTACTTATTCATTTTTTTCTTATGTTTTAACATATACTATAGATTCTAATAAATATTTTTGAAAAAAAAACTTTTCTTCTAAAATTGAAAAATTTTAATGATTTCTCATTTTATCTCCAGTGGAAATGTCGGATATTTGTGAACAGTCTAATTGGGGTATATATGAACCATTCATAAGCTCCTCAAAAATCATTCTGTTCCTTTCAGATAATTTCGTATCGCAGCTATAATTTCAGATCCAATATTTATAATTTGTCTTAAGGGTGTATTCGAAAAAACGCTTTTCCACCTTCAACAGCTCAAAATTTTCCGATACAATCTCAGGTATATTTTTAAAAGTAGAAACATGAAACTTGCTGAGGGGATTTTTGAAGAGACGTATAAGGTGCCGTGTGATGTCTTTTTATGCTCAATTTATTAGAATTCGATTTATGAGCAATTACCTTCTCAGTATGACTTTTGTTTCGTCCACAGACCTCCCGCTTCGTAAAAATCGGTTCAAATTGCCGTTTTTGATTGCTTTTTTTTGGAATATTTTCAGCATTTATCAAAGAATCGCCAATTACGGCATCTTGAGTACTTTCTAAATAAGACAATTTGCCAGTTTGATGCATTTGAGAGCAAAAATAAATTCAAAAATAAATCGGAAAATAAGCAGTTTGGATTGAAATACACCCTTATACGAAGTTGATTTTGTACTGAAACTTTTACAGAAAAATGATCAAACTATCAGCAAATAAGTAAAATGAAACAAGCTCGTTTACATGCAAATGTAATTTAAATAAATTTAATGTTTTTTTTTTTTTTCGAATGCATCAATGTTATGCATTAAATTATAAAATACAACACTATTTTTCTAATTTTCATGCATCGTTAATACAAAAAGTATTACGTTTAGCAACTAAACGATTTTTTTTATGTCATTTGTTCCAAACTTGTAGTATTCGTTTGCTTCCAATTCTAAAACACCTATGTTATTTGATGCTTTGAATATCGATATAATATTTTATACTTTTGAATTTAGATATAATATTTTCAATCACCATTGAGAATGACTTTTTACATCTTAATTACAAAAAATAAAATAAATAACTAAATAGATAAAAATAAGTTAATATGTATGCCCAGTAATTACTCAATTATGTCATCATTTAAATTTTTGAAATGTAAATATACTTCCCGTGCACTCCATGACCATGTCAAAATTTTATAAAATCAAAAATTTTGAAAAAGAATACAAAACTCTATTTACATAGCAAAAATAAAAACATCCGTGCATTTTTTAACGATTTTTACATAGTTTTATAAAATCGATTTTTTTATTATTATCATTTTTTAAGCTTTGTGTGAGGATGAATCATTTATAAATATGTTTGATAATAACCAATCAGAAATATATATATATTACAACCGAACTCGGCAATAAAAATCTGGTATTAAGGCTGTTCTCAACGGCTCTACTCAACAAGCGTAAAACGTTTTGACACATTTACTAATTCATTTTTTTAACGGAAAGATCTAAAATTGAAAGGCCAGACTATGGAAGCGATTTCAAATCGAACTTTGTTTTCCATTATAATAATTAAATTACCTATCGAGTTATAAATGATTTCGATCACGTGATCACGCTTTTTTTCCCCTTTATAATACTGGATTTTCTGCTTTCTTCGGGAAATGTGGTTCAAAGCACCAACGTTGACTAAAAAAACTACCGCGTTTGAAAAAAAAAATAAGAAAAAGAAAAAGACAGAAAAAAGAAAGGAAAATGAGTGCAATTAGATAGTTCCACAACAACAACACCTGCTGGTTTCATGCATTTCCGAACAAAACTAAATTAAAACTTGTATCACAAAGTTGCCTTTTTTTGGTTTAAGAACACCCTTAACATGTGAATCACATTCCGTTCCAAATAACTTTTACAAATAACAAAATAGTGCACTAAAAAATTGCCCTATAACGATAAAAATTCTGATAAAAATTCTGATCCTTGTTAAGGATGCATTCGAAAAAAATGATTTTCCACCTTCAACAGCTCGAAATTTTCAGCTACATTTTCAGTTTCATTTTTAAAAGGAGAAACATGAAACTTGCTAGAGTGATTTTTGAAGTGATGTATAAGATACCGTGTGATGTCATTTTTTGCTGCATTCATTAGAATTTGATTTATAAACAATTACCTTCTCAGTATGACTCCTTTTTTTTGTTCCTAGATCTCCAGGTACGGCAATTTCTGTTCAAATTTAAACTTTGACAGCATATTTTGCAATATTTTGTACATTTACCAAAAAATCGACAAGCACGGCACCTTATGTAGTTTCTAAATAAGAGATTTTGAAAGTTTGGTGCATTTGAGAGCAAAAATGAATTTAAAATAGATAAAAATAAGCATTTTGATCGGAATACACCCTTAAATGTTCATAAATTGCACGAATTCGAAAAAAGAAAATTCTAATGAATAATTACAAATGAATTCACCGAAAAATGAAATCACACGTCATCTTATACATCTCTTCAAAAATCAACTCAGCAAGTTTCATGTTTCTGCTTTTAAAAATGAGCCTGAAAATGTATCAGAAAATTGAAGGTAGAAAAATATTTTTTCGATTCTTAAATCCAAAGAAGCAATTTTTGATACATTTCTTTTTTTTTTTTTTTTTTGGAAACGCATAGGATTAGCAAGTGTTTTTATTCAGAAGCTATGTAATCGAATGGCGTTATCTATTTTTTTGATGCAAGCAATTTAAGTGAATACTGTCAAAGTTTGCGTTTTGTATAGAAACTCCGGAAGCGACAGCATCGGAAGAGAGAAAAATCTGCAACAAAGTGACAAGAACTTCTTATATCTAAACAAGGTTATACAAATACCTTATTTACCAAAATTGAAAACGCTATTTAGTATTAAAGCTTGTCAATTTTATACTTTTACAGTTAAAATTTTGTCAGAAAATGCGTCAAACTTTCCCGTTGTACAGAAGCTAATTTAAGAATCACAGAGAAGTATATATCCAATGATTACGTTAACATAAATTCTTTATCGCTATTAATCATTTTACAAATCCTGTTGGCTGCCCTACACACCTAGAGAACAGTTAAGTCTAGTCCCGGTCCGGCTCGTCTGTATGTAGAAAAACAATGCAAGTCTGATCTTGTCTGAGAAATATAAAGCCTAATCGGCTGAAAAATATTAAGCCAGCATAACACACAATGTAACTGTCCGATGCCGATCTCTACACTGTACAAGTTAAATTTCTGTTTTTGATGCCGGCAAACTAGTATGGGCTCGTGACTTACATTTATACTTATTCTCGTTAAAACCATATTCCTTGAAAATAAGTTATATTTTATCATTTCTGTTTGAATCTTTATAACGAGTCGGTATGCTCGCTAAATATTTTTATCGGTCCGGCCTGGCCCCCTTCAATTATTTTGCTGGTCCAGCCCGTTTTTTTAATTTGTCGGCCCGGCCCGTTGAAGAAATTATTTTAATTCTGCCGGTCTACTCCGTTAGAAAATTTGAAACCATTCTGCCGGCCAGATATGGGCCACGGACCAGGCCCGGGCCGATGCAGACCACTTGTGTGATGTTCTATTGGACAGTAGATAGATAGATATATAACGAAATTTTCTTTTTTGAACTTGCATAAATATAGCTAAATATTAGGCAAATATTATATCTTCTCTATATCATTTCTTTAATTTCTTTGTGCAAATTTTCAGATTCATTTGAATTTTCAGTAAATTTAATGTAAAAATACGACATTTATTGTTATTTTTACTTAAAGCGAAAGATATGAGAAAAAAAACAGCTGTAATTCTTAAGGGTGTATTTGGATTCAAATTGCTTATTTCCCGATTTATTTATTTATTTATTTTTGCTCTTAAATGCATCAAACTGGCAAATTGTCTTATTTAGAAAGTACATAAGGTGCCGTGATTTAGAGATCTGCATGGGCCGAAATTTCCAGGCCCGGCCCGAACGAAAGAAATATTGGCCCGGTTCGGCCCGGCCCGAATGAAAAAAATATTGACTCGGCCCGGCCCGAAAGTTAAAATTTCGGCCCAAGCTCGGCCCGGCCCGAAAAAAGTTTAAAATTCGGCGTGAACCTGGCACGCCTCGAGTGAATGTCTAGAGAACAATGATCTTTACTCTAACGGAAGTTCAGACCAAAAAAACTTATCTTAGTCTTTTTTTTTTTTTTTTTTTTTTTTTTCGTGTTTATGATCTCTATTTATACAGAAGTGTCATAGGCTGCGATATTTACACTTTTAATGAACCTTTGTTTGTTGTATGCAAATGTTTCAGTTATCATTAGTATTATTAATACATAAAAAGAACTAAAAAATGGTATATGGTAAAAGTAATATCTTCTAAGACATTGGAAAGAAAAAAATACGTTTCCTTCTTAGCAGATGTAAATGTTTAATATATTTTTTTCCCTCGTGTATCGTTGTATTCATTTTGCATGAATGAACAATTTAAATGATATTAGCAGTTTTCTGTTTAAACGATTTTATATTATTTATTTAACGACGTCATAATCATATTTTTTTTAATGTGTTTAATTCTAAGACGCCTAGTGATCTACGATTCTTTAAAAAGAATAAATTCTAATGTGTAATTGTAGAATAATGACGACTTAAAGGTATATGCCTATTTTGCAAAAATTTTTCGACCAAGCCAAATTTTAATGATTTATGAACAAACTTTTCCACGTCGAGAAAAGGGTATTGATACGCGAAGATTCAATAGGAACTGATTATTTTGGTGCGTGAAGGGTGTATTCGAAAAAATGCTTTATGGTACCTACAGTATACCTTCAGCAGCTCGAAATTTTCCGATACAATTTCAGACACATTTTTAAAAGTACAAACATGAAACTTGCTAAGGGGATTCTTGAAGGGACGTATGATGTGCCGTGTGATGTCTTTTTACGCTCAATTCATTAGAGTTTGATTTATAAGCAATTAACTTCTCAGGAAGACCTTTTTCTTCGTTCCCAGATCTCCGACTTCGGAAAAATCGGTTCAAATTGCCGTTTTTGATTGCTTTTTTTGCAATATTTTGTGCTCTTATCAAAGAATTGGCCTTCACGGCATCTTGTGCACTTTCTAAATAAGAGAATCTGCAAGTTTCATGTGTTTGAGAGCAAAAGTGAATTTAAAAATAAATCGGAAAACAAACAGTTTGAATCGAAATACACCCTGAAGACTTGGAAGAACGAAATCAGTCTCGGCTTCGTACGGAAAAAATAAGTTAGACTCGGCCCGGCCCGATACTCCAGTAAAAAAAATTAAAGCCCGAGCCCGGCCCGGCCCGAATGCCGTTAATGGAAATCAGCCCGAACCCGTCCTATGGGCCGGGCCGAGTTCGGGCTTCGGGCTGAGGCCCGGCCCGTGCAGACCTCTGCCGTGATTATCAATTTTTTGATAAATTCAGAAAATATTGCAAAAAATGCAATCAAAGTTGGTTTTCTGAACCAATTTTTTCGAAGCAGGGATCTGGGAACGAAAAAAAGGGTCATACTGAGAAATTAATTGCCCATAAATCAAATTCTAAGGCATTTATCGCAAAGTGTCATTACACTGCATCTTATATATCTCTTCAAAAATCATCTCAGCAAGAATTTTTTCAAATACACCTTTAATTCTATTTTGTGCAATAAAGAAAAGTTTAACTTATTAATGAAACTAAATGTGTGGAAAAGTATTCCATAAAATTTTAAGTCATAGAAGCATTAGTAGCATAATCTTACAAAAATATTTTACCAAACAAATTAAGAAAACATCTAAACATCGTCATGTACTAGAAAATCAATCATATATATTTTTTAAATGTGCAAACTACTTTCTTGTAAATTGTATATATAGCATTATATTTCAATAAAATTTGTATATTCACTATAATGTTTTAAACTTCGTCAATTTTTAAAAACATAATCTATTATTTTTGCCTAAAGTAATCCTGGCTATTAGTATATATTAAAATCACCTTTTAGTTTTAATCATAACTCTGACTTTTTTAATAAAAATTGACCATATTACTGAAAACCATGCACTAAGTTATTGTTCTAAAGAACTAAAATTATAAGAAAATATATATTACCTGATTCATATTTCTAGTTATTGGTGTTTCACTCACACACACACACCAAATCAATTTTATACAATAAAAATTAAAAATTCCGGCTAAAATATTAAACTCAAATAAACTAGAAATTAACTGTAGAGATATTTTTATTCTTTATAGACGAACTGAATTAACTCAAAATAATTGTCCAAATTATTACTTTATAAACGAACAAAATAAACTTAAAACCTTAAATGTTTCAATGAATACTTTCTTTTCCAGCAAATAAAGTCGTTTGAATATAAATATTTAGATTACCCATTTTATACTATGATCTCTATAAAATACATGACAAATATCTATCCATGAAAAAAAAAAAAAAATAGCGTTTTATAGAATTGAAAATGTATTCGGAACGTTACTCATCATTTATAAAACGTCAAGAAACCCAAGTTTCTCTGTTTACTTAGATCGCGTAATATTTCCTTCTCTCTGCGCACATACCCTGTAAGTATATGCGTCACACATTTCTGCTTCTAAATCAAACGCGCTGCATGAAAGCGTTCTCTTCCGAATCATGCATTCATCATGCCTAATGTAGTCTTTTAGGATAATAGGTCGCGATAAATCACATTCTGCTTCTTCCAATGATATTTTGAATCTAGATGATGAGGATTGCAATTTCTTCCCTTTTTATCATAAGGTACGAAATCCTACCGAAAAGGTCCTAATGAGGGCAGATCAACTTCTGCTGGGGTTCATTTGGCTAAAGCAGGGATTTCTGAAGAGATGATGCTTATTATTATCGGCTCTCTCTCTCTCTCTCTCTCTTTTTTTATCTATTTGCTCTTTTAGATGATGATATTTTTCATTTTATCATAATACTTCTTACAAAACATAAGGCACAGATGACTTATTTTAAACTTAATATATTCTTTTCTTTTCTTTTCTTTTCTTTTAACTGTAATACAAAAAATATCTTGTTGTAACAAACTTTCTTAGGAAGCAATATACTGGGTGATTTCTTTTAAGGTTGCCAAAAATAAAACCATATAACAAAAGGGTCACTGATCCAAGTGACATAAAATTTCATGCCCTCAAAGCAATGGAAATTTTTTAATAAAAAAAATCAAAAGAAGAAGAGAAATTAATTAAAACAGCAACTGACTGTAGAAATGTCTTTCTTCTTCACAGATACATTGAATTAATTTAAAAAATGCCCTAACTATTATTTGTAAAATGGACAAAACAATGTCTAAATATTAAATGCTGATATTCCCTACATTGTAATTTTCCACAATTAAAATCCTTTCGGTCTAAATATTTATATTTAATATTTTAAATGCTTATCTCTGTAAAATACTTGACAAATATTTATCCATAAAAAATAAATAGTGCTTTATAGAACTGAGGATGAATTCGGAACGTTGCTGATCATCTATAAAACGTCAAAAAACGTCAAAAGTTTCTCTGTTTACTAGATCGTCTCATATTTCACTCTCTCTCGTACATAACCCTGTAAGTACATGCTTCAGACATTTCTGCTTCTAAATCAAAAGCGCTGCGTGAAAGAGTTCTCTTCCGAAACATGCATTCATCATGTCTAACGTACATTTTTAGGATAACAGGTCGCGATAAATCACATTCTGCTCCTCCCAGTGATATTTTGAATCCAGATGATGAGGATTGCCCTCTCTTCCCTTTTTATCATAAGGTATGGAATCCTACAAAATTCCCTCCGAAAAAGTCCTAATGAGGGTACAGCAACTTCTGCTGGGGTTCATTTGGCTAAAGCAGGGATTTCTGAAGAAATGTCGTTTATTATTATCGGCTCTCTCGTTTTTATCTATTTTCTTTTTTAGGTTATGATACTTTCATTCTCATAATTTATACTGATATTTCTTTCAAAATATATAAGAAACAGACGACGTATTTTAAAATCGAGATATTATTATTATTATTATTATTAATACACGGAATATTTTGTTGTAACAAACTCAATATACTGGGCGATTTCTTTTGAAGTTCCGAAAAATAAAACCATATAAAAAAAAGAATCTCTAATCCAGATTATATGAAATTTCATCAGTATGTTCCCAAAGCAATGAGAATTTTTTAACAAAAATAAAAAATTCAGATTAAAGAATAAAAAAAAAAAGAAAGGAACTAATTGTAGACATAATTATCTTATTTGCAGACATATCGAATTAACTTAAAAAGTGTCCGAACTATTATTTGGAAAATGGACAAAACAATGTCAAAATAATAAATGCTCATTTTTACATTATTGTCATTTTCAGCCGTTTTAGTCTAAATATTCAGATTTAACATTTTATACTCTGATCCTTGTAGAATACACAACAAACATATAATCAAAAGAAAAAAACAAACAAATACAAAAGATATATATAGATATATACATGTACAGTTGAACCTCGTTAACATGTACCTCAAGAGAAATTAAAATTTTGTTCATGTTTACAGTTATTCATATTATCGATATCAAATCTTTGTATTCGTCTTTACAGGGGACTATGAAAACAATTCACGTTAAAAGTAATTCTTGTTAAGCATGCTCATGTTAACAAGTTTTGACTAAATAGAACTTTACAGAACTTATAATCAATTCGGAACGTTACTGCTCTATAAAACGTCAAAAAAAAACCTAAGTATCTCTATTTATTAGATAGCGTCATATTTCACTCTCCCTGCGCGCATACCCTGTAAATACATGCTTCACACATTTCTACTTGTAAAGCAACGTGTTGCGTGAATCTTCCGAATCATGCATTCACCATGCCTAATGTACATTTTTATGATAATAAGTCGCGATAAATCACATTCTGCTTCTTCCAGTGATATTTTGAATCCAGATGATGAAGATTACCCTCTCTTCCCTTTTTATCATAAGGTATGGAATCCTACAAAATTCCCTCCGAAAAGGTCCTAATGAGGGTACATCAACTTCTGCTGGGGTTCATTTGGCTAAAGCAGGGATTTCTGAAGAGATGATGTTTATTATTATCGGCTCCCTCGTTTTTATCTATTTGCTTTTTTAGGTTATGATACTTTCATTCTCGTAATTTATACTGATATTTCTTTCAAAACATATAAGACACAGACGACTTAATTTAAAATCGAGATATTATTATTATTATTATTATTATTATTATTAATACACAGAATATTTTGTTGCAACAAACTTTTATAGGAAAAAAAAAAAAAAAAAAAAAAAAAAAAGATATATATAGATATATACCGATCAAAAAAGAGAGTATTCCGATGGGTGTATTCCGATCAAAACCGCTTATTTTCAGATTTATTTTTAAATTTATTTTTCTTTCAAATGCACCATCTTTCAAAATCTCTTATTTAAAAACTGCATAATGTGCCGTATTTGTCGATTTTTTATTTTATTTATTTATTTATTTATTTATTTATTTATTTTTTTGTAAATGTAGAAAATATTACAAAAAATACAGTCAAAGTTCCCAATATGAACAGAAATTTCCTAACCTGAAGATCTAGGAAGGAAAAAATGATGGAACTGTGAAATGATTGTTTATAAATCAAATTCTAAATATTTCAGCGATAAATTACATCACACGGCATCTTATACATCACTTCAAAAATCACCCCAGAAAGTTTCATGTTTCTACTTTTAAAGATATGTCTGAAAATGTATCGGAAAATTTTGAGCTGATGAAGGTGGAAAATCATTTTTTCGAATACATCCTTAACAAGGTTTTGACTAAACAGGACTTTATAGAACTGAAAATCAAATTGAACGTTACTAATCTATAAAACGTCAAAAAACCTAAGTATCTCTATTTACTAGATAGCGTCATATTTCACATTCTTTCGTACATACCCTGTAAGTACATGCTTTAGGCATTTCTACTTCTAAATCAACGCGCTGCGTGAAAGAATTCTCTTCCGAATCATGTATTCATCACACCTAATGTACTCCTTTAGGATAGCAGGTCGCGATAAATCACATTCTGTTTCTTCCAGTGATATTTTGAATCTAGATGATGAGGATTACCCTCTCTTCCCTTTTTATTATAAGGTACGAAATCCTATAAAATTCCATCCGAAGAAGTCTTAATGTAAGCACATCAACTTCTGTTGGGGTTCATTTGGCTAAAGCAGAGATTTCTGAAGTGATGATGTTTATTATTATAGGTTCTATATATATGTATATATTATCTGTTTGATCTTTTTGACGATGATGCTTTCATTCTCATATTTTATCATAATATTTATTACAAAATATAAGGAACAGAAGACCTATTTTAAGCTTTAGATAATTGAAGTAAACTGCAATACAAAGACTATCTTGTTCTAAGAATCTCTGAACTCACATATAATGACATATGAATAATACTTTATGCCAGGGCCGGATTAAGCACTTCTGGGGTCCGGGGCTACTGGGAATTTTGCCCCCCCCCCTTACGCTATTGGAAATCTTAAGCCTCCTACCACGATACTGAATATCGACCCCTCCTCAAATACACACACACACCTTTGTTTTGTTTTTTTAATCCTAAAATACAAATCTTAGATTTTGAATATGTATAATGTTAATCATTTTTTTTCTTTGCTATCTTTAATGGTGTTTTTATATTCGCCTTTTTTTCGCGAAATTTTGACAAAATTTGCAGTTTTTCTGTGATTTTTTTTCTGAAATGTGCGTTTTTCCTGCCATTCTATGACGAAATTCGCGTTTTTTCAGCGATTCTCTGCCAAAATTCATGTTTTTGAGCGATTCTTTGACGAAATCCGCCTTTTTTTTCAAGCGATCCTCTGTAGAAATTTACACTTTTTCCGCGTCTCTTTGACAAACTTCGCTCTTTTCCGCGATCTTTTGACTAAATTTGTGCTTTTCAAGAAATTCGCGCTTTTTCTGCCATCCTTTGACGAAATTTGTGTTTTTTGTGGATTTCTGTCAAAATTCGCGTTTTATCGGCTTTTTTTTGACGAAATTCGCGTCTTTTCTCGGTTTTTTGTCAAAATTCGCTTATTTTCGGCGCGACACTTTTGGCTCTTTTGACTAAATTTGCGCTTTTCTCGCAAATTTTTTGTGAAATTTGCGCTTTTTCTGCCACCTTTTGACAAAACTCGCGCTTTTTTTCGCGGTTTTTTCTCAAAATTCGCATTTTTTTGGCAATCCTTTGACGAAATGCGCTTTTTTTTAGCGGTTCTTTGTCAGAATTCGCTCTTTTTCCACGATCTTTTCACTAAATTTGCACCTTTTCCCACGAACTTTTCAAAAAATTCTCACTTTTCTGCCGCATTTTGACAAAATTTACGTTTTTTTCGCCATTCTTTCTCAAAGTTTACGTTTTTTTGGCAAACCCTTGAAGAAATTCGCAATTTTCCGAGGTTCTTTGTCAAAATTCACGTTTTTTCGCGATCCTTTGACAAAATTTGCGCTTTTTCCCCCGAGAACTTTTCAAGAAATTCTCTCTTTTCCCACCACACTTTGACAAAATTTACTTTTTTTTTCACTATTCTTTCGCAAAACTTTTTTTTTCACGACCCTTTGACGAAATTCGTGTTTTTCCTCTGTCCTCTGTCGAAATTCGCGTTTTTTCCCGATGATTTGGTAAATTTTGCTCTTTTTCCGCGAACTCTTGATTATATTTGCACTTTTTCTGCAATCTTTTAAAGAAAATTGCTTTTTTTCTTTCCTCCTTTTGATGAATTTTGCATTTTTTTTACGATTCTTTGCCAAAATCGCGGTTTTTTGGGCCATCCTTTGACGAAATTCACGCCTTTTCCACGACCTTTTGACAAAATTAACGCTTTTTCCACGGCCTTTTGAAGGAAATTGTGCTTTTCCGCGATCTTGATTAAATCAGTTCTTTTTTGAAGAAATTCGCGCTTTTTTTACGCAACCCTTTTCATTTCGTTTTCATCGCCATTTTTGTTAAACCTGGAAATTTTCGGAGATACAGACAGCAATGACGTCAAATGGCAATTCAAGTTAAGTTGTAAAAAAGCGGCGATTTCGCGCAGCTCTGACACCCCTGTAATTGTTTTAAACGAAACTTTGGTACAACTTAAGCCTCTGCTTGAGGCCCCCTGACTGGTTGGGGCCCGGGGCTGCAGCCCCCTTAGCCCCCCCCCCCTTAATCCGGCCATGCTTTATGCTATTGTGTGCAAGAAATTTTTCAGCATGTAAATACTAGCATCAAATTAGGTCTTCAAACAATTATAAATGAAGAATCATAATGATGAATTTTTAAAACTTTTCTGGCGCTCATGATAAGAAAGGATATTTGAAGTGTTATTGTTTATCTTTGGAATTTCTCTCTTTCTTATATTTTTTCTCTTTTAGACGATGATATTTTCCTTCTCATATTTTATTTTTAATATGTTCTACAAATCATAAGCCGCAGACGATGTATTTTAAGCTCGAGATATTTTTTAAACTGTTATACAGGAGATATCTTGTTATAATATAAACAGTTATAGGAAGCAATATACAGGGTGATTTCTCATAAAGTTGCCAAAAGTAAAACCAAATAAAAAAAGCATCACTAACTCAAATGACATGAAACTTCACTAGTATGTACCAAAAATAATGGGGATTTTTTTTATAAAAATTTAAAATCTAATTAAAGAATTGAAAAAATTTATAGAATACCAAAATAAGGTATCCTGGGGTAATTACGCCACGTTAAGGTTCTATCAATTTTCACGGCTAAGTTTTTTATTGTATTTAACAAACAAATATAGGATTTGATACAGCAACTCATTGACTATCTATATACAAATATAATTTAACAGATGTGTATTCATAAAAAGTAATGGCGTGATTTCTTGACCAATGCTATTTGGCGTTATTACCCACCTATATGGGTAATAACGGTATGCAAACAAAACTATAAAATAAGACGGAATAATGGCATGTAAATTGTCCAATTCCAAAAATACAAACTCTACAGCTCTAGAAATTGCCAAATTGCATTCTAATCTATTGAAAATGTTCAATTTTTTTAAGAAAGTATAAGAAAAAGAATGGTGTGGGGGATGGGGGTGGGGAAGGAGGCAAAAGAATAACAGATTCTAAGCTAATTTTTCCTTAAAAAGGACCGTTTAAATAGAATTATTAGAAACATTGCACGGTTTTAACTATGTATATTTGAATCAGTATTTATATTCACATGTATGCATTATATGCGATAGAAAATATTCATTTTTTTTTTAAAGTGAAAGAAAAAGGAGTGAGGGGGAGCTTCAACAGAATATAACATCCTGTGCCTCCCTTTGCTTAGAAAGTCCCGCTTAAATATAATTATAAGAAACATTGCATGGTTTTAACCATTTATAATGTAATATTTTAATAATGTGAAATTTTATAATAACTAGACTTATATGTAATAAACATTTTTGTTAATACTATTGTAGTAATCTAGTAAATAGTTTTTAATCCATAACTCCACATTAATGCGCATTCTTTAAACCTAAAGTTAAACTGTCGGCGTTATATAAAACATGCTTTAATAAATTTTTTATTAATTAAAAAAGATTTTTGATAAAAAAATATTATCCCAATGAAATCTGTATGCATTATTTTATACATGATTCATGTGGTTATATACCGTTATCTCTATATTAGCAACAAAATTAACCTTTAACTGCTGTTAGCAATCTCACTGAACGCTGTCTCTCCTCTTCCCACACTCTCCAAGTTTAATTTGTATTTTTCAGCTTAACTATAACTACAACTGAAATTCTCTTTCGTTTGAAGTCCTCGTACTATTGTTAGGAATATTTGAATAGATTAAATTTAATTAGAATTAATTCTGTACAAAAAGTTTAGTACAGGAACAGTATTCTCTGATTTTTAATCATTGATTCCCTTTTAACCTTTAACTAATGTTACCGGACTCACAGACCACTGTTTTTCTTTTAATTTTTGTGGTTTAACTTGTATTTTTCAGTTTAGTTGCAAACACTACCGAAATTTTGTTTCATTTGGAACTTTAGTACTATGACTAAAGACTTTTAAATAAGTGAATATTAAGTGTAATAGTCTTGTATAAAAAGTTTAGTACAAAAACACAATCCTATGAGTTATTCCCGCCTTATATTCATCTTTCAATCTTGCGGTCTCACAAACCGCTTCACGTTAGTTAAGTTACAAATTCTGTCACATCGGTTAAAGGTTAAATTTGTAAAATTTTGAAAAACAGAACGCTGAGAAAGCGGAAAGTTAAAATTTAGAACTCAATTGAACAATCCAGTGGGAATTTAATAGAAACCTGATTTTGAAGATGTTCGAATTAGAATATCGAAAACAATTTGATATAATTTTATTTATATACGAGTTTAAAGTTATTAATTACAATAGTATTAAAAAAATAGAGAGATTAGTTTTGAGTATTGGAAGCCCTCCCCTTAATCTTGCCATTTCAACAATGATAATAATACTGTCTCGTATTAATGATAAAACCCCTTTCGGATGTAGTTCGGCCACTGTTGGAAATCAACTGGGGTAATAACGCCAAGGTCTGGCGTTATTACCCCGGTATCCTTATTGCGCAGCACATTTTAAATTACAAATTATCTCAAGAAGATATCCAAAATCTTCTGAAGCATTTTGAAAGTACATGAAATGTCATACAAATTTATGTAATAAACAAAGTATTTCCGGATAAAAAATATAGTCTTCATATCACAAAACGTATCTCGCAAATTTTAGATCAAGCGTTAATTTTAATTGCTTGTAAAAGCAATAAGACCTACAAATGAAACAAATTAACTTTAAGCTGTTTTTTGCGATTTATATGACTCAAAACCCTTCTGCGCAGAGCACATGGGTGTCATTTACCGGATTATTTCATAATTATGCATAATATTAGCACTTGGCGTTATTACACCAGAACACCTTATTAAAGTAAACCAGCAATTAATTTTAGAGATATTTTTCTTCTTCACAGACACTCTGAATTAACTTTAAAAATACCATATTATTTGGAAAATGGATTTAACAAAGTCAACAAATTAAATTCTGATTTTCAGTTCATTGCCATTTTCAATAATCAATGTCGTTTCAGTCTAAATCTTTAGTTTTTACATTTTATACTCTGATCTGCATAAAACCCATGACAAATATGCACTCCCCCCCCCCCCTTCCAAAAAAAAAAAAAAAAAAGAGAGAGAGAGAGAGAGAGAAAACAAATAGCATTTTATAGAACTGAAAATAGATTCAGGCCAGTACAGACCATCTATAAAACGTCAAGAAACCTGAGTTTCTTTATTTACTGAGATCGCGTTATATTTCACTCTCACTTGCATATATCCTGAAGTACATGCTTGAAACATTTCTACTTCTAAATCAACGTGCTGCGTGAAAGTGTTTCCTTTCGAATCATGCATTTATCATGCTTAATGAACTCTTTTAGGATAGCAGTTCGCGATAAATAACATTCTGCTTTTTCCAGTGATATTTTGAATCCAGATGATGAGCATTTCCCTCTCTTTCCTTTTTACCATCAAGTATACGAAATCCTGCGAAATTCTCTCCGAAAAGCTCCTAATGAGAGCACATCGACTTCTGTTGGGGTTCATTTAGCTATAGCTGGGATTTCTAAAGTTATGATGTTTATTATTATCATTCTCTCTCTCTTTTTAGGTGCGTTCGTAATTATGTAAATACGTAGCACCTATAATAAATATCCGTCCATCCTTCTGTCTTTCCGTCCGTCTATCGTCTGTCCGCATATAACGACACAAAAACTACCCAACAGAATCGTTTGAAATTTAAAATACATAATTATTACATAATTTTGTCCGGTCATTTCAAATTTTATGAAAATCGGTTGCATAGATCAATTACAAGGGCAATCAAAAGGATTCCGTTACACTACGGTCAATGTGGAAAAAAGTTTTAAATGCATTTTAATCGTTTGAAATTTAAAACACATAATTATTGCATAATTTTGTCGAGTCATTTCAAATTTTATGAAAATCGGATGAATAGATTAATTACAGGGACAATCAAATGTATTCCGTTACGTTACGGTAAATGGGAAAAAAAGTTTCAAATTCATTTTAATGGTGTTACACTCATTCGAACATAATAAAATTGTCATAAACTTATGAGTATATATATAACTAAAATATACATTGTGTACAATCTGGGATGCAAAGAATATTTGTTATTAAATTCCAGGGCCACACAAAAGTATTCTACTACATAATGCTATACGAGGAAACATTGTTTGGGGCATGTTTTAATTATATTAAACTATTTCACATTTTATGAATATGATATAGGTTGCTGAAGTGTAATAAAAATTACTTCCTGTAAATTTACAGGAACACAAAAATTTCAACCACTATACTGTATCCGAAGTACTGTTTACTATAACAGCAGGTTCTGAATATTTTTAAAGCTTCGTTATCGTACGAACGCACCACATTACCAACTTTTTTTTTTAATCTATTTGCTCTTTTAGACGATGATAGTTTCATTCTCATATTTTATCGTAATATTTCTTACAAAACATAAGACACAAACGACGTAAAGCTCGTTATATTCATTTTTTTTAACCTTAACACCGGAAATATCTTCTTGTAACAAACTTTTATGGGAAGCAATATACAGGGTCAATTCTTGCAAACTTGCCCAAAACAAAGCCATGCAACAAAAACTGATCCAAATGACATGAAATTTTACCAGTATGCTTCCAAAAAGTAGGATTTTTTTAAATAAAATTAAAGAAATCCAATTAAATAATTAAAAAAAAAAACAAGTAGACCAAATACAGTAAATCGGCATTTAATTGTAGAGATATAATTCTTTTTTACAGGCTTATTTAATTAACTTTTAAAAATGTCCTTACTATTATTTGACAAAAAATAAATAAATAAATAAATAAAAAATAAATAAATGCAGATTTTTACTTTATTGTCATTTTCAACAAATAAAACCGTTTCTGTCAAAATATTTAAACTTAATATTTTATAGTCTGATCTATGTAGAATGCATGAGAAATATCTATTCATAAAAAAATAAATTGCGCTTTATAGAACTGAAAATGAATTCAAACGTTTCTGATCATTTTATTGTAAGACGTCAAAAAACCTAACTTTATTTATTTACTTAGATCGCGTCATATTTCTCTCTCTCTCTCGCACATACCCTGTAAGTATATGCTCCGGATATTTCTACTTCTAAATCAACGCTCTGCGTGATAGTGTTCTCTTCCGAATCATGCACTCATCATGCCTAATGTACATTTTTTAGGATAATAGGTCGCGATAAATCACATTCTACAAATTTCCCTCTTTTAGGATAGCAGGATAGCGATAAATCTCATTCTGCTTTTTCCAGTGATATTTTGACTCTAGATGATGAAGATTGCCCTCTTTTCCTTTTTTACCATCAGGGGTATACTAAATCCTGCAAAATTCTCTCCAAAAGGGTCCTAATGAGGGCACTTTTGTTCGGGAACTTTTGTTGGGGTTCATTTGGCTAAAGCAGGGATTTCTGAAGCGATTATGTTTATTATTATTGGTTCACTCTTTTTTATCTATTTGCTCTTTTATACGATGTTACTGTCATTCTCATATTTTATCCTAATATTTCTTACAAAACATAAGGCACAGACGACGTATTTTAATCTCGAGATATTCTTTTTTATAGTTGAAATAAAAGATATATCTTGTTGTAACAAACTTTTGTAGAAAGCAATATACAGTGGGATTTCTTTTAAAGTTGCCAAAAACAAAACTATATAACAAAAGAATCAGTGAACCAAACGGCATGAAATTTCACCGGTATGCTCCCAAAGCAATAAGAATTTTTTAATAATAAAAAAAAGATCTGATTAAAGAATAAAAAAGTAATCCGAAAGAAAAAAAATAAAGTAAATCAGCAATCAATTGTACATATTTTTCTTCTTTACAATCACATTGAATGAATTTTAAAAAACTTCTATTATTTAGAATATGGACAAAATAATGTCAAAGTATTAAATTTTGATTTTCACTTCGTTGTCAATTTCAACAAATAAAGCTGTTTCAGACTAAATATTTAGATTTAACATTTTATACCCTGATCTCTGTAAAACACATGACAAATATCTATCTATAAAGAAACAAATAACACTTTATAAAACTGAAAATGAATTCAAAATGTTACTGATCATCTATAAAACGTCAAAAAACCTACGTTTCTCTATTTTCTTACATCGCGTCATATTTCACTCTTTCTCGCACATAACCTATAAGTACATGCTTCATACATTTCTGCTTTTAAGTTAACATGCAGTGTGAAAGAGTTCTCTTCCGAATCATGCATTCATCATGCCTAATGTAGTCAGCAGGTCGCGGTAAATCACATTCTGCTTCTTCCAGTGATATTTTGAATCTAGATGATGAGGATTGCCCTCTCTTCCCTTTTTACCATCATGTGTACGAAATACTGCAAAATTGTCTCCGAAAAAGTCCTAATGAGAACACATCAATTTCTGTTTGGGTTCATTTGGCTATAGCAGGGATTTCTGAAGTGATGATGTTTATTATTATCGGTTCTCTCTTATTTTATCTATTTGCTATTTTAGACGATGCTACTTTCATTCTGATATTTCATCCTAATATCTCTAAGAAAACATAAGGCACAGACGACGTATTTTAAGCTCGAGATATTTCTTTGAATCTGCAATAAAAAGAATATCTTATTGCAACGAACTTTTTTGAACAATCAGTAAAGTTTTGATACTCTAATTTATTATTTACACATAAACATGAAAATTGCAGCAATATTTTATATCTGTGTGCATTCAAATAAGGTCTAAACTGTTTATAAATTGCATCAGAATCAAAATATAATTACACATAGGAAGAAAATTGTTCTAATATTTTATATTTATGTGTACGTGCATTTAATTTTGTAATTAAAAGTATATAAATTCTAGCATCAAATTTATATCCTCAAACAATTATCTATAAATATTCATAATAGAATTTTTTTGATTTCTGGGATTCATCTTGCTAAAAAAGGATGTTTGTAATATTGATGTGCATTATTATCTATTCTCTCTTTTTCATCTAATTGTCTTTTAGGTGATGATACTTTCATTTTTTTTATTTTAACCTTCATATATCCTACAAAACATAATGCATAAATGATATATTTTAAGTTTCAGATATTTAAAAAGAAGAAACTGTGAAACAAGAATTTTCTTTTTGTGAAAAACTTTTACAGCAAGCAATCTACTTCTAATACTCTAATTAATTGCTTACACATAACATAAAAATTGCATGAATTGAATTGTGTTCTTAACCACATAATTATCCATAAATATTCATAATAGAATTTTTGAATTTTCTGGAATTCATCTTGCTAAAAAGAATTTTTGTAGTATTGATGTGTATTATTATCAGTTCTCTCTTTTTCATCTATTTGTTTTTTAGATTATGCTACTTTCATTGTTATATTTTTTCCTTTATATATCCTACAAAACATAAGGCACAAATGGTATATTTTAAGTATCAGATATTTAAAAAAAGAAACTGTGAAACAAGAAATTTCTTGTTGTGAAAAATTTTTACAGCAAGCAATCTACTTCTAATACTCTAATTAATTGCTTACACATAACATAAAAGTTGGGTGAATTGAATTGTGTTTTTAACCACATAATATTATGCATAAACATTCATAATGGAATTTTTGAATTTTATGGAATTCATCTTGCTAAGAAGGATGTTTGTAGTAATGATGTGTATTATTATCAGTTCTTTCTTTTTCATCTATTTGTTTTTTAGGTGATGATACTTTCATTTTTATATTTTATCCTTTTATATATCCTACAAAAGATAAGGCATAAATGGTATATTTTAAGCATCAGATAATTAAACAAGTAAGAAAAATCATGCGTTAAGCATAGATTATGAAGCACTTTATAATATCAATAGAAATCTTTCACAAAACTTCGTTATTTGGGGAATTAAGGGCATATAGCCAAATATGTATTCGAATTCTTTTGAAAAGCCTTGTATTTGATCTGCCAATTGATATACGTACTATATAATGAGAAAATTTAGTTTAGTAAGAAATTGCCTAGTAGCATGATATTTCTTTATCAGCAATTCATATTACAGTAAAACCTCCATAACGGTCACTCCCGAATAGCGGACACCTCTATTTAACGGACAGTTTACCGATCCCCACTCCCAAAATATAAATTTTTATATGTTTAACCTCTGAATAACGGACATTCCGAATAGCGGACAGTAATTTTGGGAATAAAGTATGAAAAATTGTTTTTTAACGAGGAAAAAAAAGTAAAAAGCCTCTAAATTTGTCAGGGCAATGTGTTCAAAATTTTGGGATCACAGACAAATCTAGAGAGTGGGCCGGGAAAAATCTTTCCTCCCACGTTCAGTATTAAATTCAGGGAATGGTCCGGAGGGACATTACCTCCCGGAGCATCACAATGCCCCGCCTCCACTCCCCTCTGTAAGATTTGAGATTTTATGCTTTTTAAAGAGGCAAAATACAATGAGCAGTTACATTTTTTTTTAAGATGATTCAGAAAAATCAAATTTATTAACAGGGTTAAAATTTCTCATTGAAAAAAAATTACATGTAATCTTTAAACGCAAATGAAACTTTTAAAATACATTTTTTCCGTAAGAATGTAATAAACAGTGTACAAAGATATGTACCATTTTATTTCAACTTTATTGCTTAAAAAATTATTTTAATTTATGATTAATCATACATTAGAATTTTAGGACATATAAAAGTCAATTAATGAAACTTTAAGCATTTCTTAACAATTTTTGATTTTTCCCAATAGCGGACACCTCCGAATAGCGGACAGTTTTCGCGCTCCCGAGGTGTCCGTTATTTGGAGGTTTTACTGTAATAGGTGGAAACATACTTAAATACCAGCCCTTTAGTTTACCATTTACCATCAATACACGTCAGCATTAAGCTAAAATTTATTTTAATCTAAAAAACTCTTAAAAGAACTGTAATCACATTCTCATAAATTATAATTCAGAGGCGTCCATGTACCCAATTCTTTGCGTGGCCTTGTACAACATTTTATTTATATTCTACAAACATTTCTTAGTAAACTGAATGCAGTTCAGCGTAAAAATGCATAACTTATTTAAGAACCATCTTTAAGTTATTTATTATATTATTCAGTAACGTTGGCGAACTGTTTTGGGTAGCCCTGTATATCAGCTAAAGCACTTATACACATCATATAATATGCATAGATTTAATGAAACTTAAATGCACATATCATAATTAAAATGAATTTTATCCATCTATCTATCAGCCATATCGGATACATGTACATGTACAGTACTTCGGAAAGAACATATTATTTTAAATCTTTTGTGTGTACCTGTAAATGATATGTACTTCATATTATGCAAGACAGTATCGTATAATTCGTATAACTTATATTAAGCCTCAGTGACATGCATCAATTTTATTATACATGAAACAGTTATATATATATTGAAAATATGTCACACCATATTCCCTCCTTTACCATTATGGAATGGAAACTATTGTATGGCCCTGTAAATGAATAATAGCTATATTTTCCCCATATACTTTATAGAATGCATATTGTAGTGTACCTCATAGATGTATATAAATTTTAATATGTTTTAAGGGGTGTAACATCTTTAAAATTCAATTGAAACGATTTTTCCCCATAGGCCGTAATGTAATGGAAAAGTCTTGATTGTCCTTGTAAATGAACCAATGATGGTAGAAACTTCATTTTTAAGAGAGTTTGTGCCGGGTTAAATCTCAATAACTTTTAAAAATTTCATGACAATCCGAGCATATTTATGAGAGAGTGCGAACAGACGGCCATCCGGCCAGACGGACAGAAGGACAAACAAACCGAATGCATAAGCACTTTTCAACTTTGTTGGAAAGTGCTAATAAAAAAAGGAACTGTGAAACAAGAAATTTCTTTTTGTGAAAAACTTTTAAAGCAAGCAATCTACTTCTAATACTCTAACTCATTGTTTACACATAACATGAAAATTGCATGAATTGAATTAAGTTCTTAACCCCATAAATTGCATCATAATTAACATTTCTATTTGAACTATACTAAATAAAAATTAATTTTGCCGAAATTACATTTTAATCTAGATGATAAAGATTGCCTTCACTTCCCTTTTTTACCGTCAGGTATATGAAATACATAATTTAATAACAAAAATATTCTTGCAAAATATAAGACAGAGACGACGAACTTTAAGATTGAGATATCCTTTTTTTAACTGTAACCCATCGAATATCTTTTGAAACAAACTTTGCACACACATGAGAACGGCATATTAATGATATTTTATGCTTATATGTGTGCATTATTTTTTTCAGTTAAAAGCATGTAAATGCTGGCATGAAAAGTAGATCCTCAAACAATTACAAAAAATAGAATCATAATGGGTGATTTTTTTTTTTTTTTAATTTTTCCAGCATTCCTCTAGTTAAAGAACGAATATTACAAATGATAATGTTTATTATTCTCGGTTCAATTTTTTTTTATTTATTTAATTTTTTAGACTATGATACTTTTGTTCTCATATTTTATACTAATATTTTTTCTTTTACAAAACATAAGGTATAGACGATGTATTATAAACTTTATACATGAGCTTAATCGTATTTAAAGCTTGCTCTGTTTTTTAACTGTAATACAGGAAATATCCAGTTGTAAAAAATTTTAATATGAAGCAATATACTGGGTGATTTCCCTTAAGGGTGTATTCGAAAAAACGCTTTTCCATCTTCAACAGCTCGGAATTTTCCGATACAATTTCAGACACATTTTTAAACGTAGAAACATGAAATTTGCTGAGAGGATTCTTGAAGGGACGTATGAGGTGTCGAGTGATGTTTTTTTACGCTCAATTCATTAGAATTTGAGTTATAAACAATTATCTTCTCAGTATGAACTCTTTTTTCGTTCTCAAATCTCCCGCTTGGGAAAAATCGGTTCGAAATGCCGTTTTTGATTGCTTTTTTTTTTTTTTTTTTTTTTTTTTTTTGCAATATTTTCTGCATTTATCAAAGAATCGACAATTACGGCACCTTGTGTACTTTCCAAATAAGAGATTTTGAAAGTTTGGTGTATTTGAGAGCAATAATGAGTTCAAAAAAAAAATCGGAAAATAGGCAGTTTGAATCGAAATACACCCTTAAGGGTATATTTCGATTCAAACTGCTTGTTTTCCGATTTATTTTTGAATTAACTTTTGCTCTCAAACACATGAAACTCGCAGATTCTCTTATTTAGAAAGTGCACAAGGTGCCGTAAAGGTCAATTCTTTGATAAGTGTACAAAATATTGCAAAAAAAAAAAAAAAAAAAAAAAAAAAAAGCAATCAAAAACGGCAATTTGAACCGACTTTTCCGAAATGGGAGATAAGGGAACGAAAAAAAGGGTCTTCCGGAGAAGTTAATTGCTTATAAATCAAATTCTAATGAATTGAGCATAAAAAGACTTTACACGGCACCTCATACGTCCCTTCAAGAATCCCCTCAGCAAGTTTCATGATTCTACTTTTAGGTAGATTTCGTATGAAATACTACCCATTGCAATCGCATCAGCATATATGTTACAGGCCAAACCCGATTTTAGGCCAAACCGGTCTGTCCTAACGCCCATCGGATAAACTAGTTTTTCCTAGGCCAAACCGTTCTATCCTAACGTCCATCGGATAAACTAGTTTTTCCTAGGCCAAACCGGTTTATCCTAACGTCCATCGGATAAACTAGTTTTTCCTAGGCCAAACTAGCTTATCCTAAGGCCCATAGGACAAACTAGATTATCCTAGGCCAAACTAGTTTGGCCTAACTCTTATAGGATGAACTAGTTTAGACTGCTGTTTATTGGTTTGAACTAGTTTATCCTAGGCCAATCAATTTGGCTTGATTTTATTGAATTCAATGACCGCCTCAACGCCAACATTCTTGTTTGTCCTAGGCTGATCTAGTTCATCCTAGGCCAATGTAGTTTTACGTGTTTTTAGCTCACGGGCGTCAAAGCCAGAGTAATAATGGGCTCACAGGCTCTGTTTATAACTATGTACGCATGTATATACGGGTGATTCTCAAAATAGGGGACAATTTCAAAAATGAAATCTTAAAAAAATTACTGTTAGAAAAATTTCTGAAAAAAATATGTGTTGTTAATATAGTATTAGGTATACTTTTCATGTAGTCAGCAGAGCTAAATATTTAAAAATTAACTTTAAAAAAAAATAATTAGTATTTTTTGAGCCATGCTAATGACAAAACAAATTGAATGGAATAAATATATTAAGAAATTTTTATTTTCTGCCTGTTTAAATATTTTTTTCTACGTTTATTAGCCTTCCTTTCCAACAAATAGTTTCCATTTTTACATATATACATATAAGGAGAATAAAAACATTACCAAAGAGCAAACTTTGTTTACATGAACAACATTCTGACACTAACAGTGTAAGAAGCTGTCTTAGTGATTTTCTGACAGATTTAATGCATATTTTAGGGATAATGAATGCAATACCTAAATTTATATGTAAAATTAAACTTTAAAAAGGATACAATATAAGTACTAGTTACATTTATGCACATAGGAGTCATTAGCATGGACAGAAAAACCATGCTAATGACACTGATATTTGTCCATGCTAGTGACAAATTTTAATTTAAATAAGATTATGAGCCATAATATAATCACAATGCAATAGTCTTTTCTAGGGCTTTTTAAAACACAAAAGTTCTATGCAAATAAATAAATATTTTAACTATAAAATAAACATGAAAATTATTATAAAGTCTAATGACATACAATTGATGTACTCGCCTAATATTCAACTTCTATTCTTAAAATACAATACATGCTTCTATTTTTAGGCTGGAATAAAATGGGTACTTGTTGCCATGGAGAAACTTTATATTTTCAAAGTATTGTCATATGTGAAAATGAAATTTTGATTAATAAACAGCTGTTATAGTATGACCTTGTTTTGAAAACAGAATATGGAGGACAAACTTTAATTCTCTTTTTATATACTATAATTTTATTTTTAAAAAGAAATTTATTGGATAAATCCTCTCCTTGATTAATTTAAAGAAATAATAACATTTGTTTTATTTTATAAACATGATATTAACTCTTGAAAAAGCTAGTATATACAAGGCACAGCTGCTGTGGACATCCATGCTGATGACATTTTGAACATTTATTCTGTTATTTTAAGGTGTTTTTAAATAAAAAGTGAGTAATTCTTGAGTGCAAATAATGAATAATATTAAGACAAACATATCTAAGTATAAAAACATGACAGAAAACCTCTCAATTTTTTTTGTATGCTGAAAGACATAAATTGTCCCCTATTTTGAGAATCACCCATACACATGTATGTACGTATGTACGTACGTATGTGCGTAACGCGATAACTCTTGATAAAAATAATGTAATTTGACATGTTTTTAACTCATAAGGCTACCAAAGCCTGAGAACTGATGTGCCCGTAAGTTCTGTATCGTATGTACGTAAGTATGTAACGCAATTATTCTTGATAGAAATAATCGATTTGCATCAAACTTTCAATAAAGGTTTATTCTTATAAGGAGCTTTTGTTTTTATTACTTTTGGAGGTCATTGGAGAAGAATAAGTGGGGAAGGGGGGGGGGGAAACGAGAGACTGATTCGCCCCTTCCCTTAATTCAAATAAATGGGTTTCCATTTATTATTAGCATATTTTATTCAAATTTTAGATATCGAAGCATTCTCTTGAGGGGCCTCATTGATTAGTTGTGAGTGTTCATTGTTTAAGTATAAAGGGAGGGGGAGAATAGGAGTAACGCTCCATAATTTATGTAAATGCTTTTTTCACGCAGAATTTACTGATTTGCTTCAAATTTTAGAAATAAATTCATTCTGGTAAAGCGCTTCCCTAATTAGTTTTGGGGGTTAATTGAATAAAAACAACGAGAATAGTGGGGGGATCCTGCCTAATTTTGGCAAAATGTGTTTTTCATGCAGAATTAACCGATTTGCTGCAAATCTTGGATTTGTTCATTCTAATGAAGCGCTTCACTGACTAATTTTGATGGTTCTTTGGTTAAATATAAGGGGAAAACTTACAATTTATTTCTTTCCTTAAATTAGATAAATTGGTTATAACACAGAAATATCCAATTTGCTCAAAACTTTGGACATGAATTCATTTGACCAGGTGATTCTTTAATTAATTTGAGTTTTTCTTTTGTTTAAATATAATGGGGTAGTGGACGTTTTATCGCCTTCCTAAAATTAGATAAATAGGTTATTATACAAATTTATCCGATTTGCCGTAAATTTTGAATATAGTTTTTTTAAGGCGAATCCCTGAATTGTTTTGAGGGTTTAATGATTAAGTATAAAGGGAGGAATGGGGGATTACCCTCCTTAAATCAGATGAATAATTTTTTGAGCAGAATTATCTGATTTGCTTCAATTTGGATAATTGTTTAATTTTATAAAGCGTATCTGTGATTAGTTTTGGGGGTTCAATGGTTAAGTATAATTGGGGGAAATAGGAAAAAGTAATCCAACTTACTTTATTTTTCGAGGGTGTTATTCCTTAAAAAAATAGGGCTGTAATACACAACTAGTGTAAACAGCCGGTGAATGCAAAGCCATCTCTTTAATTGGGCAATATCCTTTTAATATTCATCCCAACTACTGCTCCATAGCTAATCTTGTGCAAAGTGGTTTTGTTTCACCCTTATATAATGTATTTTATTCGAAGGATTATAGAATACTGTCAGAGGTTTTTCACGGGCCGGAATTTCCAGGCCAGGGCCCCGCCTGACCGGGCCGCCAGGCCTCTAAATTATGTTGTGTTACCTACATTGCCCTTTCTTTTAGAGTTGTGGATTTTTATTCTTTAAGTCTAAAATTTAGACTTAAATAATAAACATCCACAACTAATCACGGAGGCGCCTTGTCACAATGATCCTATAGCTAAAATTTAAAAAGAAAACTGATAATTCTGCATGATAAATCCATTTCTCTAAATTAAAGGTGAAGGATTAATCTCCCGTTCGCCCCCTTCTATTCGTATCCAATGAATTCCCAAAATTAAGCAGAAAAGTACCTTATCAGAATTAACCTACATCCAAAATTTGAACCAAATCGGATATCTCTATCAAGAGTTATCGCGTTACGTACATACGTACGCACATACGTACATACATGCGTACATACATGCGTACATACATACAGAACTTGTGAGCCCATTATTTCTTTGGCTTTGACGCCCGTGAGTTAAAAACATGTAAAACTACATTGGCCTAGGATAAACTAGATCAGTCTAGGACAAACAAGAATGTTGCCGCTGAGGCGGTCATTAAATTCAATAAAATCACGCCAAATTGAATTGACCTAGGATAAACTAGTTCAGACCAATAAACATCAGTCTAAATTATTTTATCCTATAAGAGTTAGGCCAAACTAGTTTGGCCTAGGAAAATTTAGTTTGTCCTATGGGCCTTAGGATAGACTAGTTTGGCCTAGGAAAAACTAGTTTATCCGATGAGCGTTAGGATAAACCGGTTTGGCCTAGGAAAAACTAGTTTATCCGATGGGTGTTAGGATAGACCGGTTTGGCCTAGGCCAATCTAGTTTGGCCTAAAATCGGGTTTGGCCTGTAACATATCTATCTATCTATATATCTCACTTTTTTATGGACACGATAACTTCTATAATTCTTCACCAATCTCCACCAAACTGGTACATAAAATCAAAGGGGATAAAATCTCGGCTAAGTTCGTTAATGGGCAAAATCGGACCAAGGGAGTCGGAATAGGGGGCGTTTTTGTGAAAACAGAAAAAACGCCATAACTTCTTTATTAAAGTAGATATCGAATTGGTTTAAAGTTCATATTACTTCTTAAAAATGGGCCAAAAGTTTGTGCATGACAGATTTTTGATAAATTTAGAAGTGGGCTCAAAAGGCGAAAAAAACAAGGGTTTTGAGAGAAAAAATTCACAACTTCGTCAATTTTCAAGATATCAAGTCCAACTAAATTTTTTGTAAATGTTCTTAAAATTATCTAAAACTTTTGTATTTACAAGTTTTTGATAGGATCAACTTTTACCCATGAAAAAAATTATAAACGAAAACAAAAAGGGCGGTGAAAAAAGAGAAAAATCCATAACTCCGTCAATTTTTGCGATATCAAATCTGATTAAATTTGTTTTACATCTTCTCAAAAATATCTACAACTTTTATATTGACAAGTTTTTCATAGGACCAATTCGTATAGCAAAAAGAAATTAAACAAAAATAGGAGTTGGAGAAAAAACCTCAAATCCAAACTGCTTATATTCTGACTCATTTTTAAATTCATTTTTGATTTTAAACGCATCCAAATGGTAGATCCTCTTATTTAGAAACTGTATAAAGTGACGCACTGGTCAATTTTCTGATAAAGACAGAATATATTTCAAAAAAGGCTACCAAAAAGGGTATTTTGAACAGAATTTCCCAAAGTCATCGGGACTGAAAATTTAAGTTCAAATAAGAAATTGCGTTTTTTTCTGACTCGTTTTGAAATCCATTTTTGTTCTCAAACGCATCCAATTTACAGATCCTCTTATTTAGGAACTATATAACGTGATGCATTGATCGGTTTTTTTGATAAAGTCAGAATATATTTCGAAAAAGGCTACCAAAAAGGGTATTTTGAACAGAATTTCCCGAAGTCTTCGTGATTTGAAAATTTAAGGAAGTTTTCACATAGCAAATTGCGTTTTTTATGACTCGTTTTAAAATCCATTTTCGCTCTCAAACGCATCCAATTTGCAGATCCTCTTATTTAGGAACTATATACTGTGACGCATTGGCCAGTTTTTTGATAAAGATAGAATATATTTTTAAAAACGCTGTCAAAGTGAGTATTTCGCACAAAATTTTCCGAAGCAATCATGATTAAAGAATTAAGGATGTATTCAAACAACAAATCGGTTATTTTATGACTCATTTTTAAATTAAATTTTTTTCTCATATGCATTCAACTGACAGTTTCTTGTTATTTAGGAACTGTATAATGTACTGTTTTGGTCGATTTTTTGAAATAAATTCAGAATTTATTTCAAAATATGTTGTCAAAATGGGCATTTGAGCTGAATTTTTCTTAAGATGATTCTGATAAAACCAGTTTTTGCAGAAAAATGAAATTAAAAATTTTTCATAAACGGCCAAATGAAGTTATTAAACTGGGTTTATCTCTAATCATATATATATATATTTGTTGTTGAAATGAGCACTCTTCGAAATCTATCTCCACCTATAACCCCAGCCGACAGGGATTTTAAAAATGTGTCTGAAATTGTATCGGAAAATTTCGAGCTGCGCAAGGTGGAAAAGCGTTTTTTCGAATACACCCTTAATATTGCCGAAAATAAAATCGTGTAACAAAACAATCACTAATCATACTGACATGAAATTTAACCAGTATGCTCCAAAAGGAATGAGAATTTTTTAATTAAAAATTCCGATCAAAGAATAAATAAATAAATAAATCAGCAATTAATTGTAGAGATATTTTCTTATTTACAGACACATTGAATTAATTTTAGAAACATCCTAACTATTATTTGAAAAATGAAGAAATCGATTCCAAAATATTAAATGCTGATTTTCAATTCATTGTCATTTTCAACAAATAAAGTCTTTTCAGTCCAAATACTTAGATTTAATATTTTATACTCTGATCACTGTAAAACACATGAAAAATATATATTACTATAAAAACGAAAGAAAGAAAGAAAGAAAGAAAGAAATAACGCTTTATAGAGCTGAAAATGAATTCGGAATGGTAGTGATCATTTATAAAACGTCAAAAAACCTAAGTTTCTCTATTTATTTAAATTGCTTTATATTTCACTCTCTCTTGCACATAACCGTCTAAGTACATAATTCAGACATTTCTACTTCTATATCAACGCGCTGCGTAAAAGAGTTCGCTTCCGAATCATGCATTCATCATGCCCTCTTTCATCATGCGCTCTTTTAGGTAACAGGTCGCGGTAAATCACATTCTACTTCTTCCAGTGATATTTTGAATCTAGATGATGAGGATTGCTCTCTTCTCTCATCCCTTTTTACCATCGGGTATATGAAATACTGCAAAATTCTCTCTGAAAAGGTCCTAATGAGGGCACATCAACTTCTGTTAGGGTTCATTTGGCTAAAGCAGGGATTTTTGAAGGAATGATGATTATTATTATCAGTTCCTTTTTTTTTTTTTTTTTTTTTTTTTTTTTTTTTTACTTTTTTTGACGATGATAATTTAATTCTCATATTTTATCCTAATATTTCTTACAACATATCAAAACATATCAAAGAGACGGCGTATTTTAAAATCGAAATATTCTTTTTTTTTAACTGTGATGCAGGAAATAAGGTGGTCTGGTGTAATAACGCCAAATGCTAATATTATGCATAATTATGAAATAATCTGGTAAATGACACCCATGTGCTCTGCGCAGAAGGGTTTTGAGTCATATAAATCGCAAAAAACAGCTTAAAAACAGCTTCAATTTAATTTGTTTCATTTTTAGGTCTTATTGTTTTTACAAGCAACTAAAATTAACGCTTGATATAAAATTTGCGAAGTACGTTTTGTGATGTGAAGACTATTTTTTTTTTTTTTTTATCCGGAAATACTTTGTTAATTACATAAATTTGTAGTACATTTCATGGACTTTCAAAATGTTTTTGAAGGTTTTGGAAATCTTCTCGAGATAATTTGTAATTTAAAATGTACAGCGCAATAACTATAACGGGTAATAACGCCAATCCTTGGCATTAATACCCCGGTTGATTCCCTACATTGACGGCGCTACATTCTAAATACTGATTCAAATAAACACAGTTAAAACTGTGCAATGTTTCTAATAATTCTATTTTAGCGGTCCTTTTTAAGCAAAAGAAGCTCACGGTCTGATATTCTTTTGCCTCATCCTCCCCTCCATACCACACCTTTATTTTTCTTATACTTTCACAAAAATTGAACATTTTCAATAGCTTAGAATGCAATTTGTCAATTTCTAAGTTTGTAGAGTTTGTATTTTTAGAATTGGGCAATCTACATACAATTATTCCATCTTATTTTATAGTTTTGTTTGCATGGCGTTATTACCCATATAGGTGGGTAATAACGCCAAATAGCATTGGTCAAGAAATCACGCCATTACATTTTATGAATACATATCTGTTGAATTATTTTTTTATATAAATAGTCAATGAGTTGCTGTATCAAATCATATATTTATTTGAAAAGTACAATCTAAAACTGAGCCGTGAAAATTGGTAGAACCTTAACGTGGCGTTATTACCCCAGGGTACCTTATATTGTTATAGTTCTCAAAAAATAATATTATGTAACAAAATCATTGATCCAAATGATATGAAATTTCGCTATTATGCTTCCAAAGCAATGGGAATTTTTTAATAAAAATAAAAAATTCTATTAAAGAATTTAAAAAAAATTGAGCAAAACAAAAAGAAAAGAAGTAGATCAGCAATTAATTGCAGAGATATTTTTCTTCTTTACATTGAATTTACTTTAAAAATGTAACAGCTATTATTTGGAAAATGGACAAAACAATGTCAAAATATTATTTAATTGATTTTCCTTTCACTGTCATTTTCAACAAAGTCGTTTCGATCTAAATATTTACATTTAACATTTTATGTCATAATCTCCGTAAATTTATGACCAATAACTATCCATAAAAAGAAAAAAAAGGGTTTTATGGAATTAGAAATGAATTCAGAACGCTACTGATCCTCTATCAAACGTAAAAAAAAAAAAAAAACCCTAAGTTTCTCTATTTACATAGATCGTGTCATATTTCACTCTCTTTTTCACATTCCCTCTAAATACATGTTTCAAAAATTTCTGCTTCTAAATCAACGCATTGCGTGAAATAGTTCTTTTCTGAATCATGCATTCGTCATGCTTTATGTACTCTTTTAGGATAACAGGTCGCGATAAATCATATTTCTGTTTTTTTTTTTTTTTTTTTTTTGTGATATTTTGAATTTAGATGATAGGATTTTGCCCTCTTTTCCCTTTTTATCATGAGGTATACGAAATCCTACAAAATTATCTCGGAAAAGGTTCTAATGATAGCGCGTCAACTTGTGTTGGGGATTATTTGGCTAAAACAGTGATTTATGAAGTGATGATCTTTATTATTATCGGTTCTCTCTATTATTTTTTTTCTCTATTTGCTCATTTAGACAATGATACTTCCATTCTCATATTTTAGCCTAATATTTTTTACAAAACATAAGACACAGACAACATATTTTAAGCTTGATACGAAAACTTGATCGTAATTTAAGCTTGCTCTTTTTTTTAAAAAAACAATGATACAGGAAATATCTTATTGTAACAAAATTTGTAATAATAAACATAAAAGGTTATTTCTTTTAAAGTTGCCAAAAACAAAATCATATGAAAAAAGAATCACTTATGCAAATGATATGAAATTTTACCAGTATGCTTCTAAAGCAATGAGATTTTTTTAAATAAATATACAAAATTCCGATTAAAGAAATTTTAAAATATGAAAGAAATAAAGTAAATCAGCGTTCAACTCTAGAGATATTTTTTTTCTTTACAGACACATTCAATTAGCCTAAAAAATGGCCTAACTATTATTTTGAAAAAGGCCAAAACAATGTTAAGATATTAGTTGCTGATTTTCCTTTCATTGTCATTTTCAACAAATAAAGTCGTTTCAGTTAAAATATTTGCAGTTAACATTTTATACTCTGACCTCTGTAAAATACATGACAGAAAGCTATCCATGAAAAACAAATAGCGCTTCATAGAAAGGAAAATGAATTCGGAACGTTACTCATCATCTATAAAACGTCAAAACCTAATTTTCTCCTATTTACTCGATCGCGTCATATTTCACACTCTCTCGCACACACCCTGTAAGTACATGCTCCAGACATATCTACTTCTAAATTAACGTGCTCCGTGAAAGAGTACTCTTCCGAGTCATGCATTCATCATGTCTAATGTACTCTTTTAGGATAGCAGGTCGCGAAAAATTGCATTCTGCTTTTTCCAGTGATATTTTGAATCGAAATGATGTGGATTGCCCTCTCTTCCCTTTTTACCTTGTATGAAATCCAGCAAAATTCTTTCCAAAAATGTCCTAATGTGAGAACGTCAACTTCAGTTGAGGTTCATTTAGCTAAAGCAGAGATTTTTGAAGTGATGCTGTTTATTATTATCGGTTCTCTCTTATTTTATGTATTTTTGACGATGATACTTTCATTCTCATATTTTAATATATTTTACAAAACATAAAACACAGACGACCTATTTTAAGATCGAAATATTTTTTTTTTTTTTTTTTTTTTTTTTTTTTTAACTGTAATACAGGAAAGTTCTTGATACAACAAACGTATATAGGAAGCAATATAGAGTGTGATTTCTTTTAAAGGCGACAAAAATTAAACCACATGACAAAAGAATCGCTAATCCAAATCACATGAAATTTGACCAGTATGCTCCCAAAGCAATGGGAATTTTTTATTTAAAATAAAATATTCCTATAAAAGAGTTAAAAAGAAAGAAAAGAAAAAAAAATTATAAATCAGCAATTAATTGTAGAGATATTTTATTCTTTACAAACACATTGAATTAACTTTGAAAATTCCTGACTCTTATTTGAAAAATGAAAAAAACATTTTCTAAATATTTAATTCTTATTATTTCTTCATTGTCATTTTCAACAATTAAGTTCGTTTTAGTCTAAGTATTTAGATTTAACACTCTATTCGATTCTATGATCTCTGTAAAATACATGGCAAACATATAATCAAAGAGAAAAAAAAGGAAAACAAAACAAATAGCGATATATAGAATTGAAAATGAATTTGTAATGTTACTGATCATCTATAAAACGTCAAAAAATCGAGGTTCCTCTATTTACTTAGATCGCGTCATATTTCACTTTTTCTCGCACACACTAAGTAAGTACATGCTTCCGACATTTCTACTTCTAAATCAACGCGCTGCATGAAAGTGTTCTCTTCCGTATCATGCATTCATCATACCTAATGTAGTCTCAGATCGCGATAAATCACATTCTGCTTCTTCCAGTAATATTTTGAATCTAGATGATGTGGATTGCCCTCTCTTCCCTTTTTACCATCAGGTATACGAAATCCTTTCAATTTCTCTCCGAAAAGATCCTATTGAGGGCACATAAACTTCTGTTAGGGTTCATTTGGCTATAGCAGGGATTTCATCTGAAGTGATGATGTTTGTTATTATCGGTTCTCTCTCTCTCTTTTTTTTTTTCATTTATTTGCTGTTTTAGACGATGACACTTCCATTCTCATATTTTATCCTAATATTTTTAGGAGATTTAAAATATTTCTTTTTTTCTTTCTATCTTTTTTTTTTTTTTTTTTTTTTTTTTTTAAAGCAATACAGAAAAACTCTTGCTGCAGAAATTTTTTATCGAAAGCAATGTACAGGGTGATTTCTTTTCAAGTTGCCAAAAATGAAACTATATAACAAAGGAATCACTAATTCGAATGATATGAAATTTCATCAGTATGCCGATAAAGCAATGGAATTTTTTTTTTAATAAAAATTAAAAATTTCCATTAAACATTTTAAAAAAGATAAAAGTAAAGAGGAAAAATGGAGTAAGTTAGCAATTAATTGTAGAGATATTTTTCTTCTTTACAGACACGTCGAATTATTTTTAAAAATGTTCTAACTATTATTTGAAAATGTAAAAAAACAATGTCAAAATATTAAATGCTGATTTTTCCTTCATTGTCATTTTCATTAAATAAAAACGTTCCAGTCTAAATAGTTACATTTACATTTTTATATCCTGTTCACTGTAAAAAACAAGACAAATATCTATACATAAAAAAAAAACAAATAGTGCTTTATAGAAATGAAAATGAATTTGGAACGTTACTGATCATCTATAAAATGTCAAAAAACATTAAGTTTCTCTTTTTACTTGGATCGAGTCATATTTCACTCTCTCGTACATACCCTGTAAGAACATGCTTCAGACTTTTCTGGTTCTAAATCAACACGCTGTATGAAAAAGTTCTCTTCCGAATCATGCATTCATCATGCCTAATGTATTCTTTTAGGATAGTAGGTCGCGATAAATCACATCCTGCTTCTTCCAGTGATATTTTGAATCAAAATGATGAGGATTGCCCTCTCTTCTCTTTTTACCATCAGCCATACGGAATCCTACGAATTTCTCTCCGAAAAGGTCCTAATGAGAGTACATCAACTTCTGTTGGGGTTCATTTGTCTAAAGAAGGGATTTCATCTGAAGTAATGATGTTTATTATTATCGGTTCTCTCTTTTTTATCTATTTGCTCTGTTTTAGACGGTGATATTGTCATTATCATATTTTATCTTAATATTTCTTACAAAACATAAGGCACACACGATGCATTTTAAGCTTGAGATACTTTTCTAAAACTGTAATACAAGGAATATCTTGTTGTAACAATTTATTTTTGAGAAAGCAATAAAATTTTGATACTTTAATTTATCATTTACACATAACATGAAAACTGCAGCAATATTTTATATCTGTGTCCCTTCAATTAAGGTTTAAACTGTTTAAAAATTGCTTCAAAATCAAGATATAATTACACATAGAAAAAAATTGTTCTAATATTTTATATTTATGTGTACGTGTATTTAATTTTGTAATTAAAAGCATATAAATTCTAGTATCAAATTTAGATCCTCAAACAATTATCCATATATATTCATAATGGAATTTTTATCTTTCTGGGATTCATTTTGCTAAAAATGGATGTTTGTAGTAATAATGTGTTTTATTATCGGTTCTTTCTTTTTCATCTATTTGATTTTATGTGATGATACTTTCATTCTTTTATTTTTTATCCTTCATATATCCTGTAAAATATAAGACATGAATGGTATATTTTAAGTTTCAGATATTTTAAAAAAATAAACTGTGAAACAAAAAATTTCTTGTTGTGAAAAACTTTCACAGCAAGCAATCTACTTCTAATACTCTGATTCATTGCTTACACATAGCATGAAAAATGCATGAATTGAACATGTTCTTAACCCCATAAATTGCACCATAATTAAGATTTCTATTTGAACTATGAATAAAAATTAATTTTAGAGAAGTTATATTTTAATCTAGATGATGAGAATTACCTTTTCTTCGCTTTTTTTACCATCTGGTTTACGAAATAGATTATTTGATTACAATAATATTCTTAGAAAAAATAAGGCACAGACGACAAACTTCAAGATTGAGATACCCTTTTTTTTAACTGTAACACAGGGAATATCTTTTGTAACAAACTTTGCACACACATGAGAATGACATATTAATGATATTTTATGCTTATATGAGTGCATTAATATTTTCAATTAAAAGCGTGTAAATGCTAGCATCAAAAGTAGATCTTCAAACAATTACAAAAAAATAGAACCATAATGGGAGAATTTTTTTAATTTTTCCGGCATTCATCTCGTTAAAGAACGGATATTTAAAATGATAAAGTTTATTATTCTCGGTTCTAACTTTTTTATTTATTTGATTTTTTATACCATGATACTTTTATTCCCATATTTTATAGTAATATATTTTTTTTACAAAACAAAAGGCATAGACAAGGTATTTTAAGTTTTATACTTAAGCTTGATCGTATTTTAAGCTTGCTCTTTATTTTAAACTGTAAAATACAGGAAATATCTAGTTGTAACAAACTTTAATAGGAAGTAATATACAGAGTGATTTCTCTCAATGTTGCCGAAAATAAAACCATATAACAAAAGAATCACTGATCATACTGCCATGAAATTTAACTAGTATGCTCCAAAAGGAATGGGAATTTTTTAATTAAAAAAAATTTCGATAAAGGAATTTTTTTATAAAAAAAAGTAAATAAATCAGAATTTAACTGTAGAGATATTTTCTTCTTTACAGACACATTGAATTAATTATTAAACTATCCTAACTATTATTTGAAAATGGAGAAATCAATTCCAAAATATTAAATGCTGTTTTTCCATTCATTGTCATTTTCAACAAATAAAATCGTTTCAGTCCAAATATTTATATTTAATATTATATACTGTGATCCTTATAAAACACATGACAAGAAAAAACCAGAAAAAAGAAAGAAAAAAATAGCGTTTATAGAGCTTAAATTGAATTCGGAACGCTGCTGATCATCTATAAAACGTCAAAAAAGTCTAAGTTTCTCTATTTACTTAGATCGCGTCATATTTCACTCTCTCTGCGCAAATACCCTGTAAGTACATGCTTCAGCTTCAGACACTTCTGCTTTCAAATCAACGCCCTGCGTGAAAGAGTTTTCTTCCGAATCATGCATTCATCATGCCTAATGCACTTTTTTAGCATAGCAGGGCGCGATAAATCACATTCAGTTTATTCCAGTGATATTTTGAATCTAGATGATGAGGATTGCCCTCTATTCCCTTTTTACCATCAGGTCCTGCAAAATGCTCTCCGAAAAGGTCCTAATGGGGACACATCAACTTCTGTTGGGGTTCATTTGGCTAAAGCAGGGATTTCTGGAGTAAGGATGTTTATTAACATCGGTTCCTTCTTTTTTTTTATTTATTTTCTCTTTTTGATAATGATATTTTCTTTCTCATATTTTATCCAAATATTTCTTACAAAACATATGGAAGAGACGAATTATTTTAAAATCGAAATATTCTTTATTTAACTGTAATGCAGGAAATATATTGTTATAGTTCTCAAAAAATAAAATCTTATAACAAAAGAATCGCTTATCCAAATGACATGAAGTTTCACCATTATGCTTCCAAAGCAATAAGAATTTTTTAATAAAAATAATTGCATTTAAAGAATTAAAAAAAAAAAAAGAAAAAATGAGAGAAAGAAAAAAAATGAATCAAATCAGCAATTAATTATCAAGATATTTTTCTTCTTTACAAACACATTTAATTAATTTAATAAATGTAATAGCTATTATATGGAAAAAGGGACAAAACAATGTCAAAATATTAAATGCTGATTTTCAGTTCACTGTCATTTTCAACTAAGTCATTTCAGTCTAGATATTTACCGTAATTTCGGGTGTATAAGCCGAGGATCAAACAATTCTTTTTTGACAAAGAAATCTTATTTAGTGATTGAAGACAAATATTTACGGCGATCTAACTAGTTATATTTGTTTCATAAAAAATTCTGGGTCGAAAAAGAATTGTTTGAGCTGCGGCTTATACACCCGAAATTACGGTACATTTAACATTTTATATCCTAATCTCAGTAAATATATGACAAATATCCATTAAAATATCCTATCCATTAAAAAAAATTAATAAATAGTGCTTTATAGAACTGAAAATGAATTCAGACTGTTGCTGATCATCTATAAAACGTCAAAAAACCTAAGTTACTCTATTTAGAGATTAGACTAAGAGATTTGACTAAGATTACTCTAGACTTTTTGACTTAAAAGTCGAAAAGTCTAACTACTCGACTTTTAAGTCGACTAGTTAAAAGTCGACTTAGGTTTAACTTTCGTCGAAAGTCAAACCTAATTTTTGACGAAAGTTAGGTTTAACGAAAGTTAGGTCAAAAAACCTAAGTTTCTCTCTTAGACCTAGGTTACTCTCTTAGGTCTAAGAGAGTCAAATTTCTTGCCAATGGTCTTTCTTATATTGGTCAGACTAGACGTGATCTCAGATTTCGTTTAACGGAACATAAAAGGTATGTCAAAAATGAAGAGCTTAAACGCTCTTTTATTGCTCAACATTGTTGGTCTTCAAACCATAAGTTTAACTTTTCTTCAGCCACCATCATCCATAAGTGTCCTTCCATTCTTGATCTTAATTTTTGGGAAGCTTATCACATCATTAAAAATTCTCACTCCTTAGTCAGTGACTTATCAAGTACTCCTTATTTTCCAAGCGTTTGGAAATCTTTAATTTAAAACTTTTCCCCCCTTGCTTTTTAGTTTTTTTTTGTTTGTTTTCCGTTAGATGTCGCTACTTGTCCACCCAGTTGTTCAGGCTGCTTTCTTCTCATTGGTTGCTTTTCTTTAAGTGGGATCGTTCCAGCAGCGGGTATATAAGCCTTCGTCTCTCTGTCCCTTTGCTCAGTTTTGCTTTTTCTAGCTCGCTGAGTTTGGCACTGATGAAGAATCTCAATAGTAGATTCGAAATAGCTATTTGCTACCATTTCATACTTTATTTGTGCATTTATAATCGTTGGTTTTCTATCTTTAAACATTTTTTCACAGAGGCTTTTTTTGCTATTTTAATATTTTTAACTTCTTCTTTCACTGTTCTCTTCTTAAAGCATGTCTTTTTTCTTCTTCTTCTTCTTCTTAGGTCTCAAACAACTTCTAAAATCTTTGCTTAATTTAATACTTTATGTTTTAAAAACAGGCAAAGTGGGAATAAAATTTTAAAACTTCATATAAAATTAAGCGTAGTTTTTAGAGACATTTTGAAAACTAAGGAGGAAAAAATAGACATGCCTAAAGAAGAGAGCACCGAAAAAACAAGTTAAAAATATTTATTTCTTGGAGAGATATTTTGAATATAAAAATGCATCAAACGTCCACGAAGGAGAATTTCTAAAAATGAATTTCTAGAAATGAGTGACCACAACCTTAAAAACGTTAACAAAAAAAAGAAGCCGAATATGCGACTTTAAAAAAAAATTTTAGAAAAAGGTAAAGAAAAAAAATCACTTTTTTTTCTATTCATACTAGATTCAAGCTCTTCCGACTTTTCCACGGAGTTGCCAGTCCAGAACGGTCATCTTCTAAAAAACCGACATCATTTATGGATTTTTCAGACAATGGGAAAGACTCGCTGACAGACCGTGACCCCAAAACGTATCTCGCAAATTTTAGATCAAGCGTTAATTTTAGTTGCTTGTAAAAACAATAAGACCTAAAAATGAAACAAATTAAATTGAAGCTGTTTTTTGCGATTTATATGACTCAAAACCCTTCTGCGCAGAGCACATGGGTGTCATTTACCAGATTATTTCATAATTATGCATAGTATTAGCACTTGGCGTTATTACACCAGACCATCTTATTTCCTGCATCACAGTTACAAAAAGAATATTTCGATTTTAAAATACGCCGTCTCTTTGATATGTTTTGTTAGAAATATTAGGATAAAATATGAGAATTAAAGTATCATCGTCAAAAAAAGTAAAAAAAAAAAAAAAGGAACCGATAATAATAATCATTCCTTCAGAAATCCCTGCTTTAGCCAAATGAACCCTAACAGAAGTTGATATGCCCTCATTAGGACCTTTTCAGAGAGAATTTTGCAGTATTTTATATACCCGATGGTAAAAAGGGATGAAAGAGCAATCCTCATCATCTAGATTCAAAATATCACTGGAAGAAGCAGAATGTGATTTATCGCAACCTGTTATCCTAAAAGAGCGCATGATGAAAGAGGGCATGATGAATGCATGATTCGTAAGCGAACTCTTTTACGCAGCGCGTTGATATAGAAGTAGAAATGTCTGAATTATGTACTTAGAGAGAGGGTTATGTGCAAGAGAGAGTGAAATATGAAGCAATTTAAATAAATAGAGAAACTTAGGTTTTTTTACGTTTTATAGATGATCACTAACATTCCGAATTCATTTTCAACTATATAAAGCGTTATTTCTTTCTTTCATTTTTATAGTAATGTATATTTTTCATGTGTTTTACAGTGATCAGAGTATAAAATATTAAATCTAAGTATTTGGACTGAAAAGACTTTATTTGTTGAAAATGACAATGAATTGAAAATCAGCATTTAATATTTTGGAATCGATTTCTTCATTTTTCAAATAATAGTTAGGATGTTTCTAAAATTAATTCAATGTGTCGGTAAATAAGAAAATATCTCTACAATTAATTGCTGATTTATTTATTTATTTATTCTTTGATCGGAATTTTTAATTAAAAAATTCTCATTTCTTTTGGAGCATACTGGTTAAATTTCATGTCAGTATGATTAGTGATTCTTTTGTTATATGATTTTATTTTCGGCAATATTAAGGGAAATTACCCAGTATATTGCTTCATATTAAAATTTTTTACAACTCGATATTTCCTTATTACAGTTTAAACAAGTAAGAAAAATCATGCGTTAAGCATAGATTATGAAGCACTTTCCAACACTTAATGAAATCTTTAACAAAACTTTGTTATTTAGGGAAATAATAGTGTATAGCCAAATATACACAAATATGTATTCCAGTACATTAGAACAGCCCTGTATTTCATATGTCAGTTCATATAATGGGAAAATTTAGCTTAGCAAGAAAATACCCTGTAGCTTGAAATTTCTTTTTCAGCAATTCATATTATTAGATAGAAACATACTTGAATACCGTAATTTCGGGTGTATAAGCCGCGGCTCAAACAATTCTTTTTAAACCCAGAAATCTTATTTAGTAATTGACGACAAATATTTACGGCGATCTAACTAGTTATATTTGTTTCTTAAAAAATTCTGGGTCGAAAAAGAATTGTTTGATCTGCGGCTTATACACCCGAAATTACGGTACTTTTGTTCAGCCCTGTAGTTTACATTGTACCTTTATTACACGTCAACATTAGGCTAAAATTTATTGTAAACTAAAACACTTTTAAAACAACTGAAATCACATTCTCATAAATCATCATTCATAGGCGTCCATGTATCGAATTCTTTGCGCGGCCCTATATATCTATAGGGCCGCGCAACCGTTTCTATCTTTCATCGCAACATTCGCTTGTTTATTTTCCGTTTGTGTGGATAAATAGAACTGAGTCGGTGTTCGTTTTTTCAGAAGTGTATATCTGACATTTGTGAACGGGAGAAGTATTTTCAGGGAATCATACATTGTTTGCTGCTTTATTGTCAACTTTAATAGGCAGCGGGTAAAAAAAAATATTTCCTTTTCAGCAAAAAAATAGCTTCATGTGTATATCAAAAAGAGAAGGAAGTTTTTTTTAATTATGAATAAAATCATTAATGTACGTTAAAAAAGTAAAAAAAAAATCAATCACATTTAAAATGACCGAGTAATTTTGCAAAACAGTTAAAATTAAAAAAAAAGAAATTCAGACGAGACATTTACTTCTTATCTTGATATGATCATTTTAACTATCGTTGTGAAGTCAAAGATCGCACAGACAATATTTCCTTTCAAATAACAAAAATATTTTCCCATGAATATTAAAAAGAGAAAGAAAAATTTAGTAAAAAATACATCAGATTTAATCGATACATTTAAAATGCCTTACTTGAAAAAATTTCTTCTACCACGGTTCAAAAAATACACCAATGCAAAGACAGTCTATTTCACTGTTTAACAGATTTTGTTTAATCAAGCATGTAATTAGCCAGTAGATGTTTAACAGTAAATCATTACACCTTGAAATTCTCCGATCAAAAGGAAATGAATGGAAAACCGTTTACGGGTATATAGTTCAATGTTTCGCAATCTTTTAAAATTTAGCTTTTTTTTTTTTTTTTTTTTTTTTTTTTTTTAGAGTTTACGGTGTCTTAATAGAGGTTGGCGAGCGTAACTCGTAGGGGGAATACACCCCCTCCCCTAGTATATAAAAAAAAATTAGCTCGAAACTGTACGAAAAGATGCATTTTAAAATTTACTTATTCATTTTATTTAAGGGTGTATTTCGATTCAAACGGCTTATTTTCCGATTTATTTTTAAATTCCCTTTTGCTCTCAAATGCATCAAACTGGCAAATTGTCTTATTTAGAAAGAACACAAGGTGCCGTGACTGACGACTCTTTGATAAATGCAGAAAATATTGCAAAAAAAAAAAAAAAAAAAAAAAAAAAAAAAAAGAAAGCAATCAAAAGCGGCATTTTGAACCAATTTTTCCGAAGCGGGAGATTTAGGAACGAAAAAAAAGAGGATCATACTGAGAAAGTAATTGTTTATAAATCAAATTCTAATGAATTGAGCGTAAAATGACATCACATGGCACCTTATACATCTTATACATCACTTGAAAAATCCCCTCAGAAAGTTTCATGTTTCTACTTTTAAAAATATGTGTGAAATTGTATCGGAAAATTTCGAGCTGTTTTTTCGAATACACCCTTAATTACTTAAATTTACCAAATTTTGCAAGGCGAAATCGAACAATTTCTTGATGAATCATTTTTCTTCATCGAGTCCTTTATTATTAAGCCAAAAATGTACTTTAAAATGTTTAAATTAAAAATAAATGCTCAAAGAGTACTGAGTCCCATTAATAACATTAAAAATTTATAATAATAATAATAATAATAAGCTGAATACGTTACTTTAAAAAGTTATTCTAGAAAGATTCAAGGAAAAAGCAAGTCACTTTTTTTTTTTCTATTTATATTAATCTCAAGCTTTTCCGATTTTTCCATGGAATTGCCAGTCCAGAACGATCATCTTCTAAAAAACCGACATCATTTCTCATAGCTTTTTCAGACAATGTGAAAGATTCGCTGCAGACGGTATCCCCTATGCTGCAGGCCTGCGTAAGCATCAGCCACCCCGCCTCGTCAATTCGGATAGGTTCGATATAAAAATCGGTTTCTATCTTTCATCGCGACATTCGCTTGTTTATTTTCCGTTTCTGTGGATAAATAAAATTAACAGTTTTCGTTCAAAATTTAGATATAGGATCATTCTGATGAGGCGATTCCGTGATTGTTATTAGGTGTTCATTGAATAAGTATAAACAGGGGGAACGGGGGGCTCATGCCCCTCCCCTTAATTGATATAAACGGGATTTTCATACAGAATTAACAGTTTTCCTTCAAAATTTAGGTATGGGATCATTCTGATGAGGCGATTCCGTGACTGTTATTAGGTGTTCATTGAATAAGTATAAACAGGGGAAACGGGGGGCTCATGCCCCTCCCCTTAATTGATATAAACGGGATTTTCATGCAGAATTAACAGTTTTCGTTCAAAATTTAGATATAGGATCATTCTGATGAGGCGAGTCCGTGGTTGTTATTAGGTGTTCATTGAATAAGTATAAACAAGGGGAACGGGGGTTCTAATGCCCCTCCCCTTAACTTGTATAAATGGATTTTTCAAGCAGAATTGTCAGCTTTCGTTCAAATCTCTGGATAGTTTTGGAAGTTTAATGGTTAAGTATAAAAGAGGGGAATAACTCCTCTTAAATTATATAAATGCTAAATGGGTTTTTATTAAGAATTATCCAATTTGCTCTGAATTTTGGATATAGATTTTTTATATGATAAATCATGTCCTTGATAGTTTAGGAGGTTAAATGATTAAGTATAAAAAAGGAGAAAGGGGAGGCTGTTTCCCCTTCTTAATTTTTTTTCTTAGCGGAATTAACGAAAATACAAGGCTGTAATGTACAATTAGTCTGCGTAGCCTGTGAGTTCAATGCCATCAGTTTAACTGGGCAACATTCTTTTTATTAGAATTTGTGGTGTCTCAACGGGGGTTGACGAGCGTAGCTCGTAACTAACGAACTAGTAGGACAGACCCCCCTAGTATTTAAAAAAAAAAAAAATAGCTCAAAATGTTCAAAATTTTACGAAAAGATGCATTTTTATTTTTTTTTTTTTTTTTTTTCCGAATTTTGCAAGGCGAAATCGAACAATTTCTTAACAGAACCATTTCTTCTTTCATTGAGAACTTTACTATTATGACAAAGATGTATTATGCTATACTTAAAATAAAATTAAATGCTCAAAGGGTATTGAGATTGAGTGCCCTTAATAACATTAAGGAAATAATAATAATATTAAGGTGAATATGTGACTTTTAAAAATTATTCTAGAAAAAGTCTAAGAAAAAAAAAGACACTTTTTTTTTTTTAATTTATACCAGATTCAAGCTTTTCCGACTTTTCTGTGGAATTGCCAGTCCAGGAACGATCATCTTCTAAAAAACCGACATCATTTCTCATGGATTTTTCAGACAATGGGAAAGACTCGCTGACAGACCATATCCCCCATGCTGCAGGCCTGCGTGAGCATCGGCCACCACGCCTCGTCAATTCGGATGTGTTCGATATAAAAATCGGTTTCTATCTTTTATCGCGACATTCGCTTGTTTATTTTCCGTTTCTGTGGATAAATAGAATTGAGTCGGCATTATTTTTTTTTTTTTTTTCAAAAGTCTACATCTGACGTTTCTGAATGGGAGAGGTATTTTTAGGGAATCAAACATTGTTTCTTGCTTTATTGTCAACTTTAATAGTTGGCAGAAATAGAATAAAGGGAAGAAATATCATTTTGATGTTCTCGTTTTATTTATTTACTTATTTTAATGCAGTTTTTATCACTGTTTACTTTTTTATTACTGTTTACATGTAGTAATGTTAGTGTGTGTCTATGCATTTACTATATACGACTTCATTCATGTTTAAGCATTTAGAGAAAATAAAAATAATAAATATTTACCCAATTCTCTTTCACCGTTTGCGATTCTTTTATTTTAAACTTAGATTTCATTCGTTAAATTTCAAGTAAAGGTTATTTACCAGAAAGAATCGTGTGCTATAAAACGCAAAAAGCATTAGAAAGTTGTAATATAAGATAAATCATGTTGTAATATAATATTTTCTAAACATCTCCGAAAACTCTCCCTTAGCCTATTGTCATATGAATATGAATCGAGTAGTACGCAAAACAACAACATTCGTTATGTTTCAAACAACAAAATATTCGTTAAACTTAAGTTAATAGCTAGTATGGCTAGTATTAATGTTATTAAAGTAAAAGTACTTTTTTTCCTTAAGGGTGTATTCGAAAAAATGCTTTTCCACCTTCAACAGCTCGAAATTTTCCGATACAACTTCAGACACATTTTAAAATGTAGAAACATGAAACTCGCTGAGGGGATTTTTGAAGAGACGTATAAGGTGCTGTGTGATGTCTTTTTACGCTCAATTCATTTGAATTTGATTTATAAACAATTGCCTTCTCAGTATGACCCTTTTTTTCGTTCCCTGATCTCGCGCTTTGGAAAAATCAGTTCAAAATGCCGTTTTTGATTGCTTTTTTTGTAATATTTTCTGCATTTATCAAAGAATCGACAATCACGGTACCTTCTGTACTTTCACAATTTGCCAGTTTGATGCGTTTGAGCAAAAATTAATTTAAAAAAAAAATCGGAAAACAGGCAGTTTGAGTCGAAATACACCCTTAAAAATTGAAAATAACAATCGGACTCGAAAAGATTAATGTGGTTCTCAAATCCACTGCTCAATAACGCCAAACTTTTTGACACATTTTATAAATCACTTCTAAACATAAACGCATGTTTAGAAAATAATTAATTGGTAGAGTTCTACTGATACGATTTGGAATCAAAATGCATTTTCCATTTTTTTTAATACATAAATTACTTATCAAGATAAAAGCGAATGTGGTCTCGTGACAATCTATTTTTTTCTGTCTAGCAGTATCGCGCACAAAAATTTGATTGAAAATGCCCACTTTGATTGTATTTTATGAAAAAAATCCTTTGCGTTTGCCAAAAAATAAAGGAAAAACGTCTTTTGATTATATCGTTTTTGAATGACGACACTTGCCAATTTCACTTGCCGATTTCTAAACAAAAAAATATTTAAAAATGTGTCAGAAAGTAGGGAAAGTAGAAATTAGAAGTAGATTTGAAAACTGCTCTCAACTACTCAGCTCAACAAGCGCAAAACGTTTTGACGCATTTACAAATTCATTTTTTAACGGGAAGATATGAAATTGGAATGCTTAACTATGGAAGCGATTTTGATTCAAACTTATTTTTCCATTTTTTATCAGTAAATTACCTATTGAGTTAAAAGTTTTATTGATCACGTGACAAGGTTTTTTTTCTCCCTTCATCGACTGGTTTTTCTTCTCTCGTGCTGAAAGTCTGTTCAAAACGGCCATTTTGACACTATTTAAAAAAAAATATATATAGGGGAAGATGGGGATACCTGAGCCATTTTTTGAATTTTAATTTTTTTTAATTTTTATATTTTTTTAGAATAAAATAAAATATTGAAAATGAAAATTTGATATTTTTCCTTCAACTAAAAACCACTTTCAATAAATTTTGAACTATTTTTCTATGTGTAATAAATGTTTATTTTGTGTTTTACATCATGGCTCAAGTATCCCCATGGCGGGGATACTTGAGCCATAGCGAAGGGATACTTGAGCCACTACGGAAAAATACCTACAAAAGTAAATTTTTTCACTTTATTTTTGCACAAACATTTTACAGAATGATAAATTATGAAACGTAAAGTCTTTCAAACCAATTGAGAAAACAAAGCTAGTAATACGATCATTTTTTGTCGTTAAAACTGGTTGTCGAAGGATAATTTGAACTTCAGTTATAACGACGGTAGAAACATCCTCAGTTCAAAGCCATTTAAATTTGCAATCTGCAATTCTTCGGGCACATTTCATTTTTTAAAATATTAAGCACTTATCCAACAAATATTTTTACAGTTTTCTTTCTGGCATATTTTATTACAGCTCATATTCAAAATATTAGAATAATTGAGAAAAAGTAATAAGAAAAAATTATTTGTCATTTATTTATTTTTTATACTAAGTAAATGCAATTAAATTTCTTATAAATTAAATCTGGAATGTTTAGATAAGATTTTAACATTTATAAAATATAAAATACAGCACAATAAATTAGGTATACAGCTTCCTTAAACACACCAGAATATTAGAATAAAATTTAGATTGGTTCAAAATATTAGAATATTTTATTTTACGCAACAATATTATCTTATGAATATGAAGTAAATGGTAGTTAATATTTTGTAGCATCCCCTTTAGCTTTCATAACAGCGTACAATCGATCTTGCATACTATATACAAGGTGTTTACAAACATTTCTATCAATATTAGCCCAAATAGACTTTATACGTGCCACTAACTCAGTTTTACTTGAAGGAGGATTTTCTTGAAGTTTTTTCTTCATTATACACCATAAGTTTTCGATGGGATTAAGATCTGGTGAATTTGGTGGCCAAGGAAGTACCTTAATGTTGCGTTGGCGGAACCAATTCTTAGTTGACACCGAGGTATGCGGGGACGCTAAATCTTGTTGAAAGATGAAATCATCTTCAAATAAATCTTCTGATGATGGAATCATGTAATATTCTAAAATTTCTTGATATATCAGAGAGTTAACCTTTTCGTAGACGATGCATAACTTTCCAGATCCTTCTGCACTCATATAATCCCAAACCATGACACTAGCAGCAAATTTTACGGCACGTTTAAGGCATTCTTTATCAAATGCTTCTTGCTTCATTCTCCAAACTCGAATACCTTGATTACCATATGAAACACAAAACATACTTTCATCACTAAATAATATATTTTTCCAATCTTCATTGCTCCATAAACGTCTTGATTTACACCAATTCAATCTTATACGCTTTTGTCTTGCAGTCATGAGAGGTTTTGTTTTCGGTACACGAGATTCAAATTTAAATTTATGGAGCCGTCTTAATGTTGTCGATGTAGAAACTTCAACTCCTTCTTCTTTCCATTTTCGGTGCAAGAATCGCAACTTTTAAAACGGTTTTTCTTAACTATACGCTTCAGTTTCCTGTCATCTCTAGCAGATGTTTTTGGTTTTTGGCCACCATTTCGGCGATTATTTTGAAATTTTTCAATTTTTGAATATTATGTTAGTATTTTACTAACGCTCGATTGCGAACAATGTAAATAATTCGCTATAAAACATTGATTTTTACCGTGCCGATACAAATCAACCATACGAAGTTTAGTAGATTCAGGAATATCACTCACACGGCCCATTTTAAGACGAAAAAGAAACAAACTGCAAAAAAGAATACTGATTTTAAATAAAATAGTCTGAATTTAATCAATGATGCCACCAGTTAAGAATTGGTAATAATTAAAGGAGAATTAATGTGAAATATTCTAATATTTTGAACCACTTGAATAAATATTCTAATATTTTGACTTTTCAAAATAATTTTTTTTGCAATTAATCTTTTCAAAAATGATATTAAATTTAAGATAACAAGTAAGTTTAATCAACAATAAGTTCTTAATAAAAATATCGTTTGCATATTTTCATTAAAAGACATTAAATTACCAAACGATATTTTCAATTTCTTAAAAAAAGGTAATTATTCTAATATTTTGAATATGAGTTGTAGTAACCAACCATCAATAGAAGGTTTTCTTTCACATCATCACCATCATTGACAGAATTTTCCTCTAATGATATTGTCGAACTCATGCTTTTAGTTTAGTAGTTGTCGGAATTTAAGCCAGATGTATCATTCTACTATTTCAAACACTTTTTTGATTTCACAGGAAAAGATTTTGTCTTCCTCTTTGGCTCCATGTAGGTAAGTTTGAACTGGGATTTTTGTTGCATCTCTTGTTTTTGTGCGCTCTTTTTACCAATTTTTCTTCAATTTTCCTAGTTAAAAAAAAAAGTTACAGCAACAGAGGTTACGATTTCAATATAAAATACTAATCTTAAAATGTTATATTAAAAAAATAAATATTTTAATATGTTGGACCTAATTAATTAAAGTATTAGAGAATATAGCCTGTAAAACCGTTTTAAAAAGTTATTTTCATTTAATGAAAGTTAAATTGAAAACTATGGTTACATTTATCTGGACAGGCTATTTTGTTAGTCAAATCGAAAAATAAAATAGACATTTTCATTTAAAAAATATACATTTTTAAACATTTTTAGGTCGTTATTTTTTTAAGAAAAAAAAATAAAATGAAAAATTATTCTCCCTTTTCTCCAGAAAAATATCTTTTAGTGAATATAAGGATGGAATTTTATTTTTTGTTTGTTTCACCCATGTTTAATTTCTAGTGGGGATGGTTAAGACATGGATCAAGTATCCCCACTCTCATTGGCTCAAGTATCCCCACTATCACTATTTTTGTTTCCCAGAGTTTTACTAAGTAAAGCATGCAGCAATTAGAACTATTTTATACTCAAAATACAATTGAAATTATGCTTATTGAATGTATGTATATAGTTGCAACTTTAAACAAAACTTTGATTACAAAAAATACAAAAAACCATGCACCCAAATATTTACTTCAGATAGGGAAAAGACAACTATTAATCACTATACTTTCAAAATGGTACCAAGATGTGTGATTTCTTTTTTACATGTTCAGAACTATAAATATGTTATCATATTGGCAGTTTTAGAAAGAAAAATTAACCAACTGTAGAGATAATAGGGGTGGCTCAAGTATCCCCTATGCTCAAGTATCCCCACTCTCCCCTATATTGTGTCTGCAAAAAAAAAAAAAAAAAAAAAAAAAAAAAGTAGGAATATGCGTACAATTAGATAGTTTCTGAGCAACAACACCTGCTACTTTCATACATTTCCGAGCAAAAACAAATTAAAACTTTTGTCACGAAGTTACCCTTTTTGATTTGAGAACAGCCTTAACTTTAAAATGTTTGTCACTCTAATCAAAACAATTTAATAATTTGTTTTAAATATTTGACATAAAATAATCAGAACCTTTTTCATTTACATATTTGTCGCTATTTTAAATTGTTATTGCTGAAATCTGCCAATCTACTTTTTTTTTTTCAATTTTTTGTGAATAAAATTGCATGTTATTTACAACAAAAAAGTTTCAAGAAAGGAACCCATTATTCATAAATTTGTTTGATGAATGACCACTTTTCTCAAATGTAACAAGAAAAAAGGGGAAGGGGGGGCATTTCAAAATATAGATTTCTTTCTCATCATAAGCTTATCAAGACCCTCAGCCTTTATATTTTTCTTTATTATTTACTTGGATCATTTAATTCTGTTGTCGTCCACTGAAGAATATTATAGATGGCGCGCAGGTGGTGCAGACATTTTAAAGCGACACAATGGAACCCAAAATGAGAACTTGAGGGAGGGGGGTGGGAGGAAGAAAAATTTCAAACAAAATACATGGAAAAAAAATATTTTTAAAGAAAGTTAAAGCGCGTAGGGGAAAGCAAAATATATATTTAAAAAAAAAAAAGAATTTTAAAAAAAAGGAAAAGATCATTACTCCACATGCTGGCAGACGATAAAAGAAAAAAGAAAGAAAAAAAAAACAGCGAAATAAACAAAGCAAGAAGATGAAATGAGATATAAAAAATGAATTCCGAGAGAAATGGAAGAAAATTCTAACATTCAAATGACAAAGCTGTCTGTTGAAAATAAAAATGGCGCGGCTGACAAAAGATAGCAAAACGAACTGTTGGGACCAAATGTCACACGTAACAGAAGCTATGAATATTAAAATTGCGAATGACAAAATGCTGGGGGGTTAAAAATGAATATATCTTGGAGGAGGAAAAAAAAGTTTGCTGTTCCGAGGGAAAACTGTCAATTAATGGTTTTGAGCATCGTTGCCATTTGTGGTTGCAGTGTTCGCTAATTCAGTTTGGAACTATTCGAGTAACGTGTGCCAATTAAGAAGGATTATGAGAAGCTGAGGGATTAAATACTTTTTTTTAGCTGTAAAACGAGAATGTTAAATGCTTTCTTCTGGATTTAAAATTGTCAAATGTTAAATATATTAAAAATAAAAAAAGACTTAAAAAATTAAAGGTTTTACAATGTTATATAGTTTTAAAATGCTTTTATTTATTGTTTTTTCAGATTGCCATACACGACTAGATGTTAAACTTTAGTAATTGTCCACCATATGAATTTTGAATATCTCTAATTTAGCATTCTGGCATTTCATAACAATTTGTTCCGAAATTTCATATACAGTGCGTCCCAAAAGTATATACGCAGACAACCGATTTTTTATTTTATTTTACAAATGACAAAAAATAGAATAAAACTTTAAAAACAATTTATATTTGTAAATAATGAGAAGACAATTATAATACTATACAAAAATAATGATTATACAATCCCAAACATTGTGGAAAAAATTAAAACTTAAATTTTACTGTCCCAAAAATTTATATACAATTCATTTTTTCCACTTAACCTGAAAACACATGTAGAAGAAATATATCTGACATTACAGTATAATCCCTATATTATTTTGGATTTCGAGGAAAAAAACATGCTAATTTAAAAATGTGTTTTTTTTTTTTTTTTTTTTTTTTCTTTCCTAAAAAAAAAAAAAAATCCAATTTGTTTACATACATATTTTTTTTACTAAAAAAGAAGAAAAAAACAACGTGGTAGTATAAATTTGGCAATTAATCAATTTTCCACCCGGGGTAACTGCTCTCCCCTCTCCCGACTTCACACGGTTCTGCGATAACTTTTGAAAAGTAGTTTGCAGTCGCTACTTTCTTTTAAAAAACAAGTAACTGAAATTAACTTTATTTTGGATAAAGCAGTAGCATTTGCAATTCACAAAAAAAAAAAAAAAAAAAAAAAAAAAAAAAGCAGTTTTCTAATCTTTCTGCATATTTCACCACTCTAAAAACTTAGTGTATTCGGCATAACATTGGTAAGAGGTCTAACTTTATATATAGCTAAACCATTGATCTAAGAATTTCTTTTTTGCTTACAAATAAAAATTTAGGCTACTGTTACACATATAAGCAACATAAATAGACTATTTTATTTTTTATTTTTGTTGTCAAATTTGTAATGATAATTTTCATTCAGCCAGTAGAATGATAATAACTACTTAGATATTCAGCCTTTTATGATAAAATTTCATCTGAAAAAAATCTCGTACGTTATCGACAAGTATTATAAATTTATTATCCAAATAATCCATGTAACGAGCAAGCAAAATTCAATTTATTGATAATCTATCGTGAAAATACATCAAAGAATTTTTACAATTGATCACGGGAAGTTTTACTATGTTTGATGAAAAAAAAAAAAAGATCCTTAATCAATAGTAATTTATCGCCTCGAATTATTGAACAGATGCTTTGGGTTCATTATGGTATAAAGTAATTAAAACTGCATTTATTGGCAATTAAATATCATTCTGCCATTTTGCTATATTGAAAATATTGAATGAAAACTTTAAAATGTCCACTATTATTATCATTTTACTTACACATCATAAGTAGTATAGGGTAAATCTTGCAATCGTTTTGAAAATCGAAAAAAATCTTTTGACGGATTTACACGTTTCAGATCTGGAGATTCCAAAAAACATATTTTTAGAAAAAAAATTTTGCCGTCCGTCCGTCTGTGTGTGTGTGTCTGTCTGTCTGTCTGTAACCGCTCTATCTCTCGAACAAATTGAGATAGAGACTTGAAATTTTGTATGTACTTAGTATGTAAGAATGGAACGAAGCCTATTTAATATCAGTAACCTCGATTATCCGGAACTATTTTTTTCGGACTCTCGAAAAATTCGCTCTGATGAAAGGTACATAAAAATTTTCGAATTTTTTTATTTTAAGGAGTGGACGTAAAAGGCAATAAATTAACACAAATTCTGCATAAAAAGCGAAGTCGATCGCATAATTAGTTGTCGAGATATTTCTAATCCTGTTTTTCACATTCTTTGATTTTTCATGACCCTGTATTTCATTCAAATTTCAACTCAAAGATATCTTTTAATTGCAAATGAGACACTTAATTCGATGCAAGAAACCGTTAGTGAATATGATAATTATTTTTAGAGTATAAGGATGTTTCTTTTATGCAATTCAGTGCTACTTGAATAGTTTGGCGTTTCTTACAATTTATCGAAATTGGTTCATCAGAAATTCATTAATAGAGTATGATTATGTGTTAAAAATAAATATACGTTTATATTTTGTTTTGGAATTGTAATGCATTTTATAAATTGTTTACATATGTTATGTTTTTATATATTATGTTATGCATATCCATGATGGATAAGTATTACGGTGGCCTCCAACGACTAGTTTAATATGCTAGCATTGGTAATTAGGTTTTAAGAATTTGCATGAAACATCTTATTAGCGGCTGTGTAAATGTAGCATTATCAAAATTTTCAAATTTTTGTATTCTCTCTTCCCCCCTACTTTAGATATTATACGTTATCATCCCTTGAACCCCCTTCGCCCTCTGGTAATGATATCGTTATCAAAGTATAAAAAATTTTTGATTTTTAGAATTAATTTCTTTTGTTTGAAGTTATATACGAAACTGGTTACATTTATATTTTTCGCATACTTTATTGATTCAAATGAAGAGAAGTCAATAAAATATTGCTTTAAATAAAATAACACTTAAGGGTGTTGTCGCGTCGGCTGGTTCAGTGGATTTCGAACACAAAATTAATTTAGGCGATTCATATTCAATAATTTCCAAAACGGGCATCTTCTTATTTCTTTTTAATTGGAAGAAAAAAATATTATACATCTTCTATACACATTATACAAATACTGTACATCTTATTTACACATATGTTACAATTATTTACATGAAATTCAATATATTTTAGAATTATTCTTCTATCAAGACTGTCATAACACCATCGCGTATTAATTCTTTTCGCTCTCTGAAAACATAAACAAAACAAAAAATATCTCGAGCCCAGGAGGGGGGCTGCCACGCGTAATTAAGACCAGGATTCATCGCCCTTTTGGCGTTAAAACATGATTCCCCACACACTCCCCACCTGGACTCATGAGAGTACATAATGATAAATCAATAAAACTAAATTCTTACAATAAACATTAATTTAAATCATAACTCAAATAATAAAACAGAAAAAAATTTCAATCTTCAGGTGCTGACATATAAAGTATTAAACAATAAAATAATATCATGAATAATATAAATAAAAAATGACACTTCAATAACATGTAGCTACATGAACCTATCTGGCCAGATATTTACCTGAATAAAATAAACTAAATATATATACATAATGTAAACAAATTAAATACTATTATTAATATCTCAATAATCCTTTCAATTTGAAATAAAGCATAATTATACACAATGAAACCTTTTTTCTAAATGGATAAATTAACAATTGCAAATTACACATAAAAAAAAACATATTTCAACTATGAATTTATAATAAGACATAAATCACATTTATATTCAAACAATAGTAGAAAAAAATTAATTTAAAACTCAAATACTGAAATCAATTAACATTCAATAATCTAATTCAAAAGGATACAACAGTTGAACTGGTTTTCTTAGCAGTCCATGAGCAGTCTTTACCATGCAAGCTCGAATGAGCTGATCTCTACCAAGGATCACTTCTTTAACTACTCCTAAGTCCCACAACAGTTTAGATTTAGCATTACCGTCCACTAAGACAACATCTCCAATCTTTAGATTTTTGTGTCTCTCAGGAGTTTTAAATTGATGGATCGATCTTAAGTTCAACAAGTATTGTTCCTTCCATTTAGTCCACAGCTGTTTTAACAAGGTGGTTTGATATCTTTTCCTTCTTAATAATGTCTCTCGGGTAGAGATTTTATTCTCTAATTCGGCAAAATGTAGTGGAAAACTAATATTTTCTCTTCCGAGTTGAAGAAAGTGAGCCGGTGTAAGTGGCTCTGGCTCGCCGAAATCACTTGTTGTATACGTAAGAGGTCTCATGTTTATTACGGCTTCTATTTCTGTCAAAATTGTAGCCAATTCTTCAAATGTGATGAGAGCTCTTCCCAAAATTTTTCTTAGGGGTTCTTTTACACTTTTTACGAGTCTCTCGTAAAATCCTCCCCACCATGGGGCACGCTCGGTGATAAATTTCCATATAATGCCTTTGTTTGATATGAAGTCTTGAAGTTCTTGATCTTTAATGATGTTTTCAAATTGTTGTAGTTCTTTGTCGGCAGCTTTAAAACTTAATGCATTATCGGATTATTTTACAGTTTCCGCGTCTTGAAATAAATCTACGAAAACTCATCATTAAGGACTTTGTAGTCATATCCCTGACTGCTTCCAAATGTATTGCTCTTGTTGCGGCACAGGTGAACAGTACAATGTAGGATTTTGACGTCTCTTTACTATCTGTTTTGATGATTATTGGGCCGGCAAAATCCAATCCTATAACGGTGAACGCAGGGGATTGTGAGATCCTTTCTTTCGGAAGTTGCCCAGTTAGCTGGTCAGCTGCCCTTGCATTGTATCTTCTACAAATTAGACATTTTCTTAGATTCTTTCTGATAGATTGTCTTCCTTGTGGAATCCAAAATTTCTTCCGGATTTGTGCAAGCGTTAAAGAAACTCCACTATGCAGCAAATTTCTATGTTCTTGCATAATTAGCAATTCTGTTAATTTTTCATTCTTCGGCAATATGGTTGGGTTGGTCTCATTCGAATCAAAGGAGCCTTCATTAAGTCTGGTTTTTATTCGCAAAATTTTATTTTCATCCAAATATGGACACAGGGAATAAATTCGTGATGTTTTCTTTATAGAGTTTCCTTTTTCTAATGACTCAATTTCTTCCTTATAATTCTTCATTTGTACTTCTTTGATTAATTATTCTTCAGCTTCTTTCAATTCTTCAGCAGATAATGTATCTTTACGTTTGATTGAATTTCTTAAATTGAAAATAAATCTTCTAACTCTTGCCAATGTTCTGCCTTCAAGAAGGAACTGAAACGCTCAATTTCTATAAGTGGCTTCTGATGTTCTAATGAACAAACATTTTGGAAAATCACATTTCTTTTAGCTTCTAGTTGTTTCATATCTTCATCTATTTCTCTGTCTTCTTTGGGCCATAATTTTGAATCCTTAATTAACCATGGAGGCCCTGACCACCACAGATCATCTTTTTCGAGTTCGAGAAGGGATAGTCCTTTTGTGAGTCGATCAGCAGGATTTGAGCTACCGGGACAATGTCTCCAGTTCTTCGGATCTGTTAAACTTTGTATTTCTGATGTTCTGTTGCTTACGAATGGCTTCCAAGTACTAGATGAACTCTTGATCCAGTGAAGCACGATATTTGAATCGCTCCAATAGTGTACTTTGTCTTCATTTATCTTCAGAACAGACATTACCCGCCTTCCAAGTCTAGCTCCAATCAGAGCACCCATCAATTCGAGGCGGGGCAAGGTTAACCTCTTTATGGGAGCTAGTCTGCTTTTTGATGTAACAAAACTTGTCTTGATACTATTATTGTTATTGTATCTCAGATATATAACACTTCCATAGGCCTTAATACTTGCATCACTAAAACAGTGAATTTCTACATTGTCATAACTGTCCATTTCCTGAAAATAATATCTTGGAATTTTTATTTTACTAAGATGTGGAATCTGTGCACACCAGTTATCCCATTTTTTCTCTAAATGTTCTGGCAAATTCTGATCCCAATCGATACCATGCTCCCATAATGATTGAAAAATCATTTTAATTAAAATCGTAAATGGTGATAAAAACCCAACAGGGTCAAAAATTCTTCCAGCTGCTCGAATTATAGTTCTTTTGGTCTTATCTTGACAATGAACAAATTCTAACAGACTTTGATTATCTAATCTAAAAATATCTTCTTCGGTGTCCCATATTAACCCTAAAATTTTAAATGGGGTTGTGTCAGTTGATGTATCAGCGCAAACATTCATATCTAAAGATTTTAAATTCTCCTTTAAAATGGTAGAATTACTTTGCCATTTACGTAAAAACATATTTGCTTGTTGAAAAATAGCTAAAGATTCCTTTGAAATTTTTAAAGCTTCATTAACTGTATGTGCTCCTAACAATAAATCGTCCACGTACATGGAAGAGTCAATTTTAGAGCAAGTTTCCGGATATAAAGTTGCATACCTCTTCAAATGATGTTTAATTACAGCTCCTAACAGAAATGGACTCGAGGTGACGCCAAATAATACACGGCACATTTTCATAATTATAAATTTTATTGGGGAATTTTTATCTTCAGCGAGTACTTCGATCCACAGGAAACGCGTCATATCTCTATCACTTTCAGCAAGACTTATCTGTAAGAAAGCTTTTTCAATGTCTGCCACTACGGCAATTTTATTGCTTCGAAACTGCAAAATTAAATCAAATAAATCTGAGTTCAAATTGGGACCTGGGAAGAGTACATCATTTAGAGAAGGTTCAGAAGGAGCATGAGATGAGGCATCAAAAACAATGCGTAGTTTGGTTGTTTGTTTATCCCTTCGAATTACAGGGTGGTGGGGTAAATAATAGGTCAAATTACCATTCGGTGAATTTATTTCTTGCGGTTCAACAATTTCTACTATTCCTAAAACCTTATATTCATCAATAATTTCTTTATATTCCTTAAATAATGCAGGATTATTTACAAATCGTTTAATTAGACTATTAAATCTCTTTTTGGCAACATCATAATTATTCGGAGGATCAACATTGTCATATTTCATAGGTAATTTAACTTCGTACCTATTGTTCTTAAACTAAATAGAATTTTCAAATTGTTCTAATATTTGATTATCATACAAATCTTTATTTGTATTATCTTCCTGAATCCCTAACCCGTCTATAGTCCAAAATTTTTCAAGTTGAATTGACATTTTATCATCTTCATTATTATCCCAAATAGATATATACATCGCACCCACTAAATTATTTTCATTAACTTCATCTGAGAACTTCCCATGAAGTGTCCAACCTAGATTAGTTTCATTCAAAACAAGAGTTGGTGAAATACGTTTATATTTCCCTGTCATAATTGACCAATAGTAGTCACTACCAATCAGCTAATCTATTTTATTCTCCCCATCACTTAATTCATTTGAAACATCTGACAACTGTATACCCATTTCTTTTATTTTTTCATTTAACTCTGAACTTGGGGCGCGTATTATATCTGAACAATTTTTTTCTGTTTCTAATGCTTCCAGATATATTACATTGTCAGAAAATTTATCCTTTAAGAAAATTTTAACTCTATTATGATTATTAACAATAGGTTTCGTACCAGCAAATGTATGGATTTTTAATGATCCTGTCCTGTCACCTCTAAATTTAAATGCCTTGACAAATTCTTTCCGACAAACGTACGCTGCGACGCACTGTCTAGCAAGATACGAACATTAATATTTTTATCTTTCCCAATCATTGTTCCCTTTAAAGTTTGAAAATAAACATATTCATCTGGCTTACAACTAAGTGAAGAAACAGTTATTTTTCATACTGCGTATTTTGCTTTCCCCCTATTTCATCCCCTTCAGTTGAAACAAGGTCAATTTTATTTTCCTTTGATGATCTTTCTTTTACTTTTTTATTACAAAGAGAATTTTGATGAGCCTTTGAATTACAATGAGTGCAACGAATATTAGAATTTTTACAAAATTTACTCTTATGAAATCGTTTGTAGCATCGAAAGCATTTCGCTAGTTTCGATAAAGATTGTTTTCTTTCTTCAAAATTTAAGTTACACAAATTTGCTTCATGTTTCTGAGAACAAAAAGGACAAAGGTTTTCTGTAATTGTATTTAATGTAAATGCTGAAGGATTTCTATTTTTTGCTTGAATAAAATGTTTAGAAGGATTTTGTTTAAATTTATTTTCATGAGATTTAATCTCAAAACTGACAGACGTAACATTAACAACCTTTTCACGCGCTTCGATTTCGCGCTTAAGGAACAACAATAAATCATTTACGCAAACATCTTTTTTCTCGCACTTGTTCTCTATGAAATTGCAATAAAAGGTCATTAGGTATACATTTATAAATAATAGGTAACAATAAACAACCATATTGGTCTGATTTCACATCCAATGATTCTAAACTTCTTATTTGTATCGCTATTTCATCATACAATTTTCTTAATGAATAAATATCATTTGATCTTCGCACTGCTTCTAAATTTAATAATTTATTTGTGTGCGCAGATATTAAAACTTCTCTTTTTCCAAAACGATCCTTTAATATATTTATTGCCGTTGCGTAATTGTCACCAGTTAATGGAAGCCCGTTAATAGCAGCAGCTGCTGATCCTGAAATCAAAGATTTCAAATAAGTAAATTTTTCTATCTCTTAAAGGGCTTCATTTTCGTGAACAGCGACTTTAAACTGCGGCCAAAATTCTTGGAATTCGCAAATGTCGCCAGTGAATTTGTTTAAAGAAATTCGCGGCAATTTAGCGTTACACTTTAACTGAGTATCTGATATGGGGGGCGTAATTACTTTTGGTTCATTTGTAATATCAGAAGTTTTCTTTAAATTATGCAAAAATCTATTTGCTCTCGATTTACACGTAATAATAGACTCTTTATATTCTAAACAAGCTTCAATTTCGGTTTCTAAATTAGAAGTTTCAATTTCAGACTGTATTAAATCGTCTAGGTTTTCTAGAGAAATCTTATGTTCCAGCAATGGTGCTAAACAATCCTCCACAATTTCCGGTTTCAAATCACTTTCTTTCAAAATTTCATTATCAATTTTTTTAATTAATTTAGTTATTGTGGATCTAATTGATCCGCGTTTAGTAATATTTCTTTTCAAATTTTCACCGGTATTCATTTTGTATAGTACTGTTTCTTCCAAATCATAAAATCAAAGAAATAACAATAAAAAACTTACCCGTTAAATAAATGCAATCGTCCTACTCTTATTCTCATTCTATTATTTCCGGCATACGGTGCACCATTGTCGCGTCGGCTGGTTCAGTGGATTTCGAACACAAAATTAATTTAGGCGATTCATATTCAATAATTTCCAAAACGGGCATCTTCTTATTTCTTTTTAATTGGAAGAAAAAAATATTATACATCTTCTATACACATTATACAAATACTGTACATCTTCTTATTTACACATATGTTACAATTATTTACATGAAATTCGATATATTTTAGAATTATTCTTCTATCAAGACTGTCATAACACCATCGCGTATTAATTCTTTTCGCTCTCTGAAAACATAAACAAAACAAAAAATATCTCGAGCCCAGGAGGGGGGTTGCCACGCGTAACTAAGATCAGGATTCATCGCCCTTTTGGCGTTAAAACATGATTCCCCACAGGTGTATTTCGATTCAAACTGCTTGTTTTCCGATTTATTTTTGAATTCACTTTTGCTCTCAAACACATGAAACTCGCAGATTCTCTTATTTAGAAAGTGCACAAGGTGCCGTAAAGGTCAATTCTTTGATAAGTGTACATAATATTGCAAAAAAAGCAATCAAAAACGGCAATTTGAACCGATTTTTCCGAAATGGGAGATAAGGGAACGAAAAAAAGTGTCTTCCAGAGAAGTTAATTGCTTATAAATCAAATTCTAATGAATTGAGCGTAAAAAGACTTTACTCGGCACCTCATACGCCCCTAGAAGAATCCCCTCAGCAAGTTTCATGATTCTACTTTTAAAAATATGTCTGAAATTGTATCGGAAAATTTCGAGCTGCTGAAGGTGGAAAAGCGTTTTTTCGAATACACCCTTAAAAGAAATAGTTATTAGTTAAAAATGTTTTATTACAGCTTTTGTTTGTTACCTAATGCATTTAGTTGTAATAAAGTCACCGAACGGAGGAGGGTTGGAAAGTAGATAGAAATTCTTATGAACAAAGCAATGGGAGGACATTCTTTCTCTTTCTCTTTTACTTATTAGTAAATACAAGCTTCATTTCAATTATACTTAACATATAGATTTCCGAACCGTGATTATACATGCAAACACACATGAAGAAAAACAGGAATGTCAAACATTGGAGTATTCCATACTTAAAAATGCAATAATTTTAAAATAATTTAATGATTTTAATTATAACTTTGTATTTTTATGAAAAACACAATCAGAGGATTGAGGATTTCCAAATATGAGAACCCCGGATTCTTTCTAATCTCAAAAACCTATAATTCCCTTATACCAAATATAGGCATTTTCAGGGTTGAGAAAAGAAGGACGTTTTCAATAAAAGCTGTTAAAAAGCACAGTGTTTGCGAAAAAGATATCCCAGACATTTATCATTGGAAAACTGCTTGAAATTTTTTATCCAAAACTCGGTTATATTAAAAATAAAATATTACAATTCCGAGAATATGCATATGTATGTATTACTAAAAATTTTTCGCCTTAATTCTAAATTAATCATTTCCAAATTCTTATAATATCTAAATTTCCCCTGTCTTTTAATAATATCTTAGCGTATTTATTATATTCTAATTCCACATTTTCAATTTATGCTTCCTTTATATTCTTATTCCATTAAAACCTCAATGTGTTAAAGCAACACTTTCCCTAAAATCCCATTTATTTATTTTATTCTATTTCATAATAAAATTCATCTGCGCTCTAAATAATCATTCGATTACCCACAATTCCTTGCTTGCGACGTAAGGGCCGGATTGCGTCACTATTCGTCCAAGCGTCTCATATAATTATTTTCTTTTTTTCCCCTGTTTTTAATTTTCAAATTCTTCAAATTCACACTTTCTAAAAAATTATTTGACTACCCAAAACGTTGCCGTTAAATCCTCTATTTGTGCGCAATTTTGGTATATAACGCGATTACTTTAATTTGAGAAGCAGATTTCAATATTTTTTCAACTGTTAAACAAAACCCTGTCATCTGGTGGATAAGTCTTTAAATAATGAAGTTCTATTGTGATAATAACATCTTTCTATTTTATTATAGCCGAATCTTACGTCAGTACGAAGTTTAAACTGCCGTATTAGTGGAATTGCTTACTAAGGTATGATACACGAATAAATGTGTTTTAAACAAACATCGTTTACGTCTGATTTAAGTGGGAAATATCTCTAGGAATTCATTCTTTGCCTTGCCACAGTATACCAAATAATTGCTGATACTGCGATTAAATTTTCTTGGCAAATTGTTGAGAGAAGCATCTTACATGCATTATATATTCTAACTAATATTATGATTATTTTATGTTGAATATGAGATCCATTCTCGGATAATTGTAAATTTTATATTCTATTGGCTTAAAACATGTGAATAAAGAATCAGTCAGGAAAGTTTACATTTTTTTATTTTGTCAACATTTAGGGGAGAGTGGGGATACTTGAGCATAGGGGATACTTGAGCCACCCCTATTATTTCTACAGTTGGTTAATTTTTCTTTCTAAAACTGGCAATATGGTAACATATTTATAATTCTGAACATGTAAAAAAGAAATCACATACCTTGGTACCATTTTGAAAGTTTGGTGATTAATAGTTGTTTTTCTCTATCTAAAGTAAATATTTAGATACATGTTTTTTTTTTAACTTTTTTGTTATCAAAGTTTCGTTTTAATAAGTATAATCTCAAATGTATTCTGAATCTAAAAAAGCTCAAATAGCTGCAAACTTTACTTAGTAAAACTCTGATAAACAAAAATAGTGGTAATGGGGATACTTGAGCCAGTGAGATTGGGGATACTTGAGCCATGGCTCAACCATCCCCACTAGGAAATTAGACATGGGTAAAATAAACAAAAAAATAAAATTACGTCCTTATATTCACTAATAGAATTTTTTCTGGATAAAAGGGAGCATAATTTTTTTTCTCTTAAAAAAATAACGACTTAGAAAAAAAAAATGTTTAAAAATATATTTTTTTAAATGAAAATATCCATTTTATTTTTCATTTTGACTAACAAAATAGCCTGTCTAGATAAATGTAAAATAATCTCTAATACTTTAATTAGTTAGGTCCAACATATTAAATATTTACTTTTTAATATAATATATTAAGATTAATATTTTATATTGAAATTGTAACCTCTGTTACTGTAACTTTTTTTAATCAAAGAAATGACTTCTATTGTTCCCAACAGAGGGCACTATTGAGTTACCATGTAGGTAAAAGAAAAAAGATGTGTGGTTTTACAACCATTCTGAATTTGTTGTTCATATATGTTGCCAAAGAGCTGAAACATCTGAATTCTAATCTCAATTGGTTTTGAAGGACTTTATGCATCATAATTTATCATTCTGTAAAATATTTGTGAAAAAATAAAGCGAAAAACAAATACTTTTGTAGGTATTTTTCCGTACTGGCTCAAGTATCCCTTCACCATGGATCAAGTATCCCCTCCATGGGGATACTTGAACCACGATGTAAAAAAAAAGTAAAAATTAATTAGACATGGAAAAATAGTTCGAAATTAATTGAAAGTGGTTTTCAGTTGAAGAAAAATGATCAAATTTTCATTTTTAATATTTTATTTTGTTCTAAGAAATTATAAAAAATTTTAAAAAAATTAAATTAAAAAAGTGGTTTAAGTATCCCTATCTTCCCCTATTCTTAACATATTAGTGATATACGCTTACTTTTATCTGATGTATAAAATTCATGTTAATCTTAAATTCATATCCCATGACTTTGGCACATAAAACATTCATTTAAGCATGTATTTAAAAAACATATTAATATAAAACAAGTTGAAAATTGCCCGTGAACGTAGCAAATGAGGCGCGTTCGTACGATAACGAAGTTTTAAAAATATTCAGATCTTGCTGATATAGTAGAGCGTACTCCGGATACAGTATAGTAGTCGAAATCTTTACGTTTCTGTAAATATGCAGGAAGTAATTTTTATTACACCTCAGCAACGTATATCTTATTCATAAAATGTGAAATAGTTGAATATAATTAAAACACGTACCAAACCATGTTTCCCCGTATAGCATTATACAGTGGAATACTTTTCTGTGGCCCTGTAATTTAATAATAAAAATTCTTTGCATCACAGATTGTACAGAATGCATATTTTAGTATATATTTCATAGATTCATGCCAATTCTATTATGTTCGAATGAGTGTAACATCATTAAAATGCATTTGAAACTTTTTCCCCATTGACCGTAATGTAACGGAATCCTTTTGATTGTCCCTGTAATTGATCTATGCATCCGATTTTCATAAAATTTGAAATGACTCGACAAAATTATGTAATATTTATGTATTTTAAATTTCAAACGATTCGGTTGGGTAGTTTTTGCATTGTTATATGCGGACGGACAGACAGACAGACAGACGGACGGACTGAGCGACAACAATAGGTGCTACGTATTTACATAATTACGAACGCACCTAAAAAGAGATCCTCTAATCCTTTCAAGAGTGGTGGTCACACGGTATGGCCACCTAATTTTAATTAATAAACTTACAACTTGCACTAAGAACATTTTAATAAAATTATGCCTATAAAAGAATAGCGTAGAAACGATGGTTAATGTTTCCTTACAAATTCGTTTGTAAATTCAGGACAATTATTTCATTACTTTACGAACATAATTTTTCTGCTCCTGAAAGGGTAAAGAAGTATACATAGAAAAGTGGAGTGACAAATATTAATTTTATTCCACTTTAATAGGTTTAACATTGGCGAGAGGAACTGCAGATCTCACTGATCAAGACCGTATTTCCTGAAATAATTGGTGCACTGATTTAAGGGTGCATTCGAAAAAATTCTTTTTCACCTTCAACAGCTCGAAACTTTCCGATACAATTTCAGACACACTTTTAAAAGTAGAAACATGAAACCTGCTGAGGGGATTTTTGAAGAGACGTACAAGGTGCCGTGTGATGTCATTTTACGCTCCATTCATTAGAATTTGATTTATGAACAATTATCCACTCAGTATGACACTTTTTTTTCGTCCCTAAATCTCCCGCTTCGAAAAAACCTGTTCAAAATGCCGTTTTTGATTGCTTTTTTTGCAATATTTTCTGCATTTATCAACGAATCGACAGTCACGGCACCTTGTGGACTTTCTAAATAATAGAATCTGCGAGTTTCATGAGTTTGAGAGCAAAAGTGGGTTCAAAAATAAATCGGAAAAAAAGCAAATTGAATCGAAATACACCCTTAAACACAATCATGACAGAGGTATGCAATTATAAAAATAGGCATTTACTATACTGTAAAGTGTTTCTCTGTGACCCCCATAGGTAAATTTTGGAATTAGAGATTGCGTCTTCAAAACTATAGGAGCTACGAAAAAAATTCAGTGACAAAGTTGTAGAACATTATCGATTTGGTAAGAAAAGTCGCCTTATGTAAGAGTACAATAATTAGTTATTTGCACAGACCAAAATATCTCAAATTGATGCGAGACATTCTGTTTTTGAAAAAGTCAAATGTCCTGCAAAAGAGAAAGCACTTGCAAGCTAATGTTAAACTATGAAAGCATTCTTTTGAAATATGTCGTAAGAATTTTAATATTTCTATTTTATTTATTTATTTTGTTTGCTGCATTATAAAATGAGATAACTGAGGTCGATTTTTCAAATTTGTTGATTTTATTTTGGCTCATTTTTTCATTATATATATATATATATATATATATATATATATATATATATATACTATATTCATCGTTTGTTATTATTTACTTTTCCAAACAAGATATCTGGTATTGTTTTCGGATATTTTCGTCTATGTAGCCAATTTTTTACTAAATCGGAATTGGAAATGTATATTTTCTTACTAAATCGATAATACACTACAACTTTAACACTAATTTTTGGTTTTATCTCCGATAGTTTTTGAGATTTTATATCGTATTCAAAAATTTATAGCCAGGGAGCAACGAAAGCAAATTTATCGTATAACACATAGCCGTTATATTAACTAACATCTCAATCTTGATTGTAGCTAATTCCGTTCGCCTGTTATTTGAGACGGCTTAAATTCGTGTAAAAATTTTATTTACAATAAATAACAGCAATCAAATAACTTTGTGTAGTCCACAAAATTAAACTTTCATGTATTAACAAGATTAATTTTTCGTTAACTTGCATTATGATCCAATAATTAAATTCGAAATTATCTATTATTTTTTATTTCTTGTGTTTTTACACTGTTCTATAAAAATTTTATAAATAATTTTTATAGATAAAGTCAAAGGGAAAAAAAGCTCGTATCGAATTTTCATTATTGGAGACTGCTATGTTTTTACTTCAATGAACATTGTCAATATTGGAAACTGCTGCAAAATATTAACTTTCTAGAATATAATTTTCAGTTCTCAAATAAGTTAATTACCGATGCTAATAAAAAAACAACCTTAACTGCTATGTAGCACGCAATTGTCTCCGTTTAATATAATCTGAAAATTAATGTTTGCTTTTAAAAGCTTTTAAACAGTAGTTTTTGAAGTACTATTTTTTTTAAATAATGAATAGTCTTCAAAAAGGTTCTTAGGTGAAACGAATTTTACGCGAGCTTTTCATGTCCACAATTTTATATTTGTAATTTTTAGTACTTATAAAGAGCAATATCATTTTTAATCGGTCATCTATTTAAAACATTAATAACTATATACACTCTTAAAAAAATTCTGTAAAATTACAGAGAATCTACGGGTAATCTATTATCTTAAGTTTTATGTAAAAATACAGAGATTTGAAAAACCGAGATTTGGTTAAATAACCTAAAAATTATTCGGTAAATTTACTAGACTCTGTAAATTAACATCGTTAAAAGTACACAAGATTTTGTAATTTTATCTTTAAAGGTAATAATTTTATATGGTTTTCAAAATCAGTAAATCACTCAATCTTCGGTGAGCCTGAAAGAATTTGAATTTTTCGAGTAATTTCAACTGCCATTTATTTTTTCGTCTTTAAGGGTGTTTTTAACAGCTCCGCTCAACAAGCGAAAAAAGTTTTGACACATTTACAAAATCATTTTTTAACAAAAATATATAAAATTGGAATGCCTGACTATGGAAGCGATTTCATATCGAACTTATTTTTCCATTTTATGATAATTAAATTACCTATCAAGTTATAAGCTATTTCGACCACTTGATCAACCGTTTTTCTCCTGCTTTTCGACCGGTTTTTCTGCTTTCGTTGGGAAAGATGCTCAAAAGTGTCAATTTTGAAGGTTTGTTATGAAAAATCTATTGTGTTTTTAAAAAGACATAAAATTGAATGCATTTAGACAGTTTCTGAATAATAACATTTGCTATTTTCATGCATTACCGAACACAAATAAATTAAAGCATGTGTCACAAAGTTGCCCTTTTTGATTTAAGAGCACCCTTAAGTTTGAACCCGAACCCTCTTGACAGTAGAAAAGCATCCAATGAGCAATAGGAGCACTTGTTATTGTGTTCAAAATACGTCTTTTGTGATCCAGCGAGGGAAAATCGATAATAAAAAGAATGTTGCCCAGTTAAACTGATGGCATTGAGCTCACAGGCTACGCATACTAATTGTACATTACAGCCTTACATTTTCAAGGGTTAACTTCGTTCGAAAAAAAAATTAAGAAGGGGAAACAGCTCACCCCTTTCCTCTTTTTTATACTTAATCATTAATCCTCCTAAACTATCAAGGACATGCTTTATCATATAAAAAATCTATATCCATAATTCAGAGCAAATCGGATAATTCTCAATAAAAACCCATTTAGCATTTATATAATTTAAGAGGAATTATCCTTCTCTTTTATACTTAACCATTAAACTTCCAAAACTATTCAGAGATTTGAACGAAATCTAACAATTCTGCTTGAAAAACAAAGAACTTAAGGGGAGGGGCATTAGAACCCCCGTTCCCCCTGTTTATATTTATTCAATGAACACCTAATAACAGTCATAGAATCCCCTCATCAGAATGATCCTATATCAAATTTTTAACGAAAACTGTTAATTCTGCATGAAAAACCCATTTATATCAATTAAGGGCAGGGGCATGAGCCCCCCGTTCCCCCTTTTATACATATCGAATGAATTCCAAAAACTAATCAAGGAAGCGCCTTATCAGGATATACCTATATACAAAATTTCAAATGGATCGGATATTTTTATCATGAGTTATCGCGTTACGCACGAACGAACATACATACAGAACGGGCGGGCACATAAGCTCTCAGGCTATGATAGCCTGTGAGCTAAAAATCCCCACTAACACTTAGGAGATGATTTTTTTCTTTTTTAAATTATTCTAACTTTAAAAAAAAGAATTAAACTAACTTTTTAAAAATATTTCTAGTAAAATTGTAAATTAATTTTATAAGCATGTATTTTGAAGTATACGTTTTAAGAAATATAAAAATATCGTCAAATAAAGATGAAATCCCTAGAGAGAATTAGATGTAACATAAGAGAAATGTCTGTAAAATGATGATTGAGAAACTCAATGGAATGCAACCTAGAACTAGTGTAAATTTACAGAGAATCTCGCTCTTTTTCTGTGTTTTTACAGAAATTTTTAAAAGTTTAGTTTAACTCTTTCAAAGGTGGTGGTAAATTTATGAAACTGCTGAATTCTAATTTCCAAATGCCGCAATCGCACCAGAATTTTGATATTAACGCTTCCATTTATTATGAATGGGAAATACAGGTTTTTTTCTGATTTCCAAGTAAATCTATTGGTAAATTCCCATGTCATTCATTCATTTCACATTTTAACAGTGGCAGGGATTTGACCCTAAAAAAGTTTAAGGGTGTATTCGAAAAACGCTTTTCCACCTTCAGCGGCTCGAAATTTTCCGATACAATTTCAGACATATTTTTAAAAGTACAAACATGAAATTTGCTGAAGGGATTTTTGAAGGGACGTATAAGGTGCCGTGTGACGTCTTTTTAGGCTCAATTCATTAGAATTTGATTTATAAGCAATTATCGTCTCAGTACGACCCTTTTTTTTCGTTCCCAGATCTCCCATTTCGGAAAAATCGGTTCAAATTGCCGTTTTTGATTGCTTTTTTTTTGCAATATTTTGTGCATTTATCAAAGAATTGACCTTTACGGCACCTTGTGCACTTTCTAAATAAGAGAATCTGCGAGTTTCATGTGTTTGAGAGCAAAAATGAATTCAAAAATAAATCTGAAAACAAGCAGTTTGAATCGAAATACACCCTTAACAAATTTTCTCAATAATTCTATTTTCAATTAGATCCTCCTCGCTTTTTTTTTTTTTTTAATATCAAATTAAATCGCACAAAAGAACTGTAGATGAACAATTAAATATATTATTAATTTCTAAACCTAATAACATAATTTTACTTTAGTTTTTAATGTCCACAACTTTATAATTTATATTATATTGCATTATATATAAAGAGCATAGAGGTCGGCACGGGGCTTGGCCGGTGGAATGGTTCCGAATTTTCTATCGGGCCAAGATCCAGCAGAATTAGAATAATTTTTTCAGGTTTGTCTGTCTGGGCCGACAAACAAAATAAACGGGCCAGTCCGGCAGAAAAATTGAACGGGCCATACGAGCCGGGCCGATAAAAAAAAATTAGCAGGCCTACCGCCCCGTTATAAAAATTTAAGCAGAAACGATAAAATTTCAGTAATTTTCAATGAATATGGCTTTAACGAGAATAAGTATAAATGAGCGTCAGAAGCCGCTAATAGTTTGACAACATCTATACAGAAATGTAACTTGCACAGTGTAGAGAGATCGTGCCGGGCCGATTTCAGGCTTGCGTTGTTTTTCCAAATATAGACAAACCGGGCTGAAACTAGACTTAATTGTTATCAAGATGTGTTGGGCAGACAATATAAATTGTAAACTAATTAATAGCGATAAAGAACTTATGTTAACGTAATCTTTGGATATATATTTCTTGGTAGTTCTTAAATTCACATCTCAACAATGCGAAAGTTGGACACATTTTCTCACTAATTTTTAACTGTAAAAGTATAAAATTAACAAGTCTGATTGTTGAACCGATTTGGAATAGAATAGCATTTTTCATTTTTGGTAAAAAATATACTTGTGTAACCTTGTTGAGATAAGAAAGATTCTAGACAAATGGTTGCAGATTTTTTCCCTCCTATGCTGACGCTTCCGAAAATTCTATTCAAAGCGCTAACTTTGACAGTATTCACTTAAATTGCTTGTATCAAAAGATGGATAACACCATTCGATTACATAGTTTCTGAATAAAAATGCCTGCTAAACTTATGCGTTTCTAAATAAATAAATAATGAAATCAGTAATGTATAAGAAAGTAGCTCCTTTGGATTTGAGAATGAATTTGAATTGGTATCTTTAAAAAAAATGATAAAGAAATATTGTCATAAATCTACTTTTATAATGCAGATTCAAAAGTTACGATGTTTTTAATTTCTTTTTTTTTTCTTTTACTAGGGGGGCTCAGCCCCCCTGCTCGCTACGCTCGCCAACCCCCCGCGGTTCCAAGTTGTAGGCTTTGCCACCAAGTTGTAGGCTTCTCGATTCCAAGTTGTAGGCTACCCCTGCTTGCTGCGCTCGCCAAAACCCCATGGAATCGCTTCGCGATACCTTATTTTCCATACACACAATTTTGGAATGTTTCTTGATTGGTCTATTCGAATCATGGAAGATGTGGTCCACCCGGACGCGTTATTTCCGGAAATCTTACACATCAGCATCATTCCACGAGTTATTTCTTGAGCTTTGTTTAAGTATAGTTTTTTTTTACTATAGAAGGAAAAAAAACGAGTGCATTCGTATTTCAATAGTATTCGATTAAACGGGTAAGCATATAAGTGTAACGTTTCAGTAATATTCGAGTAAACAGGTGCATATAAATATAGTATTTCAATAATATTCGATTAAGCGGGCAAGCATATAAATGTCGTATTTCGGTAATATTCGATTAAGCGGGCAAGCATATAAATGTAGTATTTCTGCAATACTCGATTAAGCGGGCAAGCACATAAATGTCGTATTTCGGTAATATTCTATTAAGCGGGCTAGCACATAAACGTAGTATTTCTGTAATACTCGATTAAGCGGGCTAGCACATAAATGTCGTATTTCGGTAATATTCTAATAAGCGGGCAAGCACATAAATGTCGTATTTCGCTAAGATTCTATTAGGCGAGCAAGCATATAAATGTCGTATTTCGCTAAGATTCTATTAAGCGGGCAAGCACATAAATGTCGTATTTCGGTAATATTCTATTAAGCGGGCTAGCACATAAACGTAGTATTTCTGTAATACTCGATTAAGCGGGCAAGCACATAAATGTCGTATTTTGCTAAGATTCTATTAGGCGAGCAAGCATATAAATGTCGTATTTCGCTAAGATTCTATTAAGCGGGCAAGCATATAAATGTCGTATTTCGATAATATTCTATTAAGCGGGCAAGCATATAAATGCCGTATTTCGGTGATATTCTATTAAGCGGGCAAGCACATAAATGTAGTATTTCTGTAGTACTCGATTAAGCGGGCAAGCACATAAATGTCGTATTTCGGCAATATTATATTAAGCGGGCAAGCACATAAATGTCGTATTTCGGTAATATTCTATTAAGCGGGCTAGCACATAAATGTCGTATTTCGGTAATATTCTATTTAGCGGGCAAGCATATAAATGTCGTATTTCGCTAAGATTCTATTAAGCGGGCAAGCATATAAATGTCGTATTTCGCTAAGATTATATTAAGCGGGCAAGCATATAAATGTCGTATTTCGGTAATATTCTATTAAGCGGGCAAGCATATAAATGTCGTATTTCGGTAATATTCGATTAAGCGAGCAAGCATATAAATGTCGTATTTCGGTAAGATTCTATTAAGCGAGCAAGCATATAAATGTCGTATTTCGGTAATATTCCATTACGCGGGCAAGCATATACATGTTGTATTTCGGTAATATTCGATTAAGCGGACAAGCATATAAATGTCGTATTTCGGTTATATTCCATCAAACGAGCAAGCATATAAATGCCGTATTTCAGCAATATTCTATTAAGCGGGCAAGCACATAAATGTAGTATTTCTGTAATACTCGATTAAGCGGGCAAGCATATAAATGTCGTATTTCGGTAATATTCTATTAAGCGGGCTAGCACATAAATGTAGTATTTCTGTAATACTCGATTAAGTGGGCAAGCATATAAATGTCGTATTTCGGTAATATTCTATTAAGCGAGCAAGCATATAAATGTTGTATTTCGGTTAAATTCTATGAAGCGGGCAAGCATATAAATGTCGTATTTCGGTAATATTCGATTAAGCGGGCAAGCATATAAGTTTCGTATTTCGGTAATATTCGATTAAGCGGGCAGGCATATAAATGCCGTATTGCGGTGATATTCGATTAAGCGGGCAAGCATATAAATGTCGTATTTCGGTTATATTCTATTAAGCGGGCAAGCATATAAATGTCGTATTTCAGCAATATTCTATTAAGCGGGCAAGCACATAAATGTAGTATTTCTGTAATACTCGATTAAGCGGGCAAGCATATAAATGTCGTATTTCGGTAATATTCTATTAAGCGGGCTAGGACATAAATGTAGTATTTCTGTAATACTCGATTAAGTGGGCAAGCATATAAATGTCGTATTTCGGTAATATTCGATTAAGCAGGCAAGCATATAAATGTCTTATTTCGGTAATATTCTATTAAGCGGGCAAGCATATAAATGTCGTATTTCGGTAATATTCGATTAAGCGGGCAAGCATATAAATGTCGTATTTCGGTAATATTCGATTAAGCAGGCAAGCATATAAATGTCGTATTTCAGCAATATTCTATTAAGCGGGCAAGCACATAAATGTATTATTTCTGTAATACTCGAATAAGCGGGCAAGCATATAAATGTCGTATTTCGGTAATATTCGATTAAGCGGGCAAGCATATAAATGTCTTATTTCGGTAATATTCTATTAAGCGGGCAAGCATATAAATGTCGTATTTCGGTAATATTCGATTAAGCGGGCAAGCAGATAAATGTCGTATTTCGGTAAGATTCTATTAAGCGAGCAAGCATATAAATGTCGTATTTCGGTAATATTCCATTACGCGGGCAAGCATATACATGTCGTATTTCGGTAATATTCGATTAAGCGGACAAGCATATAAATGTCGTATTTCGGTTATATTCCATCAAGCGGGCAAGCATATAAATGCCGTATTTCAGCAATATTCTATTAAGCGGGCAAGCACATAAATGTAGTATTTCTGTAATACTCGATTAAGCGGGCAAGCATATAAATGTCGTATTTCGGTAATATTCTATTAAGCGGGCTAGCACATAAATGTAGTATTTCTGTAATACTCGATTAAGTGGGCAAGCATATAAATGTCGTATTTCGGTAATATTCTATTAAGCGAGCAAGCATATAAATGTTGTATTTCGGTTAAATTCTATTAAGCGGGCAAGCATATACACTCTTAAATCAAAAGAGTGAATTCCTCAGTCAACAAAGGAGCGAAATCTCTTGGCAGGACAATCATTCCTTCAGAGCGGCAGTTTTATCGAAAAAGAACGCTTTTCGGAAAAAACCGGTCTTTTAAATCATGTTTATAGTAGCGATCTATAAAATGCTCCTTTTTAAATGAAAACCGGAAGTTTTTTGACGTAGTTAAACGGAACTATCTGAGATGAATGTTCATTGGTTGTAATCTAGTCACATGACGTTCGGCTGGTTTGGCGGGATACCTATCTTCTGCTGTCTGCTAACGAAGACTGACATGGCGCTTGTTTACGCTAAGGCTTTTGTTACGCTATACCCGAAATTTAATTTCATAATCCAACAGATCCTGATACTGAATAGAATTGCGAATGAGGATACCCCAAAACTATATGGTAAGTACTTGTTTTCGGTCTCTTTAATAACTTTCTTATTCTCAATGTAGTATGTAATCTCACATGTAAGAAAATTACCTTAGATCTACACGGATCGGAAATTTGAGACTGGTTTTTGTCCGACCCTCTTGAAAGACATCTAGATTCTGAAAATCATGTCCTTTTGCCTTTTTATTATTAAAAGACCCGGCCCCACTCACATTATTTTGTGTAATTAATAATATCGATTTGTTTTGTATCAGTTAATGCACTTTTTATGTCATATTAAAAAAAATCATTTTCCAATAATGGACACCCCATGTAGATATTTCCAAAAATGTGATTTCAAAAATGTTTATAGTGCGAAAAATATTTTGACTTATTGAAAATCTAAATATTCAAACTAAATTTTTTAACAAAATGTAATAACACCAACATTTTACAAATAGCTGCTTTTAAATTATTTTAATGTGGTTAATAAAATTTCAATGTTTAATTCATTTTATTATTATTATTATAATAACTGTAACACTGCCTTGTAAATTTTATAATCTGGCAATCAAACCAGTCAGGAAGCCAAAAACATTTATTAAGGGCAAAGCTAAGTAGGGGCTTATAGGGCTTTATTCCTCTCCATTTCAATAAAAACAATTGCAGTATATACTTATAACTAAACCGATTTTTGCATAAGTTGCCCCCCCCCCCCTCTCCATTTTCAGCTCTCAAATTTTGTCTGACATTATAGCAGTGTGATTAAAAATGTATTTTCTGTCTTAAATGCTTCCTTATTTAATCTCAGGCAAAATAATAATAATAATGTAATGAAAATCATAATAATTGTGAATCTAGTAAATCTGCATATCAGTAACCTCAAACATCAGTTCTAATTTTATTTTTAGTTTTATTTATTTATCCGTTTTTAAGTATTTAAAATTAGGGTTGGAAAAATACCTGTTTTTTTTAGTTTGTTTAAGCCAGATTTTTTTTTTTTTAATTTCTTATCTCAAATACATGCATATTTATTGATGAAAATAGACATTGTTGGATATATAAGTAGCATAACTTCATTTGAAAAAAAAAATTAATTAAATAATTATTGTCAATTTATGTAAAAAATTGAAAATATTGTTATCTTAATTTAAACAGCATTAGTAATTATTTTATGTTCAAAGAATAAATTGCTCTACAATGTGAAACATTGATTATAACTTTGAAAACCTTTATAAACAAACATTTAATTTCTAATTATAAATATTTGATGATTTTTTTCCCCCGGAGTTATTCAAAAATAAATTTCACATACTGCTCAAGGTTTTGTTTTTTGAGTGATAATACAAAGTCAAAATTTTTTATCATTAAATTCTGCAAACAACAGAAAAAAAAAAAAAAAAAAAAGATTAGTATTATTAAAATGCTATAACTAGAACCCAATTTTTTAATAGTCTCTTATTCAACTTCATGTTTTGATTTTAATTCTCAAAAGTAATCTCCTTAATCATTATACATATATATATTTAACAGTTTGACTAAAATTTTAAAGATTATCATGTTATGTTATTAATTGTTGTAAATAATTTGCATTTTTGTCAGGGTTGTTATGTTTAAAACAACTGTTTAAAACATTACATTTAAAACAATGTGTAAGACATGATTATTGCTAATAATGTCACAAATTAAAATTTTTGAAATAAAATTATATTAAAAATTTCTAATTAGCTGTATGTACTAAAAGACATTCAAATTTTATTAAAATTATAAATTGGTTATTTAATTTTAATTAAGTATTTAAAGTAAATTTATTTCCTCTAAAATTGAAAATACATAATTTATTTCTTTAAATATTTCAATTATGATTTTATATATAATATCAAAATTCTATAATATATTAATTTTCGAAGATTAAAAGTAAGACTGAGAGAGTATTTTTCGGATATACAATACAACAAGCCTAGTACAGCCTACAGCCTTATCTAGAATGCAACGAAAAGAAAATATTTTGATAAAGCTAACATAATCTTTTCAACATCAAAACATTACTCTTCAGTTATCCGTGAATCCCTCGAAATTTTGCTTAACCGTTTAAACGCCAATGTTCCCAAATGGGAACATTGCATTATTTGTAACACAAAACATATATTTTCCAACATAATAATGATGTCCTTATTTTTCTATAAAATATAAGGTTGATTTAAACTTTTTAAAAGAAAAATATTTATGTTTAAGCATTTATCACAGATATAAGGAATATGTAAATTTATTAATTTGCATAAAACATATATTATTTGCTTTTATCGTTTTCTCTATAGTTCTTACATTTGACCGCTAGAAATCTAAATGTTTTTGGAATTCGAGAAAATATTCACGAATAATATACAATAGCATATAGCGGAAAATAATTTGTTATTATTTGCATATGTTGTCAATCAATAATCATGTTCCAAACTGCGAACACTGAATTTAAAACAGCCAAAAACTACAGAAATACTTTTTTTGTTATTTTCTAAACTTGTATGCATGAATTAAAACATTTGAAGCTGTAGTATAGGAAAAACAAAATTATTATTACATTGCGATATTAATTCGGCGTGTAAACGGTTAACAATGAAACTGTTTGTAATGACGTCATTTCTTATAATATTCGGCACTCTGGTACACCAGGTATCCTTGGTGTTTTGATGAATTCATCGCGAATTTGTACACGCAGACTATTTTTGTTATTATTTTAATGTTTTCCATTTCTAATGAATTATCTTCTTTTATACTCCTTTCAAATTGGATGCGAGGGCATCCGAAAGATCTAAGGTAAATAATAATTAATTTATTTGTATATTTTGAGAGATCTATTTCTCTTTTTTTCTGAATAAATTTGGTTGGTGCACAGAGAACATAATATTGAGTAAAAAAATGTGGGCTAAATGCCTTCTTAATATACTATAAATAATACATTCTACCATCAATAGGTAATGCTATAATACTTTATAGATATTTATTTAGTAGTTAAAAAAGATTTTTTTTTTTTCTCTTTCTTTATTAAAATTATAATGACTTCAGTTTAAAATATTCATATACAAAAAAAAAAAAAAAAAAAAAAAAAATCAGCATTAATTTAAATTTTTTTAAATAGTCTTTCCTTTTTAATAATTCATTAATGAAAATAAACTGAAATGAAAAAAAAAACTTATCTACTTTCAGTTCCTTTTAAATTCTAATTGTTTAAATTTGCTTTTCTGTCCTCAGAGTTATAAAAGTATGCTACCTATCAACAGTGTTCTCACTGTCGCTCGCCATTGCACCAAATTGCTACTAAATTCTTCATTTGGCGAGTAAATAAGCGATTAGATTCGCCAAATTGCTAGTGCTCAGTTTTGCTTTCTCTTTCTTTTTTCTTTTCTTTTTTTTTTTTTTTTTTTTTTTGTTTTACATACATATGCATTATGCATATGTATATAAAACATATTTTTAATATATATACTTATTTTTATTATATTTTTAGTGGATAGTTGAAATTAGATTAACAACAATCATTGTCGCATTTATAAAAGTTTTGGTTACATTAGAACATATTGAAAAAAAAATTAAAAGATTAAAGTTTTTTTTTTTTTTTTTTCTACACGGCAAATTTTTTTTTTTTTTTTTTTTTGCTAATACTTTTCTCATTTGGCGAATGTTTTTTATTTTTAATTAGCTAAATTACTGACATTGGTCAAATGTCAGTGAGAACACTGCCTACCAACCAATCTATCTATTTTAATTTTCAGTTTTGAATGTGTTTTCAGAATAATAATAATTTAATTTAATAATAAAAAATGGACAAAAATTTATTTCTTAACTAATTTTTTACGTACTTCATATTTTTTTACATATTTCATTACGCTTTAAAGCAGGGTTGCCGGCTTTTAGCCGGGCCAAAAAAAGCCGGCCGGCTTTTTTTGGTTTTATCCACTTAAAAAGAGCGGGCTAAAATTGTAAAAAGACGGCTTTTATTTTTAAAGTGTTAATTTGTATTGAATCCATATTAAATTTAAATTAATTTATTTTTAATATATTTTTAATAATTTACTACTAAAAAAGTTATAAATTTTTATTTAATTTTTCAAATAAATAAGTCTTTATAACTGCTAGGAGTCAACTGTGAAGGCATTATGTCTGAAAAATATAAATCTTCGAAAACAGAAAATATACTCAAAAAATGTGTTTTAAACTTCTACATTTCATAGTTCTACTTATATTACACATTCTTAAGAATTATATTTAATGGAATTATGACAAAATTAGTGTTCTCTATAGATATAAAAAGGACATGGTGCTATTCATTAAAAAAGGCACTACTGCATCATAAAAGGGCACTTTTGCAAAAAAAAAATTGTTATTGCCTTTAGAAAGGGAAAAAAGAAAGCAGCAAAATACATAATTTTTAAATATAATAAATCAAGTAACATTAATTTCGAATCATTTTATGATATAAAAATTAGAAATACAATTAAATTAAAACATGATTGAATAGTTTCATGTTCTTTTTCTTAAAGAAATGAAAAAAATTATCATTTTTGGGCAGGGTCATTCCATGTCAATTCAACCACACTGGTACACCCATGAACTCCGATTTTGATGAAACTTGGTGTATTCAATAAAAATATGATATCAAATAGCCCCCTAATTTTTTTAATCTCTAATATCAATATATCTTTATTTAGAGTCGTTCAGTTTTTTAATTCACACTTTTGCATGCACCGGAAAAGCGCTAAACAAGCTGCACTTGATTGCAAAAAAAAAATTATATTGGGCTGCCTAATCTTTTAATTATTTTCAAAATTTACTCACTTGCCAACAAAAGTATGATAAACACAGAAAAAAATACTAAAGAACTGAATATATTTATTTTGGACCCCTAAAAAATAATAATTTATTATTAATCAAAAATTTTTTTAAAAGAAACATGATTTTCTAAAAATGCAATATCAAGATGAGGGACAGGTAAAACCTTAGCACATTTTTTTTTTTTTTTTTTTTAAAGCGAGTCTAAATATTTGTTCTAACTTATTCTGGAATAAAATTGTATTTATTATATTTATCAAATTGCATCCAAATGTTTATTATTAGTAATCAAAAGGTTGTTATAAATATTTTCAGAGTGTCAATGCTTCATTATGTAGTGCAGTTTATTTTTATTTTTTTTTAAATAATACTTTGCTAATACTGTTTAAATTAAAATATGATTTTTTAAAAATTTTCTACATAAATTCACTGTAATTATTTAACGTAAATTATTTTAAAATGAAGTTACAATACTTATATTCAAGGCTGGCAAGTTTCTGCCAGGGTGGTTAAAACCAGTGGTTATAACCGGTAAAAACCGGCATGGCAGAAACTAGTTTAGAGATAATACTAATAAATGCAATTATTCATAAATAACATATGTATTTAATATGTAGAGAATTTAGTTAAAAAATTAAAATAAGTATTTTGAATGTTATTCAAAGTAGCAAAAATTTTCAAATGGATCATACAAACATATTTTGTTAATATAATAATTTTTTGCCACTTGAAAAACAGAAATTTTCATAATGGTAATACGATTACTGTTTATGGTTGAATTTCTAATTAAATTTTTAAAAAAGAGAAATTTACGAAAAATTCTATAATCTTTTAACATTATAACTTAAAAATTATCTACTACAAAGAGAAATAGTTTTTGTAAAAACATATAAGTAAATAATTGTAGTGCAAAAATAAAAGATAAAAAATGGATTAAATATTTTATACTGTTATTTTAAAATATTGAAAGAACAAATTTGTTTTTCTGGAAAAATTAATATATTAGAACATTCCATATTATAGTATTAATTTTGCTAATTTTTCTTAACCTAGACAGCTTTTTAATTTGTTCTGAATGAAAAAAAAAAAAGTTTGAAAATATTCTTTCAAGACCAGCATTACTGGCGGGTAATGTCATTATTGATGATGTAAATTTTGAAAAATTCTCATTTTCACCGTTATTTGTTTCTAGAAGCAGCTACCCATAGAAGGCAAAACATTTTCTAGGTCTTCCTTGGCGAAATATGTTTCTGAAAGAAAAAAAAAAGTATTTTCTTGCCCGTCTTTTAGACTTAAATATCAATTTTTATCCCAAATATTTAGGATGAAGTAAATAAGCTAGCATAAAAGCTAACGATGCAATAAATGTGAATTGAATCTTGCATTTGTAAATTTCCATGATATTTCCATTATTAAATAAGGTTAAGCAAATTTTATGAGCAGCTGCAATAGAACAGTCATGTTTTTTACTTTTATCTAAAGCAATAGCAATAAATTTTAGCATTTGTAACAAATATTTAACTTTTTTATAAATCATGATATTTATTTACAATTTTAACAACTGCAGTGTCCTTAATCTCATTTTCATAATTTTCAATTTTCTGCATATAATATGGTTGATTCTATCTTGAAAGATTCAAAACTATCAAATTTTAATTTGAACTATTTACAATATTTTATTCGCAATTTATTCTTAATAAAATGTATATAAGCAATTTAATACTACTAAAAAAGTCTCAGATTATGTCATGAAATTAGTTTATGCCATTTGTTGCCAGTTTCTGCCGGTTATAACCACTTTCTACCACTGGCATGGCAGAAACTAATTTCTGCCGGCAAAAACCCAGCCCTGCATATTCCAGCAATGTTTATTTTTATCAATAAATGTGCACAAATATGTAATAAGAAAGGATGTTTTAAAAAAACTGGTATAAACCAAAAAAAGTGTCCCCCCCCCCCGAAAAAACCCCACGTTTTTTGCCAACCTTTCTAAATAATAATTATTTTAGCTTTGAAAATTGTATGATAATCCATGCTTAACATATTTTCCCCCCTTGTTTTATTACAGATTGATGCTGAATTCAAAAAATTGTATTCAGCAGCTGGGGATTTTCTAGCCATTTTTTCAACACATTATACGCAGCGGATTATGAAATACACCAGACAAAACAGGACTCGGTATTTATGAAAGAATATCTCTCGATGCAGATGGTAAAATGTTTAAAATTGTTCTTTATTTATTTAACAACAACAACTGGGAATAATAAAAGAATTCAGTTACATCAAAGTATCCAATATTTGTCACAGCAAATTTAGATACCATAGTGATTATGTTATTCAATGTATTTAGAAGTCATGAAAAAATTAGAAATCAGAGAGGGGGGGGGGGGGTGGATATTTTGAAGTACTGGAAAAGTCAAGCAATTTTTACAATAACCTAACACAGTCATAAAATATCATTTAAACCTACATAATTTTGATCCAAAATTGTCACATGGTAAAATGTAAAGAAATTATATTGAAGTCGAGGAAAATCAAAAAGTTCATTTGTCATACTATATGGAATTATAAAATCTGTGTTAAATAATAAACTATTGTTAAAATTAAAAATACATATATATAGGGATTTTTTGCATGTTGAATAATAAATCATCTGCATGAGATTTGGCTGCTAATAATTTGGAAATTTCAAATCTATTTTAAAACAAGTTTACAAATAGTGAAAACAAGAAGTGTAAGGTAAATAATAGAATCCATGTACATTAAAATGTGAATAAGATTTCATCACATACTTTTTCTTTACCATATGTTTCTATAACTAATATAATTGTGGAGTATATAGGTTAAAAGATTAACAATTTTTCTAAATCTTTTTTTACACACACACTCACATATATATATATATATATATATATATATATATATACCGTATATACTCGCGTATAAGTCGACCCCTTAACTTATGTTGTTAAAAATAAGAAAAAATTCAAAACCTGCGTATAAGTCGACCCTCCTCCAAAAGGGAAAACCAATTGACTTTCCCCGTAAATGATAGATTCCTCGGATTCGTTCATACTCCAAAAAGGAGCGATTCTTAGGACTCGTTCTGAAATGAAACGACTCTGAAAAGAATCGATCCCTCGGAATCGTCCGAAAGAGATCGACTCCTCTGAATCATTCCGAAATGAAACGACTCTGAAAAGGAACGATTCCTCGAAATCATTCCAAAATGTATGGTCTGCTTAATGTCATAAATCGCAATCGGAGAATGGCGAAGAAAAATCGGATTCATTCCGTTTTTTCTTGGACTCGTTCCTTTTTTCTCAAATTTGCTCCGTTTTCTCGGATTTGTTCCTTTTTTTCTTGAACCGTTCCTTTTTTCTTGGATATGTTTCATTTTCCTCAGATTCGGCCTTTTATCGGAACGACTTCGAATGACTCGTTCCTTTCGATGAACGATTCTTTAAAATGGACGATTTTGCCCATCTCCATTTTTTAGTATTGAAAATGTGTTCTTGACATAAATCATACACATTTTTTTTGTTTTTTGCAGCAGAGTAGGGTAGATTGTTTTTTTGAAAAATAAACTAAAAATGATCTTAAATACAGAATCGTCGAGGTTGGAACTGTTTTGGATTTTATGATCTACAAACAATGGGTTGCTGCAGCACGATTCTGTAGCAAACTATTTTCCGATATTTTATTTATAGATTTTTTTTTAGGTCTCGCGTATAAGTCGACCCCCCTACTTTGAAGTTCTTTTTTCGTCTAAAATTTCTCGACTTATACGCGAGTATATACGGTATATATATATATATGTATGTATATATATATATATATATATATATATATATATAATAAAGAAAGGAACTGTCAATTCATTTTTCTAAATAAAATTTAAAATTTAATATCTCAAATGTATATATTGAGGACGTTAATTTCAAAACTTGTCTTATCCAAAAGTTAAAAAAAAAAAAAAAAAAAAAAAGTTTCTCTATCAATATTTTTTTTTTTTTTTTTTTTTTATTTACACTGGAAAAATATATATGTACATAAATTGTGTTTGTGTAAGGGATTGGGGGATTACCTCTATTTTGCATTTTTGGCACTGCAAAATCAAGATTTATAATGAAAACCAATGACCAGAACTAAAGTTTTTTGGCAATTTAAAAATATATATACAGGGTGTATCTAAACTACTGGGCAAAACTTTAAGGGATGATAGTAAACATCAAGACAAATAATATTAAATGGGAAACTAATGATCCCAAACGTCTTCTGAAGGAGATAGGCGCCATCAAATTTTAGGGTCCAAAATTTGAAATGATTATAAAAAACGGGAAAATTGATCGATTCCTTTGCAGTTTTCACCAAAACTATTCTTTATGTCAGTATTGTCTTGAAAATAAATTATAAAGAGAAATTTCAAAAAAGGCCGATAGAGAGTGCTTTAGACTTTGGAGTAATGAACAACTATTTTTTACCATTATTTTTTGTATCTCATTAAAATTTTTTAGAAGTCTAGACATAAACTTAAATTTTGAGCTCAAAATCCGTCGTTAAGAAGCGCAAACTGAACTGTGTTCAATGGGAGTGTGTAGGTTCAAATTTCAAATGATTATAAAAAACAGAAAAACTGGTCAATTGATTTGAAGTTTTCATTAAAATTATTCTTTATGTCAGTATTGTCTTGAAAATAAATTATACAAATAAATTTCAAAAAATGTCGATAGAGGACGCTTTAGATTTTGGAGTAACATAACTATATTTTAACGTTATTTCTTGCATCCCACTAAATTTTTTTAGAAGCTTAAACATAAACTTAAATTTTTAGCTGAAAATCTGAATTGTTGAGAGTGGTTAAGTAGCGAAAACTGAACTGTGTTCAATGGGGGTGGGGAGATTCAAATTTCAAATGATTATAAAAACGGAAAAATTGGTCGATTCGTTTGCGTATTTCCCAAATACCATTCTCTATGTCTGTATTTCCTTGAAATTAAATTTTAAAGATAAATTTAAAAAAATTCCGTTAGAGGGCATCTTAAACTATTTTAACCGTTATTTTTTTTTTTTTTTAATTATTATTATTTTTTTTTAATCTAAATAAATGTTTTAAAAGCTTAGACTTAAATTTTGAGCTCAAAATCTGAATCGTTGTGAGTAATTAAGTAGCGAAAAATTTGTCTTCGTAGAGTGGGCAGGGTAACATTTCAACTCCTGAACACAGTTCAGTTTACGTTTTTTAACCCCTCCCAACGATTCAGAATTTGAGCTCAAAATTTAAGTCTAAGTTTTTGCGTTTTTGGAAGTATTTATTTAGATACAAAAAATAACAGTTAAAAATTGTTGTTTGGTACTCTAAAGTTTATGGCGCTCTCTAACGGAATTTTTTGAAATTTATCTTTAAAATTTATTTTCAAGGAAATACTGACATAAAGAATGGTTTTAGAAAAAACCGCAAACAAATCTACCAATTTTTCCTTTTGTATAATCATTTGAAATTTGAACCTTTCCAACCCCATTGAACACAATTCGGTTTGCGCTACTTAACCACTCTGAACGATTCAGATTTTCAGCACAAAATTTAAGTTTATGTCTAAGCTTCTAAAAAAATTTAATGATATGCAAAAAATGACGGTAAAAAATAGTTGTACGCTACTTCAAAGTCTAAAGAGCCCTCTATCGACAATTTTTTAAAGTTATCTTTATAATTTATTTTCAAGACAATACTGACATAAAGAATAGTTTTAGTGAAAACTGCAAATCAATTGACGAATTATTCTGTTTTTTATAATCATTTGAAATTCGAACCTACCCACTCCCACTGAACACAGTTCAGTTTGCGCTACTTAACCACAGATTTTGAGCTCAAAATTTAAGTTTATGTCTAAACTTCTAAAAAAAATTAATGAAATGCAAAAAATAACGGTAAAAAATAGTTGTTCATTACTCCAAAGTCTAAAACGCCCTCTATCGGCATTTTTTGAAATTTATCTTTATAATTTATTTTCAAGACAATACTGACATAAAGAATAGTTTTCGTGAAAACCGCAAACGAATCGACCAATTTTTCCGTTTTTTATAATCATTTCAAATTTTGGACCCTAAACTATGATGGCGTCTATCTCCTTCGGAAGAAGTTTGGGACCCTTACTTTCCCATTTAATATTATTTGTCTTGATGTGTACTATCACCCCTTAAAGTTTTGCCCAGTAGTTTAGATACACCCTGTATATATTTTCTGGATAAAGTGAGTTTTTAAACTCTCATCTTCATAAAAAAAAATGATAATGGATATTACTTGTTAATACCATCCAGGGCCAATTTTTTAAATACACAAAAATCTTCTTCAAGATAATACAAAAATGTTGCATCTTTTATGTCTTATTTGTGTTATGTCATTTATTTATATTTATTCTTTTTCTCTCTTTTTATATTCAATTAGAAAACTTCCGTGCCTTATAAATGTTAGCAGATTTATTACCAATTGCAGGCTTCAGAAAGAAAAGAAAGGTATTTTTTTTTATCTCAAACTGTCAGTAAATTATTCTTCTATTATTCTTCTATATTATATTCTTCAATTATATTCTATAATATAATCTGATTTGCTGATCAGTCTTTTTAGCCATTGTGAAGGACAAAAATATCAGGGATGAAACAAACAGTTATTTGCTTGAACACTAGTTATTCAGACATATTTTAAACTGTGTATCAACTTTTTTTTCCTTTTTTGTTAAAAAATAATAATAAATTTAAATAATAAAAATATATGGTAGGTATTGCTTTTTTAAAAACAAAATAAAATTATTAAAAGATTGAATAATATAAATCAAGATAGACCTGAATACATTTTTAAAAAATAAATAAAATTTATATACAAAAAATGATAGTACTAGGTTATCCCGTCGACCAAAAAATTATCACCAAACTATAAGATTAAATGCCAATAATGGATGATCGTGAATGTCACATTCAATGACATTCAATGCGATTCACGTGTTTAAAATGTCATTAAGTGATTTTTATTTCGACTTTTTATTAATATTTTTATTAATATTCTACTAATTATTTGTTTTTTTGTAATTAAAAATAAAAATTATGTCAATATGTATAATTTGGCTATTAGTTTGGCGATTTGTATAATTTGGCGAAATTGGTTGACGGGATAACAGAGTAGTACCCAAAAAAATTAAAACACTAAAAAACATTAAAAATACAAAAGTAAACATTTCGCCAAGCTACACGCAATAATACTAGTAATGTTTCCAAAAGACTCTGAGTGAGTTACAGTATGGGAAAACTCCTTGCGGACCTAAAGATTTTTGTAATGCACTTACATATGACTTTATGTTTAACAATTTTCTTCTTGTATTAAAACTGTGATGAAACTTCAAAGAGTTGATGTTTCTGTATTTGCAGGTCCAATTTTATGTATCATTCTGTAGGATTAATTTATTTAACACTACTTGAACCAGAAATACCTTCTTTGCGAAGAGGATTTTCTAAGTAAACTTGTAAACATTTTGAGATTGTAAAATAAAAAAAAAATAAAACAATGATCATTTGCAGGGCTTAATTTGCACCAGAGCTCAGCTTACGTATTTCTGTTTTTTGTACATATTTAAATATTGGTTGGAATTCACCAGAGCTCATAAATACAGGTCTCCGAAGCCCAGAATAATAGTGATTCAGAAAACTGAAGCCTAATTTACCCTTTCCTTTCCCTGTCATCTCCAGGTTTCTGCATTCTTTTCTATCAAAACATATATATGTGACGTGTGTTGCACACATAAGAAATGACATGTAAGATTTTCTGAAAATTTTTCTTATAAATGTTTTTGTTAGTTATACATTCATTATATTATATTATGTATGTATGCATATCTGTAAATAGTCCTTTTTTGTGTGTTGACACTATTTCTGAATCATAATTCCTATCTCATTTAGTTGCACAATTCTGCGACTAACATTAATAGGCAAAGATTTTTATCTGGAAGGAACAAAATACTAAAAAATGGAATATTTTATAGTTAAATGTATACAGATTGATATATTTAAAATTTTTATTTTGCTAAAGTAGAAAAAGATGTTTATAATGTATGCGGATATGAGAGATTGTGTGTGTGTGTGCGGGGGGGGGGGGGGGATCTAATTATAGACATAAATTAAACTCAGAAATATTGCAATAAATTCTGCATAAACAAAACTGCATATGATTGAAAAGAAATCTGTTTAAGTTAGTCTTCTGTTTTAATAGTATTATATAATATTCCTTATATTAGAAATATTGCATTTTTGTTTAAAAAATAAGTTTGGAAGAAATGGTAAAAAAAATAATTTGACAGTTAAGCTATGAGCTTTTCAAGCATGTAATATGTATAATAAGGTGTAATATTGAACAATTTTAAAATAATTCAATACTATTTCAACCATTTTTACACATGTCAGAAGAATTCCTTTATTTTTTAGAAATGATAAAATGTGTCGAATAAAACAGCAATATTTTTTTTTTTTTTTTTTTTTTTTTTTTTTTTGCTGTTGTTCTATAAGCTGTAGGGTAATTGATTAATTAACTCAGCAAAGATTTTATTCCAATAACTTTCGAAACAATGGCTTTACATTTGCAAAATTCATATAAATTTATACAAAATATTTAAAGACTTAAAATTAGACTGAATAATAAGCATTTGTTTTATTAATGAGTGTGCAATAATAAAATGGGACATACAGTATTTGTCTAAAGGGCCAGATGTTTGTTACATATCCAGCTTTTACTATGTACAGTTTTCTTAATGTATGTTTTTCTTGTAACAGTTTTTTAATATGCTTTTCTGGTTTGTTTAATTGATATCTATTTATTGCTAAAAATGTTTTTTTCTACAGATTTCTGGTAATCAAAGCTTGGATACTTTATTTTCTTCTGATGCTCTGGTCAGATTTATTGGAGTATGTTTTCTTTAGTTTATTTTAGTATAATAATTTACATAATTAAAATTCTTGAAAAGTGTCTTAAATAGGTTATAAAATGCAAAATTGCCATTTGATTTAAAAAAAAAATGTTTTATATTTTGTTAACTTGTGAGAATCTTGAAGATAGTAAAGTATACCCAAGAGCAGCTTTTCTAACATTCACAAGCTTTATTTTTTACAAAATATACATGCAAGCGAAGCTTAGTTTTCATATTTCCTTTTTAAAAGATTTGATCTTATTTTTTTATTTTTTAAGAAAAAAAAGAAGCTTTGATTTGTTGCATATTTGATCTATCACAAAAATGTATTTCACAGAGCAAAACTAGACATTTTTAAAGCTTTCTGCAAAAAGACCGCAGAACAGGGTAGTCACAAATCTAACATGGAAACATCAGGAAAATATTAGTTAACTTGGAAATTCATTGAAAAATATGTTAATTTCCAATATGATTGCAATAATCTGGGAAGAAAAAAATTATCTCAGCTCTTGGGCTCAGTCCGTGCCTGAAACCAACTTGGACTCTCTCTTTATATCAGCTTTCGGGCTCAGGGGCTCAGACTGATGGTAAAATTTTGTTTATACAAAAATTCAAAAACAAAGATCTCTAATTATGAAACAAGAATGTAGCCTAAGTTTCTTAAGCAAATTAAATTATTATTCTGTTTTTTAACATATTTTTCGGATGATTCTCAGTGCCAAAGATTCTGTTATAAAGATTTGATATTTTTATAATTATTTTGTACATATTTTCTTACACAAAAGTATTTCACAAATTCAAGAAGGTAATAAAAGGAAGGGTTTTATAAAAATTATTATGAGCAATTATTAATCAATATCTAATATATTTACTGTATGTATTATACTTTGGAATTTTAATGCTTTTATGCTATTGGAAATATAGTAGAAAAAAAAAAAACCTTTTATCTAATAGCAAACATTATCCTGATCAAGAACAGAATAAAAAGCTACATAAGAATATCTAGTTAAAATAAATAAATAAATTTTATGACAAAAGATTTGGTTAAAATCATCATCCAATTTAAATTATGTTTTACAGAATAGTCAAAGTTTTAATCTCTAAACCTGTCTTTAATATCACCAAATTTAATTATAACATGAAAAGTGGCAGATATAGATTCCTTTCATCCAAATTTCAAACTTTAAGTTTGCAGTACAGTTATATCCGCTTGTATCCCAAAACCATTCGTATTAGAATAAATGTTAACGATCACATTATAAATATTATATTAAACCTTGAAATTACAAAAAGAAAAAAAAGTCAAAATTTTCAGCAATTATTCTGGAGGACAAACATCTCTAATGTCATTCAAAGTAGTGATGAAATAATCATCCTTTCTGTAAATTTCTTACCATAAAAACTCAGTTAAACATTACTTAATCTAAGTCCTAACCTTTTGTTTGGCGGTATTTCTTATTTCCCAATTTAGCTGACCCCAAAAGTGTTTGATGACTTGTAATCTGTATCTGCAAAATTATATTGATATTTCAAATCCTGCATTATTATTTAATTTAGTCTGTTTTATAAGCCTGCCATGAATCTAAAATAATGATAGTGATATTCTCTGTCTTTTATTTTACCCATCTGTTCTGTCAAGAACTTTTAGTATAAACCATTCATTAGCTTCTTGGAATAATCCTCCAAGCAACCATTTCTGAGAAAGAATTTGACTGGCTTTTTAATTTTTAACCCTTTTAGGTGCAAAGTACTTTTATTACAAATGGCACCAGGATTTACAAACTAATTTATTTGCAAATAAATAAAAGCTTTTTTTTTTTTTTTTTTTTTTTTTTTTTTTTCCCATGTGATTTATCAAAGCAAGCTTTTATTTTAAAATTTTAATGTGAATGTGGCATTTTAGAATAAACATTAAGTGGGATCCCTTCCCTTTAAGGGTTCAAAAGAAACTTTCACCAATCTTTGCAACTTTTTTTTTCAAGAAGGGGGTGCTCAATCTGTTATAAACTTATAGATAGACAAACTTCTGAGATAATCACTTCAATCAATAACTTTCATTCAATTGTCTTTTCTCTCATTTTACTGATGCTAATTTATCAGACTTGCTATACATGAACATTGCAGTTACAAATGCTAATTTGGAGTCATCCAACCAGTTTTCTTTTTTAATAGATATTCTTTTATCACAATTTTTCGCATTTCTCCACCACTATTTATCAGTTTAAACCCAAAAAAGCCAAGCAGTTTAAAATGAACTTGTTTTCAGAGCCAGCAGTTCTGCGATGAGGTAATAAGCAAATATCAATTATTCTTAACTGAAGTTTGCCCTTATTGTCATTACCATTATTACACAGTAAATTTTCATTCAGCTCCTCACTAGATATCATTTTGTTAACACAGTATTCTTACATTGTACAGTATAACGTATTTTTGATTAGCTATGTAAAAACTTGTGTAAATAATTTTATGTATAAACTTATTAAAAGTTTATGAATATTTTTTAAAAATTGACAACATGTATTTGTTAAAATATATTTATCTATGAAAATTTCATTATTTTAAAGTTAACCTGGAATAATTAGGGAATTTTTAAATACAATATTTGTGACCATCCTGCCAGAAGTACTCCAGGAAAAATAGGTTCACCTGAAAATGGTCTGAAATTGATATATGTGAAAATGCTATGGACTGTAAAATTTGAATTGCTCAGGATATCAAAATTTACAACATTGTTAATTTCAGATATTTTCATCTAAATTTTCTTCCTATAACAGTATCTTAAAAAAGAGAAATGGGGGACATTCTGTATTCACAGCAAAAACACATAAAAATCAGGCAGTTTCACCTAAACCCATCTTTTTATAGGAGTACAGCAAGGTCTTCCTTTACAAAGAAAAAAAAAAAACTCTTTTAATATGGTAGATAGATATTTTTATTAAAGTTATCAAAGTCAGTTATTAAAAAAATTAATAGAATAATGTTACTGAAAGTAAGATTTTTCCGATATCTGATTGATTTATAAAGGAATGGTTCAGGTAAAAAGTAGGTCTTTTCTATGAATTAATATTGAAGTATTATATTGAAAAATAACATATAAACTGTTTTACTGTAAAAACTAAGCTAACCAAATTAAAAATATACTTTTATACATGAGATTTCCTGTTATGATGAAGTAATATTTTTCCAATACACCATAGTCAATATTTAAAAAATATTTTATTCTTGTATTTTAATTTTTTGTTAAAATATAAATGATTATTAATTTTATTTTTATATTTGCAGAAGACAAATGGCTCTTTGGAAGAAGCAATTCAAGAAATTGAAGAAAAGCTGCTGTACTTCTTGTGTACGGGTGATGAATGTTTTCCTGATCCTTGATCAAGAATCAGTTGAAGTAGAGAAATGCAGCTTAAAGACTTTTTGACCATTATATATTTACTGTCAAGTTTATCAAGTTGTCGAGTTTTTTAATTTTATGATTTACAAAGTTATTAATGGCCCTGCAGCTCAGTGGAGAATCTGAACATTATTTTGAAAGCCATGGATGCAAGCACTTAAATGTTTTATAATATGTATAGAAAATAAAATACTGTTTTAATTCTTATGTGATTCATCTTAAATATATTTATTGTGCAATAAATTTTTTTTTTCTTTTAGTACTGTATATTCAAATGTGTAAGTATAAATTTTTCGATTTGTTTTGCACTGAAAGTTTTAAAGTATTGGCTGTGATGCTTAATACTTTGCCTCCTTGAGATGACTGACTTGCATTTGTCAAATTTGTTAAAAATCATTGAAATAATTGCATGTTTTATGTGTTACACAGTGACTAAGTTAGTAGGATACTAGATCAATGACAATGAACCCTAGTCTCACTAGAACTGCCTAATATAGTACCAATGTGTTAACACACGATAAAATGGTGTGCATAAACTTATGAAATGGACATACAAAGGTCAAAAGATTAATATCATAGCACTAGCAGAGTAAAAAGAAGGTTGTAACTAGATGTGAAGTTAATATGAATTTACTTCTATATAGAGAACTTTTTTGAGGTGATGCAACAAGCTTTTTGGATTGATGGAATGTACCAAACTGAAAGACTAATCATACCATGAATAATGGAAGGCAAACACTGAAATATATTTGTTATGGTGAAATGGGTGTTCTGTTAATATGCTGATTTCATTTAAAATTGAAGGTTTTTAATTATTAAAGTAAAATGAATATAAATAAATTTTATTTACGATTTATTTTAAGAAGCACACAGAAGTGCAGTGATTCTTTTGAACACCTAACCTTAGGATGATAGTTTGACAGGAGTTTTTCTCTTGTGTGAAACATCTTCTAACATACTCAATAATTTTTTACAAATTAAACTTGATGAAATATACTATGTTTCTTGTGTTTGACTGTTTGTTATTAAAGACACTAAAAAGAAAAACAAACAAATCAATACTTTAAATCAAACATATCTTTTACTGCATTCTATTATAACCTCTATTGGTAGGCTTGGGTTTCATTTCCGACAACATGTACTTAAGTAATAAATTTTATTTTAGCTAATGTGTGTTCTTTCAATCCTGAGGGTTTATCACATTAATTCTCTCTAAAGGTAAATATTAACAAACATTTCTTCTTCTTCTTCTTCTTCTTTTTTTTTTTTTTCAATTATTGGGGAGGGAAAATGCACTTTTCCATTATTATTTTATCCAATGTTTTCTTGAAAAATTAGAATAAGTTAGTAATTAAAAAGAAAAAAAAAGTCAGCTGTCAACTACATTTAATCATTTTTCTTCGGTTTCTGATATATGTTTTACTAAAGTGCAGTTGCAGTTTTACAAAGATTTATTTTTGTTTACATGTTTAAATACACAGTGCAATGACTTAAAGTAGTAATTAAAAAAAATGCAAAGACAGAATTTTGTTATGGAAAAAAAAAATATATGTCTATACAGTCCTCTCATATGTTTATATGCAATATCATAAACTTACGAGTCTACTTCACTTATGCAAAAACATTCACTTACTCGTGTTTGTCCTATGAGAAAATTCCTTTTAAATATATTGTTTGCATTTCCATATTTTTAAAAACCTTTTTTTTTTTTTTTTCTTCTTCCAAATTTAAGATAACTGACCTAAATCTCAAATATATATTTTTTTTTCAATTTATTTTGTATGAGGATGTTTTCATTTTCAAAATGAGTTTTGAAAATTAAAGTAGCCTCTTAATAAACCTGCAAAAAAAATCGATGAAGTAAAGAATGAACTTTGTAGAGATCAGCCTTAGCTATCCAATATCAAGAAGAAAAAAGTATTTAAAAACATTGAAATGCAAATGGTATTTTAAAAGAAATCCTGTCATTAACATTAGTGAGTTAGTGTTTTGATGCGAATTAAATTAGTCTTTTAATAAACTTCAAACTCATCCATTTTGTTTAAAAAACAAATCATTCACTGTAGAACATAACCTTTGCATCATTACAAGCCCCCCCCCCCCAAAAAAAAAGGTTACAAATAATGATTGATTCTATAATATCAGAGATGAGATGAGATTTTCAGTTTTTTGAATACCATCATAATCTTAAACAAAATTTTGTTGTATTAAATCGCCAAAATGTTCTGATTAAATAAAATAACATTTTCTCTGTGATTATGCAGGTATGTAAAAAGTTGGAAATCCCATCTTGATTTAGAGATTTTAGTCATAATTTATTTATTTTATAAGTTCCTCATCATTGTTGAACTTTACAAATATGTCTTTCCTAACAAATATATTTTAAAGTTACTGATTGGAAGTAGTGGTGTCATATCAATAATAATCTTGGACACAATACCTGAAATTATTAATTGGAATTGCAAATTTCAAACCATGATTAGAATGAATATTGAATCTACAATACCAGCATTGTACTATAAACCTGTTTTTGGAAAATATCAACAACTGCATTTTATGTTACTTCTAAAATAGAGGCATATGTTACATAAATAGTTCATCAACTGTAGAAAGTAAGACATAGAAATTTATTAAATCTCTTATAAAATTTCTCTTTAATTCTGTTATTTATCTGTATTAAAATATAGAACTAAAGTTAATATTAAATCATAAAAAATTAAATTTTTAAAATTATTTCAGACATAAATAAAAATTACTATTGAAAACAAAGAAAAAAACCCTCTATTACAAACATAATAAACTATAAATATACTAAAAAGCAAAGCAAAAAAGATTCTCAAAGTAAAAGTGAAATCGTCCATTTTGTCTATATATTCAATCAATACAAACAAATTCAATCGAAAAACAAAAAGTGAAAAAAATGGATTTATTAAAAAAGAGTGCAGTCACTCTTTTTACACACTAATTTAGTCAAATTAGGAGTGAAAAAGTAACTTATCAAAAAGGAGTACCATCACTCTTTTTACATACCAATTTAGTCAAAATAGGAGTGAAAAAACTGCTTATCAAAAAGGAGTGCAGTCACTCTTTTTACATACTAATTTAGTCAAAATAGGAGTGAAAAATAAATTATCAAAAAGGAGTGCAATCACTCTTTTTACATACTAATTTAGTCAAAATAGGAGTGAAAAAACAATTTATCAAAAAGGAGTACCGTCACTCTTTACATATACTAATTTAGTCAAAAAAGGAGTGAAAATTGCTTTTCAGAAAGGAGTGAAAGGGCTTATCAAAAAGGAGTGAAAATATTCACTCCGCACTAAGGATGAAATTCACTCCTATAGGATAAGTGCATCTTCGACACTGGAAAGGAGTGAAAATTCACTCCTTTTGAGCGAAAATCGATGATTTTTTTTAAGAGAGTAAATGTCGTATTTTGGTAATATTCGATTAAGCGGGCAAGCATATAAGTTTCGTATTTCGGTAATATTCGATTAAGCGGGCAGGCATATAAATGCCGTATTGCGGTGATATTCGATTAAGCGGGCAAGCATATAAATGTCGTATTTCAGCAATATTCTATTAAGCGGGCAAGCACATAAATGTAGTATTTCTGTAATACTCGATTAAGCGGGCAAGCATATAAATGTCGTATTTCGGTCATATTCTATTAAGCGGGCTAGGACATAAATGTAGTATTTCTGTAATACTCGATTAAGTGGGCAAGCATATAAATGTCGTATTTCGGTAATATTCGATTAAGCAGGCAAGCATATAAATGTCTTATTTCGGTAATATTCTATTAAGCGGGCAAGCATATAAATGTCGTATTTCGGTAATATTCGATTAAGCGGGCAAGCATATAAATGTCGTATTTCGGTAATATTCGATTAAGCGGGCAAGCATATAAATGTCGTATTTCAGCAATATTCTATTAAGCGGGCAAGCACATAAATGTAGTATTTCTGTAATACTCGAATAAGCGGGCAAGCATATAAATGTCGTATTTCGGTAATATTCGATTAAGCGGGCAAGCATATAAATGTCGTATTTCGGTAATATTCTATTAAGCGGGCAAGCATATAAATGTCGTATTTCAGCAATATTCTATTAAGCGGGCAAGCACATAAATGTAGTATTTCTGTAATACTCGATTAAGCGGGCAAGCATATAAATGTCGTATTTCGGTCATATTCTATTAAGCGGGCTAGGACATAAATGTAGTATTTCTGTAATACTCGATTAAGTGGGCAAGCATATAAATGTCGTATTTCGGTAATATTCGATTAAGCAGGCAAGCATATAAATGTCGTATTTCGGTACTATTCGATTAAGCGGACAAGCATATAAATGTCGTATTTCGGTAATATTCTATTAAGCGGGCAAGCATATAAATGTCGTATTTCGGTAATATTCTATTAAGCGGGCAAGCATATAAATGAAGTATTTCAGCAATATTCCATTAAGCGGGCAAGCACATAGATGTAGTATTTCTGTAATATTCGATTAAGCGGGCAAGCATATAAATGTCGTATTTCAGCAATATTCTATTAAGCGGGCAAGCACATAAATGTCGTATTTCGGTAATATTCTATTAAGCGGGCAAGCATATAAATGTCGTAGTTCGCTAAGATTCTATTAAGCGGGCAAGCATATAAATGTCGTATTTCGCTAAGATTCTATTAAGCGGACAAGCATATAAATGTCGTATTTCGGTAATATTCTATTAAGCGGGCAAGCATTTAAATGTCGTATTTCGGTAATATTCTATTAAGCGGGCATGCATATAAATGTCGTATTTCAGTAATATTCTATTAAGCGGGCATGCATATAAATGTCGTATTTCGGTAATATTCGATTAAGCGGGCAAGCATATAAATGTCGTATTTCGGTTATATTCTATTAAGCGGGCAAGCATATAAATGTCGTATTTCAGCAATATTCTATTAAGCGGGCAAGCACATAAATGTAGTATTTCTGTAATACTCGATTAAGCAGGCAAGCATATAAATGTCGTATTTGGGTAATATTCGATTAAGCGGGCAAGAATATAAATGTCGTATTTCGGTAATATTCTATTAAGCGGGCAAGCATATAAATGTCGTATTTCGGTAATATTCTATTAAGCGGGCAAGCATATAAATGTCGTATTTCGGTAATATTCTATTAAGCGGGCAAGCATATAAATGTCGTATTTCGGTAATATTCTATTAAACGGACAAGCATATAAATGAAGTATTTCAGCAATATTTGATTAAGCGGGCAAGCACATAAGTGTAGTATTTCTGTAATACTCGATTAAGCGGGCAAGCATATAAATGTCGTATTTCGGTAATATTCGATTAAGCGGGCAAGCATATAAATGTCGTATTTCGGTAATATTCGATTAAGCGGGCCAGGATATAAATGTCGTATTTCGGTAATATTCTATTAAGCGGGCAAGCATATAAATGAAGTATTTCAGCAATATTCTATTAAGCGGGCAAGCACATAGATGTAGTATTTCTGTAATACTCGATTAAGCGGGCAAGCATGTAACACTCTGCTGCGATATTGCTTTGCAATCCCGGTTGGAAATGCTTCGCGATGCATAGACTGAGCCCTTTCCTGATTGGTCTATCCGACTCATGGAAGGAGTGGTCTACCCGGATTCGTTAGTTCCGGAAATCTTCCACATCAGCATCATTCCAGGAGTCATTCCTTTTAAGGCTAGTTTTTTTTTACTATAGAAGGATTCTAAACCATATAATTTTTTAATGGATCTTTATTCGAATGTTGAAAGTCTAAGAATCTAAGTAATCATTAATGTTGCTAATGTTTATTTCTTGTAAAATATACTGTAAAATTATTCCATAAATAAGTATGCACTATTCTTTAAAAAATCTTAATTATATGATAAAAATATGAATTTTATAAAAATTTTAGAAATTGTGTCGGAACCTGTTTTCACTGATTTCTGTATAATAGAAATTTTCTATACCGGGCCTAAAAATTTGAAAATATAAAATGGGCCGAGTCGTGCTCGGGCCAAACTTTTGACCTTTCCTACGGGCCGACCCGTGCGCAGACCTCTGAAAGAGCAACACCTGTTTACCAATCATCTAATAATAATAATAATAATAATAATGTAGTTAAAAAAAAAATTTCTTCGTAATTTGTTTAATTGAACTCATTCCCTTCCCCTCCCTCCTTTTTTTTTTTTTTTTTCCCCAACTTAAAGAATTAAGCGGTCCAAATTACTAAAAGAGGCAGCTACATTTCTAAACATCGTGAGTAAAGGATCTTAAGTGAAAATAATTTTACGTGATATTTTCGTGTTCACAACTTTGCAGTTATGTTTTCTATTATACAGGGTGCCCCAGAAATATTGTTACAAACTTTAAAAGGGGGTAGGGGACATCATAAAGATTCAGATTTGCATAGTAACCCATGGTCGGTTTTCCTGGTGTGGTAATGACGACACAAAACACAAAAAAGAAAGGACACGAACAAAGAGAGAAAACATGTTTATCATTCTTAGTGTTTTAGTCATGTCGGGGCAATGCTAGAAAGTTCTGAGAAACTTGTTTCACGCATCGTGGTAGATGTCGAGGAAGTTCGGACATTCCCGATATTTTCCAGAACATTATACGCTCCATGCGGAGGAGATGCGCTCCCATGCAACACAGTCCGGAGCCGTAATTTCGAACACCTACTTTGATAACGATTGTTGTCACTTTAATGTTTTTCCCTTAATGTTTCTACTATGCTAAGAATAATAAAGATGCTTTCTCCTCTTATTCGTGTCCGGTCTTTCTTGAGTTTTGTGTCGCAACTACCGTGCCAGGAAAGTGTTTCCGACCGTAGGTAGCTATTCAAATCTGAATCCTTCTGATGTCTCCTACTTCCTCTTAAAGTTTACCCAATATTTCTGGCCACTTTGTATGTATGTAGCAAAAACACGTTTTTTCAATTACCTATTAAAGAATAATTATAGCTATTTAGATTAAACAAATTTTCCTTTATTTTTTCCCCATTAGATCCATTTACTCAACCGCTCATTTTTTTCTGTTGTCTTTAGAATTAAATTTTCCCAATGATGAAAAATAAATTCTGAGATTTCAAGAAACATTATGTAACATTAAACATTATGTTATATTTAATGTTTAATGTTTTCTCTAAAGGTGAATGTTTATTAATCTGTAAATATGTATGTAAACAGTTCTTGAATTTGAACTTTCTATGTTCAATACTTTACGAGTAAAAATGATGTGACTACCAGACACAGAAGTGATCTTATAATGAATCCGTTTCTACCCTTTAAACACGGAATTCTTTAAAATGTTAGAAATTTCTTCTCTGCGCGGAGAGCATCAATGCTGTAAAAGTGAATTTACAGGAAAATGCCGAAGAGAATAATGCAAATTGTTATTGCAGTCGAACTTAGTTATAACTAGGACGAACGAATTGGTACCTTCGATCGTTATAACCAAGTCGTAAGTTTCAATATGATAATTACAAGTAAATACGTGTAATTTCGTTTTAAATGTATTGAAAAGCATTGAGCTTTTTGTACATTACGTTTCTTTTTAGCTGTCAAATTTTCATAAAAATATTGCTGGTTGTTGTTGGGGGAAAAAATGTAAAAGCTACAGTTTCCATCTGTACAGATTTTATTGAGTTGTGAGAATTTGAAATACGTCAGAAATTTCTCCTTTGTGCGGATAATATCTATACAGTTAAAATCAATTTACAGACAATGATGTTAATGAGGATTGGTATAACAGTCGAACTTGGTTATAACGAAAATTAAAGAATCAGTTATATCTCTTCTGACGGCCGGGTCGTAAATTACTTATTAAATTCGAATAATTTCATCTTAATTATATTGAGAATTGAGCAGCATTAAGTCGTTCATGCTTTATATGGAGAATTAGAAAAAAAGAAAAGAAAAAGAAAAAAGTTGGAAAATGCACGTGAAGCGTAGCAAATGAGGTGCGTTCGTACGATAACGAAGTTTTAAAAATATTAAACTCATATATCAATTTCATAAAATTGTAAATAGTAAATTACAATTAAAACGCTCACCAAACAATGTTCTCCCTATACCATTATGTAATGGAATACTTTTGTGTGGCCTTGTAAATCAATAACAAATGTTCTTTGCACCACAAATTATGTAAAATGTATATTATAAATGTACTTTATAGTTGCCCTGTAATTTAATAATAAATATTCTTTGCATCACAGATTGTACAGAACGTATATTTGAATTATATACAATACTTCATAGGTTCATGTAAATTCTATTATTATTCGAAAGAGTTTAACATCATTAAAATGCATTTGAAACTGTTTTACCCATTAGTCGTAATGTAACGGAATACTTTTGATTGTCCCTGTAATTGATCTATGTATTCGATTTTCATAAAATTTGAAATAACTCGACAAAATTATGTAATAATTATGTATTTTAAATTTCAAACGTATAAGATACATTTGAAACTTTTCCCCCATTGACCATAATGTAATTGAATACTTTTGATTGCCCCTGTAATTGATCTATGCATTCGATTATCAAAAAATTTGAAATAACTCGACAAAATTATGTAATAATTATATATTTTAAATTTCAAACGTTTCGGTTGGGTAGTTTTTGCGTTTATGCGGACAGACGAACAGACAGACGGACGGACTGAACGACCACTATAGGTGCTACGTATTTACATGATTATGAACGCACCTAAAAGAATGAACTATGTAAATAAAACAATCTTCTTTAATCTGCAAACTTTTAGTCTCCAAATGTGCGAATTTCTTTGAGTTGGCAGCATTTGTAAAACTTCAGAAATTTCTTCTCTGAACGGATAATACCATTGCTGTAAAAGTAGATTTACAGGCACATGCCAATGAGGTTGGTATAGTCGCAAGAAGTGGTATGGTCAAACGTGGTTATAACGAGGATAAAGTATTGTCAATCGGTAAAGCCCGGTTGTAAATTAGATGAGTAAATACGTTAATTTCGTTTTAGAATCACTAGCAGGAGTGACCGAGCTTAGCTCGGTCAAAATTAACTTTCTGTTCAACTCGACATAATATTCTCATGGTATCATTATCTCTATATTTTTTTATTATGAACATATTATTTATAATAGCATTATTTACTAAAACAGTCAATAAGAAAGCTATGTATGTACGTACATGTTCATAAATTTTACATTATTTTAAAATTTACAACGAAGAGGCATCAATACAAATCACATTTTTACCTCGACTCTGATTGGTTTAACCATTCAACTCTATTCCTATTAAGAATGTTTGAAAGAAGTCTTCACGTAATAAATCCAATATTTTTTTTTTGTCAAATATAGACAAATTTAGTGACATTTTTTCATTTGGCGTCAAGTATGCGTTTTGGCTTTCGTAATTTTGATTGTAGATTTTTCAGACAAAGGTTGCTAATATTTTGTCAAATATCGCCAACTCATTGGCTGTTGCCATATTCTTGTGACCCTGACTTGTGACCCAAAATGACTCACTAATCAAATTTGTTCAAACACGTAACTTAGCTCAATAGTCTTCAGGGAATCAAAAACGGTAGGATATCAAATTTAGTCAAAATCGTTTAAACTATTTTTTAGATAAAATTAGCTTGATCCGCAGTGAATCCAAAAATGACCCACTAAAATTATTAACTCGAACATGGGACCCAGCTGAATGGTCTTTTAAAAGCTGAAAACGGTAAAATATCAAGTTCAGTTAAAATTCGTTAAAGCCGTATTTCAGATGTAATTAGCTTTGTTATTATCAAAATTTCGTCACTATCATTTTAGCCGTTTTTTAGATACAATTAACTTGACCCGCACCCATAATGACTCAAATAGACCCACTAATCGAATTTTATTGAACTTGCGACCTAGCCAATGGCCTTTTCGAATTCAAAAACATTAGAATATAAAATTTAATCAAATTTGTTTGAGCCGTTTTCCAGATAACATTTGATTAACTCGTAGTGAACCAAAATGACCCACTAATCGACATTTCTCAAACATGAACTAAATTCTCGTACCCGGAAATGATTTAACATGTAATTTTCTCAACATTGCTTGAACCGTTTTTTTTAAATACATGCAGCTTTACCCGGGTTCATAGTGACCAAAAATGAGCCACTAATCGAAATTCTTCGAACATGTAATCTAGCACAATGATCTTCTCGTTCTTTATAATGGTATAATACAAAATTTTATCAAAATCTTTTGAGACTTTTTTAAGAATTAACTAACTTGATTATGACTAATTGTGATCTAAAACGATCTACTAATTGAATGCTCCATTCAACCTTGAATATTGGTCATCTTGAACCCGAAAACGAAAAAATGCAAAATTTAATCAAAATCATTAGAGCCTTTTTTTTTTTTTTTTTTTTTTTTTTTTTGTAAAATTAGCTTGACACGCAGTGATCCCAAAATTACCCATTAATTGAAATTACTCGAACATATGATCCAGCTCAAAGATCTTGTGCCCGAAATAATACAAATTCTTGTCAAAATTGTATGAGCCGTTTTTTAGGTATAATTAGCTTGACCTTGACTCATTATGAACCAAAATGACCCACTAATCGAATTTTCTCTAACATGTGACCTACCCCAATGTCTTTCTCCCATCCAAATAACACATAATACAAACTTTAATCAAAATCGTGAGAGCCATGTTCTAATTAAAATTACCGTGTCCCACAGTGATCCAAAAATGATTCACTAACAATTTTTTTTTCTAACATGCGACAAGCCCAATGGCCTTCTCGTTCCAAAAAAAAGTTTCGATTCAAAATTTAATTAAAATTGGTTGAGTCGTTACTTATATATAATTGGAATGACCTTGACCTATTACATAGCTGCCAACTTTTACGCATTTTTCCTACCATAAAAATTTTATTGTAAATATTGTCTTATTTAATCGACGAAATCTCATGATTAAACAAATGGAAAATCTATGTACAATTTTAGTGGTAGCAAAAATGCGTAAAAGTTGGCAGCTATGCCTATTATTACCCAAATAATATGACCCATTAATCTAATTTTCGCGAACATGTATCCTAACCTAATGGTTTTCCTGTTCGAAAACGATAAAACACAAAGTATTGTTAAAGTGGTAAGATCCATTTTCTAGATAAAATTAGCATGACCCATCATGACCCCAAAATGGCCCTTACAATGGAAATTTCTCGAACATGTAACCCAGTCCAATAACTTTTTCTTTCCGAAAAACGTTTTGGTACAGCATTTAGTTAAAATCGATTGAGCCGGGTTTTTTTTAAGGTGTAATTCACTTGATCCTGACTCATTATAACCTAAAATGACCCATTAATCGAATTTTTTCAAACATGTGACCTAGACCAATGATTTTCCCATATCCGAAAACTATAGAATACAAAATTTAGTCAACATCGGACAAGCCATTTTCTAGATAAAATTAACGTGATCCACTAAATAAATTTTCTCGTACATGAGACTTAACTCAATGGTCTTCTTTTAATCCAAACCGGTAGAACAGAATGCTTGTTCAAAATTGTTAGAGCTGTTTTTTAGGTAAAATTAGTTTGACCCATAATGACTCAAAAATGACCCACTAATCGAAATTTTACGAATGTGTGATCCAATCCGATAGTTTTATCATGTCAGAATCTGTTGGATACAAAATTTCGTTAAAGTTGATAGAGCTCTTCTTTAGATATAAATAGCTTTACTCTGACCCATTATGAACCAAAATGATCCACTAATCGAATTTTCTCGAACATGTGATCAAGCCCAATGATTTTTCCGTGCTAGAAAATGGTACGATATAAAACTTTGTCAAAATCGTTTGTGCCATTTTTAAGATAAAATTTACACACACACACAATTTTTGCTCGCATTATACACTGCCCAGTCTTATTAATGTGACCATCGTGAGATTTTAGGCCTTTTGTTAAATATAAAACATGTATGTTAAATATTGAAACTCCAGGTTTGTAAACAGATTAGTACAGTTTATATATTTTTTCGCAGATGTTTTCTCGAAACCCCATAGGGGACCGTCAACAAACTGAAAAAGAACGAATATCTTTTGGATATCTCTGTCAAAACTAATGTAGCAGAAGCGATCAAACTGCAGATTATGATTCAATGGGTTACTGTAATAAACTGTGTTCATTTTTATGAGGCTAGCAGTCCCAAATTTTGCCAAGGTTTTTGCTTATAATTTGCAGAATTCTTAAGATTAAAAAAAAAGTTCTTTTCACAAAACAGGACAAACAATATTGTACACAATACGCTGTAATCAGAATTAAAAAATAATAAAAGTTGTATGAATAATGAGTAGGTTTACTAAATAATTTTTTATTGCGCATGCGTAAAAGCAATCAAAATATAATTTGCTTAATGTATTACCTAAATGTATAGAGCAAATTTTGTGAAAATCTCAAAACCATAGCTTGAAAATTCTAAAAATTATCATCGATAGATTAAGCTCAAAATCCATTCTTCCCAAAAGAAAGCAAAATGATTAAGGGCTGTATCCATACATCTATTGATTAGTGTCAGTGAAACACAAAATTGCACATTTTACTATATTTGGAAACAGCCTCTCATCTTTTAGGTAGATTTCGTAAGAAATACTACCTATTGCAATCGCACCAGTTTATCTATCTATCTATCTATATATCTCACTTTTTTATGGACACGATAACTTCTATAATTCTTCACCAATCTCCACCAAACTTGTACATAAAATCAAAGAGGTTAAAATCTTGGCTAAGTTCGTTAATGGGCAAAATCGGACCAAGGGGGTCGGAATAGGGGACGTTTTTGTGAAAACCGAAAAAACGCCATAACTTCTTAATTAAAGTAGATATCGAATCGGTTTAAAGTTTATATTACTTCTTAAAAATGGGCCAAAAGTATATGCATGACAGATTTTTGATAAATTTAGAAGTGGGCTCAAGGGCCGAAAAAAACAGGGATTTTGAGAGAAAAAAATTCATAACTTCGTCAATTTTCAAGATATCAAGTCCAAATAAATTTTTTGTAAATGTTCTTAAAATTATCTAAAACTTTTGTATTTACAAGTTTTTGATAGGACCAACTTTTACCGATGAAAAAAATTAAAAACGAAAAGAAAAAGGGCGCTAAAAAAAGAGAAAAATCCATAACTCCATCAATTTTTAAGATATCAAATCTGATTAAATTTATTTTACATCTTCTCAAAAATATCTACAACTTTTATATTGACAAGTTTTTCATAGGACCAATTCGTATAGCAAAAAGAAATTAAACAAAAATAGGAGTTGGAGAAAAAAACCTCAAATCCAAATTGCTTATATTCTGACTCATTTTTAAATTCATTTTTGATTTTAAACGCATCCAAATGGTAGATCCTCTTATTTAGAAACTATATAAAGTGACGCATTGGTCAATTTTCTGATAAAGACAGAATATATTTCAAAAAAGGCTTCCAAAAAGGGTATTTTGAACAGAATTTCCGAAAGTCATCGGGACTGAAAATTGAAGGAAGTATTCAAATAAGAAATTGCGTTTTTTTCTGACTCGTTTTAAAATCAATTTTCGTTCTCAAACGCATCCAATTTACAGATCCTCTTATTTAGGAACTATATAATGTGATGCATTGGTCAGTTTTTTGATAAAGACGGAATATATTTCAAAAAAGGCTACCAAAAAGGGTATTTTGAACAGAATTTTCCTAAATCATCGTGACTGAAGATTTAAGGAAGTATTCAAATAAGAAATTGCGTTTTTTCTGACTCGTTTTTAAATCCATTTTTGCTCTCAAATGCATCCAATTTACAGATCCTCTTATTTAGGAACTATATAATGTGATGCCTTGATCGGTTTTTTGATAAAGACAGAATATATTTTGAAAAAGGTTACCAAAAAGGGTATTTTGAACAGAATTTCCCGAAGTCTTCGTGATTTGAAAATTTAAGGAAGTTTTCACATAGCAAATTGCGTTTTTTATGACTCGTTTTAAAATCCATTTTCGCTCTCAAACGCATCCAATTTATAGATCCTCTTATTTAGGAACTATACACTCTGACGCATTGGCCAGTTTTTTGATAAAGATAGAATATATTTTTAAAAATGCTGTCAAAGTGAGTATTTCGCACAAAATTTCCCTAAGCAATCATGATTAAAGAATTAAGGATGTATTCAAACAACAAATCGGTTATTTTATGACTCATTTTTAAATTCAATTTTTTTCTCAAATGCATTCAACTGACAGTTTTCTGTTATTTAGTATGTTCTGTTATTTATAATGTACTGTTTTGGTCGATTTTCTAATAAATTCAGAATCTATTTCAAAATATGTTGTCAAAATGGGCATTTGAGCTGATTTTTTTTTAAGATGATTCTGATAAAACCAGTTTTTGCAGAAAAATGAAATTAAAAATTTTTCATAAACGGCCAAATGAAGTTATTAAACTGGGTTTATCTCTAATCATATATTTTATTGTTGAAATGAGCACTCTTCGAAATCTACCTCCGCCTATAGGCCCAGCCGACAGGGATTTTTTTGTTTTTTTTGGGAGTTAACGGATTTTGAGCTTATTCTGTCAACGATAATTTTCAGAATTTTCAAGCTATAGTTTTGGGACTTTTACAAAAAATGCTGTATACATTTAGCTAACATATTATGTAAATTATATTTTGATTGCTTTGACGCATGCGCAGTGAAAAATAGTTTTGTAAACCTGCTCAATTTTCATACTTTTTTTTTTTTTTAATTCTGATTACAGAGTTTTGAGTACAATCTTATTTGACATGTTTTCTGAAAATAACTTTTTTTATATATTAAGAATTCTGCAAATTATAAGAAAAAAAAACTTGGCAAAATTTGGGACTGTTTTTATGAAAACTTTAATTTCTCTATGAGTACACATGCTATTTTCATAAAATTGAACACACTCAGTGGCGCCAACTTTTAAAAAATATTCGGTGGGCTCAAAAATTTTTTGAACAAATACAAAAAATATTGGGTGGACTCAGTTAATAATGGGTGGATGAAGGTATCAAATTATTGGGTGGGCTCGCGCCCCATGGGCCCATATAAGTTGGCGCCACTGAACACACTTTATTACAGTAAATCATTTAATCATAATCTGCTGTTTGAATGCTTTTGCTGGTTTTGATAGGGTTATCCAAAAGATATTCGCTCTTTTTCAATTTTTTGACGGTCCTCTAAGGGATTTCGGGAATAAAAAAATCTTCACGGAAATATATGACCTGCACTGTACAAAAAAGGGTCGATCTACTAAAAAAATTTTAGTAATCCTTGTAATTACTAAAAATTTTTTAGTAATCATACTCGGTTACAAGGAATCTGTAAGAATTACTAGAAAAAACCTAGCAACGAATAGAGTTAATAGTTTTACATTTTTAATAGCTGTTACTAAAACTCACTTGGCGTGGCTCTGATAGCTTAGTGTTCATAGCACCGAACTCCAAGCTGAGAGTACCTGGGTTCGATGCTGGCCGCCGCCAAATATGCACCGAATGTAAAAAAAGGGATTATGAAAATCTTGTCGTAGCAGTTACTATGGGTAATGATATCTGAACTTTCCCTCACCTTTAGAAACATGTCAAAATAGAGTAGGTAGCAATGTTTGGTGCTGCCATCTATTACGGCTTTACCGAAAATCTTTCGTTTCAGAAGTCTCTCTTTTTACCCACTGGATGCAGCTCAAAGGAAGCTCCTGCCCTTTGGGCACACGTAATAGTTACTAAAAATAATTTTGGAGCTATTACTAAAATTTGATTGGTGGCTCATACTAAAAAGTTTTAAGTTAGTTATACAAAAAATTCTTTTGTTCAGTTTACAAAAGAAATGTTTGTTTCACTTGCAAAAAAATGTTTGTAATAGTTACTAAAAAATTCTGTGGAATACAAATTTACTAAAGAATTTTAATAACCTCTTGAATTTTTTTTTTTTTTTCTTTTTTACAGTGTGTACTATTTTGTTTACACAAATGGAGTTTCACGATAATTCTTCATATGTATTTTTTCAGATATTTAACAAAATGTCAAAAGTCGCAAGGTAATCACATTAATATGACTGGACTGTGTAGTATAAGATTAATGAAGCACAGAACCTTTAAATTCTCAAAAAAATCAGGTTTTCTATGAAATTTTACAAAATTTCTCGAAAGGAAAAAAAACTACATTCAAAATCTACATTATTTCTTTAGTGATAAACTTTTAAAGACAATGAGAATAATTTATGGTCTAAAGATATTTGAAACTTTAAAACATGTATTCAGATTATGAAATTTGGAGTTTGCACGCATTATTACTTTCAAACTATCGAAGTTACAGCTTTAATCAAATATGCACTTTTTTGTAGCCTAAATGCAAATTTTTTTAAAAAAATGACGTATTTTGGTTACTAATTTTTTTTTCTTCATTTGAAAAACGGAAAAACAAAAATATTATTTATTTATTTATTTTACTGCTTGCTAAATTAAATTTTATGCAAAATTTTTTGCGCATATTTTAGTTTTAATTTAGAGGAAGGTATCTCATGGTTCTATTTTGTTCAAAAATTGCTTTCTATATGCATAATTTTAAGTTTTATCATGCACGCAGCGCTTAGTGATTTTAATTCAAGGTCAGATGAAATTTTTAAATAAAATTCAAATATTATGTATATACATTGTTTATTGTTCTGGATAATGTAGCTAAAAATACATGCTTAAGGCAGAAAGAAGAGAAAAATCTTAATTGCATATTATTTGTGTTTTGGCACTTTGAAAAAAGCGATATTTTTGACAGGTTCAACAAACGCAAAGATGGTCTGTTCCCTTAAGTGTGTATTCCGATCAAAACCGCTTATTTTCCGATTTATTTTTAGATCCACTTTTTCTCTCAAATGCACCAAACTTTGAAAATCTCTTATTTAGAAACTATATAAGGTGCCGTGTCTGTTGATTGTTTGATAAATGCAGAAAATATTACTATTACAAAAAAATGCTGTCAAAGTTGGTCTTTCGAACAGAATTTTCCGAGGCGGGAGATCTGAGATCGAAAAAAATGGCCATGCTGAAAAAATAATTGTTGATAAATCAAATTCTAATTAATGCAGCGAGAAATTACATCACACAGCATCTTATACATCACTTCAAAAATCATCCCAGCAAGTTTCATGTTTCTACTTTTAAATATGAGTCTGGAAATGTATCGGAAAATTTTGAGCTGCTGAAGATGGAAAATCATTTTTTCGAATACACCCTTAATTCCTTCGCGAAGGTAACCTTTTACGAAATTTTTAAGGTTTTGTCACGGGTTTTTAAAAACAGAAATTTGCGTCTTTTTGTGCCTTTTTGCTATTAAATCAAGGAAATGCTCCGATTAAATTAGGCAAATTTTACAATAAATTTTTATCGGTGGGAATAAAGATGGATTCTTAAGCCTTTTTGCGGCACTTATACATGTCGCTAGTCCCCAAGGGATTAAGCTGTTCATGAGTTACATTTCTTTTTCGCACAAGATTTTTGTGAGCTGGACTTTCTTAAGGGTGTTCTTAACTGATCCAAGCGAAAAACATTTTGACACATTTACAAATTCATTTTTTAACAGAAAGATGTAAAATTTTAATGTCTGACTATGGAAACGATTTCGAATTGAACTTATTTTTCCATTTTGTGGTAATTAAATTACTTATCGAGTTATAAGCTATTTCGATGACGCAATCACCCGTTTTTCTCCTCCTATTCGACCGGTTTTTCTGCTTTCGCCGGGAAATATGCTCAAAAGTGTCAACTTTGAAGGCTTGTTATGAAAAATCTATTGTGTTTTTTAAAAAACAGAAGAATGAGTGCAATTAGACAGTTTTTGAATAACAACACCTGCTATTTTCATGCATTTCCGAACAAAAAATAAATTAATGCATGTGTCACAAAGTGGCCCTTTTTGATTTAAGAACACCCTTAAAGGCAGGTATGCGTTGGTTCTATTATGTTCATAAAAATTTTCTATACGCATAATTTTAAGTTTTATTGTACATGCAGCACTTAATGATTTTAATTCATACATTAGTCAGATGAAATTCTTAATTTAAAATTTAAATACTAATTATAAAAATACAATATTTATTGTTCTGGATAATGTAGCTAACGATACATACTTTAGGCAAGAAGAAGAAAAAAAAATCTTAATTGCAAATTACTTGTGTTTTAGCACTTTGAAAAAGGCGATGATTTGACCGTTTCGACAAACTCAAAAGTGCTATGACCACCCTTTTTGTCTGTTTAACACCTTTACCCACCGAATTATTTATCAAGAAATTGATAGACCTCAATCAAATCTTTATTAATATCTGAAGGGATACTGGAATTTTTAGATAATACTAATGTGGAATTAAAACAGGTTTTTTTTCATTAAAACTGATTAAAAATACAGGTAGTTATAACTATTTTGTGAAATATTTACAAAAATAATCACAATAATTAATCAAAATTACTCTTTTGAAAATATCACAATTCTTAACAAAAGCAATGAGTTTAAGAGTGTATTCGAAAAAACGCTTTTCCATTTTCAACAGCTCGAAATTTTCCAATACAATTCCAGACACATTTTCAAAAGTAGAAACATGAAACTTGCTGAGGGGATTTTTGAAGAGACGTATTAGATGCCGTGTGATGTCTTTTTAAGCTCAATTCACTAGAATTTGATTTATAAACAATTACCTTTTCAGTATGACCCTTTTTTTCGTTCACAGATCTCCCGCTTCAGAAAAATCGGTTCAAAATGCTGCTTTTGATTGCTTTTTTTTGCAATATTTTCTACATTTATTGAAGAATCCACAATCACAGCACCTTGTGTACTTTATGAATAAGACAATTTGCCAGTTTAATGCATTTGAGAGCATAAATGAATGTAAAAATAAATCGGAAAATAAGCAGTTTGAATCGAAATACACCATTAGGGTGTATTCGAAAAAAACGCTTTTCCACCTTCAGCAGCTCGAAATTTTCCGATACAATTTCAGACATATTTTTAAAAGTAGAATCATGAAACTTGCTGAGGGGATTCTTGAAGGGACGTATGAGGTGCCGAGTAAAGTCTTTTTACGCTCAATTCATTAGAATTTGATTTATAAGCAATTAACTTCTCTGGAAGACCCTTTTTTCATTCCCTTATCTCCCATTTCGGAAAAATCGGTTCAAATTGCCGTTTTTGATTGCCAATTTTGCAATATTTTGTACACTTATCAGAGAATTGACCTTCACGGTTCCTTGTGCACTTTCTGAATAAGAGAATCTGCGAGTTTCATGTGTTTGAGAGCAAAAGCGAATTCAAAAATAAATCGGAAAACAAGCAGTTTGAATCGAAATACACCCTTAAATGCATCATAATCCTCTCTATAAATGGAAGCGATTTATAGTTGAATATGTTTAAGATAATTTTATTTAAGGGTGAATTCGAAAAAACACTTTTCCACCTTCAACAGCTCGGAATTTTCCAATTCAATTTCAGACACAATTTTAAAAGTAGAAAAATGAAACTTGCTGAAGGATTCTTGAAGAGACGTATGAGATTCCGTGTGATGTCTTTTTACGCTCAATTTATTAGAATTTGAGTTATAAACAATTACCTTATTAGTATGACCCTTTTTTTCGTTCCAAGATGGCCCGCTTGAGAAAAATCATTCGAAATGCCGATTTTGATTGCTTTTTTTTTCAATATTTTCTGCATTTATCAAAGAATCGACAGTCACGGCACCTTGTGTACTTTCCAAATAAGAGATTCTTAAAGTTTGGTGTATTTGAGAGCAATAATGAATACAAAAATAAATAGGAAAAAAGCAGTTTGAATCCAAATATACCCTTAAGGGTGCATTTCGACTCAAATTTCTTATTTTCCGGTTTATTTTTAAATTCACTTTTGCTCTTACATGCATCAAACTGGCAAATTGTCTTATTTGGAAAGCACACAAGCTGCTGTGATTGTCGATTCTTTGATAAATGTAGAAAATATTGCAAAAAAGCAATCAAAATCGGCATTTCGAACGATTTTTCTCAAGCGGGCCATCTGGGAACGAAAAAAAGGGTCATACTAATAAGGTAATTGTTTATAACTTAAATTCTAATAAATTGAGCGTAAAAAGACATCACACGGAATCTCATACGTCTCTTCAAGAATCCTTCAGCAAGTTTCATGTTTCTACTTTTAAAATTGTGTCTGAAATTGAATTGGAAAATTCCGAGCTGTTGAAGGTGAAAAAGCGTTTTTTCGAATTCACCCTTAAATAAAATTATCTTAAACATATTCAACTATAAAGCGCTTCCATTTATAGAGAGAATTATGATGCATTTAAGAGTGTATTTCGATTCAAACTGCTTGTTTTTCGATTTGTTTTTGAATTAACTTTTGCTCTCAAACACATGAAACTCGCAGATTCTCTTATTTGGAAAGTGCACAAGGTGCCGTAAAGGTCAATTCTTTGATAAGTGCACAAAATATTGCAAAAAAGGCAATCAAAATGGCTATTTGAACCGATTTTTTTGAAGAGGGAGATTTGTGAACGAAAAAAGGGGGTCATACTGAGAAGATAGTTGTTTATAAATCGAATTCCAACGAATTCAGTGTAAAGTGACATCATACGGCACCTTATACGTCTCTTCAAAAATACCCTCAGCAAGTTTCATGTTTTTTCTTTTAAGGGTGTATTCGAAAAAACGCTTTTCCAATTTCAGCAGCTCGAAATTTTCCGATACAATTTCAGACACATTTTTAAAAGTAGAATCATGAAACTTGCTGAGGGGATTCTTGAAGGGACGTATGAGGTGCCGTGTAAAGTCTTTTTATGCTCAATTCATTAGAATTTGATTTATAAGCAATTAACTTCTCTGGAAGACCCTTTTTTAGGTAGATTTCGTAAGAAATACTACCTATTGCAATCGCACCAATTTATATGTCTATCTATCTATCTATCTATATATATATATGTCTCATTTTTTTATGGACACGATAACTTCTATAATTCTTCACCAATCTCCACCAAACTTGTACATAAAATCAATGGGGATAAAATCTTGGCTGAGTTCGTTAATGGGCAAAATCGGACCAAGGGGGTCGGAATAGGGGGCGTTTTTGTGAAAACCGAAAAAACGCCATAACGTCTTAATTAAAGTAGATATCGAATCGGTTTAAAGTTTATATTACTTCTTAAAAATGGGCCAAATGTATATACATGACAGATTTTTGATAAATTTAGAAGTGGGCTCAAGGGGCGAAAAAAACAGGGTTTTTGAGAGAAAAAAATTCATAACGTCGTCAATTTTCAAGATATCAAGTCCAAATAAATTTTTTATAAATGTTCTTAAAATTTTCTAAAACTTTTGTATTTACAAGTTTTTGATAGGACCAACTTTTACCGATGAAAAAAATTGAAAACGAAAAGAAAAAGGGAGCTGAAAAAAGAGAAAAATCCATAACTCCGTCAATTTTTAAGATATCAAATCTGATTAAATTTATTTTACATCTTCTCAAAAATATCTACAACTTTTATATTGACAAGTTTTTCGTAGGACCAATTCGTATAGCAAAATGAAATTAAACAAAAATAGGAGTTGGAGAAAAAACCTCAAATCCAAAAGGCTTATATTCTGACTCATTTTTAAATTCATTTTTGATTTTAAACGCATCCAAATGGTAGATCCTCTTATTTAGAAACTGTATAAAGTGACGCATTGGTCAATTTTCTGATAAAGATAGAATATATTTCAAAAAAGGCTACCAAATAGGGTATTTTGAACAGAATTTCCGAAAGTCATCGGGACTGAAAATTGAAGGAAGTATTCAAATAAGAAATTGCGTTTTTACTGACTCGTTTAAAATCCATTTTTGTTCTCAAACGCATCCAATTTACAGATCCTCTTATTTAGGAACTATATAATGTGATGCATTGGTCAGTTTTTTGATAAAGACGGAATATATTTCAAAAAAGTCTACCAAAAAGAGTATTTTGAACAGAATTTTCAGAAATCTTCGTGACTAAAAAATTTAAGGAAGTGTTCAAATAAGAAATTGCGTTTTTTTCTGACTCGTTTTTAAATCCATTTTTGCTATCAATTGCATCCAATTTACAGATCCTCTTATTTAGGAACTATACAATGTGATGCATTGATCGGTTTTTTGATAAAGACAGAATATATTTTGAAAAAGGCTACCAAAAATGGGTATTTTGAATAGAATTTCCCGAAGTCTTCGAGATTTGAAAATTTAAGGAAGTTTTCACATAGCAAATTACGTTTTTTTATGACTCGTTTTAAAATCCATTTTCGCTCTCAAATGCATACAATTTACAGATCCTCTTATTTAGGAACTATATACTGTGACGCATTGGCCAGTTTTTTGATAAAGATAGAATATATTTTTAAAAATGCTGTCAAAGTGAGTATTTCGCACAAAATTTTCCGAGGCAATCATGATTAAAGAATTAAGGATGTATTCAAACAACAAATCGGTTATTTTATGACTCATTTTTAAATTCGATTTTTTTCTCAAATGCTTTCAACTGACAGTTTTTTGTTATTTAGGAACTGTATAATGTACTGTTTTGGTCGATTTTTTAATAAATTTAGAATCTATTTCAAAATATGTTGTCATAATGGGCATTTGAGCTGAATTTTTCTTAAGATGATTCTGATAAAACCAGTTTTTGCAGAAAGATGAAATTAAAAATTTTTCATAAACGGCCAAATGCTGGGTTTATCTCTAATCATATTTTTTTTTTTTTTTTTTTTTTTTTTTTTTTTTTAATGAGCACTCTTCGAAATCTACCTCCGCCTATAGGCCCAGCCGACAGGGATTTTTTCGTTCCCTTATCTCCCACTTCGGAAAAATTGGTTCAGATTGCCGTTTTTGATTGCTTTTTTTGCAATATTTTGTACACTTATCAAAGAATTGACCTATACGGCACCTTGTGCACTTTCTAAATAAGAGATTCTGCGAGTTTCATGTGTTTGAGAGCAAAAGTGAATTCAAAAATAAATCGGAAAACATGCAGTTTGAATCGAAATACACCCTTAAAAATATGTCTGAAATTGTATCAGAAAACTTCAAGCTGTTGAAGGTGGAAAAGAGTCTTTTCGAATACAGCCTTAAAGAAAGAAAAGAAATACCTACAAAAATGAATAATAAAACTGCCCCTTTTTGAAAATATTTAGCTTCGACTGTTTCTCTATTCAATCTAAATTTGATCGAGAAGAGTGTTTTGTGTGGAAAGAATAAAAAACTTTTATTAATAGAAATAATAAATAAGTTTTATATAAAGTTTTCTTCAATGGTACTTTAAAGTTCTGTCGATGCAGAAAGGGTTAAAATGACGTTTAAATCGTGTTTCTATCCTAATTGAAACGGGAAATATCAACTTTTTAATTTTGGTTTGTTTTCAAAATCTAGCTTTCATTGAATGGTAGTTATCAAATGACTCAATTCGAAAATGCATGATAGTTCTTTTCACCATTTCTGCTATTCAAATTGTTATAAGTCAAGAACCGTTAAAGATAAATGGTTCAAACTTGAAATATGTTTTTATTTATTTTTTTTTTCAATTGTTTTACTTTTATATTGATTATGTGCAAATTTTGATTTTTTTTATTTTGATTATATACAAAAGCAAATTTGTGAAAACTGTTTGCCTTTAAAAATATATTTTTTTCTTATTTATATAATTATTTTTTCCATTTTTTTATTTTAAATTTTTTTTTAAATTTAAATTAATATTATATTTCAAACTGATATATTATTATATTATTTTAAAATTAATTTATAACTTTATTTAAATTAAATTGTATCATGTGATTTTGTTTACAAATGCTATGTTTGATGGTCACAAAAAACTTCAAAATTTTAAATCAATAAATAAAAATTATTTTAAAATGTTTTCCGAAATCCCTTTAATTGCTCGTGTATTACATTTCTTTATTTCTTTTTCGCACTTTAATTTTCATAAAAGTACTACGGTTTTTAGCGAAATTAAAAAAAATAATAATAATATGCAAACAAAATCCGCAAAAAGATTCAATCGCCAAGTATGCGGATTTTACCGAGTTGGTAGCATTCAGAAATTCCTTTCCCGCGCGGATAATATCTTCGCTGTAAAAGTAGATTTACAGGCACATGCCAATGAGGATAATGAGAACTTATGCTACAGTCGAACTTCATTACAATACGGATAAAGGAATCAGTATTTTTGCTCGTTGTAACCATGTTCTCGCAATAAGGGAGTTCAAGCTCTGTTAGAAGCATACTTGTAAAGTAAATTTACGCGTTGTTAAAAGAGAATAGGATAAAATTATTAATTACAACGCTCTGTTTAATTTTATTGCAATATTTTATACGGCTGACAGAATCGATAAGGTGGATATGAACGACAAAAGTAAAAGTTATTACGCTTACCATTTATTTTATTTTTAATAGTATGTTTAAAAGTATAATTTACCTTACCAAACCTTTACCTTTTTTCGAAATAATTTCATCACATATCTGACTGGCGTCCGGGGCAGACGCCCCCCCCCCCCCCCCGCATGTCCCTCCTAGTTTCGTCATTGATACCTGCGAATCAAGCACTAAAATCGGGTTTGCAAGTATTTTCCACCAAGATGCGACTTGACAGACCAGTTGCATTTTAATATAAGAATCGAGTTTTATCTATCCCGGAATTTAAGTTGTCAACTCGATGAGGTGATGGTTTATGTAGCCGCCTCCCAGTTCATTATGTTCTAGAAAACAAGAAATGGCATCATAAAATTTTCTAACTTTAGAATTCAATAATTCATCATCTATAATGAATACAAATATTAAATTAGCCACAAAATATTTATTTAAGGGTGTATTTCGATTCAAATTGCTTATTTTCCGATTTATTTTTAAATTCATTTTTGCTCTCATTTGCATCAAACTGGCAAATTGCCTTATTTAGAAAGTACTTAAGATGCCGTGATTGTCGATTCTTTGATAAATGCAGAAAATATTGCAAAAAAATACTCGTAAAGTCAACGTTTTGAACCGAATTTTCCGAAGTGGGGGATCTGTGAACGAAAAAAAGGGTCATACTCAAAAGATAATTGTTTATAAATCAAATTCTAATAATTTGAGCGTAAAATGACATCACACGGCACCTTATAATTCTCTTCCAAAATCCTCTCAGCAAGTTTCATGTTTCTACTTTAAAAAATGTGTCTGAAATTGTATCGGAAAATTTCAAGCTGTTGAAGGTCAAAAAGCGTTTTTTTCAAATACACCCTTAAAAGATTGTCGCATCCCAGGGTAATACACCATTAGAATTATCAACTAGTCAAAATTTTTGTGATACAAGAAAATTATACTAGTATTATGGTGCAAACACAACCGCGGTTAAAATGTCAAAGGATGTATTTCGATTTAAACTGCTTATTTTCCGATTTATTTTTAAATTCATTTTTGCTCTCAAATACATGAAAGTGGCAAATCGTTTTATTTAGAAAGTACCCAAGGTGCTGTGATTGTCGATTCTATGATAAATGCAGAAAATATTGCCCCCCCCCCCCCCCCACACACAAAAAAAAAGCAATAAAAACGGCATTTTGATCCGATTTTCCGAAGCGGGAGATCTGTGAACGAAAAAGAGGGTCATACTGAGAAGATAATTGTTTATAAATCAAATCCTAATGAATTGAGTGTAAAAAGACATCACACGGCATCTTATATGTCTCTTCAAAAATCCCCTCAACAAGTTTCATGTTTCTACTTTTAAAAATGAGTCCGAAAATGTATCGGAAAATTTCGAGCTGTTGAAGGCGGAAAATCATTTTTTCAAATACACCCTTAAGGGTGTATTTCAATTCAAATTGCTTATTTTCTGAGTTATTTTTAAATTCGTGTTTGCTCTCAAACGAATCAAACTGGAAAATTATCTTATTTATAAAGTTCATAAGTTGCCGTGCTTGTCGATTTTTTGATTATTGTTGAAAATATTGGAAAAAAAGAATGCCGTTTTGAACCGAATTTTTTCAAAGCGGAAGATATGGGAAGAATAAAAAAAAAAAAGGGTCATGCTGAGAAAATAACCGTTTATAAATCAAATTCTAATGAATTGAGTGAAAAAATGAAATTACACGGCTTCTTATACATCTCTTCAAAAATCACCTCAGCAAGTTTCATGTTTCTACTTTTAAAAATGCGTCTGAAATTGTATCAGAAAATTTCGAGCTGTTCAGAGTGGAAAAATATTTTTTCGAATACACCCTTAATTGTAAATGTTTTGATGCTCCATTTTTCTTATATCGGGCCAAGCAACTCTAAGGCCAAAATGAATATTAATTCAGAAGAATAAAATTATATTTTAAAAATCATCAGAGATAAAGCAAATTTTTGTAAAATAAATTTAAAAGTCCAAAATGGGGCACAAACTTTCCACTTTTTTTTTTTTTTGCTGAAGCGCATACCTGAAATAAAGTAAATAAATATTTTCTAATATATTTTTCCAAAACAGGTGTACTATTTCACAATGCAGTCTTTGGAAAATTTTTAAATATTTGTTCCAAATACTTACAACAGATGGCGCTACGTTTCCATCTTTGAATCTTGCAAGCGGAGCAGAAACTTCATGCAATTTAGTTTCAGTTTCATCATCATTATTATTTTCCCTTTCTTAGGAAAACCTTTAGGTTTATACAATAATAAGATGCATTTAGTAAAAAAAAATAAGATATTTTCAGGATGTTATTTATTATTTCATTTGTAATTTAGATTTTAATATTTCCAGAATTCAGTCGATGCGCTTTTATTAAATTCCATCTGATAGAAAAGGCATTGGGCCTTTTTAATTGGGCCTTATCTCAATTTAAAAAAAAATATGTAGGATTCGTTTATTAATTATCAATTTTATAATTTAGCTTCCTAGATTTTTAACGAAAAAAAAAAAAAAAAAAAAAAAAAAAAAAAAAAAAAAAAAAGCGAAAGCATATTGATAAATGCTCTTTCTTATAATATTTTTTCACATATTTTTTCTAATTCTATAACAATACATGTATAATTATAATGTAATGATATATATATTATTAAATAATCATTTTAATTGCAGAATAACATTTATTTTTATATCAAGAATAATAATTATTTTCAGAACTCTCCCTCTTTCTCTTTTTTTAAAGATTCTGAGAACGTTCCGTTTGTCTCAAGAAAATTGCCACTTTTGGTGGTCTGTCTCTGATTTTTTTTTTTTTTTTTTTTTTTTCCATAGCATTTTAAAAATCTCAAAATTTATCAAAGCATTTATTAAAATTCATTAAAACTTATAAGCATTTATCAAAATTATTTTTTTCTTCTATTATTGAAAACTAACTGTTCAGCGGACGCGTCTATCCACCTTCCGCCAGAAGAAAATAAAAATAAAGAATAAATAAGTTACTTTGCTTATTCATTTATTTTTCACATATAATTGACTTTTTGTTCAGGGAAAAATTCACCAACAATTGAGTAGAAGATAATTTTGCATACACATTTTTTTTAAACTAAATGTCATAGATACTTTTCAAATCTACAACAAAACTCTCAAAATATTGCCACCACTCCATTTACTATTATATTTATTGCAATTTAATTTAATTCGAATTATTACTAATGTTTATTATTAAAATTATTGTTTCTTTTATTAATTATTATTTTGTAGTTATATATATATATATATATATATATATATATATATATATATATATATATATATATATATATATATATATATATATATACATATTAATTTTCGTTTTTCACAATTGATTATATTTTTCTTCAGTTAAAAAAAATTATAATATTTTTATACTCACATAAAAATTTAATCGGAGCAAAATTAAATCTTGTTAACACTTTTTTTAAATTTAAATTTATCGCGTAGACCTAAAGATAATTTCCAAACTTACATCAAAACCCTCAATTTAAACACATTCCCTTACACTACGTAGTAGGTTCTGCCGCCGCTCCCAGCCAATCAGATACGGCGATCAAGCACGTGACACTCGCGAAAAGCGTCACGATCGCAGACGATACTCAGACGAAATTGTGTACGGATCTCCGTTCAGCTCTCTTCGGTTTTCCTTTTAGAATCGTAAACCGAAAAACTTGTGTTTATAAAAGTGAAAAAAAAAAAGTTTACTGTTTTGTGGATTATTCGTATTTATCTGTATTTGAAGTACCCGCTAATTATTTATAACTGCTTGTCATGGTTGTGTTTGGATTATTGACTCACGATTATGAATAATATACTGTCCGTGTATTTCTTAGCATGTGAAATGAATTCACGCATTGACGATTAAAAATATTTTTAATCTTCTTCTTCTCAATTCGAATACATGAGTAAGGAAGAACGAATGATGCCCGTGCACCAATTTCCAGAGGTATTGTATTTATTTAATTCCTTTCTTTTTTTTGTGTGTGTTATTTTCGTCGTAGTCATGTGGTACAATGGTTTCGGTTTCGTATTACAAAACCATCCTTTACTGTGACACGTTTCTGAGGGGGGTTTGTTTATGTATCAGAGGCACAGTTAGGCAAGCTGTGAGGTAGACATACTCACTAATTTATCAAGTATTTTTAAATAATTTCACCAGATTTCTTTTTCTTTGCTTATTATCCGTGTATTGCGATGTTAATTTATTGTGTGGAACTTTTTAAAATATTAATAAGGGACTTTTTTCCTTCCTTTATTTTTGTGGTACTTATTTAATTGCTTGCCCTTTTTCATTTTTTCTTTTTTATTGTATGTGTTGTTGTGATGTAGGGTGGTTTCGGTCTCATGTTACAATTTTCCAAAATACGGAACACGCTTATAGGAGTTTGTTTATGTATAAAGGGTACAGTTAGGCGATAAACTGGGCCGATGGTACTCTTATTCAACATTACTTTGTAATATCCATATTTTCTCATTCCGTATTAATGATCCAAGCATTTAATAATATTTATAAGAGCGTTTTGTTGTAAAATTGAAAATTAGTTGGGGGAAAAAAAGAAAACAAAATGTTCTCTGATATTTTGTTCATTTATTTCTGCTATCCATTATAAAGATAAAGTTCATAGTTTTTAAATAAAAAGTAGCTTTATTATATGTATTTTTGCAACTATTTGGTGAGAAAAATAAGTGGATAAGTGTGATCACAGATCGCACAAAGAGTTTAATATTTCTTTCAAAATAACTACTTTAATAATTTAAATATTATTTAAATAAATACTTTAATTAATATAGTTTTTAAATAAATACTTTAATTTAAATCCAAATTGTTAATTTATAATTAATAAATTTTTACATAGATGTTACAAACAACAAATTTAATTAAAAAATATATATAAGGAAGTTTTTAATTTAATCAGATTTAAAATGCTCAAATCAAATTAATTAAATAACTTCCAAAATTACAATTTTCTTGAAAATCCTAGCGAAGAAAATTTAACGCAGATATAAATAAAATTTTAAATTTCTAAAAACTCAAAAAAATGTTTAAACGAAATGTTAAATGATGAATCATTAATAAATCACTGTAGTTTTTAAAATAGGAAGAAAATTGAAATTCGCAAAATATTATAAATGTCAGATGAACGAAGCTCTAATAACATAAACCCTTAAATTGGCAAAAAATACGAAATTTATTTTAATTAAATCCATCTTAATATGAAATTTTCAACTTTCTTCACAAGAGATCGAACTAACAATTTCCTGTTTACTGTGAGCGAGACACTTTACCTCCAAGCTATGAAGTCTAGACACAAAACGTTGTTCTCTTGTAAAAATGTAAATCTCAAAAATGAACGAATGACATTGATAAAATTAGTTTAAGGGTGTATTCGAAAAAATAATTTTCCACCTTCAACAGTTCAAAATTTTCCGATACATTTTCAGACTCAATTTTAAAAGTAGAAACATGAAACTTGCAGGGGTGATTTTTGAAGGTGATGTATAAGATGCCGTGTGATATAATTTTTCGCTGAATTAATTAGAATTTGATTTATAAACAATTATTTTCTCAGTTCGATCATTTTTTCGTCCCCAGATCGCCAGGTTCGGATATTTCTGTTCAAATAGGCAACTTTGACAGCATTTTTTGTAATATTTCTTACATTTACCAATAAAATGACAAACACGGCACATTATGTAGTTTCTAAATAATAGATTTTGAAAATTTGGTGCATTTGAGAGCAAAAATAAATCTGAAAATAAGCAGTTTTGATCCGAATACACCCTTAATTAAAATAATAGACTATTTCAAAATTTTATAAATTGTCTTGTGACCCTAGGTATTCAGCTGTAAGTATACGAAATTTGAAGTTTGTAACTTCTACAGTTTTTGTGTACGGGCACTGTAACAGACGGAGGACAGAGACGAATACGGTTTCGTCTGATCAATGAAATCCTAAAAATATCTCCGTGATATTTTGAGAAAAACCATAATTCCAATTATCTGATGCTTCTCAAATTATCTTTTGCTTTGAAAAATGCTGTTCTTTGAGGTAATTCTTTGGCTGGAACAGATTATGAATTCTGTCAACAATTATTTTAAATCAGTTCATAATGGAAACACGCTGCCACAAAAATTACTTCTTATCATATTCATCAATAAAATTATCGGATATTCTTATTCAAATTTCAGTCTTTATTATTATTTGATCATAATTATTAGTTACTTATGAGAGTGAGGTATTTGTAGTGGAACATAGTAAATTGAGTTTTTGATATAGTTTTGTGGATGCTGTAACCACGAAATATCAGTTAGAATTTCTGTATTATCAAAGATGTACCGCATATACATGATGCAGAAAAGTTTTATTCAGTCATTTTAACTGTATAACTTGAAAACTTCATAAAATAGCCGATACTCAAAAATCGTTTCATGATTTAATAAAAGCCTTAATTGGATTGAAAGGAATTACAAATTCGTAAATTTTCATATTTTATAAGAAGAAACATAAACACACTGAATTTTTTAATTCTTATTTCAAAAAAGTATATTTTAAAGATTAAATTGTAGGTATATTTGTCATTGATGAAAGTTGAATACTTGGCCATTACATTAATGCAGTAGATGTTTTAGTGAAGTAAGGTGGAGTTAGCCATCCGCATAGTGAAAATGTCATTGCAAAATAAATAAATAAAAAATAAATAAAAGATTTGTTAATTAAAAGGTAGATTGGTATTAATAAAGAGATATGTTAATATTAATGGATGGGTATATTTATGAACTGTGGAACATAAAGATGCTCTGTGAATAAGGGAGGAAAATTTTCACTTTAACTTCAGTTTCGGAAAATTTTAAAATTTTAATATGTGAACAAAAACATACCCCCCCCCCCCCCCAACCACCAAAAAAAAAAAGTATATAATTTGTAAAGTTTAAACGTAACTTTTTGCACTGCTGCGTAAAATGAATTTTATGGATTTTGAGTGATATTAAAATTTATTTCAGTATGTTTTTTAACGCATTTCTCACATTTAAAAAGAATTGCTTTATAAGTTTATTGGGGAAAATCAAGCAATCGGCAAAATGTCAGTAATAAATAAGTTCAGGAAATAATTATAAGGAAATAGATTCTTTAAGGGTGTATTTCGATTCAAACTGCTTGTTTTCCGATTTATTTTTGAATTAACTTTTGCTCTCAAACACATGAAACTCGCAGATTCTCTTATTTAGAAAGTGCACAAGGTGCCGTAAAGGTCAATTCTTTGATAAGTGTACAAAATATTGCAAAAAAAGCAATCAAAAACGGCAATTTGAACCGATTTTTCAGAAATGGGAGATCTGGGAACGAAAAAAGGGGTCTTCCTGAGAAGTTAATTGCTTATAAATCAAATTCTAATGAATTGAGCGTAAAAAGACATCACACGGCACCTCATACGTCCCTTCAAAAATCCCCTCAGGAAATTTCATGTTTCTACTTTTAAAAATATGTCTGAAATTGTATCGGAAAATTTCGAGCTGCTGAAGGTGGAAAAGCGTTTTTTCGGATACACCCTTAAACGTAATTTTTTGCACTGCTACGTAAAATGAATTTTATGGATTTTGAATGATATTAAAATTTATTTCAGTATGATTTTTAACGCATTTCTCACATTTAAAATGAATTACTTTATAAGTTTATTAGAGAAAATCAAGCAATCGGCAAAATGTCAGGAATAAATAAGTTCAGCAAATAATTATAAGGAAATAGATTCTTTAATTAAATTTTGCCATATTTTCATGAAGGTGGCGTGAGCTGTCAGTTATCGCTTCTATAATCCTTGCCACAACACGAAATGTATTTTTTTCTGATAAGAATTGTGGCTAACTATAACTGTATTTTATATTTTCTTATTCTTTTTTAAAGTTTTTTTTTCTTTTTTTATAGTTTTGATGTAATGAGTTAAAAAAAGACCTAATTTTTTCTAATTACTTTTCGGCATTTGCTTAATGCATGCGTGTAAAAATTAAAACGCATTTTTGTAAACAGTGAGTTTTTTTCTGGCTGCGTTTGCGTTGAGATAACTATTATCAAAATAAATAATCCAATTATGCATGTTTTGCAAATAAATATGGAATTTAAGATGAAATTAGCGTTTTGGGCATTAAAACATTTTCTTTTATATAGTTTACTTAATTTCTTAAAGTGTACTGAACTAGTTGGTTATTGGACATACTTTTTTTTTTCTTTTTTCCAAATTTACCTATTTGTGGTAAAAATGTATAAAATGGAAAAAAAAGAAAAAAGAAAGAAAGAAATGACATTCTCCAAATTTTAAAACAAACTCCATTTAAAAAAAAAAAAAAAAAAAAAAAAAAAAAAAAAAAAAAAAATAATTACTGCTGATGAATCTGTTAAAAAAAAAAAAAGTCCACTGAGATTTTAAAATAAAAAATTATGATTAATATAATTACAAAATTATTGATTGTTAATAACAAAGAGATAATGTAGAAATGAATTTTACTAATGGTAATTTTAACTTTCAGAAATACAGTCGAACCTCTATATAACGAAACTCCATACATCGAATTTCTCCATATAACGAATTTTTATTAAGATCGGTCCCCTTTTCGCATGATTACATTAAAAACAGACTCTATATAGCGAAATATCTATCTCCATATAACGAATTTTTTCATAAATTGATCTTAATTTATTCAGTTTTAAAAAAGCTTCGAAATCATATGGAATCAATTTTCCATCACTTATTTTTGATTTATCGTTCAGTGGAGAGGTTTTTTTTTTTAATAAATATTACTTCTCTCCTTATTCTTTAAATCTAACAAGTTCATCCCACCTCCCACACACCTTTCAACATCCTTCTCAAAACACAGTCAATTGAATTGTTACACATATAAGAGAGGAATCAATGAGAGCACATAAGAGAGACCTTCAAATGGAGGAAAATGTCAACTACAATTTTTCATTCCTTGCTAAAATTTGAGAATTTTTTTTTTGAGAGCGTAACAATTGTAATTTTAAAATCAAAACAACAAAAAATTACAGATTTCTTCCTCTGAAATTTATGTAAGTCTTCCTCATTTGATTTTCATTAAGCTTTCAAATAAATGTCTTTTTTTTGAAACTGCTTAAATAAGTAAGAAATAAAATGTTAGGTTAATATATACTTTTAACCATTTCAGATTCTTAATTAAAAAGATCAAAAATAATATTTGTTCAAAATTTACACATTAAATACTATTTTTAACATCATACTCTATACATCGAATTTCTCTATATAACGAATTTTTTACTGGAACGATGGATTTCGTTATATAGAGGCTCGACTGTATACTGATTTCTGTTTTATTCAAAAGTCATACATAACTTTTCAAATCGTTCTTCAAATTTTTAAACAAACTCTAAATTTTTTAAATTACCGCTGATTAACATTAAGTTGTTTTAAATAAAATATATGACAAATTACAAAAGTTCAGGATAAATAAGTACTTATTTTTATATTTTAATGAATAAAATATCTAAAGACTTTATAATACAAATCAAATTTAAATCATCCACAGAGATTTTTAAAAAATTATGATTAATATAATACATTTACTGATTATTAATAACAAATATTAAAAGTAGCGGTGAAATTTACTATTAGTAATTTTAACTTTAGCATAAAAGTAGTTTGGATGTAATTAAATTATCATTTACAGTACAATACAATGATTAAAGAATTTTTTTTAAATATTAATCATTATAATATAACACGTCGATCGAGTTATTTGTAAATAGTCATAGTTAAATTTAAGCGTGAAATCGTATCTACTTTCATTCATACAAATTTTCCCTATTTATCGTAAAATGTCCACTATCCATGCATGATTGATGGCATTTTTTTTTTTTTTTTTTTTCTTTTGCTGATTTATTATTCATCTGGAATATTTAGTGAATTACGCGCCTAATAATAAGATCCGTTTTGCAAAAAAAAAAAAAACTTTTTCAAGGATGTATTTGAAAAATTATTTTTCCACACTCAACAGCTTAAAATTTTTTGATACATTTTCAGACTTATTTTTAAAAGTAGAAACATGAAACTTGCTGAAGTGATTTTTGAAGAGATAGATATTGTATAAGGTGCTGTGGGATGTCATTTTACGCTCAAATCATTAGAATTTGATTTCCAGACAATTACTTTTTCAGTATGGCCTTTTTTTCCGTTCCCAGATCTTTCGCTTCCGAAAATTCGGGTCAAAACGCCAAATTTGACTGCATTTTCCCCCAATATTTTCTGCCTTTATCGAAGAATCAACAAGCACGGCACATTGTGTACAAGTAAGAGAATTTTCTAGTTTGATGCGCTTGAGAACAAAAATGAATTTTAAAAGTAAATCAGAAAATAAGCAGTTTGAATATAAGCGAGATTGCTACTGTATTTTTAAAATGTTTTAAAATACAGAAAAACCTCCCTAAAGCGACCCTAATTTCATTCTAATAAAAATTGATCTCTCCGAGAAATGGTCTCCTTATGGAGGTCATGTTTAAATCTAGATTTTAATTGTTGAAAAAAAGGTAAAAATGAATGTTACTAAAATTTGTTTTTCGCATTTGGAAAAAATCTAAAAATTTAAGTATCAAAACAATGTTAATTACATAAGTTGTTTACTGAAAATATAAAAAAGCAATATATCGATGTTTGTTTTGATTTTGCAGTTTTATTTTTTATAACTTTTATTACCAAGTCCTTTCGAAGTTCCTTTCGATAAATACATTTTTTGTTTCTTGCAAGGGAACAAATAATGACCATTTAATTATTTTATATATTTCTTTGAACGTTTCTTGTCAGAATAGATCATGGGAGTTAATTGACCGTCATTCTAAATTCGTCATCAGAATTAAATTCATTGCTAAAAAGTCGGAAAGGGAGAATTTTAAATATTTAAAATTTACCGAAATAATTTAAAATCTAAACGTATTCTAGACGTTTGATGAATAACGTGGTCACGGAAATTATTTTTCTTTTAAAATTTTCAAGAAATCAGCAAAAAACGGAATTTGTTTCATTTTCTTCAAAGAAATTGGTCGCTCATGACGGAGTTCAACTAGGATGTTGCTACTTGTATATTTGACTATTGATATTATTTAGACGAAGTCGGATGCTGGTTGGTTTCGAGTTAAGGGTGTATTCGAAAAAACGCTTTTCCACCTTCAGCAGCTCGAAATTTTCCGATACAATTTCAGACACATTTTTAAAAATAGAAACATGAAATTTGCTGAGGGGATTTTTGAAGGGATGTATAAAGTGCCGTGTGATGTCTTTTTACGCTCAATTCATTAGAATTTGATTTATAAGCAATTAACTTCTCAGGAAGACCCTTTTTTTCGTTCCCAGATCTCCGACTTCGGAAAAATCGGTTCAAATTGCCGTTTTTGATTGCTTTTTTTGCAATATTTTGTGCACCTATCAAAGAACTAACCTTCCCGGCAATTGTGCACTTTCTAAATAAGAGAATCTGCGTGTTTCATGTGTTTGAGAGCAAAAGTGAATTCAAAAATAAATCGGAAAACAAGCTGTTTGAATCGAAATACACCCTTCAGGTAGCTAAACAATTGTCAAATTTGCTGCTCGGATTTAAGCACATTTTCTCTAAATAATGTTTTTTTTTTTTTTTTTTTTTTTTTTTTTTTTTCTTTCTTTGGGAGCTGGAGTGGGAAAATGAATATCTATCTAATAAAACAGCATTTTATCATCTCATTCAAATACTTTTTGAAAGCAAAAAATAAATAGTAATCTTAAAGGACTATTTCACTCACTCGAAACTCCCTCCTTCTCGTTAATGTTAATACGTAAGGTTAATAGTGTTTATAATAGAAACATCTATTTCGAAACTTATACAAAAAATGTATGAGCTAATGAAAGTTCTAATAGTAATGATAATGAAACAACGGTGAACAAAATTGAAAAAGTAAAACACGGCCTTTGTAAATTGACCTCAGGTATTTAATGTAAAACAGAAAAGAAAATGGCTAAAAATAATGAAATGCAAGCGAGATAGTTTTAGAAAATATATCCCATTGGATTAACTTCAGTGAGTGGGTGTTTTCGCGTGAGTAAAGTAGCATTTTAAAGTGGTTTCTACAAAAAATATTTTTCCTGGTTCAACAACGAAAAACTTCTGACAGATAAATTTTTTAGCAAAATTTGCGGGCCAATTGAAACTCGAACCCTATTAGAACTTTTAATTCAAAATAGATTTGCAGGTATGCTATTTATATTTTGAAATCTACCATTTCCTCTGTACTAATGTAATGGAATATTGACATTTAATTGGGAATGTATTCTTTTTCTGTACATCAGCTTTCGAAAATTTAATAAATATAGTAGAATGTTCATTTATAACATTTTTTATTATTATTATTATTATTTGATATTCTCACTTTTTTAACAAAACATTACTAGTTTTTTCTTGTTAAAACATTACTCATATCACATTAATTCGACGAATATATCTACTACTCTACCAATATCGGTATTTTATCCTATGTTATTATTTTCTGTAATTATAAATTCATTAAAGATAACTGGAAGCGCATTTGAGAAAAAAAATGCTATATTTTTGTTGAACGCGTAAATCTCAGAATTTCGTCGTAATAGGTCAAACCACACATATCTTTTGTAATTGCAAATAAATAATAGATTAAGTGTTTGTAATTATACGGAATATATAATTTAATTTGTAACTGCGTAGAATGCATAATTAATGATTATGCAAAATGCTGTCAGCTTTTCGTGCGGCAAACAGATTTCGTTATCATAATTGTATAGAATTAGAAAGTGCTTGTGGGTGAAATATGTGCCCAAACTTTTCAAAAGCATTCTGCCGAATCTTATGCACACTCAAGTAACAAAGCATAATTACTTTTATTAGCTTATTGAGAGATTACTTCAAATGAATGAAAGGAATGTTTTTTTCAAACTTTTATACTCAACATATATACCTGAAAGAATTGTTGTATCAATCGTACCCTCCCCCCCCCCCCAATTCTCTCTCGCTCAAGTTATAAAGAGAAAAAAAAATGCAAATATCGAAACACGAAATATAATCACATAAACACAATTTTTTATTTACATTTAATGCAAGCTTTATAGGTAATAAGTTTTATATGTAAAAAATATGTTTTTTTTTTTTTTTTTTTTTTTTTTTTTTTTTTTTTTTTTAAAGATTGTGATATATTTCGTGATCGAATGTAAATTATATAGCGATCACTTTGAAGTTATAACACCCATCTATACAGTAAACGAATTACAGAATAACAATTTCAGATAACAAAATACATATTTCATATTTACTAATTCCTGACGATCTGATTGCCTTTTATTTCTAATACTTTCACACGTGTTCGTATCCATTCTACCCCTCTATTTATTACATTTTAATTTGGTATTAGATTATTTTCATAACGTATATTATTAATTTGTTTAGTCATAATTACAAAATTCTTTATTCTAATTTTTGTAATTCGTGATCCAGTATAAGCTATAGTGATCAATTTTGTAGTCATGAGCGCATCTTTGCTGTAAAACCAATTACAAAATAACAACAATTCCAGATAAATAACATATTTCTCATGTTTACTAATTCCTGCAGTTCTGATTACATTCTTTTCTAATACTTTCACAGTTCATATCGGTAACTAAAGAAAGGATCAGAAAGGCAAGGTTTATTTTATTTATCGTTTTATAATTTTCTACTAAGGGCATTCGCGTGTTCGTATTTATTCGCCACTCTGCTTATAATATTATTATTTAGTATATCAGATTCCTTAACACTTAGTAATCAAAACGTATATTGTTAATTTATTTATTTATAGCTACAAAATTATTTATTCTATTTTTTGAAGATCGTGATACATTTCGCGATTCAGTGTGAACTATAATAGGGATTACGCTGAAGTTGTAACAGCATCTTTTTTTCTAATGCTTTCACAGTTAATATTGATAAATGAAGAAGAAGCATAAAAGCTATGTTTTTTTTTTTTTTTTTTTTTTTTTTTTTTTACTTTTTACATTCTTTTGCTAACGACATTTGCGTGTTCGTATTTATTCTACCACTCTGTTTATTATATTATTATTTAGTATCAAATTCCTTAACACCTATTAATCAAAACTTATATTATTAATTTCTCTAGTAATAATTACAAAATTCTTTATTCTAATTTCGTAATTTCTGAAATTCGTGATCCAATATAAGCTATAGTGATCAATTTGGAGTCATAAGCTAATCTTTGCTGTTAACGAATTACAGAATGACAACAATTCTAAATAAAAATAAATAAATAAATAAATAACATCGCTCATGTTTACTAATTCCTGCAAATATGATTACATTTTTTTTCTAATACTGTTACAGTTAAGGGTGTATTCGAAAAAACGCTTTTCCATCTTCAGCAGCTCGAAATTTTCCGATACAATTTCAGACACATTTTTAAAAGTAGAATCATGAAACTTGCTGAGGGGATTCTTGAAGGGACGTATGAGGTGCCGAGAAAAGTCTTTTTACGCTCAATTCATTAGAATTTGATTTATAAGCAATTAACTTCTCTTGAAGGCCCTTTTTTTCGTTCCCTTATCTCCCACTTCGGAAAAATCGGTTCAAATTGCCGTTTTTGATTGCTTTTTTTGAAATTTTTTTGTACACTTATCAAAGAATTGACCTTTACGGCACCTTGTGCACTTTCTAAATAAGAGAATCTGCGAGTTTCATTTGTTTGAGAGCAAAAGTTAATTCAAAAATAAATCGGAAAACAAGCAGTTTGAATCGAAATACACCCTTAATATCGATAAAGGAAGAAGGAACAGGAGAGCTGGGGTTATTTTATTTAGCGTTTTACAATTTTCTGCTAACAGCATTTGCGTGTTCGTATTTATTCTACTACTCTGTTTAATTAATACGTGGAAAATTTCCAGAGAGAAAAATCGCCGTGACTTTGACGCACTATACTAATGGCCCGCGTTCGATTCTCGGCATGGAAACTTTTTCCTAGGTTGGCATCACGCCTATAATCAATTTAAAATAATAATAATAATAATAATGATTGAAATTTCATTTTTATTTGAAAAACACTGTTTATTATACTATTATTTAGTATCAGATTCCTTACCACTTATTAATCAAAACGTACATTATTAATTTATTTAGTTATAATTACAAAATTCTTTATTCTAATTTTTGAAATTCGTGATCCAATATAAGCTATAGAGTGATCAATTTGGTGTCATGAGCGCATCTCAGCTGTAAAACAAATTACAGAATAACAACAATTCCAGATAAATAACACATCTCTCATGTTTACTAATTCCTGCAGATCTGATTACATTCTTTTGAAAAGCAAAAGTTGCTTTATTTATTTATTTATTTTTACAATATTCTGCTAAATTGTATGTTCGTATTTATTCTTCCACTCTGTTTACAATATTATTATAATTTATCAGATAACTTATAATACCATGTTAACTCCTATTAAACAACACATATGTTATTTCTTTAATAATAATTACAAAAATCTATAGTCTAATTTTTGAAATTCAAGATATATTTCGTGATCCAATATAAAGAATAACGATCACTTTGAAGTCATAAGTGCATCGCTGCTGAAAACGAATTTCAGTGTAACAAATTGAATAACACATCTCTCACGTTCGCTAATTCTTGCAGAACTGTTTACATTCTTTTCTAATATATTTACAGTTAATATTAATAAATGAAAAAGGAACAGAAAACCTAGGATTATTTTATTTAACTCTTTAAAATTTTTTTGCTAAGGGCATTTGCGTGTTCATGTGTTCTCTACCAATTTGTTTATTATATTATTATTTTGTCTTAGATTCCATTCAAAATGTATATTATTAATTTGTCTAGCAATAACTACAAAATTCTTAATTCTAATTTTTCAAATTCGTGATCCAATATAAGACATAGTTGATCAATTTGGAGTCATAAGCGCATGTAAAACGAATTACAGAAATAACAACAACTCCAGATAAATAACACATCTCTCATGTTTACTAATTCCTGCAGATCTGATTACATTCTTTTGCTCCCACTTCTCTTATCCTTTTAGCACTTCTATATCCCCCAGCCTTTTCCGGAGATATCCCGACGTTCGTGTCAGTTTCTCTCTCTCCTTTGCCGATTTTCATCGATCGCCGCCTCACAGTCAGAGAGTCCCCCCCAAGTCTGTTCCGAAAATCGCCAGATCGTGAAATGTCGTTTACGAGAAATTGAATCGCTTGAAGTAATCGCCTGCCGAGGTAGGAACTACAGTGGTGTAAGGCGACCACTAAAATCTGTTCTGCATTTCTCTCGAAAGTGTTTCTACAATAAAAGGGGTTGTTCTCGGGTATTTTTCGCGCCTTTCCGCGGTTTGTTACGATGTAGTTCACAGGTATTGATGTTTTGATTGGCGTATGTTATTGGAAGTTTCAAAGTTCCCTTCACAGGCTGAGGAAAATTTGAATTTGTGTAATTCCTCAGACAATTCGAGTTTTCCACCCCTTTCTTCTTTTTCTCCCCCCCCCCCAAGATGTTTTATTAGTATTTTTTTCTTTTTTTAATTTCGTGTGAAATAATTTATTAAATAGGATTTCTGAAACATTTAATCCATATTGAATTAAAGCATGCTAGTATGTTATTAGATTTTTACAATTTTAACTATCCACAATATCATAATAGCTTCTGCAATCCTTTTAAAAATATATATTTTATATATTATATATATAACACATAAATATGCTATATTAAAATAATACTATATTATGTACTACATAAAACGGAAAATGTTATTTATCTGAAACAATTTTTATATTATTTTAACATATTAAAGTTAACTTTTGCTTTTTTATAAAATGAATGTTTTACCGATTTTGAAGCATACAGCTTTTGATTTTTTTTTTTTTAAGTGTTCTACAAGAAAAGGGCATGTCTTCGGTGTTTACGGCTATTATATTATAACCGCTAATATATTATCACAATCAGTCCCCTCCCCCCCGTCTGTTCCGAAAATCGGTAGATCGTGAAATGTCGTTTACAAGAAATTGAATCGCTCGGAGTAATCGCCCGCCGAAGTGGTGTAAGGCGACCACTAAAATCTGTTCTGCATTTCTCTCGAAAGTGTTAGTACAATAAAAGGGGTTGTTCTCGGTATTTTTCGCGCCTTTTCGCGGTCTGTTTCGATGTAGTTCACGAGCATTGATGTTTTGATCGACTTACTGTGCCTTATGCTGTATTGGAAGTTACAAAGTTTTCCCTGTTTCCGGTAATACTATTTTGTTTCGCAGCTGAAGAAAATTTGAATTTGTGTAATTTCTCAGACGATTCGAGTTTTCCAACTCTCTCTACTTTTTCTCCCCCCCCCCCTCTAAGATTTTTTCTCTTTTTAAAAAGTCCAGGTGAAATAATGTAATCAGTATTATTTCTGAAACATTGATTTCATATTACAATAAAATTTGTTAGTTTGTTACTACATTATTACAATTTTAACTATCCGCAATATCATAATAGCTTCTGCAATTCTAAGATTTATTTTTTACTACTGTAATATGTATGTATTACATAAAATTGGAAATATTATCTATCTGAAACAACATATATAAGCTTTTGCAAATCTCTTTAAAGTGTTCTATAAAGAGAGAGATTATTCGTGGTATTGTTTTAAGACTTTCCGCTGTTTGTTATGATGTAATTCATAGGTATTGATATTTTGATTGTCTTACTTTGTTAGCGTTTCTTCTGCGCCATTATTTAAAGATGCATTATTACCCTGTCCTTTGTAAAATCAGTAAAATTCATCCTAACTTTTCTAAAAAATAGTAAAGTGCATACCTACTATTCATAAAATTATTTACCCTATAACTACTGTTAGCTCTCTCTCTCTCTATTTGCATTCAAAAGAAAAAATGTTAAAAACGTTCGATATAATAAGAAGGGTATTGAGCGAAAATTTTTATGAACCGTGTATTTTTTTAATAACAAACCTTTACAAAGTAATATTACAGACTTTTTTTAAATTACGAATTTGAAATACTGAGTAAAATAAAAAGTTATAATACTCTCTTATATTTTTGTTAATTTCCCTTTTTTCTGTGTCTTATAGCATTACTATAATTGAAATTTTCTCATTATGTCAAGAATAATAAAGTTACCGCCCGAATTAAAATGCATTTTTTTCAGTATTTCTATTTCATGTGTTATGTTCCATATTATCGATGTTTATTGTATTTTACAAATTTCATGAATATTCGAGTTGATTTCTGTTTAACAAATTTTCTTCATAACGAAGTGTTTAGGTTTAACTATGAGAATTTGTTAAATGAAAGTTTCATTGTATTTTGTTTCACGTTTCATTCATAACTAAAGAAAGTTTGAATTTTGTAATTTTCAATTTAATTAGACTTTACTATCAGCTATGTTACCTGTTTCCTTTCAAGAATTGTTTTGTTGTCTGTGAAATTATTTTAAAAATTTTATTTTTACTATAACGATTAAGTTATCCTTAAAAGATTAATTATTTTATTTGCAAGTTGTAGTTATTTTTCGCATTATTGCAGATATGTATTCTACACGCACGTTTGATTATGTATTATGAGTGTTCACTCTTGAAAGAAAAGGGTTAGTGTGCTATAGTTGATAGTCGTGTGATGTGTTGATAGCAGTGTGCTTGTTAGATAGCTCAAAAATTTTTGAACTTGTTAATTTTTTAATTTTTTTTTTTCACAACACTGTCGAAACAGTAAAATGACTTTATTTAAGAGAAAATGTGTTATTGCTTTTAGTTTAAATAAAAATTATGGATACATTTAGATATGATGAATGAAGTAACCTTAATTTGGAATGATAATATGATGTAAAAATAAAAAGTATATTATAACATGATTGAATAATTTCGATTTGGTGTATTTTTTCTAAAGAAGAATGAGAAAGCTATAATTATGTTCACGCAGATTTAGATGTACTGTTGTATTGGCGAACATTTTTACTACAAATCTCTAGGTACAACTATAGATACATTTTACAACTTTTTAAAAGGACAGGACTTTTGCATCAGGAAGAACTTTCATCTCAAAAATATTCAAAAACAAGATAAAATGAATAAACGTTATGTTCGATAATAAAATAAAACAAAATTAATTTTATTATTAAAAATAGAATCAGTGAAATTACTTTTTCAGCTAGGTTATCTTTTCTTTGCAGAGACGTTATATTTTCTTCATTGTGTATATTGCTTACATTTATTCAATAATAATAAATAATTAGAAACAAGATAAAATGAATAAACGTTATGTTCGTTAATAAAATAAAACTCATTAATTTTATTAATAAAAAAAGAATAAGTGAAATTAATTTTCCTATTTCATAATATTTTCTTTTCAGAGATGTTATATATCCTCTTTACTCAGTATATTGTTTAGATTTATTGAAAAATAATAAGAATAATAAAAATTAATCGAAAAAAGATAAAATGAATAAACGTTACGTTTTTTAATGAAATAAAACTAATTAATTTTATTAATAATAAAAAAAAAGAATCAGTGAAATTTATTTTCCAATTTGATTATCTTTTCCTTTCAGAGATGTTATATCTTCTTCACTCTGTATATTGCTTAAATTTATTGAAAAATAATTAAAAAATCAAAAATAAGATAAAATGAATAAACATTATAATAAAATTGAACAAATTAATTTTATTAATGTGAAAAAGCATCAGTGAAATTAATTTTTCAACTAAATTATTTTTTCCTTTTAGAAACGTTATAATTTCTTTACTGAGTAGGATTGCTTAGATTTATTGAAAAATAATAAAATAATTAAAAATAATCAAAAATAAGTAAAATGAATATATGTTATATTCGATAATAAAATAAAACAAAACAAATTTTATTAATAATAAAAGAATCAGTGAAATTAATTTTCCAGCTAGATTATCTTCTCCTTTCAGAAACGTTATATTTTCTTTACAGAGTATAATGCTTTAGATTTATTGAAGTAAATGTATTGGCAGTTAAATTTCACAGTGCTAGATTTATACGAGATTATAAAACCTAATGACAAAACTGCAAGTAACTTATAATTTAACGAAAATCTCCAACTCAGTTCTCTACATTCGATTAACTACTCCAAAACTTGAAAACCTTTCTCTTTCCCTTGGCGGACTATATTTGTCTTCGAAACGCAATCGCGTTCCACTTAGCTCTGATCACCGGGATTGTCCGGCTGACAGGTTGTCCGGCGATCTGACAAAGGCGCTTGTCAAAATCCGTATCTGGTTAAGAACGTCCGAAAAGATTTCCGGGTCATTTAATGATGTTAGGAAATATGGAGAGACAGGTTGTTAAGATTTCCAGCTACGATTGCGGAGGCAGATTAGATGTCAGAGATTTTATCGCCGGGTTTTTTGCCAGCATGAAATCGCATAAACAATATTTCAAGGGGGGGGAAAATGTGTGATCAGAAGAATTATGAAAGTTGTCGTAAGTTAAAAAGGGGATTTTTTTTTTTTTTTTTTTTTTTTTTTTTAAGGTGTGGTTGTTTAAGATAATGAATGTCGGGGATTAGATCGCGCTTATAATGATTTTCAGACTCATTTTTAAAAGTAGAAACATGAAACTTGCTGAGATGATTTTTGAAGAGATGTAAAAGATGCAATGTGATTTCATTTCTCTCTCAATTCATTAGAATTTAGGTTATAAACAATTTCTTTCTTAATATGACCATTTTTTAAAAAAAATTCGGTTCGAAATTTCAACTTTGGCAGCATTTTTCTATCTATCTTTTTTTTTTTTTTTTTTTTTCCTTTTTTTCCTTTTTTCCTTTTTTTTTTTTTTTTTTTTTTTTTTTCAATACTTTCTGCATTTATCAAAAAATCGATATGCAAGGTACATTCTAAATTAGAGAATTTGCCAGTTTGATACAAAATATGGAGATAAGATTTCTAAAGATTTCTTTTCTTTTTTTTTATTAGCTACGATTGCGGAGGCAAGATGTCAGAGATTTTATCGCAAGGGTTTTTTGCCAGCATGAAATCGCATAAACAATATTTCAAGGGGAAAAAATGTGTGATCAGAAGAATTATGAAAGTTGTCGTAAGTTAAAAAAGGGATTTATTTGTTTTAGGGGATTAGATTGCAGTTATAATGAGATGCCTGTGCATAAGTTTTCAATAACACGGGGGTATGCTGAAATTAACCCCTTTTATACACTGTAAAAAATAAATCAAGAGGTTACTAAAAATTCTTTAGTAAATTTGTATTCCACAGAATTTTTTAGTAACCATTACAAACTTTTTTTTTGCAAGTGAAACAAGCATTTCTTTTGTAAACTGAACAAAAGAAATTTTTGTACAACTAACTTAAAAATTTTTAGTATGAGCCACCAAGCAAATTTTAGTAATAGCTCCAAAATTATCTTTATTAACCATTACGTGCGCCCGAAGGGCAGGGGGTTCCTTCGAGCTGCATCCAGACTTCTGAAGCGGAAGATTTTCGGCAAAACTACAATAGATGGCAGCACCAAACATTGCTAATTGCTCCGAGAGGATTTTCATAATCATTTATTAACGAGTACTTACACTACATACATTCGGGGCGTATTTGGCTGTGTCCAGCATCGAACCCGGGACCTTTCAGTCTGGAGTCCGTTACTATAACCACTATGCTATCAAGGCCACACCAAGGGAGTTTTAGTAATAGCTATTAAAAATATAAAACTATTAACTCTATTCATTGCTAACTTTTTTCTAGTAATTTTTACAGATTTTCTAGTAACCGACTAAGATTACTAAAATTTTTTTAGTAATTAAGAGGATCACTAAAGTTTTTTTAGTAGATCGACCCTTTTTTTTTTACAGTGTAGCTTCAAGATGCGGTTTTTATTTTTGTCTTTTTTTAAAGGTGTATTTGAAAAATTATTTTTCCGCCCTCAACAGCTCGAAATTTTCCGATACAATTTCAGACATATTTTTAAAAGTAGAAGCATAAAACTTGCTGAGGTGATTTTTGAAGGATGTATAAGGTGCCTTGTGATTTAATTTTTCGCTCAATGCATTAGAATTTGATTTATAAACAATTACTTTATAAGTATGACCATTTTTTTTTTCATTCTCACTTTTTTCATTTGGTTCAAAATACCAACTTTGACGGCATTTTTTCTGCAATACTTTCTGCATTTATCAAAAAATTTATAAGCATAGCACATTGTGTACTTTCTAATTAGAAAATTTGCTAGTTTGATACGTTAAATAGCGAGAGACAGGTTGTTAAGATTTCCAGCTACGATTGCGGAGGCAGATTATATGTCAGAGATTTTATCGCTGGGTTTTTTGCCAGCATGAAATCGCTTAAACAATATTTCAAGAAAAAATGTGTGATCAGAAGAGTTATGAAAGTTGTCGTAAGTTAAAAAAGGGATTTGTTTGTTTAAGGTGTGGTTCTTTAAGATAATGAATGTTGGGGATTAGATTGCAGTTATAATGAGATGCGTGTGGGTAAGTTTTCAATAACACGGAGGTATGCTGAAATTAATCCCTTTTATAGCTTCAAGATACGATTTTTATTTTTGTTTTACTTCAAATTAAATTACCATTAAAAAAATCTTTTAAAGGTATATTTGATAATTTATTTTACAACCCTCAGCAGCTCGAAATTTTCCGATTACATTTTCATACTCATTTTTAAAAGTAGAAACATAAAACTTGCTGAAGTGATTTTTGAAGAGATGTGTAAGATGTCGTGTGATTTCTTTTTTCGCTCAATTCATTAGAATTTGGTTTATAAACAATTACTTTCTCAGTATGACCATTTTTTTTTTCATTCTATACAAAATGCCAATTTTGACGGCGTTTTTTTGCAATACTTTCTGCATTTATCAAAAAATTGAGAAGCACGGCACATTGTGTACTTTCTAAATTATAAAAATTGCCCGTTCGATACATTGAATATGGAGAGACAGGTTGTTAAGATTTTCAGCTATGATTGTCGAGGCAGATTGTATGTCATAGATTTTATCGACGAGTTTTTGCCAGCATGAAATCGCATAAACAATATTTCAAAAAGAAGGGAAAGTAAAAAAATATGTGATCAGAAGAATTATGAAAGTTGTCGTAAGTTAGAAAAGGGATTTATTTGTTTTAAGGTGTGGTTCTTTAAGATAATGAATGTCGGGGATTAGATTGCAGTTATAAGGAGATGCGTGTGGATAATTTTTCAATAACATGAAGGAATTCTGAAATTAATCCCTTCTATAGCTTCAAGATGCAATTTTTATTTTTGTTTTACTTTAAATTAAGTCATCATTTAAAAAATGTTTCATTATGTTAAACTAGTAGCAGTTTGTTTTTATATATTGTCACATGCTTGTTTTGGTTCTGTCACACGAATTCGACGAATTCATTTGTATTTCTCCCTTCTGTGGTTTAGTTTCAATAGAAAGCAGGAAGATGAACAATGAATCAGGCGATAAAGACTCAACCCTACTTGAAGGAAAGACTCCTGTTTCAGTTCACCAATCCCTTAAGGGTGTATTCGAAAAAACGCTTTTTCACCTTCAGCAGCTCGAAATTTTCCGATACAATTTCAGACATATTTTTAAAAGTAGAATCATGAAACTTGCTGAGGGGATTCTTGAAGGGACGTATGAGGTGCCGAGTAAAGTCTTTTTACGCTCAATTCGTTAGAATTTGATTTATAAGCAATTAACTTCTCTGGAAGACCCTTTTTTTCGTTCCCTTATCTCCCAATTCGGAAAAATTGGTTCAGATTGCCGTTTTTGATTGCTTTTTTTGCAATATTTTGTACACTTATCAAAGTGCCTTGTGCACTTTCTAAATAAGAGAATATGCGAGTTTCATTAGTTTGAGAGCAAAAGTAAATTCAAAAATAAATCGGAAAACAAGCAGTTTGAATCGAAATACACCCTTAAGGGTGTTCTTAAATCAAAAAGGGCAATTTTGTGACACATGCATTAATTTATTTTTGTTCGGAAATGCATGAAAATAGCAGGCGTTGTTAATCAGAAACTGTCTAATTGCACTCATTCTTTTGTTTTTAAAAAACACAATAGATTTTTCATAACAAACCTTCAAAGTTGACACTTCTGAGCATATTTCCCGACGAAAGCAGAAAAATTGGTCGAAAAGCGGGAGAAAAACGGGTAATTGCGTCATCGAAATAGCTTATAACTTCATAAGTAATTTAATTATCATAAAATCGAAAAATAAGTTCAATTCGAAATCGCTTTCATAGTCAGGCATTAAAATTTATTTTTATTTTCTGTTAAATAATTTTCTGTTAATTTATATAAAATTTTCTGTTAAAAAATGAATTTGTAAATGTGTCAAAACGTTTTTCGCTTGTTGAGCGGATCAGTTAAGAATACCCTTAAGGGTGTATTCGAAAAAAGCTTTTCCACCTTCAACAGCTCGAAATTTTCCGTTACATTTTCAGACTCATTTTTAAAATTAGAAACATGAAATTTGCTGAGGGGATTTTTGAAGAGACGTATAAGGTGCCGTTTGATGTCATTTTACGCTCAATTCATTAGAATTTGATTTATAAACAATTACTTTCTCAATATGACCCTTTTTTTTTTCGTTTTTAGATCTCCTGCTTTGGAAAAATTAGTTCGAAATGCCGCTTTTCATTGCTTTTTTTTTTTAAATATTTTCTGCATTTATCAAAGAATCGACAGTCACGGCACCTCTTTCATATTAATATTCTATTACAACTGTATAATAATTATAATTTCTGTTGTAAATCATAATCTTATTTCACACAAAATAAATTAGCAAACCATTCTTATTGTTATTCTCACAAAAGTCTTTGAGACACACAGTTAAATTTTAAAAATAAAATTTGAAATGTGATCTATAACATAGTGCTTTGTTTTTAAACTTCAAGCGTATATGTATATATATAAAGCCAGACTAAAATATGTTACATTTATTTAAAACTGACGACACTGGAAACAAATATTTCTAGCTTCAAGAATAAAGGGAAAAAAACTGAAAAATTATATCCAAATGCTTTTTTTTTTATGAATATGAATGATTTTGACTGTCTCAAAAAGAACAAAATAAATGTCACAAAATAATGTTTGAAAGATGAACATAAGATAAGTTTATCTAGATCTTTGAATCTAATAGCTAAAAGAAATCTGATCTGTATTTCCAGCTATAGATAAAACGATTACATATTATAAATCATTTTGACAACAGGAAATTATAAGAAAAGGCAAATCCTACCTGCTTTGCTTGATTATAGTTTGATCTAAGTGTTCCATTTCAAGATTCATTAATAATGTAATCGAGCTGACAATCGCTTATTTGTATAAAAAATAAAAATAGGCTATTGTATTTTGTTTAAAAATATAATTTTTCTTAGCTGATATGGCAACAAGATATTCCAGATATCACAGCTGTATCGGGTATTATTTATGTTTCCATAAATTTCGAAGCCAATTTTCTTCATCTAACATGTTGAAAAATAGTGTTCTTGAATGTAAGAATATAAGCATTCAACCAATGAGACTATGATAACGTAAATTTGTTGTGCAATTTGATTGATAGTTAAATGAATAGTTGATAATTAACTGTAGCTATACGTAATTTGGTTTTTGTGTTAACTGGGCAAATCGGGCGTAAGGGTGTTTTGACACCCCGAAAGTGCGCAGTGTATTAATGGTTTTTACTTTGTCACCAATAAATAAAAATAATAATTGTCCTCTTATTTAGTCGGAGACAATTATTATAAATTCTGCAATAAAATGAGTTGAAGATTGATTTTCAAAAAGTAGTGATGATAATTGTAAAAACCATACGCACACTGTGGGTCTATCAGGTTCGGCGCGCGTCTTTCTGGCTTAAATTGTAGTAGGATAATTCTATCAGTAAGGTAATTACCTGTAGTATATATGGTGGCTGGCGCTTTTCTGAATTATTCGTTAAATTCAATTAACAATGCTTCTGTATCGATAATATTTAGAAAGAAAAGTATTTTAAATATTGTTTTTACTGATTGTAGAATTGATTCTTTCTAATAAATTATGTTCCTTTGAAATAGTACCCAATCCCAGAAAATTTCGAGCAGTTGAAGGTGAAAAAGTGTTTTTTCGAATACACCCTTAAATCACAGAAAAAGAGGAAACTGTGTTTTCTTTTTCCTTATTATCACCTACACAATTGTTTAGATCAGGTAGGCCCGTAACAAAGGGGTTGCTTAGGGGTGGGCGGATTCCTTTCCCCCCTAAATCATTTTGAGTCTCCCCTGGAAAAATTTCTAAGGTTACTAAATGAATTAATGTTAGGAAAATTCAAATGAAATTCCGTTCAAAAATTTAATTTAGTTTTGATATCCTTATTTCACAGTTTTGCAGAAATACTAAAAGTGTATAACTTTAGTTCATGCTATTTGCACAAATGAAACATGATATCTAATATTGAACTAGTTATAGACTCGAAATTTTTATCGTCGTACTTTTTACTTAGAATAAAATAAAGTTATTACAAAAGTTTAATAAGAAACATAGTACCTACAGTGTGAATATGCACTAATTTATCTTTCTATATCAGAGAGAGAACCCCCCCCCCTGCCCTTTTATTCACTGATAGCTACGGCCAGGTCAGGTCTTAAAGGGTTAACACGAACTAAGAAACTGAAATACCCTTAAAAAATAAAGAAACCCTTTCCCTATTCAAAAATTTCTAAAATTCAATCACTATGGGGTGGTACTCCAATTACAGATACGGGTAATTTGAAGCTAGCAACAGGCCATTAAACAGGAATCTGCAATAAAAATCACACCAGGTAATGAAAAACAGAAAAAAAATGAACCCGAATACAAATTACTACCTTTGACGGAATTAACATGTCCAACTAAATTGAGAACAAAATCGCTTTTCTGTCTTTCCCAGATTAAAAGGGGGAAGAACAAACAGAAAGAAAAGAACAAGACCGTTTCAATCAGGGATGTCAGATTAAATGAATTTTCTTTGACTTCAAGCTCGAAAATGGAGACCACGTGACTATCATTACATGCCACTACGCCAAAAGCAAAAACAAAAGTGAAGCCGTCGAGTGCTCTAATTTGCATAGACTGACAGACAGTTGGCAGCGCAAGAGAAGAGCGCGTCTTTTCGCCTTTCACAAAATTAACTCTTCAATAACTGCCTTTGCCTCCGACAGATAGCCACTCTCTTCGCCTTACGCAATCGCGTTCCACTTAACGCTAATAATTGGGATTGTCCACATGACAGGGCTGTCCGGCCTCATGAAAAGACGGGTATGTCAGAATTTCTATCTGTTTTAAAGGCCATCGTTTATTTTAGGGTCACTTCCTGGTGTCACGAAAGTGCAAAATTCTGACGAGGAGGTTGTTGTTCAGTTTCTCTTCTAGGCGATAGAAAGTTAGATGAATGCATCACCAAGCGATTTTAAAAGATGAATGCTGGATATATCAACGGTGCGACATTTTAATTAATCTCAAGCACGATTTCGGTTTTAAATTATTGAAGGTTTTAAATCATTAGAGATAGTTTAAAATTTATCCGTTTGCTTAATGCAGTTTTGCTACAGTGTTTAATTTTACACAAGGTAGATCCATATAAATATTATTTTAAACAATTGTAACCTTCACAGTCTTTCTTTGACAATTGAATAAAGTTTGTTGAGCTACATTTTTAAATCCCCCATATTATATTAGCTTGGAATCAAAGCTATTCGGGACAGAAAAAAATAAAGGTCCATCTCATAGACTGTTTATTTAAAATAATATGCTAGATCTTCATATTATAAACTTCTACTGCTTTTCGAAGTTTCATTTGGATAATTTAGATGTTTAAGCAAGCAAAAGTATGCATAATCCTCTGACAATTAATTCAATAAAATGTTTTGTACTTTAATAATATTATAGTTTATATTTCACTGAAAATCGGAATAATTATTGTGCAAAAATTAAAAAGGAAAACTGCAATATAAAGAGACATGAAAATGCTGGTTCATATGGCCCAGAAACCGAATTAAAAGAAATAAACTAAATGTTTTCATCTACCATTTTTTATTTTCCATTTATTCAGTTGTAAATGTTGTAAAGGGTTTTTCGAACGTCCTTATCGCCTTCTTATTTCTTCTGTTCTTCTGAATCATCATCACATTTCTTTGCATTTTCTTGGGTTGGAGGGGGGGGGGGGGAGGTCTCCTTGAATTTTGAAATTCTGTCTAATAAAACTGATAAATTACTGCATTTTGATGGACAGTACTTGTGTTGAAATATTGTTCTGAGATAGAACCGTGCGTGATTCTACATTTGTACCGCGTAAAAAGCGTTAAATCCTTATTGTAGTGTAAATGATGAATTATTCTTAACGTACAAAGTGATCGCTTTAACCTTGATCTCGTATTAAGCAAGTGCACGATTAAAAATCTCGTATTAAGAAAGTTTGATTTTGTTCCAGTCGGAAATTTTAGTGTTTCAAACAGTAGGAATATGGTTCATTAATAATAATAATAATAATCATAAACATTGTCTTTAAACGTTATTACATAAATTATTAAATGGAATTACGTTTTTAAATATATATATATTATACAGTTATTGTAGTCTACAAAGAGGTGTATTTGGTGTATTTTTGTCGGCCGATTATCTACACCAGGGACACAGGCCCAGGGGGAGGGTGCCTTTCGTGGGGGTCTTTCTAAGGGAACCTAACCCGTATTTACGCAAGGTTCAAAGAAAACCACGAAAACTCCGAACGGTTAGGCCGACAGCCGCGATTGGGTTCGAACCCAGCACCTGCCGTCTACCAGTTGAGAAGACAGAACCTCTCGGCCACTGGTGGGGCAGTCTACAAAGAGGAAAAGACAAGATTGTATATAATATATATATACAGAAATATAATATTAAATGCACCAATTAAGATTTATCTTCTGATATTATCCTGAGAATTAGTTACATTCGTGATTAAATTAAAAAATGGTAGTATTAAAAAAGGCTAAATTTTATTTAGGAATCCGAAACTGCATAAATACACGTCACTAAATTTTTAAGAATATATATATATATTTTTTTTTTCTTTGAAAGCCTGAAATACGCGTGTAGAGAGATGTTAAAAAGCATCTCTGTCATAGCACACTATCAATACACCACTTTTCGCTTGAATAGCATCTCTTGCGTAATATGTTTCACGTTATCCCTCAATTGGCAGTGAGTGATTCCCGTTCGCTTCTGCCGAATAGGGTCTCTCTCTCGGGGATTCTCATCGTTCTGAATCAAAATGGTATTTATTTTGTTTTCTAACTGCGACCGAGCCAGCGAATTCCTCCGATGCAGTGACAGATACAATAATAGAGAAGACTCGTTCGGCAAGAGATTCGTCTTGAAGCTTCTTTAAAAACTGAGAGAGAAATGTTTTGTTTTAACGCGAAGATTGCCATTTTTGATGAAGAATATGTATCTTGTATGTTAAAAGCTTTTCCCAGTGTTTATAGATATTTTACTCTAAAAGCCTGAGAGGAAAGAGGAATGTTAGTTTACTTTTTTATTTTGTGTAAGTTTTCATCATATATGCAGGAGTGAGGAGTAAGCAAATTGAACATATGTTCATCACAGCGTTTAGGTTAACTTCACAGTGAGATGTTTGAATAAATTTTACTGTAAATAATTTTATCCTGTATTTTATTTCAATCTTGTGTTTTTTTGTCGAAAAAGTAGAAAAGAGCATTTTTTTGTTGTTGTTAATATATGTTTTGTAGAATTTCTACTGCGCGCAGAATTTACGAAATGAATATAATGTTAATCACTATATTGTTAGCTTCTCGGTGAACTATTAAAGAAAACTTGACTTTAAAAGGTTGGCCTTCATCGTTGTTTTACCTTGTGAAATTCTTTTGCCACATAATGTAAACCAGTGGTTCCCTAGTTGTGCTCCGTGGTATCCGAAATGCACTGTGTATATGAAAAAAATAAAAATAAAACTTTAAGAGTAGTTTTATTATAGTATCTTTAAATTTAATCTTCAATTGGCAGTAAGCTATTCCAGTTGCATTTTCCCATTATGTCTCTCGAGTTCACCTTAATTTCAAAACAAAATGGCATTTACTTTGTGTTTAACTACGGCATAATTAAGAATTTCGCCGATGCAGTCATCGATACAATAATAGACTTATTCGGCTTAGACTCATCTGGAAGATGCTTTAAATATGACACTGAGAAAGAGAATGAAAATGTTTTATTTCAACGTGAAGAATATTATTTTTTATGAAGAATATGTAGAATGTATGTTAAAAATTTTCCCTGTCTTTTGTTAAAAAAAGTTTTCTGTAAAAGTTTGAAAGGAAAGAACTTCTACATTCTGTATTTATGCAGCATATTGAGGTGAACTGAGGTGAAGCTCATTTCTGTATCTTTGATTGTTTCACAATGAAATATTTCAATAAATTTTACTTTAACGTAATGAATTTCAATGCTGTAATTATTTAACTAAAAGCTTGAATTAAAAGAAGCTTTTTTTTTTTTTTGTGTGTGTGTGATTTCTATCGCATGCAATAATGGCAAATTAACACGTATATATCAGCTTGTTACGGAAGTATTTAAATATATGTTACTTTAAATTAATTTTCTTTCTTTGTCATTTGAACTACATAATTATCAGTTCAAAAAATTGAAAGAAAGGGATTTTTTTTATCGCTTTGTTAATTTTTCAATGCTTGTGATAGTGAGAAATAATCATAAAATTATTCATGTACTTGTCAGTTATACAGGGTATCATTCAATTAAGTTCTTTTAAATGAGTTATTCTTTTTATGCTGTTTAAAACTTATGATTTATGTTGAGGCACACTAGATTAGAAATATGGGATTTTAGAATAAGAAATACGGAACTAATCGTACGCTAAGTTGGGAAAATTTCAAAATTTCACAACAAGGCCATAAAATATCATAGAATCACTAACTCCAAAGGCTTGTATTTTAAAATATCTTTAATCTTGTATGCAATGTGTGTAGAACCTTTGCGATAGCTTTTGAATTATCTTCACCCGAAATAAACGTAGCCTAAAATATATATTCAACTTTTTCACAATCCATGCAAAAATCATGCATTTAGCTTTTTGTGAAGATCTGAAATTTTCCTAACTTAGCGTAGTAGCATTTCTGTATTTGTTATTCTAAAATACCATATTTCTAATCAGCCGTCAATAGATTAATTAATATATAAATGTTTGAAAGAGAGGAATAGATTTTTTTCTTTTTTTTTTGTGAAGTTTTTATATATCATGTAGGGCAAATAAACATACTTGGTATACATTATAATTTATATAGGATCACTTTCTACATTTTTTTTTAACCTTACAGTTCTGTTCTTTTCACAATTTAGCTTTATATAATTCAAAATAAAGCAATAAATCTTTCAACCAGTCCTTTGTTAGTAATCAAATTTCACTGTTCATTTTTTGTTATTATTGTCAAATCCTTTATAATAAAAGCGAGTTCCATTTATTTTTAACAACTTCTACTGCGTAACTAAATCATTACTTTTGAAAAAATAAATATGTAGATTAAGGAGTCCAGGGGTATTGTTACATAAGTTTAATAATCTTGATTACTGTGTAATATTTACAAGGGAAAAGTGCAATATTTACAAGGGAAAAAATACTTAAAGGATTAGAATTATGGGGCATCTTCTATCTTTTAGCCCTGAGCTCTGCTAAGTACGTCTTCATCAGGCGGGCTCTGGCATCCTTCTGTACTTGTTCTGTGCTTGTTGCTGGGGCCCTTTCGTGTGAAGGTGCTAACTCAGCAACATTTAGTTAACACGTGGCTAAAAAGGTCAAACACGTGTCGTACCTTGCCATGGGGCGGATGCCGAATCGGCCAAATGCATCTGAGCGAGCCTGTTACCATGGGCTCGCTATATCGACACTCGGCCAATCCGACATGCAGCTGACCACAGCTGAACGTGTACACCGATCAGGATACTGAAAATAAACCATTTCTTCAAGGGAGAGAGAAAAAAAAAACCAGACGATCACTGTAAAACATGAATTTAAAAAAAATATTAATAAGAGAGAAGAACAAAAAAGGAATTTTGAAGACGTCATTAACAGCACACACAATGAAAAGAAAAAAAAATTATATCATAATAGTTAACGTCGTTAATGTGCTCTTTGCACATCTGTCTTTTGCTTTATCATCATTCCCCAAAGGGGGTTTCCAACACAACGTCTTCGAAACCGATATTCGTCTTCGTCTAAGAAAAAAGGTCTCAAATTTATTATAGTGTTTCTTAATACGTCTTCAAAAAAAAATAAAGGAAAACTTTTATTTTTATGTAAAAGAAAATTGCTCAAATTGGAATAATCGTAAAAACTTTTATGACAAAGACAAAACAAACAAACGAAAATAATTATCTTTTGTCTGTCAAAAGGAAAGAAAGAGTAGAGGAAGAAAAAAAAATCGAAAATTATAGTCGTCCTGCTACATCATATTTTGTCATTTTTTTTGGGGGGGGGGGGTGTAGAAGAAATAGTTTATACAGATAAACATATTTATAAAAACAATCATATTTCAAACAAAACATACAATATTTCGAAGCACATAAAATGGTACTAAGTATGTAAAAAAAAATATGTCCTATATATTGTAAAAGTTAAATGTTTGTGCCAAAAAAAAAAAAAAAAAATCACTTGGCACCTGTTAACATAATCCTGGTTAATGAAATAATAATAATGATAAAAATGCTTTAGCCAGCCAACAAAAAAAAGCACTTGACTTAGCTTTATTTATTGCTGTGGCATATTTCACATTCGAGGGAATAATTAAAAAAAAACACCATTATTCCCTCTTCGTTGCGTGGAGGAGTAAACACAAAACTAAAACCACATCTGTGTTTGTGATTTTGCAAGAGAAAGAAGAAAAGAGAAAAAAAAAAACACTCGTAAACGTAGAGATTATCTTGCAGTAAATTCTTCCAGTCACTATGAGTCAGTTTATATCGACTGTGTCCAATATTTCATCATGTCAGCTGCCGTAGTGGTAATCTGTGGGCCTTCATGTGACCCAATTTTTTTAACTTGATATCGTTCGTTGGGGTGCACTGCGGTAATCTGGTATGGGCCGAAAAATTTAGGACGGAGTTTTAGGCCCGTACCAAACTGAGTTCTTTTTATCGCGACCAGATCGCCGATTTCATAAGCAGTAGCAGGTTTCCTTTTCTTATCATACTGCAGACGTGTCATTTGCTGTTGTTTTAAAATGTGCGTCTTTGCCACATCTCTTAACTGTTTTTTATGGTCTACTGCTAATTGAGCCTCTTCTGTTTCTAAGAGTTGTCGGATGTGTAAGTCTTCTTTATTTTTCATTTTAACGCCAGTAAGAATTTCGAAAGGGGAAAAGTTGGTAGCGGATGAAATGGTGCTATTTATAATTCTTTGCACCGGAGCAACATGTTTGTACCACTTTTCGGGATCGTCCAACGATAACTTTGTTAATATTGGGATGAGTGTGCCGTGTATTCTTTCGATTTGGGAGTTTCCCCGGGGTACTCCCGTGGTGATCGGATGGTGTTCGATGTTTTCCTCCTTACAGTAGGTCGCGAAGTCGGCTGACGTGAATGCGGGGCCTTTGTCTGTGATAATGCGTCGGGGATTACCGAATGTAGTTTGTTGTAATTTCAGTTTATCTAGTGCGTCTTGCGCCGCCGTAGATTTTACTGGATATAACCAGAAAAATTTTGTAAATGCATCCACTACAGTAAATAAATGTTTATAATTTTTATTTGTTGATGGGAGTGGTCCGAGAAAATCACAATGATATGTATCCAGTGGCGTGTCACCTTTTGGAATCGGGTGTAAAAAACCTTCTTTTTTACCCAATTTCCGAGATGCTAAAATGCACGGAACACAGTTTATCACGATGGTTCGTGCGAGTTCGGATAGTTTCGGAATAAAAAAGTTCTGAGATGCTATTTCCGCAGTTTTTTTAGCTGAGAAGTGGCCTTTAGCATGTATATCCTGGAGAATATTAAGCTGCATCGCTTCGGGGATAACTAATAAATCTCTGCCACGTTCAATTTTATACAGTACGTTGTTACGAAGCACAAAATCAGCTACCGGAGAGCTTATCGCTGCGGCCTTGATGCCGGCTATAAATGGGTCTCTGTCTTGTGCTTGCATAATTTTTAGAGTTAATTCATCATGCGTAATCTGCATGACGGGGTATCTGCTAAGGCAATCGACATGCTGCATTTTTGCAGCTGGTCGGTGTTTTATTTCGAAATCGAAATCTTGTAGAAATAAGGCCCAACGTGCAATTTTGGGTGTGAGTTCCTTTTTTTCCATCGTTTTCTGAAAGGCCTGGCAATCCGTGATGATTCGAAATTTAGTGCCATGGAGATAAACACGAAATTTTTTTAGTGCTTCGATGACCGCTAGCACTTCTAATTCGTAACTGCTCAACTTCTCTTCCTGGGGGGATGTTTTTTTGCTCATGTATTGGAGCGGGTGAAAATGACCGTCGGGGGATTTTTGCATAAGCGTCGCGCCAAAGCCGTATTTACTGGCGTCAGTGTGCACTTCGAGCTCCGAGCCGGGTACAAAAATGTGTAGAACTGGATTACTGGTGAGTCGATTACGTAGTATATGCAGTGCTTGCCGTTGCTCCGGACCGAAATCGAAAGTCGCTGTTTTACGTAACAAATCACTTAGGGGGCGTGCAATAGAAGCGTATCCCGGTATGAATTTTCGAAAATAACCCGTTAGCCCGAGTAAGGATTGCAGCTGTTTAACATTTTTAGGCTCCGGGAAATGTTGGACTGCTTTAATTTTCGCAGGGGATGGCGCTATAGTGTTATGCTCGATAATATGATTTAGATCGATCTCGTCCTGTGTTTCGAACACATTAATGCAGTTAATGAAAATATCCGCTTGGGGAGTTTTATGGAGCGATATCCCGTCCTGACCACACGTTAGTGTACCCTGTGTAAGCACGTCCCGCCCTACAATAAAAGGGGTGGACATTTGTGATGAGTTTACGACATAAACTCTAGTAGAGAACAGAGTTCCATCTATTTGAATATCCGTTTCAAATGATCCTAATGGCGTTAAACTGCCACCACCAAAACCGCCCAGTTGTATGGTTTCACATTGTAGGGGAGGGGAGCCAACTAATTTATAAAAATCCTCTCTTATTGCTGTAATCGCACTTCCCGTATCAATTAATGCGTCTATTATGACATCCGCAATTTTGACTAATTTATTCATGTTGGTATACGATTGCTGTGCGTCTACGACGTGGACTTTCTTATCGCGCTTTAACCCCGAACGTTGTTGGGGAGGGGTGCCTCGGGTTGTAGGCTGTTTCTCCCCAGTGCACTCGCCGCATTCAAAAGACCGATGGCCCCATAAAGAGCAATTAAAGCATTTCGGGCCCTTATTTTTATTATGACAATCTGCGGAAACGTGGTTTCCTAAACCGCAGTTAAAACAGATAATTTTACGTTCATTTTTAAGGTGTGGTGTAGGAGTAGGGCCTTTCGCATGATACGACATGCGTTTCACCTGACCACTGGCTGATCGGCAAATTTCATCATAAATTAGCAATTTTTTCTTAAACTCTACTAAATCGGAACAGCCATATAAAATGGATTTATTTTGGGGTGTATCTCTAATACCTTGTATCGTGTAATGAATTAAAGAGATGTCATCCACATTCCCTCGCTGCGCGATTTCTTTCATCTTCAAAAAATATTCCAATAATTGTTCGTTTGGTTGACATCCGCGGTTTGCTAATATTTGATGTATTTGTGCGGGCGAAGCCGTTTGATGAAATTCGCGGAATAAAGCTTCCTTTAGTGCGGAATAGGAATTAATATTAATTTCAGCTCTAATTACTAGCAATGCTAAACCTTTTAAACTCCGTTCTGCGAAAACAAATTTTTGAATATCTGAGAGGTTCAATGATTCCGAGAGTGTTTCGAATCGTGTAAACCATGTTTGGATGTTTTCAGATTTTTCCCCGCTAAACGGCGGAATTAATTGTTCTATGTCGGTGAAAGAAATATTTTGTTTACTTGCAGTGTATTGCGAATGTACAACCATTTGCTGTGGTTGTATTTTTAAGGGGGAAATTAATTCTGTGCTGGCACTGCTGTCGTTCTGATTATGCTCAATGTCTGTCTCCGAAGCCGAAATATTCCCAAATGTTTCCTTAAAAGCAGCAATGTCTGATAATGCGACCAAAATGCGAGTCGCTATCTCATCTTTATTTCCATTTATATCTATGGATAGCAGATTAGCGACTGTTATCAATTGCAACTGGTCAAAAGTATCAGTAATTTCTTTCAATTTGTTGGCGAATTCAGGGCTACCTTCTTTAAACGGTAATCCGGTATAAACCCTTAAATTAGAACGATTTCGCCTCGCTTCGTCTTTTCCAAAAATAAACAAATGTAGAAGCTGTATTTTATCGGCTTTGGCAGTTTTTAAATGCTGTCTGATCACTGGGATCGCTTGGAGCTCCATCACTTACAGCAAAGAAATAAGGTATAGTAAAAAAATAATATCACTTACTGCTATTTAAGTGTAATCCAATTTGATCTATGCTACTTTTTCAATGAAAAAAAAAATAAATCCACGGTATGCACAAGAACATCACAAATTACAGGCGGCGACCGACACTACTGACACACTTTCTTCATTTTCTTTTTCTTTTTCTCCCTTCTGGTGAGCTGTGGGACCGCGCTGATAAGCAGAAAGCATAAACATCATCTCGCTGTCGGATGGGGACTAGGGGAAATATAATCTTTCCTCTTGCACACTGCACATCAATCCATATGCAAAAATAAGAACTCTTGCACATTAATCCATATGCACCAATAAGAACTTGTAGTGCAGGTTGTTTGGGGGTCCAAGTAGGCCGCAGCCCCCATGTAGATTAAGGAGTCCAGGGGTATTGTTACATAAGTTTAATAATCTTGATTACTGTGTAATATTTACAAGGGAAAAGTGCAATATTTACAAGGGAAAAAATACTTAAAGGATTAGAATTATGGGGCATCTTCTATCTTTTAGCCCTGAGCTCTGCTAAGTACGTCTTCATCAGGCGGGCTCTGGCATCCTTCTGTACTTGTTCTGTGCTTGTTGCTGGGGCCCTTTCGTGTGAAGGTGCTAACTCAGCAACATTTAGTTAACACGTGGCTAAAAAGGTCAAACACGTGTCGTACCTTGCCATGGGGCGGATGCCGAATCGGCCAAATGCATCTGAGCGAGCCTGTTACCATGGGCTCGCTATATCGACAAATATATTGGTCATAATTCTCTTTTCTTTTATAAAACACATCTTTTCAATAAAACATTGTATCATTCTACTTATTTTTCCTCTCTAATTGTTTGGATGCTAAAAAAGCATTCCCTTATTTATTTCTATTTTAAATAATGGTTAACCATATGTTTTTGGCCTAAAACGCTTTTCCCTTTTTCTCAAATGCAATAATCAATAAAGAAAATACATAAATCAATATCTCCTGAAACGCCCTTGTTTTAAAATTTTTCAGTATAGAATAAATATCAAAGAGTATAAAGCGATAATCGATTTTAAAGACATGAATTTAAAGTCAATAATGTCGTAAAATGCATCAGCTGATTCAACCGTTTTATTGGCATGAAGCTATATTTTATTTTAAAACGATATTTTTTATAACATATGTCAATGTAGAATAATTTGATTTGGGTGGAAAATAGTTTATAGGTAAATAAGCGATTTCTGCGGTGTTCTTGTTCTGTGGGCCATTGAATTTTTGATTTTCTTGTTATTATACGGCTGGGGAGAACTCTGAATTCATTTATTGCTGCTGCTCTCGAAAATGTCACGTCTTTAATGATCTGAGTAATTTTTGTCGTTTAGTGTTGAGACATTGCATTTAAAAAACGCTAACGTTTTTGTTACTGATTTTACAGAAACAATTCTTTTTTATACTTAAATATCAGCAATAATCATAAATATATGTTTGACATTATGATAAATATGAAAGTATATTTTTATTTTATTTTATATTTCCTAAAACATGTCATTCCTTTTATGCTTTTCATTGCTGTAAATATTTTACTTATTTAAGGCTGTTATTCAAAGGAGAGCCTTCCTGAAACATTGATTTATTTTTGCTGAGAAAAATATGAAATTGGTAGGTCTTTTTATTCAAAAATTATGTAACAATAAGCTCGATGTAGCTGCGGTCGTTCGGTAACGTCAGCTTCATCAGCTGATTCAACCGTTTTATTGGCATGAAGCTATATTTCATTTTAAAACGATATTTTTTATAACGTATGTCAATGTCGAATAATTTGATTTGGGTGGAAAATAGTTTATAGGTAAATAAGCGATTTCTACGGTGTTCTTGTTCTGTGGGCCATTAAATTTTTGATTTTCTTGTTATTATATGGCTGGGGAGAACACTGAATTCATTTATTGCTGCTCTTGAAAATGTCACATCTTTAATGATCTGGGTAATTTTTGTCGTTTAGTGTTGAGACATTGCATTTAAAAACGCTAACGTTTTTGCTGCTGATTTTACAGAAACAATTCGTTTTTATATTTAAATATCAGCAATAATCATAAATTTAATATTTTATAAATAAATATATGTTTGGCATTATAATAAATATGAAAGTATATTTGATATTATTTCATATTTTCTAAAACATCTCATTCCTTTGATACTTTTCATACTATAAATATTTTTATTTGTTTAAGGCTGTTACTCAAAGAAGCTCCTTTTTGATACATTAATTGATTTACTTTTGTTCAGAAACGTATGAAATTGCCAGGACTTTTTATTAAAAAACTATGTAATGATAAGCTCGACGTAGCTGTGTTTATTCGGTGGCTTTACAGTCCCAAATCCTCCCTCCCTTCCTGCTTTTCGGTGTCTTTAATTTTTGTAACTTTCCTTTTAAATTTGTCCAATTTTAGATTTTTTTTTCGGTAAAGGAAGATTTTTCAAAAAATACTTTCAAACTGACGCTTTGGACAGAATTTCCACGAAATCGCGAAAATGAAAGAAACCTGTCCTCCCGTGACCAAAATTACTTATAACTCAATAAGTAATTTGTTTATCAAAAAAATTGAAAATTCAATTCGATTTCAAATCTATTCAATAGTCATGTCTGCCAATTATGTTCTTTTATGTTTAAAAAATCTGACTAAAATTTTCGCATTGTTGAGCAGAATATTTTAGATTTGCTTTAAATTTTAGAAAATATTATTATGTATGTCAAAATCCTGGGTACTAGGTTCATTTATTTATTTTTATTTTTTGGTGAAGGTGGGTGTAAAAATGCCCGTTTTTTCATGAGCGTAACACGAAAAATCATCTTTTTAGAATATACTGTATGTTTCTTAAAATGGAAATGATATTTGAATTATACAAAAAAAAGTCTTATCTATTGGTATATATTTATTGATATTATGTAATCTTTGATATTTATTGATATTTCAATCTCTTAAAAAAATTTGTGGAAAAAATTATAAAGACTCATTAAAAAATCTCATTACCTAAAGCATATTTTGATCATTGTAAAGCATATTTATTCAATCAAAACTTCATTTATGCATGGAACAAAACAATTTTTCAAACATTAAAAGTAAATATTTTAAGAAGAAAAAACACGAAAACTTCCAAATATATATAATCATAAAATATTGTTATCGAACATCTTGTAATTTAACTTTTTTTTTCTTTCCTCGGTGAATTGATTCACTAACTAAATAATCTTTAAAAGTTTTTATTTACTTATAAAAGATGTTTATCATTATCCGTGCGTAACTAACTTATTTACTCATTTATAATCTAATTATATCCTGTTATCAGCTTGAATTTAAATATAATCAGTGAATAATTGTAATACAATTTAATATTACTTATGTGCGTTAAATTTTAAGATTGTTTATACACTTTTCTATATTTCTGCTACTTAAAATCTTATTTATTTATTTTGTAAATTTCAGTCTCATAAAAGTGTTCGTGGAAAAACTTATAAAGACGGCTAAAAATCTCATTACGTGAAAACATATTTTGATCAGTGTAAAGCATATTTATTCAATCAGAACTTCATTGATGTATAGAACGAAATAATTTTTAAAAAAATTGAATGTAAATATTTTGAGAAGAAAGAACACGAAAACTTTTAAATATATCTAATCACAAAATAAGGGTGTTCAAAATCAAAATGGGCAACTTGGTGACATAAGTTTTATTTTTGTTCAGAAATGCATGAAACTAGCAGGTGTTTTTCTTGAGAAACTATCTAATCGCACTCATTTTTCTGCTAAAGTGCATGATAACGTGATCAAAATAGTTTATAAGCCGATAGGTTATTTAAGGGCTTATTCGAAAAAACGCTTTTCCACCTTCAGCAGCTCGAAATTTTCCGATACAATTTCAGACACATTTTTAAAAGTAGAATCATGAAATTTGCTGAAGGGATTTTTGAAGGGACGTATAAGGTGCCGTGTGATGTCTTTTTAAGCTCTATTCATTATAATTTGATTTATAAGCAATTAATTTCTCAAGAAGACCCTTTTTTTCGTTCCCAGATCTTGCACTTCGGAAAAATCGATTCAAATTGCCGTTTTTGATTGCTTATTTTGCAATATTTTGTGCACTTGTCAAAGAATTGACCTTCATGGCACCTTGTGCACTTTCTAAATAAGAGAATCTGCGAGTTTCATGTGTTTGAGAGCAAAAGTGAATTCAAAAATACATCGGAAAACAAGCAGTTTGAATCGAAATACACCCTTAAATATCATAAAATGGAAAATTGAGTTCGATTCGAAAGCGCTTCCGTAGTCACGCCATCTAATTTTATGCCTTTTCCTTTAAAAAATAAATTTCTAACTGTATCAAAACATTTTGCGCTAGTTGAACAGATCCGTTTTGACCTTGCTTAAGGGTGTATTCGAAAAAATGATTTTCCACCTTCAACAGCTCAAAATTTTCAGATACATTTCCAGACTCATTTTTAAAAGTAGAAACATGAAACTTGCTGAGGGGATTTTTCAAGTGGTTTTTAAGATGTTGTGTGATGTAATTTCTCGCTGCATTCATTAGAATTTGATTTATCAACAATTACTTTTTCAGCATGACCCTTTTTTTCGATCTTCAGATCTCCCGCCTCGGAAAATTCTGCTCGAAAGGCCAACTTTGAGAACATATTTTGTAATATTTTCTGCATTTGTGAAAAAATCAACAGACACGGCACCTTATGTAGTTTCTAAATAAGAGATTTTGAAAGTTTGATGAATTTGAGAGCAAAAGTGAATCTAAAAATAAATCGGAAAATAAGCGGTTTTGATCGGTTATTTTAGATTTTAGTAGCAATTAGTTGTATTTAAAAAAGTAATAATGAATCAAAAAGAAAATGCCGTTCATTAATTATGTCACGCTTTCGAACCTAATTAACCCTATGCAGGAATCAAGAATGTGCATAAATGTGAGCGTCTGTGTGAAATATCAGGAAACAAATATATGGGAAAAAAAAAAAAAAGAGAGATATCGAGTAAAAATCGTGCTTTGCGGATTCGTTGTAATGAGCTCTTTTATTTTTTGTTGCTGAAATACGGTACATATAATTACAATAAGCTTGTAATGGAAAAACATTGTGAAGTTGAGTTTATAATTCCTCAATTACGCTTTTTTATTCTGCTTTAGAGATTTATGAGTGTAAGTTTTGATTAATTTCCGTGTGTTAGTAATTAATAATGCTTTTGAAAAAAGTTATATTAACTTGAGAATTTAACTTGAAATTTTGTGTTACCGTAAGATATATTCCAGAAAGAACAGAAAGGTTACATTATTGGCATTTGATAAGTTTTCACTTAAAAAGATTAAAATATTTATGCAAGTTTGAAATAATCAAAATGTCTTACAATAAGTATTGAATTAATTTATGTATTTTTTAAATAACTTCATGGTAAATAATTTACCATAAGCAAAAGGATTGTAATAATTAAAAAAGTAGTTTAAAATTAAAATTGACCTTTTAATGTTTCTTGATCACTATTTAATTAGTTTACACACTTAAGAGCCCACAATAGTCACAGAAAAATTACTCAAAAAGACCCGGATGACCATGTAAAGTCTATGGGAGCGTTCTTTTCGAATATCTCGCTCCAATTTTAATATTTTTGCATGATTTTTTTGCAAAAGATAGCTGAGGGCGATCCTCAACCGGGCTAGTATTTATTTTTTCGATTTTTATTTCAGATTTTCTTTAAAAAATTACTTTAACTTTCGAAACCGGTTTAAACCGGTTCTGAAACTGAAACTATCGTAATATAAAAAATATATAACCAAAATCGAAAAAGTAAAAACTAGCCCGGTTGAGGATCGCCCTCAGCTATCTTGTGCAAAAAAATCATGCAAAAATATTAAAATTTGAGCGAGATATTAGAAAAGAACGCTCCCATAGACTTTACATGGTCATCCGGGTCTTTTTGAGTAATTTTTCTGTGACTATTGTGGGCTCTTAAGTAAATAGAAATTCATGAAAATTAAAATCATAACTTTTCTTTTCCTAAATTTTAAAATTTTTCTTATAATAATACATCAAAAACCATATCGTAACTTAATTACATTCTATGTTCATGTATATTGTATTTATAAGTAAATTGGTTCTAAATTTATTGCAATTTTTTTCATTCGCCAAATATTTCGATTATTGCGGCATTATAGTAAGATTAATTAGCGCATTTATCGAGAAAAAGCTGGATATTTTTGAAGTTTTAATGTTTGAATACAATACGAGATTCCACGATTTTCAGATTTTCATTAATTAACTCATCTCGAATCTCGATGATTATCGATTTTCTGTTTCTTTCAAACTTTGTTCAATATACTATTTTGTGTTTTCTGTCAAATAACAAGTTGTGTGAATTAAAAAGACCTTTTTTGTTTCTTGTTTTTAATTTATTTCATTTTTTGTTCTATTCTTTTACTTTTTTCCTTGAGACGAGGTGTAAATATTTTAAATTGAAGACGTTGAAAGAATTTTTTTATGTAATTGTTTAATGTTAGTTTTGTTTATAAATGCTTTGTTTCCTGCAAAATAAATCTTCTTTCCTTCTTTGAAGTAAATACTTTTTTAATGAGATGATCCAATAATAATAATAATAAAATAAAAAATAAAAAATTCACGACTGAGGTTAGAATGCTTTAGATTTCAAGAGAAATCATTACTTTTATAGCATACCAAGAATTCTTACTTAAGGGTGTATTTCGATTTAAACTGCTTATTTTCCGATTTATTTTTAAATTTATTTTTGCTCTCATCTGCATTAACTTGACAAATTGTTTTATTTAGAAAGAACTCAAGATGCCGTGATTGTCAATTCTTTGATAAATGCAGAAAATATTGCAAAAAAAGCATCCAAAAACGGCCTTTTGAACCGATTTTTCAGAAGCGGGAGATCTGTGAACGAAAAAAAAGGGGTCATACTGAAAAGATAATTGTTTATAAATCAAATTCTAATGAATTGAGCGTTAAACGACGTATGTCTCATATGTCTCTTCAAAAATCCCCTCAGCAAGTTTCATGCTTCTACTTAAAATGGGTCTGAAATTGTATCGGAAAAATTAGAGCTTTTGAAGGCGGAAAAGCGTTTTTTCGAATACACCCTTAAGAATAATCACATTTAAATTCTGTAAGAGTTTTGAACAGAAAAAAAAAAATGAATGAAAAAAAAAAAAAATAATAATCCATGAGTCAATGCTCCAAGTTTTGCTTTCTCACGAATTGCAAACACTTCGATGTAAAACACCATTCATTATCTTTTAAATTTTCATTCCTTTTGTTGTTCAACGACTTGACAAAAGTAAAGTAAAATAAAATAAAAAATTACAAGGCGAAAATGACCAAAGAAATGAATGACAGGTAAAATATTAGGCGTCAACACGGCTTCCTGCCGTACCCATTATGTTGAAATGCTTATTAATACTTTTGAAAATCATTTTTTTGCGCAAATAACTATCTTGTCTCGCAAAATAAAACCCTTTTGTATTGAAATTAGTATTATTACTTGACAAAGATTGGCATCTGGTCGTTTCTGCGTTGACATAAACAGCTGTTATTTTTCTCGCTGGGAAGCACTAAAACCCTTTCATCACAGTTCGAGCTGTCTGTGATTTTCTGCAATTTGCTTGTGAGTTAGTGATTGTTTTCTTTTTATTCATTTCCTGACCATGCATTGTACAGGCCATTATTTACACATCATATAATAAAATAGCAGCTATAAAATACAGGTAACCGCTATACAAATATTTCCGTTATTTTACATGGAAATCAAATTTATTTCAAGTAGATGTTATCGTCGCTGAATATTACTATAAAAAGTCTTAGTGCATCTTTTTCTGAATAATTTCTAGAACATTGTGAAAAATCGACAAAACTGCTCAAGTTTATGAACAGTAAACTTTTTAAAAGGATATTTTTATAATTTTAGATTATTTTGGGGACAAAAGCTTACAAATATTTATTCACATATTTATATAATGATAGCCTACAGAGAAACGTTTTGTTTTGATTGCATTAGTCTAATACATTTGATTTAAAAACGAAACCTTTATTAAGAAATCAGTATGACCAAAGAAAGAAGGAATAAAAACTATAAATATCAAGCAATCAATTACATTTTGCTATTTTTATAGTCATTGGCTGGCATTGACGCCAGAATTCTTATACAGAGTATTTATTATATAACATCTTACTTTCTCGAATTCGGTACACTTCGTACGCTGAAATTAAAAAAAAAAAGTTACCCAATGTTTAAATACGTTCAAGCTATTTCACGTGCTCCTTATTTTCACAAATTTATTTATGTGAAATTTGATAAATTATATTCCGCAATGAAAATGCAGTTTTTGTGTGTGAAACATTCGAGTTTGCAAGTTCGCTTACGATTTTTCAAGAGTGGACAAATATTTTTCTTTTTATTGTATTTTTGCGTGTGTCTTGCATTCTAGATTTCATGTAGATGCTTTGATATCATGTTTTTATTTATAAGATATTCTTGCATTTCAGTCTTGAAAATGTATATTTAGTTTAATTTTAATTAATAGTAGTGGGATGAAAATTGTCTCTTGCTCATATTTAGCACATTATGATCATGATCATATGTAAACCGATAAGTTTGATTTCTTCATAGAATTTATTTTGTTTGTTTTTTACCTGTATCAAAGCGACGATTTCTAAATTTGAAAAAAAAATCTTTGTAATTAGTTTTTTTAAATGATCTTGTTTAAAAGTGTTATGTTACGGTATTTCTCAAAGGAGTTGAACAGTGTTGCAGATGATTTTAGAAACTAAGATAAATTTTCTGAACAAGTGCATTACATTAACTTATAAAACATTGAACAGACCAAGAATTTCAAGAAAGTAAATACAATACAAAAAACAGTATCCCGAGTTTTTTTTTTTTTTTTTTTTTTTTTTTTTTAAGAAATATTCAGATTTTTTCCTATTAGAAATTAACTCCTACAGACTCAATGAATGGTGAACTTTCGAGATTGGAGACCCTGGACCCGCACTTTATAAGGCAATTTGGAAACAAAATACATTAAAAATAAGATTTCATGTTCTAAAATTATAAGCAATCTTATCGGTTCACACCTTAAATCTTTTTTTACAATTTCTCTCCGCAACTCTGAATTTGAAAGATTGTTCTCTAAGTTTTTCCCTGTCCAATAAAGCGAAATTTCTGGCACATTTATAAACTACTTTTAAATGCAAAAGCATGACAGTTACGGGCATAATTGTTGATGTGACTTGTAATCGAATTGTGTTTTTTATTTATCGATAAATTAATTAAATTTGAGTTTAATTCTATTGTTACCTCGAGACAGCATTTTTTTTTTTTTTTTTTTTTTTTTTCGTGGTCTTATCGATGCCAGAACTTAACAGTTGTCACTCACACATAATAAAAAATATTTATGCGTAAAATGTTGTCGTATACTCTAAATATCCAGTGAAGCAAACAGGACGCATTTTAAAAGAAGAGTTGATTATGCATAAGCACTTGCGAAAAATTTTCCTGATTCATATCATACAACATAATTATAATAAATTTGTACTATGAAAACGGCTGCCGAAGATAGTGGTCCACTGGATACATTAAATGTTGATCGAATTTACATGTCGGTGGGTAGAGCGGCCAGAGGAATAATAATATCTAACTCATATGCTGAAAGATTTAATATTTCTTTAAAACTTGCCGGCTATTTTTCCTGTCTAGTGTTTAGAACGCCCTATACTACATGTGAATTAGAGACGTTGGACTTAGTGGTTCGGGTTTCGTTCTTTGTATAGGTTTGGAATCTACTTTAAGCCGAACGCTCTGTTATAATTAGGCTTCGTGTGTATCAAATGACCGTAGTCTGACCAAATCGAATCAACAACTGCACATCCCAATAACAAGATATCGGTAAAACATTATCAATAGCTAAACAATTTATTTTTTGTTCTTTTATTTTTCTCCAGTGTTTTGTCTACAGTTAAGTGGCGTATAAAGTTATATACCGAGTTATCAACTCTCCTTGCTTGTCTATCTAAACCGGTTGGTAATTAAAACTATCCGTTCGTTTTTTCTTCCATGTCATCAGCTTCTCGACAACTTCATGAATCTGAGCCCATCCGTCTTACGCCCCGTTTACGGCCCGCCGTCAGGATTCAAAGAGCTGTCAAATTTCTCGAAGAGGCAAAAGGGTGTGAAACCGAATCTTTAACAAAAGAGGGGCTTCCATTTCGGTTTTCCACTCACGTTCGATTGCTGGGCGGAAACCGGGTCACGTGATCTGAGGGTGTAGTCATGTGCCCCTTTAAAAAAGCATACAAAAGATGCTGCCACTCAAATACTACTTTCCTGTTGCATCTGACAAGTTGACTTCTTCTCTGTGTTGTTTAGAATTGTATTCTTTGGCATCAGAGGTTTGACCTGGATGGATGTCACGAGGGTAGATTGAAAGATGATGCAAGGTGTGCTTGTTGCAAGAGAAATTTGGAAGGAAGGAGATGACATGTACATTATTTCTCTCTTTTTTTTTTTTTTTTTTTTTTTCCATGTGGGCAATGTTTTTATCACACAATGACTGAAGTAAAGAGATGTGTCAATGTCAAGTATACCACATGTAATAAATGATTTTGTCATGTAAGCTCAAATCAAAATTCAATTATTTTTGCAAGATTTTTATTTTTTGCTGCAACAAGGATTTCTAGCTTCATAGAAATTGAGTTCTAAAGGGTTACTCTTTAATATTTAATTCCAGGGTTAAAACAAAATATTCTTATAAATCATAAACGCTCTAAGTTCGTGAAGATTAGATTCACTGAAAAGTTTTTCGGGACTAATATTCTAGTCATAAAATATCCAGAAATTATTCGCTATAGGCAGAGGATGTATATTAGGTAATTTACGTTATAGCTTTATTTGAGAAACATAGGGTTTACTAAAGCTCATACAAAAGTCCTGAGGGTATACACTGTATACCACCATGTACCCTTTGCTATATCCCTGGTCGGGATGCCATAAAAATTCAAAGTAAAACTACGACGTGCATTAACAAAAAGTAGCACAGTTCTTCATTACTTTTGTTAAAACGCATGTAACAGTTTAAATTAGTACAACGATTGATGAATAGTAACTTTACCCATACTGTTTTATATTCGACTATACATAGTACTGTTCTAAAATCTGAAATATATTAAATTCTGTATAAAATAACACCTTATTATAAATGATTAATAATAAAACTGAGTTTTACAAATTTGATGCAATTTATAAATAACTTCAAGTATTTGGTGATATATGACATGATAACAGATGCTTTTACCTCCTAAATATTTATCTTTTTTTTCTAAGTGACAATGTCGAAGGTTTCCTGAATACTGGGGTAACAATATCTTCTATTAAAGGACATTAAAATAGCCATATCTTGAGGCTATATTTACTTATAGCTAGATGTATAATATCATATTTAATAACATGCTGTCATCACTTCCTATGCTTTTATTTTTGTAGTGCATAGTCATTTTAGAAATTAAAGTTACATATCGTATTAGCTTTAAAAATACTCAACATATTTTTTACACCATTGTATAGGGAGAAATATGTACTTTTTAAATGCAATTTGTTTGATAACTGTGTCTCAATTTCTTTTTGAGTTATTATTATTATTATTATTATTATTATTATTTTTTTTTTTGTAGTTTTTAATAAACTTTTGTCATCGCGACAAAAGAAGTATTCCATTTTTGGACATTTAATATGGACCAAACAAATAAAATCTGGACTTCACAGGGTTTCAGATATGTCTCAGATATCCCTAGATCGAGAGCAACAACCATTTTCCAAATATTTAAATAGAAAAAAAAAAAAAAAACTAGCATCATTAAATGAATCAATCTAAGAAGACGAAAAATTGAAAGTTTCCTAAGCACATAAAATTACTATCCGGGCTCTACACTAAGTAAAAAAAAAAAAAAAAAAAAAAAAAACATTTAAAGCTCTAGATCCGTATTCACAGATCTAATTTTTCGATGATCCGAGCACATCTCAACTCGAAGGGGAAAAAAATTAATAATAATGTTCACACAATGGCTTGAAAAACAATCCACCAAATCTTGATGAAACACTTTGTCTTCTTTTGTGATCACAATATTCATATAACCTCCTTAACATTCTAATACGTTGGTCGCTCTTTATGTTTTACTACGCGACCATTTCATATGTGTGCAACTGCCTTATCTTTGGACATAAATTGGGTGTTTGCTTCACGCATTGCTTATCAATTTGTGTCATCTACATTTTAAGCTGAGAGCTGAGAGCGTAACATACAAATGAAAAAATGAATTCAGAACGTTACTTTGTTAGGGATCATGTTAAAACTATTACCTCTATTGCTAAACGTCATTATGTGGCTATTCACTCAAGCTAATTTTTGTATTCGAACTTAATGATTGAAAAGTTTCACAATCGTTAATAGCTAACAAGACTTGCACGCTTTGATGAGAAGGGCTTTACACACTATTCACTTTAGATTGTTTGTATTTATTCAAATGTAGAGAGTGTCCTTTCTCCTTGTCGATTGATAGTTAATACTCAAACAGTAAATTTTATGGTTGGTTTTAAATGTTATGTTTAGTCATATAAAAAATATATTTACGTTAAAATTGGTATTTTATTAGAATTACGCAATTTAAATGGAATATAAAACGCTGATAAATGGCTGTGTTAACTCATAGAGTTACTGTTTCTATGCTAATCTTTATGTATAGGTCCATTATAATTAAAATTCACCTATTCAAAAGTATCTTGTCATAGTATTAAGGTTCCGGTAGAACAAAATATCATTAGTACCTATAGTTAAACAGAAAATTACAGTTAAAACTGGAAAAATTGAAAAATCAGCGATAAGTGAAGACCACTAACAGTAATTAAGGATTAAGACAATATACCTTGTTTGAGCAACGTCGTACCAATATGATAAACTTTTAAAATATTCAGCAATAACATACTCTTACTCAAAGGTCTTACAAAATTGCCGGCATCTAAATGTCAGTGTGTTCTTCTGTATTAAGGCCCCTGTCCTCGCTCGAAGAAACGCTCGCGAGCTAATGCTATTCCTATGTTTAAGCATTTTTCTAATAACTCTTTCGCATTTTGACATTTTTGAATATATATTTTTTTTTTTTTTTTTTTTTTTTTTTTTTTTTTTTGCATTGGATAGCTGAGGTGCATGCCGTATGCGCACTTTTTTTACTTTTTCGATTTTGGTTGCAGATATATTTTTTAAAAAGCACTTTCAGTTTCGAAACCGGTTTTGAAAGTGAAACTAACTTTATAAAAAATATCTGCAACCAAAATCGAAAAAGTAAAAAAGGTGCGCTTATGGCATGCACCTCAGCTATCCAATGTAAAAAAAATTATTCAAAAATGTCAAAATGCGAAAGAGTTATTAGAAAAATGCTTCCCCATAGGAATAGCATTAGCTCGCGAGCGTTTTTTCGAGAGAGGACAGGGGCCTTGAGGGTGTATTTCGATTCATACTGCCTATTTTCTGACTTATTTTTAAATTCATTTTTGCTCTCACATGCATCAAACAGGCAAATTGTCTTATTTAGAAAGTACACGAGATGCCGTGATTGTTGATTCTTTGATAAATACAGAAAATATTGCAATAAAAAGCAATCAAAAGCGGCATTTTGAACCAATTTTTCCGAAGCGGGAGGTCTGTGAAGGAAAAAAAGGGTCTTACTCAGAAGATAATTGTTTGTAAATGAAATTCTAATGAATTGAGCGTATACTCTCCACTATATCCCTGGTGACAACATTTTCTGAAAGATCTGTTGCTATAACCGAAATAAAGAAAAACAGATTATACAGTTTCTAAACCATCTGCTAATTTCATGCTTTTGAGAATAAGAACTGAAAATTGTGCCAGAAAGTAGCAAGGTTTGGTTTTAGCTACCTTAAGGCTGTAAATAAGATTGATTATCTTAAACAGATGCATTTGAGAATCGCCGAACAAAAATTTGTAAATATGTATATTTTCTTTCATTCAATCAATCTTATTATAAAACTGCTGACATCTAATGTCAGTGTTTTTCTGCTCCAATACACATGTTCTTTTAGCTTAATGACTTTAGTATTACTATACTATAAGTTAACAGTTTCCTGAAAACAAATTCTATTCTCCACCTGTTTTTTCGTAAACATTCATGCATAATTCCATCCCTGAGCTGTTGTTACTCTCCCAGAATAAGAAACGATATCGCATGCGAGTCGAATGACAAAAGGAAAAAAATATATATATTAGCTTCCAAAAATATGATTGAGACAAAACTCAACGAATCGAGACGCAGTTATGACTTCCAACTTGTCAATGTGATAACCGAGACTTATGATGAATGTGGTTGTTTCTCCTGTTTTGGAAAAGATCGCCTCTTTTGATTTATGTTAGCTGATAAAACAGATTGGGGGAATTCGATAACTCAAAATGGTGATTATGCCGTGTATGTATGTTGCATTTTTCCTTGTTACATTTATCATCATTAGCAAATTCTGCCTGTTGTTCTGTGGGTTGGAGACAAAAGCAATGCTTACAAGACAAATTGGTAGCTTTTGAGACATGCATTTAGTTTTTTTGTCAAATATTGTTTCATTGTCCATTTTAAATGTGTGAAGTACGCAGACTGTGCTTCAAATAACACTGAAGAGGGATATTTGAAAAACTAATAACGTTTAATATAAAGTCTTAACTATTTGATAATTTATACTCTGAATTACGTACAGTTAACCCTTTGCGGGGCAGGGCAATTTCATTGCTTAAGTATTAAAATTAGTGACTGACACCGGAATTTGAAAACAACTTTATTTGTAAATAAGTAAACGCTATACTTCACGCATTCAATAAACCGTAATTTTCTTTAACAAAATTCCGGTGCGAATGTGGCGTTTGGGAATTAAAATTAAGTGATATATCTATGAAACCACCGCCCCTCAAGCGGTTAAATAGATAGAACATCGCGGCTTTTTAGTCGAGTTACATCCAGAACCGTAGCTGGAAGTCAACGATAGGAGGGGGGGGGGAGGGGGGCTCATAATTTTTTTCTCTCTCTCTAACGCAGAAAGGTAAATTAGTGCATATTCACATTGTAGGTACTATGTTTCTCAGTGAACTGTTAGTTGTAATAACTTCATTTTATGCTAAGAAAAGTATATGATGATGAAAATTTTGAGTGTATAACTGGTGCAAAATTAAACATCCTGTTTGCTTCATATGTGAAAATAGGATGAGGGAGTGTTGAAACACTTATTTTAGTACAATTTAGTGATTCTGCAAAAATGTGAAAGGTTCTCAAAACAAAATTAGATTTTTGAACAGAAGTTCATTTGAATTTTCGGAACATTTAGAGACCTTGAAACTTTTTACAGGGGGTGGGGCTGAGCCGCCCATAGCGCCCCCTTAGATATGGCCCTGTTTTAGTGATGGGCGATTTCGATTTTTTAAATCGATTTAATCGATACTACGGCCAACTCGATTTAATCGATACTTTAAAATTTTTAATCGATTTCTCTGAAGGTAATATAATTTTCATTTTCCTTCAAAAGTCGAAGATAAAATAGACGGATGTGCCAATTCCAAAATTTCAGTGTATTAGTTTCTAAGATAGAAGAATTAAAGAAACCTCAGAACCCCCCCCCCCCTCTGCAAAATAGCGTTTTTGTGGAGTGATGTACACCAAAAATTGATCAGGATAAATTTTTATTAAGTACCAGCTGAATCTGAATTTTGATGAAAATCCATGAAAGCGCGAGATACAGCTATTGCGAAATCATAAAAAATGCAGCATTCAGCGCCACCTGTTGGGCAATTTACACCAAGAACTAAATAACACTAATCTATGTCAGGGATTTACTGAATCTGAATTTTGATGAAAATTCGTTCTTGAGATAGCGCTATTGCGTTAATCATGAATAATGCAGTATAGCAGCGCCATCTCTTAAGCGATTTCCACCAAAATGTAATTAGCATAAAATAATATCAAGGACTAATTGAATCTAAATTTTTATGAAAGTCCGTGCATTAGTTCTTGAGATAAAGCTAAAATGGAAACAGGGGCGTGCGAAAAGAGAACTACGCCCGGTTTAAAGTTCCAATTTAGCCCCCCCCCCCTATTAACTTTTTCTTGTGATAAGCTAAAAGTGATGTTAGTAGTAAAAATTTGACGTCCCCTAAATTTCCGTGCTCGGAACGACCGCTTTCTTTCCCCCCTCCCCCACCTTTTTTTGCCATCGCGCTGAGTGGAAATTGTGAAAAATTCAGTATAGCAGCGCCATCTGAGAAGCTATATACACCAAAATGCAAAAAACATCAATTCATGTCAAGGACTAACTGGATCTAAAATGTGATGAAAATCCGTTCATTCGTTATTCAGATATAGCTGTTGCGCAAATCGAAAAAAATGCAGCATAGCAGCGCCACCTGTTAGGCTATATGCACCAAAAATTAATTATATTCAGTTTATATCAAGGTCAAACTAAATCTAAAATTTTGTGGAATTCCGTGCATTTGTTCTTGAGATAGAACGGTCAGAGATTTTTGTCGTATACAGACTCACAGAGTGACAGACACACCCACAGACAGATATTTCTTAAAAACCATGAAATCGTGTTAAAGACCTTCTAAAATATATAAATCCAACAAAAACGGGAAGTCAAAATTTTTCACGAATCTAATACACTCTTCTTGTAAAGTTACAAAAGAAAGTAAAAATGTAAAATCGATTCTGCCCCTAAGATCGATCTTTAGATTCGATGTCGATCTTTAGATTCGATTTCGATCTTTAGATTCGATGTCGATCTTAGATTCGATGTCGATCTTAGATTCGATGTCGATCTTTAGATTCGATGTCGATCTTTAGATTCGATTTCGATCTTTAGATTCGATTTCGATTTTTTTTTCTTTTTTTTCTAGGCTAAATTAGCGTTGAATGCAGGTATTTTTCTGCGACTCCGGAGGAAAGTATCATGTTTTACAGCTCTGTAAGAGAGGGGGAATCGCAATTTGTGCATTAAAAAGCATAAATCTTATAACTTCTGGGGGGAGGGGGGTAATCCCCTGCGGGCCACTCCATTAATTCGACACTAGGTTAAATCGTTATATTTTTGTTTGGAAGTCTAGTTATTTGAAGTATTAGTTTATTATGTTTTATTTTTCACGCTCGTCTCTTCTAATCCCCCCTTCCACGTCAGTTTTAGCTTACAGGGCCGTTCGAAATATGCATACAGTTTTAAAAATGTCCAATTCTCGGTCTATTTTATTTTAGATCCACATTTTAAATCCTTGACAAAAGATAAATAAAGGGTCGCCCTTCCGAACGTTTGGGGTTTGTCTGCGCTCCGCCGGGGGGCATATTTTTTTGTTTCTTTAAAAGAAACAAAAAAAATTTTGAGGGGGGGGGGGCTTGCACCCTCTTCCAATATACACCTTAAAATTTCGCTCATTTAATTTTCTACCATTTTTAACTTAAAAGTTTAAGCTACATGGCACCCCCAGAGCTGTGGACCCTCCCCCCCCCCCTCCCTGTCGATTACTCACCTAATTTTGCTTATTTCTTCACTTCATTTCAATCTTTAAAAGGCTATAACTTTGCCTCTATAGGAGTTACAGTGATAAGAAAAATTCTAGTATAGCTAAACATTTCTCGCCGTTTTTTTTTTTTTTTTTTTTTTGCTTTTCCATTTTCCCGGTTTTTCCTTATAGGACCTTTTTTTTGGGGGGGGGGGGGCAGAGGGGGTTTTCCTTCATACAATATGTCTATTGAAAGCTTATGCTTCATACATTACAAATCTAGCAAAAGAAATTTTCTCCCATCATTTCAGGTCACGTTACGGACCCATAATGTGTTAAAATTTTAATTTTTCAAACTTAAAAAAAAAAAAAAAAAAAACATTGATACATATTAGCGAAATTGGGGTTCGAACCCGCAATCGTTTGATTGCACACGTAATCCCTAAGCATATTGGCCACCGAGTACTCAGCAGCGCTATTATTTCTTTAAGATTGTCATCTTTAAATTCATAATATCTTTTGAATGGAATGTCCGATTTGAATAATTCAAAAAGTAATCTACAGATATTGTAACAGGCATTAATACAAAATGATTTATTTGGATAAGGATTAAGGTATCGATAGTATGGTCTAATTTTGGTTGATGTATTTATCGCGTTTTAAAATGTAAGAAAGTAGTTATAGTGAGTTAACTACAATAGCTGGACATATGGTATCGCGCGGTTTTTTTTTTATAGACATTAATATGTTCTTTAATATTATAGAACCTTTTTTTATTCATTTAAAAGTATTTCCTGGCGATTCAAAATTATATATCTTAACGATTCAAAAATACACACGTAATTGTTCAAGGTTTCACTTCTATTAGCACTCTCAGAGTGCCACAATTTTTTTTTTTTTTTTTCATGTTCGTCCGTCCTACCGCCCCCCCTTCCTTTCCTCACCAATTTTAACTTACAGGTTCGTTCAAATTATGACTGCGATTTTTAAAAAGTCTAATCCTCGTTCTATTTTGTTATAAATACATATTTTGAAACGTCATCAAAAGATACATTTGGGCCGGGGTCGCCCTTTTGTCCGTTTGGGATTCACCTAGCCCCCCTGGGTGGGGGGGGGAGGCATATTTTTTGTTTTTTCCACACCAGCTCATGTAACATATCGTTATAAAGCTTTTATCTCCTCGTTTTTTTCTGTTACTACCTCTCTCTCCGCCTAGTTACATGCTCTTGGCACTCTTTATAGTTTCAAAGAGTGCATGTTCCCCGCGGGCCACCCCATGAATTCAACACTAAGTTAAACACTATATTTTTGTTTAGAAGCTCAGTTATTTGGGTTATTAGTTAATTATGTTTTTTTTTTTCAAGTTCGTCCGTTCTAATCCCTCGCCCCCCCCCCCCTTTTCCTCGCCAATCTTTACAAAATGGGCCGTTCAAAGTATGCATGCAATTTTTAATCGTATGTAATATTCTCGTTCTATTTTATTATAAATCCTCATTTTGAAACTTCGACAAAAGATACATTTGGGCTATGGTCGCCTTTCCGTCAAGAGTAGGGGTTACCTGCCCCCTTGAGAATCGGGCATATTTTATGTTCTTCCAAACTATCTCGCGTAACATTTGGTTGGCATTAGAAAAAAAAAAGTTTTTTTTTTGTCTATATCCTTTTTCCCCGTCCTAGTTACACGCTCTTGGCATTCTTTATACTCGGTTTAATGCCAAGTTACTCAGTGTTGTTATTAGTTGAGTTATGTCTCTCAAATTTGTCAAAGTTTTTGTGTAAGTGAAAACCATAAGTGACAATCATTTTAAAGTTTAAAATTCTTAATATCCGACTCTAAAATCTGCAATAGCTTAATTCTATGCCTCCCTAAATGGGGATGGGGGGCGGGAGGCGGTAATTACGGTCCTGCTGATTGTCTAAGTTTTGGAATTAGTAATTTGGATCTTCTCTGTGTGAACCTAAATATCGAAATATCGATTCTAGTATCGATTCTAGAACTGAGAAATCGATTCTTATTATGATCGATGTTGTTTTATACGATATCGATTTTAATCGATTCTCAAAATTTCCAGAATCGCCCATCACTACCCTGTTTACATCGTATGATCTACTCGGTTCGACAGCCGATGAACAACTAATACTTTTACATTTACATTTTAACAACAGCATTAAATCTGCTGAGATCTTTCATTCTTAGGATTCGTCGGAAAAAGCTGAAGTTGTCTGTTTCTATGACCCCTGATACTTACATATTATACCTAAAATATCATTGAATCCAATTTATCTGTCAAGTTCTTTTAAGCTAAGCAATTTATTTCTGTTTATTATTTTTACTGTAGAGAAATTAGAAAAGTCTCGTCAATTTCATCTAAATTTAAAGAGTTGTAAAATTGTTTGTTTCTTTGTTAAAGAATTATTTCGATTGATCAATCAGAAGCTTGCATTTTTACGAACTTACTGTTTGTTTATTTCAAACAGCGAAAAGTTCGTAAAAATGCCGGCTTCTGATTCATCAGTCTCGTCTCGCTAACAGCGAAAAATCTATCTTGATCTCGGCCATTGTCTCTAGTTTATGCTGTCAATACAAAAAACGAAACTCGTGATTTCATCTCGTAAGAGCAGATGTTCCAGTAACTAAATAGCTGTCCATTTAAATATATATATAAGTTTTATGCCTTTATGAATTCAATAATGATATATCATCAATAAATTTTTCATGTACATCTCCAGTTAGTTCACCCTCACAACCAAATCTTCACGTCATAATAATAATAATAATAATAATAATAATAATAATAAACAGTCACACGAAATTATGCATAATACGTTCTAGCATGTACTCGATTATCATTTAGCTGGTTTTGATGTATTTAACTCTTTAACTGCTGTGACAAAAATTGTCGCATAACTATTGTGAGCGGTCTGTTTGACCGCTTAAACTAAAGATGAATAAAATGTGAAGTTAATTCTCAGAATACTAATTTTGTATTAAATTTATATATAGAACTATTATAAATAAAATTCTGCTATTGAAAAGTCTCTGGAGATAGTAATAAAGCTTCAAACGAAACAAAAATTGACCAGTATCTATAATTAAACTAAAAATTCCGAGTTAAACTCCGAAACTTAAAAAACTCAGCGATCTGTAAGACCACTAAAAGTAGTTAAGGGTTAAAAAGAGACATACAGTACATGAAACACATATTTCATAAATATGAAGATCAAAGAATTTTTTGTAATACATTCATTTTTTTCCGATCATCGTGTATCAAAAAAATTGTCAAGTGTCAAGGCAATCGTTTTGACACACCCTGTATTTTTCTAAATATGCTTTAAATCTAGTTGAATGTTTCCTGTGCAAACGTCCTTTAAAGTGCAAATATTTTATGTTCGGAATAAAAACACTAACACATGATTCATGGGTCTGGGAAAAAAACAGAGCGAATATCCATTCATCAAATACTTCATATTACCCTCCCACATAACATCATTTATCATATATTCTGACCTATATATACGAGGATCATTTGAGTCAAGCTGCGTTTTATATATTGCATTTTGATGACGAGTTTGGTTCAAAATAGTTTATTTATATTAAGCTGAGACTTTATTTTATTTATTTATTTTTTCATCTGTTAAAATTTTTTATTGAACTTGTTTTATTCATTTTCTTTTTCTAATATTTATCTAATTTTCCTGATGTTACATGAGATGATATTTTATGAAATGCATTCGTAATTACGTAAATACGTAGCAACTTTAGTCGTTCTTCAGTCCGTCCGTCCACATATAACGAAGCAAAAACTATCCAACCGAATCGTTCAAAATTTAAAATATATAATTGTTGTAAAATTTTGTTGATTCATTTCAAATTTTATGAAGATTAGATGTATACTAGTTTAATTACAGGGGCAATCAAAAGCATTACGGCTAATGGCATTTTAATGATATTATACTCTTTCAAACATAATGGAATTGATATGCATCAATGAAGTATATATTAAAACATACATTTTGTACAATTTGTGGTTCTGTGGTACAAATAATACTTTTTATTAATTTGCTAGGCCACATAAAAGTGTTTCACTGCATAATGTTATGTAGGGGAGGGTACAATGTTTGGGGTACGTTTTAATTATATTAATCTACTTCACATTTTTCTGGTTTGCTGCTTATTCTACTGTGGTATATTTTGCGCAAAACACAGAAGTCGGTTGTCGAAAGGATGATGAATGTCTAACATTTCTTTATTTTTAGAAGAGCCGGTTATCTTTAAATCCAAGCCGTAGACTTTGCTATCAAATGTGGGTTTTATCAAGCTGAAAAGAGATTTATTTATAAAAGACCTGCAAATCTTTCTTATATGGAATATTTTATATGCCCGTCAGAGAGGGTATATAGGTATGAATGACTTCCGATAGTTTTTGGGTCAAAGCAAAGCAACCCTATTAAATTATTTTTAAATATTAATTATTTAGTAAACAGGAGTTTCTGATTTGCTGCTTATTCTACTGTGGTACATTTACAGCAAAACACAGAAGTCGGTTGTTGAAAGGATGGTGAATGTCTAACATTCGTTTATTCGTAGAAGAGCCTGTTATCTTTAAATCCAAGCCATGCATTTTGCTATTAAAGGTGTGTTTTTTCTCTCCGCATAGAGACTTACAAATGAGACCTGTAAATCCTTCTTCAAATGTAATGTTCTATATGCCTTTCAGTACATCGGTATGAATTATTTCAGCCAGTTTCAGGCACAAAGCAAAGCGAACCATTAAATTTTATTTTTAAATATTAATTATTTAGTAAACAGGAGTTTCTTATTTGCTACTTATTCTACTGTGGTACATTTAGAGCAAAACACAGAAGTCGGTTGTTGAAAGGATGATGAATGTCTAACATTCGTTTATTCGTAGAAGAGCCTGTTATCTTTAAATCCAAGCCATACATTTTGCTATTAAAGGTGTGTTTTTTCTCTCCGCATAGAGACTTACAAATGACCTGCAAATCCTTCTTCAAATGTAATGTTCTATATGCCCTTCGGTGTGTCAGTAAGAGGCATAAAGAATTGCTTTTGCTAGCATCTGGCTGCGTTTAATTTGTGTCTGTCATTGAGGCAAGAAATGTCAGATCCCGCAGTTAAAGCATTATATTTATGTTGCGACATGTGCTTACCATTGACGCTAGACCGTAAATCTTTCGCGATGCCGCAAAGAGAAATTAAAGTGCAACAAACACTTTAAAATGTGCTCTGTGTACAAGAAATGAACAGGTGCTAGACTAATTTATCTGCACGTCAACTCCGCTGGAGCTGGTATTCCTTTTTTTAGAGTCCATAAATTTAATTTCATTTCTCGTTTCTGTTGCCATGGAAGGTAGAACGTGCGTTTTTTTGGATTAAAAATAAACCAGTCGGAATTAGGTTTATCCTCGGTGATTGCAGTTAAAGAATACGTGTTTCTTATAAGTTTCGTCGTTTGTTTTTAACACCCTTGTTTTATTATTATTTTTTTTAATAAAAAAGATTATTAAGTTGAAAAATTTATAATTTGTCAACAAGTTAAAGCATTTAGTTAAATATATATTTTTTAAGAGTTCACTTTTTGCCTATGTGAAATTCGAATCAAATTAAGCGAATTGAAAAAATTTACAAAGTATATTAGTTACTTAAAAGCCCAAATTTTCATCTTAGGGGTGTTTTTACTTAGTTTCATACTTTTAAATTTACTTAAAGTAAAAGGGTAAAGCCTAAATTATTGAGCGCATTTAAAAGTTCTATAAAACAAAAACAAATGAATCTAACAAGCGCTATTGTTGCTCAAATGCGAAAGCGATTTAAACAGTTTGTTTTTCAGCCACTTTATTTCCAGCAACATGGTGCATAACTACATTGGGGTACTGTTGTTAATAACAACCTGTAAGAAACATTTTCCAGACGATAATTTGGTAGAGGTGGACCAGTTTCTAGACCTCCACGGTCACCCGACATAACATCATAGACAGCGGTTCCGAATGTATGGGTTCAACAGCAAACTATATTTCAAAGGAAAATTCTTAATTTCCTTCTGGATAAATATTTGAGCAGAACATTCAGAAATATCAAAATCAGTCTTGACGTCCTTGTTGGGGTTCAACATGGCTACTTGTGTGATCATGCTTTCTCTTTCTTGCTATTTTTGAAAAAAAGCACAGAAACAAACTGCTTGTAGAAAGTGACTAACGGTTCAAATTAACTAATTTCAACCCTAACTAATTTTAATATGTACCCTCGTCGATAAACACCATAGCCAGAAAATCCCATTGGTGGTTAAGTTATATTGTATTAGTATTTTGGGGTGTGTTGTTTTAATTGTTCTTCCACACATTGAAATTACCAATTCTTGATTTTGCTGATAATGCATTCTTCGTAAGCAAATGTTTTTTAGGCTAGAACTGCCAAGTTTTTAGAGGTCATGCAGCAATTTTTATACTGATATATAGGTTTATATTAGCTGGATCGCAAAGAAAATTTTTGTTGAAAGGTGGGTCGCGAACCAAGAAAGATTGGGAACCGCTGCCCTAGATTATTTTTTCTTCGGAGGTTTGTCAAAGACCGGTTGTACGCGACAAATGTTTGCGATATGGATGAACTAAAATGACGAATCACTGAGGTTGTTGGAATGTTTGGCGTGAAATTGAATACAGATTCGATATCTTACATGCGAAACTTGGAGCTCATGTACAACTTCTTGAATGTGTAAAATAGAACTGTATGAAATTTATTTGTAAATAAAATATTAAACAGGCTAATACAATAATTTGATTTTGTTTAAGGGTGTATTCGAAAAAACGCTTTTCCACCTTCAACAGCTCGAAATTTTCCGATACAATTTCAGACACGTTTTTAAAAGTAGAAACATAAAACTTGCTGAGGGAATTCTTGAAGGGATCTATGACGTGCCGTGTGATGTCATTTTACTCTCAATTCATTAGAATTTGATTTATAAACAATTGCCTTATCAGTAGGACCCTATTTTTCGTTCCCAGATCTCCTGCGGCGAAAAAATCGGTTCGAAAGGCCGTTTTTGATTGCTTTTTTTGCAATATTTTCTGCACTTATCAAAGAATCGACAATCACGGCACCTTGTGTACTTTCCAAATAAGAGATTTTGAAAGTTTGGAGCATGTGAGAGCAAAAATAAATTGAAAAATAAATCGGAAAATCAGCAGTTTGAATCGAAATACACTTTGAAATGAACTAAATAATTTATGTTGTACCTAAATGTAATTACGCTTATTCTTAAAGTATGATTACAAGGTTTTGCTGAATTTTTAAAAAGTTTGCCATTTGCGATAAAGAGATAGATGTAAACATTATCATAAATAATAGATGAAATTTATATTCATTTAAAACTGCAAAATCTAATTTCATTTTTTTAAAGATTCTAACAATTTTTTATACCATAAATGTTATCTCAGTATACTTTCTTCACTGAAATACTCTACTGAATTGTTCTTTTTTAAACAGATTCTCAATCCAATATTATTAAATTTCTTTCATATTTTTTGACAATTTAATAATAATAAAATATAAATGTATTTTCTTTAATTCAACAAAAAAATATATTGTAGCACTCAGATATAAAATTGTCAAACCACTAACTCAACGTTGTATATCCAATTAATCTTATTCTATCTGTCAGTTCTTATTTATTATCGCAAACGTCATTTTGTTTTGTTTCATATTGCAATAGAGTTTTTAATTTTCGGTTTCTTTTGTGTTTCAGAGGTTTTTAGACTTTTAATGTGGAATGTCTTTGGAGATTATTTGATTCATTGATCGATGTGCATTTATAACTGGTTTTGAAAAAAAACTCCATTAAACTTAAAAATTATCCAATTGATTAAAATCTGCTAATTAATATTAAAATGCACACATTTCAATATGTTGCCGCTTTTATGTAATATTTTCTTACAAAAAAGACGTATTTAAAAATAAGTTAAAATGGGGAAACATTTTAGGGCAAAGGCACCAATGTTCGACAGATTAAGGGTGTATTCAAAAAAATGATTTTCCACCTTCAACAGTTCGAAATTTTCCGATACATTTTCAGATTCATTTTTAAAAGTAGAAACATGAAACTTGCTGGGGTGATTTTTGAAGTGATGTAGAAGATGCCGTGTGAAGTAATTTTTCGCTGAATTAATTAGAATTTGATTTATAATCAATTATTCTCTCAGGATGCTCTTTTTTTCCGTTCGCAGACTTCCCGCTTCGGAAAATTTGGTCCAAAACGCCGTTTTTGACAGCATTTTTTTGCAACATTTTCTACATTTATCAAAAAATCGACAATTACGGCACCTTGTGTAGTTTCCAAATAAGAGAATTTGAAAGTTTGGTACATTTGAGAGAAAAAGTGAATCTAAAAATAAATCGGAAAAAAAAGGCAGCTTGGATCGAAATACACCCTTAAGGGTGTATTCGAAAAAACGCTTTCCACCTTCAGCAGCTCGAAATTTTCCGATACAATTTCAGACACATTTTTAAAAGTAGAAACATGAAACTTGCTGAGGAGATATTTGAAGGCACATATAAGGTGCCATGTGATGTCTTTTTACGCTCAATTCATTAGAATTTGATTTATAAGCAATTAACTTCTCAGGAAGACCCTTTTTTTTCGTTCCGAAGTCTCCCACTTCAGAAAAATCGGTTCAAGTTGCCGTTTTTGATTGCGTTTTTTGCAATATTTTGTACACTTATCAAAGAATTGACCTTTACGGCACCTTGTGCACTTTCTAAATAAGAGAATCTGCGAGTTTCATGTGTTTGAGAGCAAAAGTGAATTCAAAAATAAATCGGAAAACAAGCAGTTTGAATCGAAATACACCCTTAAGGCTGCTAGTCACTCAACTTTTGAATTCTCCTTGCTAAAACTAAGTCTATAGAATCTATTTAAGTCTATTCGTACTTTTAAGATATCTCTTTGGTAAATTAATAATTTTAACTCCTTTTTTTCTGTGTACCCCCTTTTTTTTCTTTGGTTCTCAAATTTTTTCTACAATATACGCGTAAATTAATATTTTGTGTGTTAAAAGCTGACAAAATGTGAGTAAGATTTGAATACTTCATTAAAAATTAAACATACATTTTAAAAATATTTGAGAACTAAAGTAAAAAAAAAATCTTTTAAAAAGATACACAAAACAGGAGAGTTAAAAATATTAATTTCCCAAGACGACATTATAAATATACGAATGCAAAAAATGCCCATATAAACTTCAAGGGACATTTCACTCACTTTAAAACACCCGCTACGTAATGCTAGACCTGTTGCCTTGTTGTTTTAGAGTTTCTTCTTTAAATTTGAATATTTATAGATGTTTTCTTTTCTTTTACATAGGCTAGCTGAGTTCGAGTTCGATCTTTAATGTGGTTGTTATTTACTTTTTAGGTTTCGATAGCAGATTTTTTTTTATAAAATTACTTTCACTTCTGAAACCAATTTCAAACGTGAAAGTACCGTTATATAATACCTGTATTAAATACTGATTTACATTATCATGCACCTATTGAGTTTGATTATTGCGGTGCAGTCTACTTAAAATTTACTCATGCAAGATTGAATTTATATTTTTTTAAAATGTTTCAATTAAAACTTAAAAAGTATTTTTTAGGCAATTTCATTTTTTAATGTGATATATAGTTATAAGTTAAATTGGAGATATGGGCATTATGTGCAAGCTACATACTGTAATATAATGTGTGTGATTGACATTGTGTGTTAAAAATTTAATGGCAAATGTACTTTATTCGAAGAACGATTGCCATTTCTAGTGACCGTTAAAGCATAGCTAAACAAAATGCTCGTGAACTTTCAAGTTATCATTTAATGATAGTTAATTTAGAATTTATATATATATATATATATATATGTATATATTTAGATTTTTTTAGACTGAAAAAATAACCAATATTTAAAACCTTTTTAAATTGATTCATTGCACTCAAATCAGACTATCTAATTTCGGTTCGTAAAGACGTCTTGTCGCGTTCGTATAACCGTAGCTAAATCGACACTTTCCATGTGACCTCAAATTGTTGGGAAAAGTCAGTGTTTCAGTTGTAACATTTTACCCTTTCCTTCGCAAACTGGCATGTCTAATGCTGTTTCCTGACTGCAAAAGTAGTAACAATTGAAGCCTTCTAAACGCAGAAAAAATCCGCCTATAAATCAAATTTGAAAATGGCGTGTGGACTAACTAACTGCTCACGCTATCTTTTGCGTGTGTGGTTCAGGAAAATGTCTCTTATATCCTGTTCAAAGCTGGTTGTTGAAGCCAGGCTTATCTCGAGACCCTTTACAACTTCGCTTAGTATTTAATGTGTTAAGTTCTTTGCACAGCTGTCACACGTATTTTAGTTTTTTTTTGGTGACAGGGGATTGCTGTTCTTGCGTAAATAGAATCAAATGTTTTATTTGCTTCGATGATTTGTTTGGAAATTTTGTGAAACTTTTCTCAGGGGCGTGCAGCATGAATCACTTTTTCCCTAACTGTATTTTTTCACAAGAATATCTAAAAAAATTATAGAGCTTGCAACTCTTCCTAACTTTTAAATATAGCCTCATAATTTGTGTTGTGATTTGGATCTGTGTGTACTTTTGTTAGTTATAGAGCCGAAATTTTATGTGAATTCTTTTATGTTATCTGAATTCGAATTATTAAAAAATTCTAATGTTGTAAATTTTAAAAATAATGTGAAATTTTGTTAAATTTTCTCTTTGAAAAGTATAATGTAAATTAGTTTTTGCCTAGTTATTAATTTTTTCGCAAAATTCTCGAAAAATGACGTCGATTGATTGGTGGTATTCAACAAAAATATTTTCCCACGTTCAACAATTCGAAATTTTTTGACACATTTTCAGACTCATTTTTGAAGGTGCAAAATGAAGAAATTTATATACTACGTTGCTGAGGTTTATTAAGTTATTTTCTGTGTAATAGAAAGCAAATAGTGTTTACACGGACACACAACAGACTTCGGGTACTATACTGTATCCGAAATAATGTTTATTGTGTATGAGAATTCCCCAAAAAAACTTTTTATCTTTCAAAAAGAACTCATCAAGACATTTATTTTCTTTAAATTACTGTATTAACTTTTTAATTTTCTATCATCTCTAGTTTAGATGTATATCTGTCGTCTTTGTAAATACCTTGCGGTTGCTTCTCATGTCCGTGTTTTCTTAGTCTGGTATGAACTGAATTTTGTTCATCTTTCGGTTCCGCGCTTAGTAGGTATAATTATTCGGTATTCTTTTTTGCTGGCAACATGATTTGTTTAGGTTTTTGGCAGAATTTCGCTTTAGACAGGTTTCATTTTTACAGGATTTACTTTTTTTTATATATATAACTCGATTTACAAGCTACTATCCCAGTTTCTAAGTCTACTTGTGTGACAGTGGATCATTTTTCATGGACTATCATCAATAAATCAGGGTTAGGCACTGTAGGCCCTGATCCTTAACTCTTTATTAGGCAGTGGGAAGTAGATCTCCCACTCAGGAATGTAGTGTAGCGTATACGGGGGTATACGCCGTATACCTTCTGGATTTTTTAAAGGAACACCGTATACCCCCTGTTTTTCAAGCAAAAAATAGTATACACACTCTAGAGTATATCTCTGCCTTGAGCGTATACCCACTGCTTAGAGCGTATATTCTCTGCTATTTTTACGACTACATCCCTGGTCCCACTTAATTTTAATTATCAAATGCCCCAATGCTCTAGAATTTCTAAGAAAATTTTGCATTTGTAATGTACGCGAAGAACTTGTTTTGAACGCTTGTTTTGTTTTTGTTACGCTTTTACTTGTTTTGAAAAAAAAAAAAAAAAAAAAAAAAAAAAAAAAAAAAAAAAATTCGTAAAACCTGGTGTCATTTAATCATTTCAAATTTTCAGCTACTGAAATAATGAATTGTGGCGCCGTAAGTTTATTAATTTATTGTTATTGTTCTTCGTTTATTTTTACTAAAAAGCACTGCGGAATTATGCGTGATGCAACGAATAAGTACTTACATAATATACAACCATCTAAAGCACTTGTCAGATCTGAAAGAATCGTTGCTTCGCATGTTTCTCAACCACTTAATTATGATAAAATGTCTGCATCATACTCCTGATATATATTATTAGGAAGGATAAACAGTTTTACCGTCTCGGTTGGAAATATGAACCGCATTTCTGGGGTTTTCTAATTTTGATGTATTTCACTCGAACATCGAAATTTCAGATTTTTGCTTTCTTCCGTCTATACAAGGTAGAAAGTATCGCATTCGAGAAAATTTTCGACTTCCGCTTTTTGATGGGCGTTTTAGAAAATCCTGAACACAATTTGACTGTTTTTTAGAAAAAAAAAAGTCTGTCCGTGTGTCTGTAGGTCAGGCATGTCAAACTGGTTGACCATTGCGGGCCAAATTTTGCATTGTATACAGAGTCGCAAGCCACATAAAAAAAATAATAATAATAATAATAATAATGAATTTTATTTTATTTTTTCACACCGAATAAAACTAAACATACAAATTAAAATACAATCTTGTAAAATAAATAAATATCTAAATAATAAAGTGAAAAACTCATATAGAGTCGCAGGCCACATAACAAAAAAAATTTTAATGAATTTTATTTTTTTTTACACCGAATAAAACTAAACATACAAATTAAAATACAATCTTCTAAAATAAATAAATATCTAAATAATAAGGTGAAAAACTCGAAAAAATAAAATAAGTCACCGTAAAAATTTAAATATAATACTTAATAAGTAAAATCATAATAGTACAAAAATGCAATATTAAGTTTATTACATTGATCTTTACTTTTCGTCTTTTAATTTTGTGATTGCTTCATTTTATAAAAGCGAATCGTTGTAGGAGCACAATTATTTGCTTTGTAAATGTATTTTTTAAAAGTCAAACTTTATTCGGTCAAGCTTTTCAGAATCAAGTAAACAAATATAAATTATACTGATTGTGCTAACAATATGAAGTGTATATTACTATTCTGTGTTAATTGTAGAAATGTTGAAAAAAATGTCAAGTTGGCAACATTGCAGCCACGACTAGCGAAAGTGTGTTTATACAAAATGTATTTTTTTGCATCAATCATGAACTAAATCAACCATAGGGAAAATGTCGAAATTATTTGCGAGCCACAAGTAAATTTTCGGCGGGCCAATTGTGGCCCGCAAGCCACGTGTTTGACATGCCTGCTGTAGGTGATACAAATTTTGTGGGTGTGGTAGCTCACGAATTATTGCGTAAAATAGGAGGAAAATTTATATGAACTGGTAAAGACTAGTGGTAATGATTAGTTTTTGGTCCCAAGGGAGGAAGGGGAGGCTGGAAATCGATGATTTCTTCTATTTATGATTTTATTTCTCCAGTTTAGTGCACAGAATTTAACCAAACATCAACTTTAGAATCCTTATAATATAGGAATAGATTTTCACTGAATTTTGGTTGCTGTTATTTGTTTGAAATATGCGATGCTTAAATCACCAGTCTAAATGCACATAATTCAACAAAACATCACGCTTAGTCTCCTGAATATCGAGATACATTGTGTAAAAAAAAAAAAAAAAAAAAACTTATTTCCTAATTGCACTCAACTTCTTATGCTATTTAAATCAATTGGTATGATTTATATAGAAGAAAATGTAGTAGTGGCGACAATATACTAAATCTTGCCGTTCTTCTTATTTATTTATTTGCATTCGTTTCCTGATTTTAAGCATTTTTTTTTTTTTTCATAATTCATACTTTTTTCGCTTTTTGACGCCTTGATTGTACTAAATTGACTGTTTGAAACAATGATAATTAGTATTTTGTTGTTTATAATCAGATTTTATACATTTAATTAATAAATATGGTTTTAATAACGTTTTCAAAATAATGTTGTTTGGAAAATACTAAGTACATAGTTAAACTTACAGGAGCACTTAAAAACTCTTCAGCAGTTAACTTTTCTCATTAGAAGCATTTAGTTGTCTAAAATCTAGTGTTCATTCTAGGCCATTTTTGAAGGGTGCAGCACCCTGCCCTATTTCAAATTTACAAAATATACCCTGCCTTTTTTAAAAATAGTAAAATGCACCACTAGTTTTACCCAGAGATTTTTTATAAAAATTTTCTTTATAGTAATTTTTAAATTTGTGTGCTCAAAAATGATAGAATTATTTCACTTCTTTAGGATTGTATTTTATTTTTTATACTATAAAATCAATCGAAAGTAATGTTACTTGATTTATACTTAAAAATTACATATTTTGTCGCTTTTTACATTTTAAAGGTAATAAAAAAATTTCTTGCAAAAGTGCCCTTTTCTGCTGCAGTAGTGCCCTTTTTAGTGAATAGCACTATGCCCTTTTTCTTTTTAGAGTGAACACTATAAAATCTATGCTTTTCTTGACATGTTATCTATCTTTTTTTTTTTTTTCCACTTTAAATAGTTAACAAATCCAGTGTTATTTAAACTCAATATTAAACTATAAGTAAGGAAAAACTTACAAGTGTAAAATTTAATAAAGTTATAATTAAATCAAAATAACTTAAAAATTTGCTTAGAAAAAAAAACATAATTTAATTTTTTAACATAATTTATTATCTTTGGTCTCTCGCTCCCGTCCTTCTTTTTCTCCACACACATGCGCGAATAGTGAAAAAATTATTTGTGTTATTTTACTAAAATCTTTCTGAGCCCAACAAATAGTTTGAAAAGTTGGCACTACTGTACTTGGATACTTTCAAGAGAAATCGACCACAAAGACATTTTTTGTTAAATTATGGTACGAGTGAATCCAAAAATTGTGGTCAATCCTTATCCCGTAATCGAAAAGTTAAATACGAATAAAATGAATGAAAGATATATTTTTTAATTTCACAATTAAAAAAAAAAAAAAAACTGATTCACAATTTTTCCACGATTGATATTTTAATAATAAGATCATACTGTGTAAATAACATGAATGTTTTCAAATAATTCTGTCACAAGTTTTATCTTGAAATTCCATTCAACTATTTTTTTAAAACGAAGTCTTAAGGGTGTATTCGAAAAAATGATTTTCCACCTTCAACAGCTCGAAATTTTCAGATACAATTTTGGACACATTTTTAAAAGTAGAAACATGAAACTTGCTGAGGGGATTTTTGAAGTGACGTATGATGTGCCGTGTGATGTCTTTTTACGCTATTCATTAGAATTTGATTTATAAACAATTATCCTTTCAGTATGACCCTTTTTTTCGTTCCCAGATGTCCCGCTTCTGAAAAATCCGTTCAAATTGGCAACTTTGGCAGCCTTTTTTTGCAATTTTTTTCTACATTTATCAAAGAATCGACCATTACGGCACCTTGAGTACTTTCTGAATAATACAATTTGCCAGTTTCATGCATTTGAGGGCAAAAATGAACTTAAAAATAAATCGGAAAATAAGCAGTTTGAATCGAAACATACCCTTAAGTAAGTTATAGCAGTCGGATATTTCTGTAGTTAATTTTTTTTTTTTTTTTTCGAAAGCTCCAGTTTTGCTATCGCATTTCCCCAGACAACCTTGATCGAAATGTAAATTCATTTCCTGATGTGCAAAGACATATAAAAGAGATACTTTTTAAAGAATGGTGTTTACATCCAATCTGTCTACAAATTATGAGGCAATTTTGATTTATGATGGAAAAGCCGCGTTAAAGATCAAAATGTTTCACGGCCTGGTGCAATTTCCAACCGTGTCTATAAACATTCTGGGCTGCAAGATTCTGCCTCTTTTTTTCCATGGCGTGACTATCGCACTTAATGACGGTCCCGCCGAAAATCATGTAAATTCGAAACATGATTCACCTTATCTTGGATAAGCTGTTTCCCTGCAATAAATCATACAGTTTATTTAGCCTGACATGTGAAGGAGACTTAAAGACATGTTTTTCGACGAATAATTGATAGCTTTTCTTTTGTTTTTAGTTTCGTAATTCATTTTAAAAGAAAAGTATTTAGCTTTTCCAGCACGCATGAGAGACTTCTCGTGCATGGTTTTTAGATTTTTTCCCTGTTTAGTCTGCAACTATTCTTTTGATTCTTATCACTCATGCTAGTTAAGGCAATTTCATTGTCAAATATAATGCCATTATGTCTCTTGTTGACACTTAAATGTCTGAAAAATGATAACAAGGTTTTTTTTACAGAAATGTAATCATGATGGATTAAGAAATATAAGCTAATACGTGCTTGTGTATAATTGTGAGCCGAAAGGCAGAAACTGATAGTTATCTTCTTGACAACTAATTGTTACTGCATCAGATAAACATTAGCTATGGCTGTTTGAAGATTTTTAAGCGCCTAAAAAGTAGAATCAAAAGAAACTCAGCAAAAAATTCATATTGAATAAATTAATATTATAAAATAGCGTATATCATTTTAACTATCTAAATAGCAGGAATTAACAGCTATGACTACTACGTTGAAATCTGATCGCGTCTTTGAAATATCATGCGATTTTTGCTGATAATTAAATTTCTGATTGTTAGTTGATCAACAAAAAGTTGTTTACTTTTTGGAGTGTCGAAGATTTATTGTGATATTAGAAGAATGTTGTTTGAGGAAGCATACCAACTATGAGTTAGTATAAAAAGAAAGAAAAAGAAGGAAAAAGACATGAATTAAGAAATTCGATCTCTGCTTAAAAGGTGTTTAATTGTTAATATTATTTATGTATTACGACTTAAAAGGCAGAAACTAATACTTTATATTACACAGAAATTCTAAATCTCCATACATGAAAATGGATATTACATGAAAATTGCAACGAAATTCAATTCAAAAAATTTAAGTGAAATTCTGAAGATTTATATTTTAAAATTGCATGCGTAATTTATTTATATTGCAAAATCCGTCCACGGTTTAGAATTAATATTAACTGTGGATTCCTTAAAATTTGAATATAAACATTATTTTATGCATTTTCTTCACGATATGGTCATTGGATTCTTTGGGTTTAAGACCCATTTGCACCAAATTTTAGGAAACTACACAATGTAACATATATGTTTAGATTCTTGTAATACAGGTGGGATTAATGTAACTGTCCATTCGTTTAATATGGACTTGTATGCTATCTATATATCTATAACAAACTAGTAAATCCCGAACATTTTTTTCTTGTACTACGTGTGCATGTAAACTTTAACTCCTTAATTTCCATGATATACGCTGTGTACTGCCTCTCATTTCAGTAGTCGGCGACCATAACGTCTATCCCGTACGTCGTTCACTGCACAGTATTTGTCTCACATTTGAATTGGATTGGTCTGTGATATGCGATTGATGGTGTCTGGTCGAAGTGAGTTTTATGACACAAACATTTTACGCTGCATAACCTGGTGCATAGCCTTTCAACCGGCGAAATTAAATCAGGTGGTCAAGGTGTTAAGCAAGTTTGTAATGTCTTTTCTTTTAAGATAGAGTTGTTCTTGTAGATGCGCAAGTGGATAACGACCAATATTCTTTAGATTTAGCTTCTTCCAATAAAGTGAAAAAATATGAAGTTTTACATTACCAATTAACATGGCTTCAACCTGGGGGGAGGGGGGTTCAACGCAGCACCCTGACAATTAATTGGAGGAGTGTTGTGGCGGTGTCCTCTGGGAAGGAGCTGGTCACCTATAATAGCTTAAAGAAAAGGGACTTGAAAGTTTCAGCAGCCCGGTGCTTAGTTAGTTCAACCATCATACATCGTGTGTTTCAACGCATGACCACCTCTGGCAGAGATGTGAAGAAAGGCATTGGCTGAAGTTCCGCAGCTGCAGTTTTGTATTGCCTACTAATTTTAGTAATAATGAAAATTGTTGGCCCATGTAATTTATACTGTACATTTTAATGTCCATGAACTATTTTAAATTTAGTAATCACATTTTAGATATTCATTTATTTTCCATATGTAATTAAATCAATAATGTAAAAATAGAAAATATAAAGTTTTTGCTATTTATTAACACTAGAACCGCCATTAGGGGTCAAAATGACCCCTTCCAGATTGATAATAGTCGATTCGAACCAGAATTTTCTACATAAGATATATGTTAAATATACTCAACAGAAAAATAGACTAATTAAATAAGTTAAATAGTTTAAAATTAAAATTCTGGTGAGAAACACTTTTTATAAAACATGAGTAAAATACCCGGCGGTTCTAGTGTTAAAATCGGTTACTATATAGAGTCACATTTCTGTGCATAAATGTAATTTAGGTATACTGTAGCTTCTATAGTTTTTACCGATTGAAGTCAGATGTAAGATACTATTTGACGTTTGAATAGTTTTTTTCCTTATCGTGAACTATCTGGTATAAAAAAAAAATTGAAAGGCATTTCTGCAGAAAAGAACTTATTGACTTAGAAAGATATTATAAAATATAGCTTATCAATACTGTTAACTGAGTGGAAAGAAACTGATAGCTGCCAATTTGATTGACGTTTAATTACGGACTAAATCGGATAAATACTTATGTGAGGCTTCAGCAGGATTCTTGTTGATATGCGATGAATGAAAAAAATCAAACAGAGCACAAAGCACTTTGAAATAATTCTGATTTATGAAGAAAGCATATTCTAATTTGAAGCTTAGTGTCATTGTTAACTGAATGGGAAAAGAACTGATAGCTGTCATCTTGAGTGACAGCTTATCACATGTTAAATCGGATGAGCACTGTGTGAGGCTTCATAAGGATTGCTACTGCTTCGCCAAGTATTATCGTGGTTGAACATTAAGCTGATCTAATCTCTGATTTACTCTTCTACTTTAAAAAAAAAATTATTACTCGGGGATTTTTGCTGTGTTTATATCTGTATACAATATTTGGCTGACTTTATCGCTGAGTGGCATCGTAGACATTTTGACATGTCGAACATTTCCTTATAGAGTTGAATATCACGCTTGTCTTAATTCATAATGAGAGTCGCTTTATCATGAATTTGATTACATTTATCTTTAAAAGGTTTCCGACGTTTTAAATGTTTCTTGCTAATGCGTATATCATGATTGTGCATCTTGTATCCCTTTCTCGCTCCATATTATTTGCATAAATATAACTTAAAATGGTGTATTTTTTATTCTTGCTGATCTAAATTTAGTAATCTTCACCTTTCAATTTTATTCATTAGTTTAATGAGATTAGATTTATATTAACATAAAAGGATAATATTAAAGATCACCTTGAGTTAATGTTGGTTTTGGTGTACAGAAACCCGCGAACTGCTTTTGTTAATAGAATTTTTGAATAGTTAAAGCGTTCATTAATGCCAGTACTAGCAGATATAGTTAATTTGCGGATACATTTGTTTCTGGTTTTTATACAGAATATGTGCATTTTTATATTATATGATATTTAATCATGGTTTAAGGGTGTATTCGGAAAAACGCTTTTCCACCTTCAGCAGCTCGAAACTTTCCGATACAATTTCAGACACATTTTTAAAAATAGAAACATGAAATTTGCTGAGGGGATTTTTGAAGGGATGTATAAGGTGCCGTGTGATGTCTTTTTACGCTCAATTCATTAGAATTTGATTTATAAGCAATTAACTTCTCAGGAAGATCCTTTTTTTCGTTCCCAGATCTCAGACTTCGGAAAAATCGGTTCAAATTACCGTTTTTGATTGCTTTTTTTGCAATATTTTGTGCACTTATCAAAGAATTGACCTTCACGGCACCTTGTGCACTTTCTAAATAGAAGAATCTGCGAGTTTCATGTGTTTGAGAGCGAAAGTGAATTAAAAAATAAATCAGAAAACAAGCAGTTTGAATCGAAATACACTCTTAAGTGTATCGTTTCCTTCAGTCTGTATGTCGTGTGTACGCATGTTACAATGATGTAATGAAAAACAGCTGTCTTCTACGTTAACGAAAGTCATAACAGTTGAGTTCATTGTAGGATTTGGGTGATATTATTCAATATATAAAGTAGATCTTATGAATAATTTTTAACCCTTTTCTGCCTGGAGATGTTTATAAAATACCATATTACAGCAAGATTTAAATGATATTACAATTTTCTAATCCTTTTTTACCTTATTACGCATGATTCTTTCAGAAAAGTAACATTTATTTTAAATTTAAAGAGTGGGATATATGTTTAAATTAAAAGAATCACAAACGGTGCAAAGAGAATTAAGCAAATATTTATTATTATTACTAAATGCCAATACATTAGAAAAATCATTAAGTAAATGCGTAGACACATATCAATATTACAACATATAAACAGATACAAAAATATATGTTAAAATAAAATAGTCAATTAAAAGACATGTACTATTAATAGTACACCAGACCCGAAATGTTTAAAAACTGGGGAATCCCTGTATCAATCATTCTGATTGCCAAACAATTCTTGTACTTACAGAAATAAATTAAATTAACTTAAGATTATTGACCTTTTTATCAAATAAAAATTTAACACTGAATCGGCAATAAATTTATTTTATAGAATTTGTTACATATATACAAACTCCACCCTGCCACTCCTATGTCTCCTAGTATGCTTCATGTATTCCCCTGCAGCCGCATATACAAAAAGTCAAGGCGATCGGAAAACGTTCTGTCCGTTGTTATCGTTGTCAGATAAATCCAATAACTTCTTGTTAGACCCGTTACTTTATTGGTGGCCGAGGGGAGAGGAAAAAAAAATATGAATCGATAAAAAATATGAAAAAGAAAAATCTCGACATATCTGACAGCGTTGAGAAATAGAACTTCATAGCAAAACGCTTATACGTCATAATTTTGAGCTCTCTCCCCCTATCGATTGCGCTTTTCTTTTTAGAACCAGGGCAGCATTTTTCAAGCAGTCATTAAAATGACCATTCTTCTCCAGTCATGTATTTCGGGAGGAAAACTGACATTGAATTTTGATTGTTGAGTTATTTATACGATACACATTCAGGGAAAGCTATACTGGCCTTTATTCAGCAAGTCAAGCCTTCTGTGGATCGATTTGTCGTGGTTTTTCTCAATTCTAACAGCTGTTATTCGCCCTTTTACGTAAAATTCAATCTCCCCTAAAATGAAAATGTATTTTATAATATTATTTATAGGTCACAGAAGTTTCTTTGAAAGCTGTTATATTTTCATTGACAGAAAGTAAGGCATATACGGGTTGGATTAATTTTAGATCATGTAAAGAAATTTCACACTGCATTAAATAGACAAAAAAGGGAGGGAGGGTGCTACATATTGAAATATTGAGCTCTTTATTCTTATTTGTTTGTTTTGTTTTTCAATTTTCTGTATATATATATATATATATATATTGAGTTTGGCAATAAAGACAAAAGAAATGAAACTTTTTCTTATTTGAATTAAAGATAAACAATCGTTTTAAATTAATGTAAAAGGAAACCTTAAATGCTGTGAAATTTTGGAACACATACTTATGTTACATTTGCTTTCAATTACTGAAAACATGATAGAGTATTTCCTTTTACGCATTAGCTAAACCTAAAAAATGGATCAGATGTTTGATCATTATTTTATACCATCGAACGAAAAATTGAATACCTATTTTTGTGCTTCTTAAATTTCCTTTTAAAACATACATTCCTGTAGAAAAAAGGATCTAAAAGTAAACATTGAAAAGTAATGTTGTTAAGTAAAACTGTTCTAAAACTGAATAACTTTACATTAATCGTTATCCTTAACATAGTTTTGCATGTCTGTAAATCTTGTGTTGAATACGTAGATTTTAATTTCTCTTTTTCTTTCTTTTCAGTCTGACTGCAAAACAAGCCCTTTGGCCCTGCTAGTCCAGATTTGCAGCAATATTGGTGCAGAAAAACCATCTTCAAAATCTTCTTCGTCGGAAAAGAATGGCAACTCTGGTAGCAATAACAGTAACAGCAGTAGCAGCAGCAGCGACGAAATTCGTGTAACGAAAGATAAAGACGTTTTATCTTGCAGCCCAGCAACAAGCGTTCACTCGGCTTCTTCTCTAACGAGTTCCAATAGGACATCTAGAAACGAAGAAGTTCCTTCATTTGGCAATAGTAACTCTAAAAGGAACACTCCTTCAGAATGCAGGTCGTCACCATTACACGGTCGGGCTTCAGTAGAACGCAGAACTACGCCGGGAAGTGTTCATTCTCCGGAGAGTCACCACCGACCGAAATCCAGGGGTGAAAAGACTCCAACTTCGTCATCAAATACCACGAATTCTAGTCATGAATCCCACGCATCGACTGCTGCATCGTCATCTGGGGCATCTGCAAGTGGTTCCTCCAGTGATCCCACTTACAGTTCCTCGTCACTCGGACTTGACTTTTCGAGGGATAGCAGTGCAGGGTTACTGAGCGGTAAAGATGGAAGCTCAAGCTCTCTAGGGAGTCTTGGAAGTTACAAGGCTGGCCTAAATGGACTGAATCCCTTGGCGCTTGCCAACTGTTCCGGTTGTAGCCCTGTTGCTGGGCATATCCCTCTAGATGCAGCAGCCGCTTCGGCGTATCCTCTGGCAGGAGCGCTGAAAGGTGCTGCTGGTTACTCTTTTGGGTCTGCCCTATCGCCTTACATGAACTATGCTCGCATGAAGAGCGCAGCTGCTGGTGGAGCTGCAACGTTTGTTCCCGTTTGCAGAGACCCCTATTGTACCAACTGTCAACTCGCTGCTCAATTACCATACCAAGATCGACTAGCTGCACATATGTCTGGTTTATATCCTGGTGGAATACCGGGTTATCCCGTGCCAGGGTTTGCGAATCCTTCTTCCGCGTTTGCTTCATCAGTGTTACCGAGGCCCAACGTTTGCAGTTGGATGGTCGGAGACTCTTACTGTGGTAAACGCTTTGCCTCTTCTGAGGAACTTTTACAACATTTAAGGACTCACACAAGTCTCTCGGGCACAACTGGAGCTTTACCCTTGTATTCTTCAGGTGTGTCCCTACCTTCGGCACTCGCAATGGACGCTTGTGGTTTGTACACTACCCCATCTCTTACTACACCCGCTGGACTCAGAAGGACCTATCCTACTAGCTTAAGTCCTGTTAGCTCACTATCTGCTGCAGGAAGATATCACCCGTATAAACCACCTGGGTTATCTCCTTTATCTAATGCTCCTTTACCACCTCTAGGCCATCCTGGCCTAAGCTTCTATAATCCATATAGTGGTGTATATGGAAAAGGATAATGAAACTTTTTTTCTGTATTGTATATACAAAGGTAAATATATATAAATAAATAAATATATATATATAAACAAACTTGTAATAAATTATAGTTTAGATTCAAAATTTTTGTTGATTTATTAATAGAATTTCATAGTTTAATTAAAAGTTTCCTATTGCATTGATGGGGATGTGCAAAAGCTGCTGAGTATTAAAAAATTATTTTATTCTTGTTGTTGAATGCCGAAAAATATTTAAACAATTCCAAGTGTTAATTTCGGAATTATTAGTATAATTGTATGAAATAGTATATTTATAGTTTAAGTGTCGCATGTTAAATTATTATCAGTGGTAGTATTCAGTTCTCTTAAACTAGTAATATCAACCAACTCCTCAGTTTATTAATTGTTAAGGTGTTCTTATTGAAAAGTTTCAATAACAGATAGAATATTTCATATCTTTGCTGTATGATTTTTTATCATATTATGTTTAACAAAAGCACAAAACAGTTTATAATTCAGAACTTTATGTTCTTATTCTTTAACTTAACGTCTCAAATGGGTTTATCAGGTGCTGTGAGGCATTTGCATGTCCCCTTTTCTCTAGAGATGGGCGATAGACACACACAGACTCACACTCCCCCATACATACATATATATATATTTATATATACAAGGTGTTTCAAAAATTTCTATGAAAACACTAATCTAATGATTTCCGTTGAACACCTTGTAAATCCTAAATATCAACTTTTGTCAGCTTTCAGTAATATTTTTCGTTAGTGCATTGCCGAATAATAAATAAATATAATACTGATAGATTTTACTTTTTTTTATGATTTTGACATTCTACGTTACGGTTGATCTATTTAATAAAATAATACAATATAGAATTGTTAACGTAATTTTTTTTTTTCTATGGCTGCGTAATTTTGTTTAATTATTTTTGTTAAGTTTTCAATTTTGTAGCATATCAAAATGTTATATTATACTACTTATTTCATAAATGTCGCTCATTCTCAAACAATCCCAATTATGAAAGATAACTCATATTGTTGTTGTAAAATTGTTTTAATTATGTGTCTGATTTGACATATTTACTTTTGAAATTTCTTATCCATGTGCCATGCAGTGTAATGCACATCTCGCATCATTTTAGCAACTTTGCCTTCAGCAATATGTCATAAAAGTATAAAGATATTTTTAAGTTTTTAAATTATTAACAGCACATTTTTCATCTTATTTAAGAACTTATCATTTGAGATAGCCAAAATGTATATTTCAGCCAAACTGTATGTGCCGTTACTGTTGAACTATCACTGTTTGTTTTAAAAATTAGCATTATTCAATATATATACATTTTTTTTTTTTTTTTTTTTTTTTTTTTAGCTACGCATCTTTTCTATTGTGATATAAAATATGTCAGGGTTTAAACTGTGTTAATTTTTCTTTTCGCATTTTGCGATTATAAATCGATAAGCTTTTCGCGAAAAAGAAAATTTTAAATATTTTCATTTTTACGCAAATATTAGCAGGCCAATAATAGCATAACACTAGTCTGTAATTTTAAATTTGAGTTTTCCCCAAAGCATTTGAGTAATAATTATCCATTTTTCATAAATTTAACAATTTTTTTAAGACAGCAACTTTAACAGCAACTTTTTAGGCCTTGTAGCTAAAATGCTAAAGAAAATTGTTTGTCAAACTGGGAGCCTACTTAGACAACAAATGTTTCTTCATAAAGCTTTTTTTTTATTTATTTTTTTTTAATTATTATTTGTTTTATGTATTTTTACATTTTGACAAGTTTAAAGTGTTTGAAAAAAAAAAAATGTAACAAATCAGTGTTTCATAAAAATATTATAAGAAACAGAAGGTATTTAAGAGCTCAGCCCACCCTACCCCATCTGCTTACGACTCTGGTTAAACCCTGATTATGTCAAATGTAATAAGTGTCGCGATTTTTAAAAAATAGAATCTAAAAGTGAAGAAAATACGTTTTGTTTCAATAATAAAGCATTGTTACTTAGCCGATGAATTTCTATCACTGTGATTCAAACTTGTTTGTGCATATGATTGTTGTAGATTTTGTTCATACTTTATCCGCCAGTTATTACAAATATTTTTTTTTAAATGTAGAAGAGTGTTTAGGCAGGCTTAAAGTGTATTTTTGTTTTCTCTTAAGATGTTTTAAATAGTCTATATTAACAGCTTCTATCATTGATATTCGTTTGAAGATTTTTTTAATTATCTTAAATAGTACCATTTCAAAAACTAGGTTGTTTAACAAATTTGTGTTTATTTTGACTTTTTTTAACGCTTTCACGGGCAAGTTATTGTGTTTTCTGTAAAATTAAAATCGCACCAAAATTTAAAAAAAAAAATTAATTTTAAAATAAGGAAAAGCAAATTTAAAACTTATATATCTCGATATTAAGATATTCATTTTTATATGTTTTATACATGAACTATGAATTTATTATTATTTACTGCGAATAGAAAAAAAAAATCTGTAATAATGGCGGAAAATTTGGAAATTATTATTAATTGAAATCTTTATATAAATTATAGTCTTCTAAATGTGCAATTACACTTTTTTTGAAATATAACATATTTTATCCTGGAGAACTGTTTGTTGATTTTCTTAAATGTTGTTTACAATTACCATATGAAATGTATTGAAAAACACTATTCAAACAATACCTTTAAGGGTTGTGCAAATATAACATTATCAACCTATTGATAATTTTGAATCCCCCCCCTCCCTTTTGACATCATAAGTTATCATCCCTTCAACCCCCCTCCCCGGTAATGAAATCGTTATCAAAGTGATATCTATATGAGTATCTCTTGTTCAAAGTGATATACAAAACTGGCTACATTTATTTTCAGCATACTTTAGTGATACAACTGAAGAGAAGTGAATAAAATATCCCTTTATATCAAATAACATTTTAAAAAAAATTGCTATATAAAATTATGTTATTATAACTTTTTGTTATACAATGCATTCAGCAGTAATAAAGTCTTATTGCACTTGCATCGAACGGAAGGAGGGTGGGGAGTAGATGGAAATTCTTATCAACAAAACAAGTGGACAACATTCTCTCTCTTTCTCTTTTATTTATTTGTAAACAAAAGTTTCTTTTCAAATATGCTTCACGTGTGGTTTCTCGAACTTTGATTACATATGTATACACATATGCATAGGAATGTTAAACGTTAGGGTATTCCATATTTTGGAATTAAATAATTTTATATAAAGTTAATGATTATAATATTAACTTTGTATTTTCATAAAAATAGATAACCGATTTAAAAAAAAAAAAAAAAAAAAAAAAAGATATAACATGCCATTTAAACCAAAGACCATTTTATAAATAAAAAAAGAAAAATTCAATTGGGTCAAAATTGATATCAATGTCAAAAGACAAACCCCCTTTCCCTAAAGATATCTTACGATATCATGCTCCAGACACCCCTCCCACCTAAAAATGATAACGTTATGTATGCATAGCCTCTTACTATTTAATATTATTACTTTTTCTCAAATAATGTGGAAAATAATTTAAAAATATTGTTGTGATATTTGATTTAAGATTACTTTATTTATCATTATATAGCACTTCAGCTTATAAATCACAATATTTATTATGGTTCATTTCCCTCTAGATGTTTTACAAATGCAGTTTGAAATAGCCTATAGAATCTGTGTGTAATAATTGATTGTAAATAGAAAATTACTTGCACATATTATACATAAAATATAAAATTTATTGTTCAATCAAATTTCTGGTCATGTTGTCTGCTGCATTTCAGTATGTGTAAATATTTCTTTTTCTAGAAATAAATCTTTTATTTGTAAAATATTAAATTTGTTTCTATTTCTTTATTTAATTTATGTTGTGGTGGTATATTTTTTTCCTTTTCTTTCAAAGAAAGAAACACGAAACAACAACTATACAATGAAACATGTCAAAACAGAACATGTGCATAGTTTGATTTTGCCTTAAAAGCCTACACGAGTCACGTGAAGAAATGAGAATGCTAATGTTAATTCTATTCGGGGAGCTATTTTCAAATTTCTCGCATACATTTTAATATTTTAGTTTATATATAAGATAGTTGAAGATGATCAAGGCTAGTTTTTACTTTTTCGATTTTCATTTAGGGATTTTATTAATGACTTTCATTTTCGGAAACTATATATATAAAAAAAAAAAATTATAAACAAAATCGGAAAAGTAAAAACTAGCGCGGTTAGAGATAGACTTCAGCTAAAGTATGCTAAAAAAAAAGAAAAGAAAAGAAAAGAAAATAATTTAAAAATATTAAAATACATTCAAGATATTTGAAAATAGCATTTCCATAAGCATAACAATAGCATTTTTGTTTCTTCTCCTGACAAAATAATTTTTATTTATTGAGTTAAATTATTTATTTTTATTTATTTATTTATTTATTTATTTTGCATGTGTGTGTTAACTATATTATTTCTAAACAAAATTACATGATAAAGCTTCTCAAAAAATATTAATTTAAATAAAAATTAAAGATTTTTTAAAAAAAATTACATTTTTAAAAGTAAACATTTTTTTTTTTTTTTTTCAAATTTGGTGAATTAAAATGGAAGTAAAACAATTGAAAAGGGCATTTTTTAATTTAAACCATTTATCTTTCGCAGTTCTTGACTTAAAGCAATTTAAAAGAGAGAAATTGTGAAAAAAAACCCATCATGAAGAAAAACGCATTTTCACAAAAAGTCGTTTCTATGACAATCATTACTTTATTATTATTATTTTAATTACTTTCATTTTCGGAAATTGAAAAAAAAATCTATAAATAAAATCGAAATTTAAAATTAACCTGGTTAAAGATAGACTTCAGCTATTCTATGCATAAAATCATTTTAAAATATTAAAATACAAGCGAGATAGTTAAAAATAGCATTCCCATAAAATTAACATAAACGTTTTTGTTTCTTCCCTGACAAGTGTGGATTTCTTAAATGTAGAAAAAAAAACCATGGATTTGGCGAACAAAATAGCACACTTTTAATTACGAATTTTACTTAATAAATGAAACCAAAGAATTATCACATAGAAACAAAACATGTTTTATTAAGTATGTTCTCGAATACAAAGGAGGCACTCTTTCACACTTTCTGAATTCGTGTTTGTTCGAAAACGCATGGAATTTTATGAAATTATATTCAAATTTCTCGCTTGCATTTTATTATTTTATTTTTCCATAGGATAGCTGAAGACGATCTATAACCATTTTATTTTTCCATAGGATAGCTGAAGACGATCTATAACCATTTTATTTTTCCATAGGATAGCTGAAGACGATCTATAACCATTTTATTTTTCCATAGGATAGCTGAAGACGATCAATAACGTGCTAGTTTTTATTTTTTCGATATTGATTTCAGATTTGTTTAAACAAATTATTTTCATTTTTGGAAACGGTTGAAACTTTTTCTGAAATTGAAACTATTCTAATATATACAAATGTATATATAAACTATAACAAATTTCGTAAAAGTAAAAAAAAAAGCCCGGTTAGAGATAGACTTCAGCTATTCTATGCAAAATAATTATTTATAAGTATTAAAATGAAAGCGAAATTTTTGAAATCAACATTCTAATAGACATAAATAGCATTAACGTTTCCGTTTCTTTCCGTGATAAGTGTGGGTCTCTAAAGCAAAAAAAAAAAAAAAAAAAAAAAAAAAAAAAAAAAAAAATCAAGGACCTGGTGAACATAGTGGCATAATTTTAATTGCAAATTTTACTTAATAAATGAAACCAAAAAATTACCACACAGAAACAAAACATGTTTGATTAAGACTGTTCTCAAATTTAAATAAGGTACTTTTTTGACACTTTTCTGAATTCATTTTTGTTCGGAAACGTACGAAATTGGCAGGTATTTGTATTGAAAAATTATGGAACCTAATGACTGGTAAAATTGATGTATGTAACCAAATTTCCAGACGTGACAGTGTGGAAAAGGAGAAAAATATCACGGAACAAAAATTGTTTACATCTCAAAAAGTAATGTTTTTATGTCGAATAGAAAAAAAGAATGCCATTCGATTCCAAATTACTTCAGTTGTTAGATCTGCCAATTTTATGCCTTTACGTTTATAAATGAGTAGGGAAATTGAGAATATCGTAAAATTTTTCAGTTGAAAGGATGTTTGGCTTATGAAAAAAGCGTAAAAATAATGTACATAACATATTCGCATACAACAGAAACACAAACCATTACATTTTCATTTCTGTGTTAACATTACGCTTTATGGATTATACTATACCTGATGTCTCAAAAAAAGAAAAAATGAAATGGCGTATTAAATTCTTATATATTGGATGTACGTGGTCACTGTAAATTCAAAATATTTTATAATAGAAAATAAAAATAAAAATTATGTGGATTTATTCGTACCATAGTCTTGCCATTAATTTTCAAAAAATTAGTTTTTAAATTTTTATACGGGTTTTGTGAGGTACATTTAGGAAAAAAAAATCTTTTATATTTCTGACATTAAAAGAAAAAAAAAACTTTTATGAACAAGATTCATCAATAATGCTTTGAACTTTATGAAATTTCAAAAGTTTTCAGCACTAGAAAGATAGAGGGTAAGAATAGATGGAGATGCCATGTGTTGTAAAATTGTTTACAATACGACGCGCGTTATCGCTCAAATTTAAATCTCTTCATTCAGCCCAAATATAACAAGTACGTAGAACAGAGACCGAATTCTAAGACATCATCCTTGCATTTTTTTTCTGCAAATGAAAAGCATTCTGAAGTAGTATTTCATAACATTGTGAATTTAAAACTGCATTATTAAAAGTTTTTTTACGAAAGCACGTGGTTGTGTTTGGGCTGAATATAACAGATTTTTTTTAGGATTAGACTTTTGGCACTACCCTCAGCCACGCCACTTCATTTCTATTTTTTCTCTTCACTCTATGACTAAAAATGAGAAGGGGATTTTTTTTAAAAATAAAATCATGATGATATTTTGAATTTTATGAAATTTCAAAGCGCTAAAAACAAGCACACGGCATTTTATGTGCATTCGTAATTATGTAAATACGTAACACCTATAGTTCAGTCCCTCCGTCTGTCCACATATAACAGAGCAAAAACTACCTTACCGAATCATTTGAAATTGAAAGTATATACTTGTTGCACATATTTATTGAGTCATTTTAAATTTTATGAAAATCGTATGAATAGTTTAATTACAGGGATAGTCAAAAGTATTCCGTTAAATTACGGCCAATGGTAAAAAAAAAAATAGTTTCAAGTGCATTTCAACGATGTTACACTTTTTCGAACGTAATGAAATTGTTATGCATCTATGAAATATACACTATCTACCAATAAGTATTTGTACACTTTCAATTTTTGACATTTTGTCAAATATTTAAAAATATACTTGTCGGATTCTTCTGGAAATTCAGGATTATAAAGATTATGTTTGACCTTATATTTATCAACATCCATTTGATAAGAAGTGCAATTAGGGGGACAAAAAATCAAAGAATAATAGAAATAGTTAGAATCACCCTGTACATGAAAATGCACGAAACGATTTATCGCTGCAGAATACAAATATGTGGATACTGTAAAACAGGTACACATATTTTTGTTAGAACAGCATGTATATTCATGGAGAAAAAGCGATTTTTTTGAAACATTCAAAAAATTCTGGCATGTTTTTTGGTTTATATCATGCTAGTGATGGGCGATTTTGGAAATTTTGAGAATCGATTAAAACGACATCGAATAAAGCAGCATCGATCATAAAAAGAATCGATTTCTCAGTTCTAGAATCGACACTAGAATCGATGTACTCAGATATGCTCGAAATTAGTAATTCCAAAACTTAGACAGTCAGCTGGACCATAATTACCGCCTTCCACCCCGGGGAGCCGGTAGGGAGGGATTAGGATGGACGTGGAAAAAAAAATAGTGGCGTGAAAACTTAAAAAATTACGTGTGTATTTTTTGAATCGTTACGTGATATTTTTTTAATCGTCAGGAAATATTTTATTGCGCAGGAAACACTTTTATATGAACAAAAAAATGTGCTACAATTTTAAAGAACATATCAATATCGATAAAAAGAAAAAAAAAACTTTGCGATACCGTATATCCAGCTATTGTAGTTACCTCACTATAATTATTTTCTTACATTTTAAAATGCAATTAATGCTCCGACAAAAAATAGATCGTGCTATCGATACCTTTGTATTAATCCTTTTCCAAGTAAATCATTTTGTATTCATGACTGTTTCATTACTTTTTGAACTATTCAAATGGGACATTCCATTCAAAAGATATTACAAATTTAAAAATGACAATCTAAAGAAATAATAGCGCTGCTGAGCGCTCGGTGGCCAATAAGCTTAGGGATTGCGTTTTCAATCAAACGATTGCGAGTTCGAACCCCAATTTCGCTGACATGTACCAATGTTTTTGTGTTTTGTTTTTTTTTTCTGAAAAATTTTGAGAAATTTAAATTTTAACGCATTATGGGTCCGTAACGTGACACAGAATGATGGGAAAAATTTATTTTTTTATTTTTATAAAATTAAAAATATCCTAACTCGATGAAATTTTTGATAGTAAAAGAGTAGAATTTTTATTTTTGTATTGTTAATGACAACTTTAAAATCGATGGCATGGTTATTTCGTCTCATCAAATTAAAAAAAAAAAAAAAAAAAAAGAATTGAGATGAAGTATGGTGATTGTAGTTGATCATACCTTTAACGTCAAATAATTTTAAAACTGTAAGAGTTTTTTTGTATTCAGACAAGCTATAGAATTATTTCATTTTTCCCACAAAATGTTTATTATTTATTTAATTTTAAATTACAGATTAAAAACTTAATTACTAAATTAAGCTAATATGTTACTTTTGGTTCATTTTTAATTATAAATAATTTCGAATGCAGCTTTTTCGTTCCTAAGGCTAATAATCAAACTTGAAATTTCAAGTCTGTACATAAAACCTCGATTTTCCTTCAACTTTTAATTTAAATTTTTATACTGAAATAAACAAGCCTGAAATACCGGGTGATTCATAATGAATGGGACAAAAAGAATAGCGCAGTGTGACTGCCGTAATGGATTTATTCAATCGAAACAAATTTATTCTGCAACTACAATTATACAAGTTTTATTTGGCAACAGGGAAAAATCATCGAATCACGAACTCGCCGCTAGAGGTGCTGTTAAACAAAATTTCGTCCATGCAGGAGAAAGCGTACTGCGTTTTCGAATATGCCAAAATCTCCTCGGTAACTGTTGTGCAAAGACATTTCCACTCGAAATTTCGTAAAGAACCACCGCATCGCTGGATTAGCCGTGCTGGGCCACAGGATTTGACATTTCTTCATTGGCCGCCAAGATCACCAGATCTAACGCCCTGCGATTTTTTTCTCTGGGGTTTCGTTAAAGACAAGGTCTTTGTGCCCCCACTTCCTCAGGACTTAGAGGAACTGAAGTAGCAGATAACTGCAGTCTTGACCTCAATCGCAGGGGATATGTTATCACGGGTGTGGCAGGAGCTGGATTACCGTGTAGACATTTGTCGTGCCACCGGGGGGGGGGGGGGGGGGCACATATTGAACACCTGTAGAAACTTGAATAAATGTAGTTTTGAGGCAAATTTGAATTTTCTAACTATACTAATTACAACGTTTACAATCATGTTTTCTTTTTGTCCCATTCATTATGAATCACCCTGTATATTATTTTGCATATACTCGTAAATGAATATGATTGATGTGATGTTTTGAATAATACCTGTGACATGTCAACCACACCTGATTTGCTCATTTTGTATGGAATGACCCAATATTGTCTGGAGCTTCAAGCATTTTGAAAACAAGCAGTTGAAAATGAACAAAATGGCAGCATTTGAATAAAAAAATTATTTCTGGTTCATTTTATTGCACCTTCGTGTCTCTAAAAATATTTATTTTTTGTAAAAATGCCATCTTTAACTGGAAAAAAAAAGAGCAAGAACAGTTTAGTAGATTTTGCATTGTGATCCCGCCGAGTTTGATTAAAGTCGTTTTGCGTAAAATGCTTGTATAGTTCTCCAAAACAGCGTAAGCCAACGGACGCTTTGCGCTAAAGTAGTAAATAATTGCAAAAGAACTTCGAAATTGACTAAATCATTTTAGAGTGTATAAATAATTCTTTTAGAAGTGACTATAGAAGATTAAAAAAATACAAAAAATAAAAGTCGATTTTTTCAAAAGAAAAAAGCGAATATTCTTTTAAATGAGTTTCGAATAATTTATTAAGATATCAGAATTACAGATTATGTCTATCGGCAATACGTTTTGATTTATTGAAACCTTTCCTTTGCGGAATAATTTTGTTTATAAAATATTAGACTGGCACCAGAATTTACAAATGAATTTAATAGAAAAGAACCCTTCTTATTTTCCCTCAATTTTTAAAATGAAAATTTTAATTAAATATTTGGTACTTACGTATTAACGCCACCGCAGCATAAGTTGCGCTAATGCGTCAAAGAGCAGTCTTACTGTACGCACGCAGTCATCTTTTGGATTCATTGTTATTTGTGATTATTGACGCCAGTTTTTAGTGCTTTAGTGTTTTTTAGTGCTTTTTGGGGCTTTTTTATTTGCAACTTTGAGAAACAAAGCACTTCTATTCTTTAAGTTCTGAAATGATTGTTTGACAACAGAATTTAAAAACAAATTTATTTTAAAACAGATAAAAGTTTTTCTTTACTTACTTGATGAAATTAAAATTTTCATTTAAAATTCTGGTGTCAATGTAGTCTTATACAATAAATATTAACTGGGATGTATTTTATCTCACCTCCCTTCAAGGGGTTAAAGGGTTAATCGTAAAATTTCTACTATTGAATTGAACAATAATTTCTTTAAGAAAATGCTGGTGCAAAAATATTAAAAATGATGTAATTGACAATCACTCCAAAGAAATTAAAAATAAGTCAAGTACGAATCCCAGAATAGCGTTAGTTATTAAGACATCTTCCCCCTTTTTTTTATTACTCGTTCGCAACTTACGAATAAATCACAGATGAAATAAACTCTCGTTTGATCGATACCAAACTGCTTGGGGAAAGGACAAACATTTTTAGCGGCCAAAAACGCAGGCGAATGAAGAGAGGAGGGAAAAAAAAAAAAATAAAGGAACCGTGCCTCTGTCAACAGAATTTCTGACGTGTGAATGACACTGACATGTGTTTGGCTTCACCCCGCTTGTCCCATTAACACTCTGTGACGCGTCACATGTGATGAAAGTATTTTATTTTAGCAGCGTTTGTGAGGTTTCGCATCAGACATGGCTCAGCGGAACGTTTCATGAATCAGTGGGCATTGTGGTTGATTTTTCCTTTATACGAGTTCTTGGGGAAAAACTGGGTTTCAAAGCCGACATTTCTGAATGCGGATATTTATTTGTCGAGAAAGGGGTTTGGTAATTTAAAAAAAAATTATTGATTATGTCGTTAATGAAATGAAAATTCAAAAATAGTTTATGGATTTAGTTATTTAATTTGTATAATGATGTAGTTCATTGACTAATTAATGATTTGCTCAAAGAAATATAAAACTGTGTATCATAGGCTATTGAACGTTTCATGAATCAGTCGGCATTGTGGTTGATTTTTCCTTTATAGGAGTTCTTGGGGAAAAACTGGGTTTCAAAGAAAGATATTTATTGAAATATTTTTTTAATAATGAAATCAGCATATTAATTTTATTTAATTATCATGTTTCATTAATCATAAAAATCTAATGAAAATCTTTCCTGTTTCACTTGAAGGAAAATTTAGGTATGCATTTAGGTATGTTCTGCCAAAATATGTATATACAGGATATTAAAGAATTCGGCCGACAAATTTCGAGGAATGATAACAGGCATCAAGTAGATGCGAAAAATACCACAGAACAAGTGCAAGCCACTTATTTTAGTCGCATCTAATTTACAACTAGTCACAGAGTGTTTCACTCAAACTAAATTGTGTTTGACTGTGATAATTTTGAGAAAGAGAAACGTACAGCAATAAAAATGCAAAGATATGTATCTCGTTTGGTATAAAATGTGCTAACATCACGAAAAGGTTTGAAAAACAGGAGCGGACGTAATCGATAATATCATATGAACTGGGCAATAACAGCTGTTGCGTACGCTGGAAACTTCTACCATTTTTTTATGCTTTCACATTTACAACAAAACTGAACATGTCTATTAAAAGTTTCATTATGATATACTTTAATTTTAAGAAAGTTATGACCAGTTACCCAAGTTCTGTTAGGGATGAACACCCTGTATTTTCGATTGAACAGGTGATTTTCGGCACAATATTAAATTGCGATTTTTCCTCTACCTCTGGACTTGTAAGTCGAATTCGGCCTTTATGTGTATAAATTTTCTATTTTTAGTTGTTTGTTACATAATTTTTATTTTATTTTAATTTGTAAACTCTTTAAATTTTGGTTTTATAAATATTTTGTATTTCTAAAATACATTATGGTAAATACCATTTTGTGAAAAGAATACAATTACCATGTTCTTCATAAAACTATACAGACAATATAGAACCAAAACCAATTCGTTGAGATCATTCATCTCTGGCATATTGACTACTCTTCCTAACTCGAAAATCTTGTTAAAATATCAATTAAAGCAATCAAGCTGCTCAATTGAATTCAATTAAACGCCATCTGAAATTTTCATTTTTCCTGTAATCCTCGACAAACGAAACTGGAAATCTAACATTTTCTATCTAAATTAATTATTCCTATTTAATATCCGAAATATGTGACAGGATTCCTCAATCACATGTTATGTCCCCAATTCCAAAAGAAAACCTTTTCCATCCATTACAAATTTCTGCTTAATTTTATTAAACATTTTTATATAATTTTATTTAATTCTTATGTTTCCTTAATCATAAAACAAATATTGAATTCTTCTTTATTTCACTTAAAAGGAAAAACACCAATTTAACTATGTATGTCGATATAGCGAGCCCATAGCAACAGGCTCGCTTCAGATGCATTTGGCCGACTCGACATCCGCCCCATAGCAAAGTACAACACGTGTACGACCTTGTTACAGCCACGTGTGAATTAAATGTTGCATAGTTAGCACTTTCACACGAAAGGGCCTCAGCAACAAGTACAGAAGAGTTAGAATGATGCCGGATCCAGCCTGATGAAGACGTGCTCACCCGAGCCCCGGTCGAAAAGACCGAAGATGCTCCTTAATCTTAATCTTTTACTTAATTTTCCCTTGTAAATATTCCATATTAATCAAGAGTATTAAACTTATGTGATATTACCCCTGGACTCCTTAATTTACATGGGGGCTGCGGCCTACTTGTACCCCCAAACAACCTGCGCCACAAGTTCTTTTTTGTGCATATGGATTAATGTGCAAGAATTCTTATTTTTGCATATGGATTGATGTGCAGTGTGCAAGAGGAAAGATTATATTTCCCTTAGTCCATCCGACAGCGAGATGATGTTTATGCTTTCTGCTTATCAGCGCGGTTCCACAGCTCACTAGAAGGGAGAAAAAGAAAATGAAGAAAGTGTGTCAGTAGTGTCGGTCGCTGCCTGTGATTTGTGATGTTCCTGTGCATACTGTGGATTTATTTTTTTTTTCATTGAAAAAGTAACATAGATCAGAGTGGATTACACTTAAATAGCAGTAAGTGATATTTTTTTTACTATACCTGATTTCTTTGCTGTCAGTAATGGAGCTGCAAGCTATCCCAGTGATCAGACAGCAGTTAAAACTGCCAAAGCCGATAAAATACAGCTTCTACATTTGTTTATTTTTGGAAAAGACGAAGCGAGGCGAAATCGTTCTAATTTAAGGGTTTATACCGGATTACCGTTTAAAGAAGGTAGCCCTGAATTCGCCAACAAATTGAAAGAAATTACTGATACTTTTGATCATTTGCAATTGATAACAGTCGCTAATCTGCTATCCATAGATATAAATGGAAATAAAGATGAGATAGCGACTCGCATTTTGGTCGCATTATCAGACATTGCTGCTTTTAAGGAAACATTTGGGAATATTTCGGCCTCGGAAACAGACATTGAGCATAATCAGAACGACAGTAGTGCCAGCACACAATTAATTTCCCCCTTAAAAATACAACCACAGCAAACGGTTGTACATTCGCAATACACTGCAAGTAAACAAAATATTTCCTTCACCGAGATAGAACAATTACTTCCGCCGTTTAGCGGGGATAAATCGGAAAACATCCAAACATGGTTTACACGATTCGAAACACTTTCAGAATCATTGAACCTCTCAGATATACAAAAATTTGTTTTCGCAGAACGGAGTTTAAAAGGTTTAGCATTGCTAGTAATTAGAGCTGAAATTAATATTAATTCCTATTCCGCACTAAAGGAAGCTTTATTCCGCGAATTTCATCAAACGGCTTCGCCCGCACAAATACATCAAATATTAGCAAACCGAGGATGTCAACCAAACGAACAATTATTGGAATATTTTTTGAAAATGAAAGAAATCGCGCAGTGAGGGAATGTGGATGACATCTCTTTAATTCATTACACGATACAAGGTATTAGAGATACACCCCAAAATAAATCCATTTTATATGGCTGTTCTGATTTAGTAGAGTTTAAGAAAAAATTGCTAATCTATGAAGAAATTTGCGATTCGGTCCCGAATTTCAAACCAACACCAGGATATGTCCAAAGGGACTCTCGGAAAACCCACACTAGTGAAAAATACAATCAAATTATCTGTTATAAATGTTCGGAAATAGGTCATAAACAATTTCAGTGTAAACGCGTGGAGCGAGGTCCCAACGGCTCTAAACATTCTCGCCCCAACTACCGTTCGTCCCATTCGACGGGGCGAAATCCCGAAAATATGCCTTCCCACGAAGACATTAACCCTGTTTCAGAAACTGTCGTACACATCAATACGATACATATCCCTTCCAAAGTGTGTAGTACGGCTGCGATCGTAAAAATCAATAATATTTCTTTTGTAGCGGATGCGAACCCAGTACATAACTTAAATTTTGTTAGTAAAGAAACGTATCAACTGTTGGGATCCCCCCCCCCTTTAAATGATTCATCTATAACTATTTTCGATGCTGAAATATCCCAATTAAAGCCACTTCAATATTTTGTTGCACAGACTGAGTTTAATGGTAATAAGTTCGAAGATTTTTTTTACTTAAATTTATCCCCAATGCAATATTCCATAATATTCGCTTACGGTAACAATAAACAGTTTGTAGAACGGAAATCGTTAACAAGCATTTCTGAAAAACATTCGCCCTCACATATGCATCCAGCTCCTAACTCTCCCCTTCTCAACGAAATGACGTCAGCTCCTGTCTCTTCGGAAAATGAAACTACCGACTGTGTGGTTGAAAACGAAACTAAGACAGACGGGAAACAGTCAGCTGTCGAAAATTGTATCACCGTAGAACAGCTGCCCAATAAAGTTGAAAAGTTGGCTTCAGATACTAAGGGTCATCAGTTAATGACCTCTACGTTTTCGCTATCACACCGTCGTCCAGATTTGAGATGCCAACTCGACGTCATAATTCGATTCTTTGTTTATTTTTGGGTAGCAATGTGTTTAGCACCAATAACGCTGCAAAAAGAGCCGAACTATACAAACATTGAAAAGCACGGATTCGATGTACTTGCTATCGGGATAATGAGCTGTTTATCTCAGGGATCCTTGGTATCTACATCTTATTCACTCGTGTGTCATATGAAAACAAAATACGACCTAATACGGAGATTCTCCAGAAAGAAACCTTTTGTTTTTTTTTCAAGTATACAGAGTTGCACCATTACAGTGTTTTTATTTTTTTTCTTTTACCCAAGTTTTCTTTTTTCTAGTGTGATTTTACAGTTCAAGACTTTTGTGATGAAGATTTATTTTTCTCTCTCTCGGAATTTTGTGTTTGGTGTGGCAAGATTTTATAAATTAACAGGCTCGCTTCAGATGCATTTGGCCGACTCGACATCCGTCCCATAGCAAAGTACAACACGTGTACGACCTTGTTACAGCCACGTGTGAATTAAATGTTGCATAGTTAGCACTTTCACACGAAAGGGCCTCAGCAACAAGTACAGAAGAGTTAGAATGATGCCGGATCCAGCCTGATGAAGACGTGCTCAGCCGAGCCCCGGTCGAAAAGACCGAAGATGCCCCTTAATCTTAATCTTTTACTTAATTTTCCCTTGTAAATATTCCATATTAATCAAGAGTATTAAACTTATGTGATATTACCCCTGGACTCCTTAATTTACATGTATGTATGTATATCAATTTTATAACTTTAGTTGCCCGTTACATAACATCTAAATTCCTTAAAGTTTGATGTTATAAATATTTAAAATTTCTAAAACATGTCAATGTAAATAGTATTTTATGAAATAAATACAATTAAGGTCTTTATAAAATCCTATATTAGATAATAGAATCAAAACTAATAAAGATCTTTCATCTCCGGTACATTGATTCACTCTTCCTAATCATAAAATCTTGTTAAAATACCAATTAAAGCATTCAAGATGGGCAATTACACTCGATTAGACGACATCAGAATTTTTCCTCACCTAGTAATCCTCGGCTACCAAAACTGGAAATCTAACATTTCCCATCTAAATCAAACACTCCTATTTAATATCCGGAATATGTAATACGATTCTTCAATCACATGTTCTGTCTCCAGATCCAACGAAAGCTTCCTCTATCCAATACAAAAATCTATTACAAACTTCTACTTAATTTTATTAAAATATTTTTAAAATAATTTTATTTAATTCTAATGTTTTCTTAATCATAAAACAAATATTGAAATGCTTTTTTAGCTCACTTAACAATGAAAACCGCAACTTAACTATGTTCCGCAAGATATAATTTCTATTTTATAGTATTTATAAATTCCTTCAACTTTGATTTTATAAATATTTTGTATTTCTAAAACACATTATTGTGATTAGTATTTTCTGAAATAAATACAATTAAGCTATTCATAAAATCCTATACACAATAGAAGCAATACCAATCAGTTGTGAATCTTTCATCTCCGGCTTATTGACTCGCTCTTCCTAATCATAAAATCTTGTTAAAATACCAATTAAAGCAATAAAGCCTTGCAATTACACTCGATTAGGCGCCATCAGAAATTTTCTTCATCCAGTAATCCTCGGCTACCAAAACTGGAAATCTAACATTTCCCATCCAAATCAAACATTCCTATTTAATATTTGGAATAAGTAATATGGTTCCCCAATCACATGCTCTGTCTCCAGCTTCAAACGAAAGCATCATCCAACCATTACAAATTTTTACTTAGTTTTATTAAAATATTTTTTAATTACTTTTTTTAATTCATATTTTTCCTTAACCATAAAATAAATATTGAAAAGCTTTTTTATTTTACTTATAAGGAAAATCACGAATTTAACTATGCTATGCAGGATATGTATATATGAATATCAATTTTCTAACTTTAGTTGTCTGTTACATAATATCCAAATTCCTTAAATTCTAGTGTTATAAATATTTTAAATTTCTAAAACACATTTCTGTAAATATCATTTTCTTAAATAAATACAATTAACTTCTTTCATAAAATCTTATACATAATAGAACAAATACTAATAGGTTGAAAATCTTTCATCTCCGGCATATTGACTCCTAAAATCTGATTAAAATACTAATTAAAGCAATCAAGCCGTGCAATTACACACGATTAGACACCATCAGAATTTTTCTTCACTCAGTAATCCTCGGCTACTAAAACTGGAAATCTAACATTTCCCATCTAAATCAAACACTCCTATTTAATATCCGGAATATGTAATATGATTCCCCAATCACATGTACTGTCTCCGGCCTCTTCCATTTCTTGTTGTACATCTCTGAGGAAATGTCGCTGAAAGAGACTAGTAATTTCTGAGCAATAAGCCACTTTTACTCTTAAATGTGATCCCAAAAGATAATTGCCCATGTCACAGTCAATAGCGTCAAAAGACTGACCTTTCAGCAGTGGTCAGCGGCGGTCACAGGCAGATGCTGACATAAGTGTGTGGATGCGGGGAGAAAATAGAGAGGCAGAATTTCGCACAATTAGGGATCGATTGAATATGTAAAAGGCGTCAACTGGGAGAGAAGGGATTTTAACTGGTGTTTGGAATAGGTGTTTGTTTGGATAAACAGATTTGATGGTTTGGATTACTTTGATGCTTTGATAAATACTGGGATATATTTGAGCAGATTCATATATGGATAGATACTAAATAGTTCTAGGTAATTGACCAAAATTAATGCATCTTAAGGGTGTATTTTGATTCAAACTGCTTGTTTTCCGATTTATTTTTGAATTCACTTTTACTCTCAAACACATGAAACTCGCAGATTCTTTTATTTAGAAAGTGCACAAGGTGCCGTGAATGTCAATTCTTTGATAAATGCACAAAATATTGCAAAAAAAAAAAAAAAAAAAAAAAAGGCAATCAAAAACGACAATTTGAACCGATTTTTCCGCAGTGGGAGATCTGGGAACGAAAAAAGGGGTCTTCCTGAGAAGTTAATTGCTTAACCATCAAATTCTAATGAATTGAGCGTAAAAAGACATCACACGGCACCTTATACGTCCCTTCAAAAATCCCCTCAGCAAATTTCATGTTTCTACTTTAAAAAATATGTCTGAAATTGTATCGGAAAATTTTGAGCTGCTGAAGGTGGAAAAGCGTTTTTTCGAATACACCCTTAAATAGAAGTGTTTCATAATTTAAAGATAAAATGATTAGCTAACTCTTCTTATTTTCCGTACATATTTATCAAGAAATGTACATTTGAAAGATCTATTTGTTCTTATATTAAAACACACACACTCACACAAATTTCTTACGGTTTCTTGGATAAATAGATTTGATGGTTTGGATTACTTTGATGTTTTGATAAATACTGGGATATATTTGAGCAGACCATATATGGATAGATGCAATATAGTTTTAGATAATTGAACTAAGTTAATGCATCTTAAATAGAAGTATAGCATAATTAAAGAAAATAATTAGCTAAATCTGCTTAGTTTTTGTATGCATTCAAGGATAAATTTATGAAGTAATGGACATTGGAAAGATAGATCTATTTGTTCTTAGATTAACACACACACACATTCTCACAAATTCCTTACGCCTTAATAAAAAAATAATAAAAGAATAATAAGAAGAAATTCCTTCGCCTAAAAATTTTTCATGGATGTATACCTTAAATCCATGTATAATTTTTGTAAATTTTTCTGAAATCGATGGCTCCTGAAAAAGTGTTCCATTTTGGGCTGTGATTGCAGCCTTGTCTACATACTATAGTGGGAAGTGTTAGACTGAGTATCGTTCCAAGTTCCAAGAGGTTCAGTTGATTCAGAACACATATACAGTCGAGTCTCAATATAACGAAATCCATGTTTCAGCCAAAAAATTCGTTATATAGAAAAATTCGTTGGATTGAGAACGGCAAAAATTTCTTCATTTAATGTTTAAATTTTTAAATAGAATTGTTTTTGAGGTGTTTAATTAAGTTTCTGAAATATTTAATTGAATTTTTCCAGAACCTCAAACATTTTTGCCATTTCCTTTTTTCCCCCAATGTCTTATTGTTTATTTTCAAAATTATTTATTTTATCAGAAAGAGTTATGCTTATCCTAAAAACGATTTTATGCAGATGCAGTAGAAGATAACACCAACATAGATGACATTTAGTAATAATTCTTCGCTCAAATGACCTCACACAAGAAAAAATGCTCCGAGTCACCACAAACAACAAATATCCACTCTAAACTCTAAAAGTAATAAGAGTTAGTATAAGTAGATGAAAACCTGCTGAAAAAAAGACCTTCTGCAATTGCCCCCTCATCCCTTCCTTATTCCTGCCTTATTAGCAAAACCAAAAAAAAAAAAAATAACATTTTCAAGACGACAATAGAATAGTTTTATATTTTAGGATGTTTTATTATTATTGCAAATCGGTCCAGTAACAAGTAAATGTTTCACTCTTTTCCAAGAACGCATGCTCATCTTGGCTAAAACAAAGTCAAGTGTAATCATGCAAAAAGGATGGGGGGGGGGAGGAGGTAGAATGCCTTTTTTTTGGACTTAAGAAATAAGGTAGAGGAATGTAGCTATGGAATATAAACCAGAAATCAACGGAAAAAAATTATTCTACAAATAATTTTAAGCGTTTTCTGAACATATGAAAGAACATTTTTGAAAAAATTCTTTAAATGGAGATATATATTTCGCTATATGGTGATTATTTTTAATGTAATCCAGAAAAAATTGACCATTCTTACTAAAAATTCGTTAAATAGAGAAATTTGCTAGATAGAGTTTCGTTATAGAGAGACTCGACTTTATTTTCGTATGCATTAAAAAAAAAATTATGGAGTAATAAACAGTTGAAAAATCTATTTTTTTTATATTAAATAAATATTGCACAAATTTCTTACGACATATTTAAAAATAAAAGAAGAAGAAAAAATTTCTTCGACTAAAAATTCTTCATGCGTATTCTTTGAAATATTATATTGGCATAAATTTTGATGCTTCTTGTTTTGAATTTCTCTTTGAATTTTTTCTATTTCTGGGAACTTCAAATGAGCGATTCCAAAATTACAGCTCATTCTGAAAATTAGATTTGTAAATTTGCTTAAAAGATTACAAGCATTGCATTTTTTATAGCTATAAACAGAATTCACATTTTGAGCTCAAATTTTTAAATCTGTATAATTTCTAAATTACCACAACAAATGGCTTCCCAACGGCAAAATGTAAAAAAAAAAAATCCAAATAGATGTCAACATTAAATGTTCGCGGTGAAAACTTTAAAGTTTGTTAAAAGTTTCCTATTAATGGTGCATTCGAAAAAATGATTTTCCACCTTCAACAGCTCGAAATTTTCCGATACATTTTCGGACATATTTTTAAAAGTAGAAACATGAAACTTGCTGGTGATTTTTGAAGAGATGTATAAGATGCCGTGTGATGTAATTTTTCGCTGAATTAATTAGAATTCGGATTTATAAAGAACTATTTTCTGAGTTCAATCATTTTTTCGTCGTACAATCTCCAGGTTCGTAAATTTCTGTTCAAATTGGCAAATTTGGGAGCATTTTTAGCAATATTTTCTACATTTACCAAAAAATCGATAAACACGGCACCTCATGTAGTTTCTAAAATAAGAGATTTTTAAAGTTTGGTGCATTTGAGAGCAAAAATGAGTTCAAAAATATATCTGAAAGTCAGCGGTTTTGATAAAAATCGGCGGTTTTGATACTCTGTTCTGTATTTGATTAATTACGTGTTAAGGGTGTATTCGAAAAAACGCTTTTCCACCTTCAACAGCTCGAAATTTTCCGATACATTTCCAGACACATTTTTAAAAGTAGAAACATGAAACTTGCTGATGGGATTCTTGAAGGGACGTATAAGGTGCCGTGTGATGTCATTTTAGGCTCAATTTATTAGAATTTGATTTATAAACAATTACTTTCTCAGTATGACCCCTTTTTTTTTTCGTTCCCAGATCTTCCGCTTAGGAAAAATCTGTTCAAAATGCCGCTTTTGATTGCTTTTTTTTTTTTTTTTTTTTTTTTTTTTTCAATATTTTTTGCATTTATCAAAGAATCGACAGTCACGGCACCTTGTGTACTTTCTAAATAATAGAATTTGACAGTTTGATGCATTTGAGAGTAAAAATCAATTTAAAAATAAATCGGAATTCATCTATTAAACAAGAAAATACAGAACCAACCTGCAACAGCAAAAAAAAAAAAAAAAAAAAAAAAAAAAAAAAAAAAAAATTGAAATCTCTTTATAACTGAGTCCACAAGAATAAAATTTGTAAATAGAGAAGAACTTTCGATTCCAGTTAATTAATGCATTTTTTAAATGAAATAAATAAAAACTATACATTAAATCTTAAATAAATTTTGCATTGAATTAATTTATTTGAGATCAATTCTTAAATAGATTTTGCATTAAATTAATTTATTTGAGATTAATTCTTAAATAGATTTTGTATTGAATTAATTTATTTGAGATTAATTCTTAAATAGATTTTGTATTAAATCAATTTATTTGAGATATCCATCAAAAAACACAATGAGCACGAAATGTTCAACAAGATTAGATTATGGCATCACAGAGGACATGAATACGTAGTTTTTCACTCAAACTGTCACTGACATTGCAAATTAATTTATCTACCCTTTTGGAAATGTACTGTACTGTTGTATTTATAGCTATATATCTGTATATATCTTATATCTGTATATATGTTGTATTCTTGTGGAAAACTTAAAATTTAAAAGAATAATGACTGCTTTCTTTGTGCGGAATTTATCTTTTTGAAAAGAAAAAAAATTTTGGTTTTACGAATTTTGAATAAAATTTTTCACGAATTACAAGTGCGATAAATATATATATGTATATATATATATAAATAAAAATATAGGGGATTACATCTCTTTTTTATAATAAGAACATTTGAAAAAAAAAAACTATGTTTTTGAATACTCGGTAAATCAAATGGATTTTTTTAAAATACTAAATAGCTTTTAATTTACCAATATAAATAAAATATTTGAAATTATATGCTTTCATTGCCAAATATACATGTAAATGTGATACATTACTAACAATTTTTGAAAAGATTCTATAAATAGACATTTAAAATGCTTTGAGAATTCATTAACATTCAAGTAAATTTCTACTAAAGCTAAATTCACTGCAAATATTATTCACCAAAGAACAGAAAAGCCCTGGAAACGTGCAACAAGGATAGATTAGAAATCAACATATGATTGAGTACATTCTGCGTAATTACAAGCAATAACATATCTCATATTCGTCCAACAAACGCAAACTCAATCATTCTGCTCCAAAGACTTATCTAAACTCTTTCTTAATACTTCATCCACATCAATCATATCTTTGGACTCTTATTACACAAATCGATCGTAGCATGAGAAGTCAAGTGGGAACTCCTATTTTACCATCGCCTGCTTTGCTTGTCACAAATATATATCTCACGTCAGCGTGTCCATTACTCCTCCAACGCCACTGACCACCGTTCAGTGAGGTCAGTCTTTCTGCGCTGTGACACATGCAATCATCTCTTTCCTCTGTTCAAATGAATGCATTTGTATATGATAAGTTGCCCAGGGTGCAAAACACATACCCGCCGTTGACAAGTTGTCCACGCTCTGCTCTTGACGACGAACGTATTGCCAAGAGACTGGCAGTTGTTCGGGGGAGATGAGTATATATTCAAACTGCAAATTAACTGATCCGTTTCATTTAAAAGTAAATAAATTTTTTTTAATGATTGCACAGAGATTATTTTAAATAAACGTTTTCCGTTTTTTGATATTTTGTAAGTAACTTTGTGCGAGAATTTATTCATAGGTATCAATAGAACGAAGTTCAAGAAGTGAAGTGAGACAATTGTTAATAAAAATTATATAGGCATATTTTTTTTAAAAAAAATCTAATTATATTTTGTCTTCTTTTCCTACAAAAAGGATTGTTTTTAAGGTTACTAAGGCTTTTTTGGTAATTTAGATATAAGTTTGAGGTTTTTTAAGCTATTGCATAGCTTTTATCGCGGGCTTTGAGCGCGGAGACCGAATGTAGAAATTCTGTAAGGAGAAAAATGTAGAAATTCCGTAACGAAAAAAAACCTAACACTCGGCTAACGTCGTTTCAGTTCGCCAGACTTCGGTATGGTATCCTTCGGCAGACATTGACACGGTATTTTTCAGATATTTAGAGGATATCAAGTCTCAAACTTATATTTCTTATTTCAGTTACTATAAATCTATAGTTTCAATAATAAAAATTCCTGATAGAATCTGTATAGAAAAGAATCGTCTTAAGATAAAACAAGGTAGGATAGTGTAGCTTTTGGTGATTGGAGACCCGCCCAATGGTGAGGATCGAAAAATTTAAAATGCTTACAACTCGCGGTCTAATTTTCATAGCGTGGCCAAATTTTGTTTGGTAATTTATTATGAGACAGTGTTAATTTTTGCTGACAGGAGACCCCACGGTGAGGGTCGAAAAAGTTAAAATGCTTATAACACGCGGTCTAATTTTCGTAGCGCGGCCAAATTTTGTTTGGTAATTTATTATGAGACAGTGTTAATTTTTGTAGACATTAGACCCCCCACGGTGAGAGTCGAAAAATTTAAAATGCTTATAACTCTCGATCTAATTTTCGTAGCGCGGCCAAATTTTGTTTGGTAATTTATTATGAGACAGTGCTAATTTTTGTAGACAGGAGACCCCCTATGGAAAGAGTAAAAAAAATTAAAATGCTTATAACTCGCGATCTAATTTTCGTAGCGAGGCCGAATTTTGTTTGGTAATTTATTATGAGACAGTGTTAATTTTTGGTGACAGGAGACCCCCATGGAAAGGGTAAAAAAATTTAAAATGCTTATAACTCGCGATCTAATTTTCGTAGCGCGGCCAAATTTTGTTTGGTAATTTATTAAGGTATTGCATAGCTTTTATCGCGAGCTTTGAGCGCGGCGAAAGAATCTAGAAATTCCGTATTGGGAAAAAAAACCTAACACTCCGGCTAACGTCGCTTCAGTTTGGCAGACTTCGGCACGGTTTCCTTCGGTAGACTTCGGCAGACATTGACGCGGTATTTTTCAGATATTTTGAGAATGTCAAGTCTCAAATTTATGTTTTTTATTTCCGCTACCATAAACGTATAGTTTCAATGATAAAAATGCCTGATTAACCTACATGTATTGTAAGATAATAAAATATTTAAAACGATATTAACTTCTCATTTATTCAATAAAAGAAAAAAAAAATTGTTATCGGTCATCACGCTCAAAAAGTGTAACTTGAATTAATATCAAAGACAAAACTGCATAAATAAAAAATAAATAAATAATTATAATTGCATAAGTTGATAAAAAATGCTATGCAATAGCTTTACCGCGGCAGTGCCACACGTCCCCGAGTGCCACACGTATTTTTTCTATTTGTTTTACATGGTGTATTTAACATTTTTGTGCAGGGATTTATAATTCAAGGCATGCGTTTGTGATATATTTATAGTCATCTGTATATGATAAGTTGTCCAATGTGGAAACACATACCCGCTGTAAGTTGTCCACAAATCAATTATGTCGTTTTACACAAATTATAGGACAGTAAAACTTCCTTAAAGTGACCATGTTCCGTTCCAATAAAAATTGGTCGCTTGGAGAGATGGTCTCTTAATGAAGGTAATGTTTAAATCTAGATTTTAATTGTTGAAAAAGTGTAACAAAAACAATTAATGTTTCTGAAATTTATTTTTCACATTAGGGAAAAATATAAAATTTAAGTATGAAAAGAAAAGTTTGTTACATAATTAATTACTGCAGAGTTTAAAAACGAATACATTGATTTTTGCTTTGGTTTTATAACTTTTATATTAAAAAATGTCTAAATAAAATCGAGTTATTAGAAAATAACCTCCACATAGAAATAGTATTAGCTCGCGAATGACTTCGCTGTATATTCTTATTATGGAAATAAAATATAAAAGTGAAAGAATAACTGTAAATTATCTCATGTAAATAAACAAACTGAAAACATGCTCTGACTGGCAATATAGGAATTTGCTACTACTAGGCTATCCCGTCGACCAAAAAATTATCTCCAAACTATAAGATTAAATGCCAACTATGGATGATCGTGAATGTCACATTCAATGACATTAAATACGATTCACGTGTTTAAAATGTCATTAAGTGATTTTTATTTCGACTTTTTTTTTTTTTTTTTTGTATTTTTATTAATATTCCACTAATTATTTGTTTTTTTCGTTATTTAAAATAAAAATTCTGTCAATATGTATAATTTGGCTATTAGTTTGTCGAACTGTTATAATTTGGCGAAATTGGTTGACGGGATAACAGAGTAGTACCGGTAGTACATAATATCAGAAATTTTAACTTTCGAAAATAGAGAATAATGATTAATTTTGACCTTTATTTATTTTTTATCATACTTATAAAAATAAACTAGTTTTGAGCTTCTTAGTCATCTAATTGTAAATAATAAATACGAAGTTTAATATTTAATATAACAAAAGAAAGTTATTCATTTGAAATTTTCGAAGAAATTTTGATTATTTTAGAATACAGTCCATTTATCTGATGTCATATATCATCGGCATTCTGAGTCCATAAATATTTTTGCCAACTAAAAAAAATATAACATTTTTTTAAATTAAATTTTTTTAATTCATTGAAAAGATAATCTGCTATATTTTATAAATTTTATTGAAATCCATTAAAATAAAATTTACCACTGTTAAAATGAGAGGCGTATTCCTTACGTTTTACAAACAATTTCCATCTGTAGATAACTACGCGAATAAATAAATATATTAATGTACATAGTAAAATGCATGTAAATTAATACTTTAGACATCGATAAAACTATTCTAATTAGGGAAATATCGGCCTAAGGGTAATGAATGACTATGATTTATCTATTCAGTTCTCGAAAAATAAATTCATCTTTGAAATTATCTAATTTGTAAAAGCTTCAGAGAAGAAAACTGTCTTGTCACATGATTAATTTTCCAAAGATATAACTCATAGCGAAATGTTTTATTAATTTTACTTCTGAACTTTATTATTATTATTATTATTATTTCCACGACTAGCCAAAATAACGAATGTTTCTTCTCTACCCCATTAAACATAGAGAATTATATTAATAAACTTTCATGAATATACAAAACAAACTCTTCTGCGAATAAATTAACTATGTCAAACGCATTAAAATTGTTTTGGGAAGAGGTCAAGATAAGGGTTAAAAGTCGAAATTTGCGCGAAGCGTGTGAAGTGCATCAACTTAGCTACTAAAAACTATCATCTTGACAGTGGTAATTGCAGCTTGTGACCGAGCACATAATTTAGACTTGTTAAATGCCGCACTGTTCCATTAATCATATAATTGCATTTACTGCGTTCTTATTTGCTTGTTTCTTGGTCAAAAATTAAGCACATGCTTATGAGTTCGCGCTAAACAAACTGTAATTTGCGAAAAACTGAGTCAGGGTAAACGCATAAACTTTATATTAGCATTGTTGTGCGTGAGTAATTGATCTAATGATGTATCACTAATTCTATGTTGAAATTAAATAATAGTGTAATAGATAATATTACTGTAATATTTTTCTTGAAATAATTGCCGGAATTTTAATAAATAAGTTAAAATAGAAAGTATATATGCTTTTGGTTAAGGGGGGTCCAAGACACAAAAATCTACAAATTTTCTAAAAAAAATTATGGCATTAAAAATGTTGGTACTACTAGGTTATCAAATCGACCAAAAAATTATCGCCAAACTATAAGATTAAATGCCAATAATGGATGATCGTGAATGTCACATTCAATGATATTAAATACGATTCACGTGTTTAAAATGTCAGTAAGCGATTTTTATTTCGACTTAATATTTTTATTAATATTCTACTAATTATTTGTTTTTTGTTATTTAAAATAAAAAATTATGTCAATATATATAATTTGGCTATTAGTTTGGCGATTTGTATAATTTGGCGAAATTGGTCGATGGGATAACAGAGTAGTACCAAAATTTTTCTGTTTTTAATGCTTAAAATGATATTTAAATCATGTTTCTATCTAAATTAGAAGAGGAAATGTTAGATTTTTTTTTGTTATTTGTGTTTGTTTTCAAAATTTAGCTTTCAATCAATGATTATCATGAAATGATTTCTTGTGAAAATGTTTATTTTCTTTATGATGGATTTTTTTCACAATTTCTCGGATTTAAGTCTTTATAACCGTTAAAGTTAAATGCTTCAAATTTGGAACATGTGTTTTTCTTTTATTATTTTACATTAATTTTGATAGAGCAAATATGAAAAAAATATTTACTTTTGAAAATATGATTTTTTAAAATAAAAGCTTCATCACTTTTTTTTTCAATTTTTTAGTTAAAATATTTTTAATATTTTTAAAAAAATAATATTTTTAAAAATGCTGAATCAAAATTAAAATTTAGAAATTTTGTTTATTTAAATGTTAAAAAATTAAAGTTCTAAAAATAATATTTTGAGTTATAACGATTTTACACTACCCCACTTTTTGAATAAATTAAAAAAAAAAAATATGAGAAGTTTTATCATGTGATTTTGTTTACAAATAATATGGTTAACCATCACAAAAAAATTCAAAATTTTAATTCAATAAATAAAAAATTATTTTGAAATGTGCCCTTCACCCCCTTAAAATTCATTTGTGTCAGAATGATTTTTTTTAATTCTTCGCTTTGTGTATGCCTTATTAGGACAGTCGACTCTCGTTAATTCGAAATCGGCTAATTCGAATCTTCGCTTAATTTAAACTAAGCATGAAGTCCCGAAATTTTCAGTGGCAGAATAATAATAAAAATTTTCATTAATTCGAACTCATTTTCTCTTGACTTCGTTTAATTCGAACTAACAAGAATTTCTATTTTTTATTTTTATTTTCTTTCCCACGGATTTCAGATCATTTGAATAACTTTCTTCCTTTAATTTTTGTGAAATTTTTTCCGAACGAGTATACATACAATGCAATGCAATTGATATCTATCTTCTTAGAGCCCCGTCTGTCCATCAGTGACGCCTTAAATTTTTCTTCCATCGTGCTTGTTTCTATTTTCATTGTTTCTTTTTAATTAGTTTATGCATTTATCCATTCTAATTTAATATTAAGTCATATTCAAATGATAACAGATGAAATAAGTTTAAAAAACACTATAACATTAATTCCTTTGTAATGGTACTATATTCAGCATGTTTTCATTTCATATTTTCCATAATTCGAACTTCGGATAATTCGAACATTTCTTGTGGTCCCGACGAGTTCGAATTAACGACAGCCGACCATTCGACTCTCGTTAATTCGAAATCGGATAATTCGAATCTTCGCTTAATTCTAACTAAGCATGAAGTCCCGAAATTTTCAATAGCAGAATAATGTTAAAATTTTTCATTAATTCAAACTCATTTTCTCTTAACTTCGTTTAATTCGAACTAATGAGGATTCCGATTTTTCATTTTTCTTTTCTTTCTCAAAGATTTCAGATCATTTGAATAACTTTTTTCTTTGATTTTTGTGAAAATTGTTCCGAACGAGTATACATGTAATCCCATGCATTTGATTCACTTTCTTAATGCCCGTCTGTCCATCAGTGACATTCCACATTTTTCTTCCATTGTGCTTGTTTCTAATCTTTTAATTAGTTTATGTATTTATACATTCTTATTTAATATTAAGTCATATTCTAATGATAACAGAAGAAATAACATAAAAAACACTATAACATTAATTCCTTTGTAATAGCATGTTTTCATTTCATATTTTCCATAATTCGAACTTCGGATATTTCGAACATTTCTTGTGGTCCCGGCAAGTTCGAATTAACAAGAGCCGACTGTATCTTGAGTTGGAAGTAACAACAAACTGATCTGTGACACAAACACACCACTATCGACTACTTGTCGTCTTTGCACTAACTGTTTTTTCCTTGGATTTTGCCAACGGCTCTTTCCATAAAAAGTTTCTTTTTATTTTTTTATTTTTGAGAGAGAGAGAGTGAAATATATTCTTCAAATACAACTTAAAATAATTAAACACATTAAAATGGTTCTAAAAATTTGTCATCAGAGGGACTACCTTCCACTCCTCCTTGAACGCCGCATAAAAATCAGTTTATATATATATATATATATATATATATATATATATAACCATTAGATAATACTACAATTCAACATCAAAATATGGAATAAATCATTAAATAACAATATATATATATATATATATAAATTGGAGACCTATAATACTATTTCTAAGTGTACAAGGTAATTATATTAATTATCTATTTTTAAATCTTAAATTAAAATCTTAAATTTATTTTAAATCTTAAATTAAGATTTAAAATCTTAATTTTAAATCTTATATTAAGATATTGAGTTTAGCTTAGAATAGTCAAATTAAATGATTTTGTTTTAAATCTTAATAGGGTGGTTTATTTTTTCTGTTATCACATTACTCTCACATATCGTCGGTACCATGTCAAACTATCCAATGTGAAAACAGCCTCTTTTCAGGAGAGCAAAAAACAGTTTTAATTGGGGATTCAAAATCAGAGCTAACCAGCAGTAAACAATTATTACGTTTTTCTGGTACTGTTTTATATCCTCTTTAAGCACGCTATCGAGATAAATCATTTGAATAATTTTTCTCGTCTAAAAATCACATTGGATAGTTTGAAATGGTATAATTATTTGTACGTTTTTAGCTTCTCTCTACTTTTTCAGCTTCAAACTATCCAATACGCACATTGGATAGTTTGACATGGTACAAATTTTGTCCTTTTCCCATTTTCGTTGTTTCAAAGTATCGAATGTGCGCATTGGATAGTTTGACTTTGTAAATTTCTCAGGTTCACTGCGTCATGGTAACGAATGTACCACAAACGATAGTTTGTTTTGTAAAATTTTTGTTATTAGCATATTGAATTTTTAAACATTTCTCAATTTTCTTTAATAATTCTATTAACAAATATACAGGGAATTAATAAACAAAAAGTTTGTTTTTAGACGGTATGTAATTTTACAAAATGTAAGAATAGACGGAAACAATTTTCTAACAAAGACGCGGGCAAGCACGAGAGGTTTCCCAGTCCTGTTTTAAGGTGCGTTCGTAATTATGTAAATATGTAACACCTATAGATGTCGTTCAGTCCGTCCGTTTGTCTGTCCGTCCGTCCGCACATAACAACGCAAAAACTACCCAACCAAATCGTTTGAAATTTAAAATATATAATTCATAAATAATTCATAAAAATATTCATAATTTTTTCCAGTAATTTCAAATTTTAGGAAGATCGGATGCATAGATCAATTACAGGGACAATCAAAAGTATTCCATTACATTACGGTCAATGGTAAAAAATGTTTCAAATGCATTTTACTCGTTTGAAATTTAAAATACATAATTATTAAATAATTTTTTCGAATTATTTCATTTTTTTTTTTTTTTTTTTTTTTTTTTTTTGAAAATCGGATGCATAGATCAATTACAGGGAGAATCAAAAGTATTCCATTACATTACGGTCAATGCGGGAAAATGTTTCAAATGGATTTTACTCGTTTGAAATTTTAAATACATAATTATTACATAATTTTGTCGAGTTATTTTAAATTTTATGAAAATCGGATGCATAGATCAATTACAGGGATAATCAAAAGTATTCCGTTACATTACGGTTAATGGGGAAAAATGTTTCAAATGCATGTTAATGGTGTTACACTCATTCCTACATAATAAAATTGATATGCATCTATAAAGTACATATTATAATGTACATTTTGCATAATCTGTGATGCAAAGAACATTTGTTATTGATTTACAAGGCCACAAAAAAGTATTCTATTACATAATGGTATAAGAAGAACATTGTTTGGTGCACATTTTAATTGTAATTAACAATTTATTATTTTATGAGATCGATATATGATAGTGATATTTTTAAAACTTCGTTATCGTATGAACGCACCTCATTTGCTACGCTTCACGTGAAAATTTCCAACTTGTTGAATATTATGCATAGCCTAACTAATAAGCGGAATCGATGGGGTATTTCTTACCAGTATTTTTGAATAGTAATCGTCGATTTATTTAATTCCTTTTAAAACGTCTTGGATTTTTTACCTTTTAATAAAATTTGAATGTAAAGAACAAATCTTTATAGGATCTTTTAATACAATAATTTCAAAAGTTTCTCTCACGTGATAAATTATCAAAATGTTGTAGAACTTTTTAAAAATGCTTCGCCATAATTATTAAAATTTTTTAATGACTTTGTTTTGCTTCTCTGTTGTCTCATCGTTTTCTAACTCTCGTAACCATACTCAGACTGATATGGGATTTCTATATGGTTTTATCATTTACTATGATACATATTTTGAACAAAATGGAATGTATAAAATTACGTCATCTACAGGGACTCTCAAAATAAGCACATTTTATTCCATTCAATAAGATGTGATTTAGTGTATTTTAACAAACATAATGAAATTGATATGCTGTTATTCAGAGAGCACTAACACTTGTGTTCTGTAGCATATTGTGCGAATGTGTAAATTAATTTCATGATCATGAAAAAGAATTATTTTATAGAATAATCTATTTCTGTATTATAAAAAGGAATTTTTTTTTTTTTTTTTTTTTTTTTTTTGTTGTTGGTGGTGGTAATCTCTGGAACTACCGAACCGATTTCAAAAGCCAGTGTACTAAAATGATGGTATTCGTTTGGAATCAAAGATAGGATTTATCTTATGTCGGTGCCACAAATCCAAAGGAGATGCAGGAGAAAAAAATATTTTTAAAATGCGATTTTTGTGTTACTAAAGGGACTACAAGCATAAATTTAGCACGGTAATTACTTATAAGATGTAAATGGATCTCTAGTATTTCCTTAAAAAGACGAACGTACGTAAGTATGTTTTTTTGTTTGTCTGTCTGCTTTTTTGTTTGTTGTCGGCTTGATTGTTTGTAAGTTTGTTTGTTTGTCAGTCTATCGATTTGTCTGTTTGATTTTTTGTTTGTCTGTCTGTCCGTCTGTTAGTTTGTGTGTTGTCTGTCTGTCTGTCGGTTTGTTTGTCTGTTTCTTTGTTTGTCTTCCTCTGACTTTTTGTTTATCTGTTTGTTTGTTTGTTTGCCTTTCTGTCTGTCTGTTTTTTATGTCTGTTTGTTTGTCTGTCTGTATCTCTGTTTGTTTGCCTGTTTGTTTGTCTGCCTGTCCGTTTGATGGTTTGTCTGTTTGTTTGTTTAACTGTTTTTCTATTTGTTTGTCGGTTTTTTTGTTTGCCTGTCTGTTTGTTTGTTTACTTGTGTGACTATATGTCTGTCTGTTCGTCTGTCGGTTTGTTTGTTTGATTGTCTGTTTGTTTGCTTGTCTGTCTGTTTGCGAGTCTGTCTGTTTGTTTGTATGATTCTTTGCTTGTTTGTTTGTTGGTTTATTTGTCTGTATGGTTGTTTGCCTGTCTGTCCGTCTGTCGTTTTGTTTGTCTGTTTGTTTGTTTTTCTGCCTGTTTGACTGTTGTTTGTTTGCTTATCTGTTTTTTTTGTTTATTTGTCTGTCTGTTTGCCTGTCTGTTTGTTTGTTCGTTTGTTTGTCTGCCTATATGTCTGTGTGTCTGTTTGTTTGTTTGTTTGTTTGTCTTTTGTCTGTCCGTCTGTCGGTTTGTTTGTTTGTTTGTTTGTTTGTTTGTCTGCTTGTTTTTTTTTGTATGTCTGTCTGTCAGTTTGTTGTTTGCTTGTATTTATGTTTGGTTGTTTGTTTGTCTGTTAGTCTGTCTCTCTGTCTGTCGGTTTGTTTGCCTGTTTGTTTTTTGTCTATTTGTTTGTTTGTTTGACTTTTGTCTGTTTGTTTGATTGTCTTTCTATCTGTCTGTATGTTTGTCGGTTTGTTTATTTGTCTGTTTGTTTGTCTATTTGTCTGTCTGCCTGTTTGTTTCCTTGCTTGTTTGTCTATCTGTCTTTCTATTTGTCTGTCTGTTTGTTTGTTTATTTGTTTGTCTGTCTGTGTGTTTGTTTGTTGGTGTATCTGGCTGTCTGTCTGGTTGTTGGTTTTTTTACTGTCTGTCTGTTTGTTTGTTTGTGTGTCTGTCCGCTGTTTTGTTTGTGTGTGTGTCTGTTTGTTTATTTCTTTGTTAGTTTGTTTGTTTGTTCTATAAATTCAGCAATACGGAAATAATATGTCTCTATCTTAAATAGAGCGCCATAACAACCTAGAATCATTCCCTATCATGGGATGTAATTGAATTAGTTATGAATGATAAGATTTAATAGAATAAAGAAAACTTTAATTAATATCTTTTTATGTTTTGACTCGATTTCATAAAATGTTAAATGACTCGACAAAATTCTGCAGCAGTTACATATATTAAATTTGAAATCATTTGGTTGGGTTGTTTTCGTATTGTTTTAAGCAGACAGACGGATCAAATGACGGCTTGAGGTGCTACGTATTTAAATAATTAAGACATTTCCCCATAGACCATAATTTAATGGAATACCTTTGACTGTCTCTGTAAATAAACTGTGAACGCTACATACTCTATTTCCGATACTGAACATGGCATTGCAAATCTGAATAACATATATCAATTACAGAGACAATCCTATTAATATACTAATGCAAGTTTCAGTTCGGTCAGACAGACAGACAATCACAAGGACAGACAAACGGAATTCACAAACACTACTTAACTATGTTGGAAAGTGCTACAAATGCATAATAGTTTCAAATTTTCCTTTCAGAAATTATCGATAGACGATTTTTTTTGTACAGCCCTAAATTATACATACCTACAATCTTTATATACATGTAACTATTCAGTTAAAATTTAATAAAGATCAAAACACACTTTAAAACTTCTAAAATCAAACTTCCAGAGATCATCCATAGAGACGGCCATCTATCCAATTCTTTGCGTGGTATTTTATACATTTTTTTCAATGTTATATAAAGTTATATTAGTACACTATATATGCAGTTAAGCGTAAAAATCCATCTCATTAAAAAAAAAATGTATTTTCGTTCTTATGCAGTAATTCTTTCGACTTTTTTGCATAGCCCTGTAAATGATCTGGAGCGTTTATACATACAACGAAATATTTTAAACTTAAAAACTCATATCACAAATAAAAATGCACTTCCAACAATCATCTGTAATGTACAGTACTTCGGATACACAGCGGCCGAAATTTTTCGTGTGTCCCTGTAAATACTTTGCATTTTCTATTATACAGGAAATAACTTGTAGTGAACCTCAGCAACGAATATCAATTTCAGTATATGGTGAAATATTTTATCATAATTAAATTACGCTCCAAACAATATTTCCCCTATACTATTATGTAACGAAAAACTTTTGTGTGGCCTTGTAAATGAATAATAAATATTCTTTGCACCTTAGATTCTATAAAATGTATATTTTCGTGTTACTCATAAATGCATATCAGTCTTATTATGTTCGAAACAGTGTAACATTAAAACCACTTCAAATTGTTTTTTTTTAATTGACCGTAATGTATCGGAACACTTTTGACATTCACCATAATTAAATTATACATCCAATTTTCAAAAAACTTGAAATGTGGCGACAAAAATATACAACTGTTATCTACTTTAAGTTTCCAAGAATTCGGTTTGGGCGGTTTTTCCATTGTTATATGCGGACGGACGTGTAGACACACAGACAGGCGCACGGACTGAAGAACAATTGGGTATTTCCATGAGCAATTGTCGTGTAAGTCACGTTTTTAGTAAATGCTAAATTGTTGGCCACCGTTATTTTCGAAAGGTTTGCATGGCCTTATTCAATTAATAAAATATCTCTGATAAAATAAGTCACATTTTCCCGTTCTAAAGTACTGGTATTCAAAATTTTAGCATCTGACTTACACGACTTGTGCTCATGGAATAACCCAATTATAAGTTCTACTTATTTATATAATTATGAATGCACCTAATAAGAGCTTATCAAGCATTATGATCTCCAAATATTCTTTGAAGGCATTTTTTCCAACTCATATTATAGAGATTCAATAAAGCAAGACTACACTTTGGAAATAACAATAATCGTTAATAATAACATTATTACTCTTCGGAATTTCATAGTCATTGGCCCAACTACTTCATTGATTAAATAAGACAAAGGTAACTACACAAATAAAAAATAAATAAATAAGTAAACTCTACCATTATTCTCCATTTCTCTATTTGAGGGGTTTTTTTTTTTGTTGTTTTTTTGTTTTGTTTTCTCATCTCATTTTTTATAAAATTTAAGTAACATTTAAAAACAAGTTTTTATTTGTAATTTTTTTTTTATCAATTTACTGTGCATTCGTTTTTTAAGTTATTAAAAGAAATTAAGTATTTCATATTGAATACGTAAATACCAAATTTTATACAATCCAAACTATTGAATGCGGCAGATTTACTAATTTGAAGCAATGATCATCAGATAAATACAAGTAAAGAATTCAAACTAATGAAAGTTATTTTTATTTTATTTTATTTTTGCTAGTAAGAACAATAAAGTGACATCATGCTTAAATGGAATAAAAAACAGCAAATTTCTTACTTCTGTCTGGAGCTGATTTTAAATCAGCAATATCAAAATTTTTTTGCTACCTCGAAAAATGACTGTTTTCATATTGGATAGTTTGACATGGTACAAATGATCAGAAAATGAAAATTATTACAATTTTCGTGGCAGACGATCGAATACGCACATTGGATAGTTTGACATGGTACGTTTTAGAACAAAGTGCACTTTGGATACTTTGACACAGACATTATCTAAGTTTCTAAGCGAGTTAGGACCGTGCCGATTTTGCATAGTACATATCTTGCATAATAAAACAAAATGGCACAAAATATGAAAAATGCATTTTTGCTCATTGGATAGTTTGACATGGTACCGACGATATATCATATTACTTTTTAATACATTTATTTATATATTATTATCATATTGACGATTATTATTTTTTGGTTTTCATTTTCATTTTGCTTTCCAATTTGGAAGTTTTGATGTTTTTCTTCATTTGGTTTTTGTTTTGTGTGTGTTGGTAGTCCCAAATTCGTATTGTTTTGCTTTTTCATGGCAAATACGAAGATGAAACCACACACTTCATTTGTAGTTCCAAAGTATTTGGGAACTGAAGATTCTGCTTTGGTTTGGCTACAAATTCCATTTGTATTCATATAAATTTTTTATTTTTCCTTCCATGTTCATTGTGCTATAAGTTATTAAATTCAATTGTTCATATATTGTAATATTAATAGTTATATTTATATATAATTTTTTTTTTCTGTCGTTTGTATGCTGAGATTTTGTTTCAAAGGAGGGGAGGGGCGTTCAGGTAGGTTGTCTTTCTCTGATGAAACGGGAAATTGAAATTTAAATTCTTTTTTTATAAAAATATTTGGAGAAGTTTATTTTTGAGTATTTAAAATTAATTTTACTTTAAATATTCTTTTAATTTTAAATTTATGTTTTCCTTTCTGTGTTGATAGTTTTTAAAAATCATCTGAGGAATCCTTCAAAATAAACTCCTAGTATAGTTAACCCTTAAGCAGAATCGCTAAATTGTTCTACATTACTGGAATCTTGGTCCAAATGGACCCTTTAATTAAAATCCAAGCTATTTTCTAATATATATGAAATTACCACTTACAAGGAAGGTCTCCATACGGGCATACTCGGAAAAATCTGAAAAAATTACAGAATGTTCTTCTCATATAGTTATATATGTTTATAAAAAAAATTTCAGCGGAACCTCCTTATAACGTCCGTAAAAAAATAATAAAAAATTCGTTTAATTGGCGATTTATCCCCGGTTGGCGAAAAAACGAAATTTTGAAAAATACGCTTTTACGCTTCGAATACTTTTTAAAGAAAAAACTTTCTATGTTCAATTTATTTAAATAAGTTTAGTTTAAGTAATTTTAGTTTTGCATTTTTACTTTACTTTAAGTGTAATTTTGTCATATACGTTTATATGTACTTATAACAAAATGAAATTAATATATTTTATCATTTAAAACACAATTTAAATTGGTTATAATTGTTCCAAATTGAAAAATACACTGTTAAAAATCTGCTGCATTTTGTTGCAACGCACTCCCTTGCTTGTATAGAAAACGGTTACTTGGCCGTGAAATGGAGCTTTCTCATTGGTTGGAATAGAGATATTATATACAAGCGGTGGAGTGCGTTGCAACAAAATGCAGCAGATTTTTAACAGTGTATGACACGGTCAATTCATAGTGCTATGGAGCATTCTCATTGGTCAGAAGAGAGATATTCTATAAAAGTAGTGGAGTGACGTTGCAGTAAATGGTGCAGATTTTTAACAGTGAAGTCAATTAAAATCAATTTTCAGATTCGTTAAAATCGTCTGCTTTTGGCGAGGAAATGCACTGCTCGCCAAATCCCGCGTCGCTTTCAGCTTTTCACGCCAATTATTCCGAACTATTTTATTTTTTTACATATCTAATAATGTAATTCCGCCGCTAATTTTCACTGATCCTTTATTACCTACATGAGTAGTTTAATTCGTATTTTTTTCAAAAAATTCTGAGTATGCCCCCAATGGAGACCTTCCTTGTTAGATGAATTATAAGTGCATTGAAAAAAGTTTCATGTACTATATAAATCAACTTTTATTCAACTTTTATCAACTTTGTCCGCTGAAAATGGACCCATGATTCCGGTTAAGGGTTAATTCTATATTTATATTTTTCAACAAAAAGAAAAAAAAAAGACCTGTCACATCTGTCCCGAAACCTTGTCTCCTATTAAATTTCATACCACCGGATCCTATGAACCTGTGTATGATATGCATGTATAACTAATTAATCTCAATGATTAAAATATTTCTAACATCAATACATGATATTTTCTCTTACATTCTCGTATATAAAACTTGACTGTAATATTTGAATTTAACCTCGCCCCCCCCCCCCTGCTTTTCTGTCGTTTGCTTTTGATGCCACAAATGGTGTGACAGAGACAATCTGCAGAAATGAATGCATCGTGGCATGCAAATGACAAGTTGACCTGCGGCACAAACACACCACCATTGACAAATTGTCTGCTCTCCACTAAAAGCTGTCTTTTCCCTCCTTTTGCGTTCGTATCTTTCAGTCAAGAGGGATGAGCCTACAATTGCAAAGAAAACATTCCTCCAACTATATTATGTGGTTATGGGAGAGGAAAGGAATGTCATTACCCGTCTCTAAAATTTTAGATTTTATTAAATGTTTTTTTTTTTTCTGATTTTAAAAAGGGGGCAAAATTTATTTTTCGCAAGATACTTAAAATAATTAAATACTGAAAAGAAGAGGATAAATATACAGTCAACTCTTGTTAATTCGAAATCGGATAATTCGAATCTTCGCTTAATTCGAACTAAACATGAAGTCCCGAAATTTTCAATGGCTAAATAACATTAAAAATTTTCGTCAATTCGAACTCACTTTCTCTTGATTTCGTTTAATTCGAACTAACGATAATTCTAACGAACTAACGATAATTTTTCATTTTTCTTTTATTTTTCTCTCATTTCAGATCATTTGAATAACTTTCTTTCTTTGATTTTTGTGGAAATTGTTCCGAACGAATATACAAATAATCCTTTGAACTTGGTATCCACTTTCTTTATGCCCCGTCTGTCCATCAGTGACGCTTCAAATTTTTCTTCCAATCTTGCTTCTAATCTTTTAATTAGTTTATGTATTTATACATTCTAATTTAATATTAAGTCATATTCTAATATATTCTAATATATCTCTAATATTAAGTCATATTTCTATAAAAGACGAAACAAATTAAAAAAAAACATCATGAAATTATTTCCTTTGTAATAGTACCATATTAAGCATGTTTTCATTTCATACTTTCTATAATTCGAACTTCGGATAATTCGAACATTTCTTGTGGTCTCGACGAGTTCGAATTAATGAGAGTCCACTGTATATATATCAATATTCGTGAAGGGAAGTTTGGTTTCCTCTTCCCCTGAATTTTCCCCAATGGAAGTCAATCAGTAGTTGGGTTTCTATTTTATTTTTATGTGTTTTGAAAGTTCATCTAAAAATTCATAAGAGCAAAATCACAATGTTAAAAAGAAAAAAAAAAAAAAAGAGATTATTGATTTAGTTTTACTTTTTGTAAACAAGAATAGACATTCGTTTTTAGATATTTTTATAACTTTTACATTTTGTATTGTTTTTTACGTTCATAAAGTTTTAAGATTAGTGTTAACGAAGTTTCTTCGTTTAGTTTGTTCGATCTTTATATTCTCCATTTTTGTATCTCCTTAGATTTTGTTCTGCCGGCGTCCCTACTTGTTGATATTCTTGTGAAAAATGCTAATCTCACATCGTGTCTTCTGCCACATTTTATTACAGTTGCTATGGAAAAACTAATGCGTCATTTAGTCATTATTTATAAAATATGAAAAGAATGTTTATATTTCTGCAAATTGTATAATTCAGTGTTAATGTAACCTATATTAAAAACATTCACAAAAAATTAAAAGAATAATAATAATAACAGAGGCTGTATTTTTATTTTTTCTATTTTTATTTATTTATTTATTTATTTATTTATTTTGTGAACATCTTTTTTTTTAAGAATAAGATCTGTATGATATTAAAGAATAATTAATTAATCCCAATGACTCAAGTATTTCAAATTTCCATATACAAATATTTTCCCGTACAATCTCATGTGCAAAACTGGACTGCAATATTTACGTTAACCTTCCTCTATCTCTTTGATGCCATAAATAATGTAACAGGATTCTGACTAAAAAAAAAATCCATGACAGTTTTATTTAAAAACCTTGTCTCTTATTAAATTTCATATTGCCGGATCCTATGAATATGTATGGTATTCATGGATAACTAATTAACCCCAAAGATTAAAATATTTGTAAATCTATATACGAATCTTTTCTCTTACATTCTCAAGCAGAAATTTTGACTGTAGTATTTGAATTTACCCACGCCAATCCCCCTTTCTCTCGTTCGCTTTTGATGCCACAAATGATGTGACAGAGGCAATCTGCAGAAATGAATGCATCGTGGCCTGCAAATGACAAATTGACCTGCGGCACAAACACACCACCATTGACAACTTGTCAGCTCTCCACTAAAAGCTGTCTTTTCCCTCCTTTTGCTTTCGTATCTTTCAGCCAAGAGGGAGGAATCTACAATTGCAAAGAAAACATTCATCCAACAATATCATGTGGTTAACATGGCATGGAAGAGAAAGGGAGGGTTGTTAGCCTTCTCTGAAATTTTATTAAATGAATTTTCTTTTTTTTCTGATTTTAAAAAAGGGGAAAAATTTTCGCAAGGTACTTAAAATAATTAAACACTGAAGAAAAGAGAATAAATATAGGTATATTGATAAAGTTTTAAAATTATGATGAACGAAGGTTTCTGACAAAAAGTTCTTCGTTTATATTGTTCGGTGTTTATATTTTTCATTCTTGGATCTCCTTCGATTTTGTTCTGCAGACATCAATGCTTTTTTATATATTAGCGTAAAAAATGCTAATCTCGCATTGTGCGTTCTTACGTCTCTAGTTACAGTTTGCTGAGGAAAAGCTAAATCTTCATTTAATTATTATTTGAAAAATACGAAAAAAAGTACATATCTCTGAAATTTATATATATATATATATATATATATATATTTCTTTTTTTCATGTTCATTATATTACAGATACTATAATACACTGCTCAAAACAATTAAAGGATATTTGAAGTTTTATATAAATTAAAGATATAAACGAATTTTTTTTGCCGAAAATAGAAGAAGAGAATCACAAATGCAAATTTTTCTGGTTTTCAAACTGTGGAGTATGCAAATTTTGAGTTCGACGACAAAAACTTTGCTTCAGCGTCAGCGAATGAAATTTGACTTTCAACTGGATGAAAGAGAATAAAGACAAGGATGATCGGCATTCAGTGATTGCTTTGTTTCGATGAGTACGATGTCTCAGCTAAGTCATTTGACAGATTCAGAAGTTTGGAGAATTGTTGGTAGGTTAGAAGGGGGCCAAACTCAAGCCGAAGTAGCGCAAGTCATTGGAGTGTCACAAAGTGTCATTTCCAGGATCTGGAACCGTTTTTTGGAGAGTGGATGTGCAGGTAGAAGACAAAGGCAAGGTCGTAGACGGGCAAAAACGCCCAATGAAGATCGGTATTTAGCGTTAACAGCTCGGAGACACCGAAACATGAACGCTACTCTTCTCCAACAACACCTTCGCTCGGCTACAGGCACCACGATTTCAACTCAGACTGTCCGAAACCGGCTCCATGCTGTAGGTCTGTATGGTCGCCGACCGATGGTATGTGTTAGATTAACATCAAGGCATCGTCGCGACCGCAGGGAGTGGGCAACCGAGCATGTCAACTGGAGGAGAAATGAATGGAGCAATATTCTGTTTTCTGACGAGTCCTGTTTTTCTGTGTATCCGGATAATAGGCGTATTTTCATCTGGAGGGACCGTGGCAGTAGGAATAATCCTGCGTTCGTGCACGAAAGTGTCAGATTTGGCGGTGGAGGAGTGTTGGTGTATGGTGGCATCTCCATTGACGGGCGCACTGACCACTACATCATTCGAGATGGAGCTCTGACTGGTCGCCGATATAGGGATGAGATCCTTAAACATATTGTAGTCCCTTACGCTGCAGCAATCGGAGATAACTTCATTTTAATGGACGATAACTGCAGGCCACATCGTGCAAACCTGGTGGAGGATTTCCTTTTCAAGGAAGGAATCGTTCGAATGGAATGGCCAGCGTGTTCTCCGGACATGAATCCAATCGAGTACGTTTGAGACGCTCTAGGAAGACGAGTTTCTGGCCGCCAACAACCCCCACAAACTGTCCAAGAATTGGAAAGAGCTCTTCTGGAAGAGTGGGGCAGAATACCCCAACTCGTCATTAATAGCCTCATTGAGTCCATGCCTCAAAGGTGTTCAACGTTGCTGGCCGCCCGTGGAAACCATACCCCCTACTGAAAATGATTTTCTTTGAAGAAAACACCTTTTCTTATTCTTTTTTTCTCATATGCACAAATTGTGTTTTTTTTTTCCTTTTGTACACAAATGCGCAATAAAATGCATTTTTTTCTGCCAAACATGTGTAATTTATTCTCATATAATCTACTATGTCTGTCGACCATGTATCAATCAGCTAAAAAGTTTCCCAGATACAAAATCCACCTAAAACTGCAATGTCCTTTAATTGTTTTGAGCAGTGTACTAGTTTCACTGAATTTTTGTTTTGGTAAAATCTGAGTTACTTTGGATTTATTTATAAAAGTATACACACACACATATATATAAATAAATAAATAAATATATATATATATATATATATATACACATATATATATGTGATGCAGTGTTAATGTAATCTATATTTAAAAAATTAAGAAATGTAACAAATAAAATCAAAAAAGTAATATTATAGAGGTTGTATTTTTTTTTTTATTATTTTTGTATGGATATTTTTTATTATAAAGAACTTGCGCATGGTATTTAAGAATTACTAATTAATCGCAATGATTTATCTTTTTCAAACTTCCATATGCAGATCTTTTCTCTTACATTCTCATGTATAAAACTTGATTCTAATATTTGAATTTACCCTCGCCCGCCCCCCTTTTCTGTCGTTCGCTTTTCATGCCACAAATGATGTGACAGACACAATCTGCAGAAATTAATGCATCGTGGCCTGCAAGTGACAAGTTGACCTGCAGCACAAACATATCACCATTGACAGCTGTCTACTCTCCACTAAAAGCTGTCTTTTCCCTCCTTTTGCTTTCGTATCTTTCAACCCCGAGAGATGTACCTACAATTTCAAAATAAAAATTCCTTCAATAATATTATGCGGTTAACATGGAATGGGAGAGGAAGGGGGTTCTATTACTGTTCTCTGAAATTCGGAATTTTATTAAATTAATATTCTTTTTTTCTGATTTTAAAGAAGTTGCGAAAATTATTCTTCGCAAGATATTTAAAATAATTAAATACTCAGCAAAAGAGGATATACATACTATATATATGCATATATATATATACATATGAAGACAATAATTCGATTATTATTTTATTTCTATGTACTATTTTGAAAGTTAATCGGATAATTCAAAAGAGCAAAATCATAATGTTAAAAAAAAAAAAAAAAAAAAAAAAAAAAAAAAAAAAAAAGATAGAGAGAGAGAGAGAGAGATTATTGTTTCAGTTTACCTTTTTGTATAAACAAGAATAGGCATTCGTTTTTAGTTATTTTTATAACTTTTATATTTTGTAATCTCTTTTACATTTATAAAGTTTTAAAATTAGCTTGAACTAAGTTTTCTGACAAAAATTTTTTCGTTTAGTTTGTTCGATGTTTAAATTTTCCATTTTTGAACCTCCTTAGATCTTGTTCTGCCGGTATTCACGCTGGTTGATATACTTGTGAAAAATGCTAATCTCACATCGTACGTTCTGCCACCTTTTGTTACAGTTGCAATGGAAAAATTAATGCTCCATTCAGTTATTATTTATAAAATATGAAAAGTATGCATATATTTCTGCAATCTATATATATATATATACATATATATATATATATATATATATATATATATATATATGTATATATATATATAATATATATATATATATATATATTAATTGAATGTTAATGTAACCTGTATTAAAAACATTCACAAAATAATAATAATGATAATAATAATAATAATAATAATAATAATAATAATAATACAGAGGCCGTATTTTTTTAAATTATTTTTTGTGAACATCATTTTTATGAAAAACTTGTAAATGATATTAAAGAATAATTAATTAATCCCAGTGATTCAAATATTTGAAATTTTCATATACAGATATTTCCCCGTACAGTCTCATGTACAAAACTTGACTGCAATATTTGCATTAACCTTCCTCCATCTCTTTGATGCCATAAATAATGTAATAAAGTTCTGATTAAAAAAAAAAAAAAAAAAAAAAAAAAAAAAAAAAAAAACCTTGGCAGATCTATTTAAAAACTTTGTTTCTTACTAAATTTCTTATTGCCAGATCCTATGAACTTGTGTATGATATTCATGTATAACTAATTAATCCGAATGATTAAAATATTTCTAACATTTACAAATGAATCTTTTATCTTACATTCTCATTTATAAAACTTGAATAAAACTGTAATATTGTACTTTACCCACGTCCACCGAAACCCCCTTTTCTGTCTTCGCTTTTGATGCCACAAATGATGTGACAGCGACAATCTGCAGAAATGAATGCATCGTGGTCTGCAAGTGACAAGTTGACCTGCGGCTCAAACACACCACCATTGACAACTTGTCTGCTCTCCACTGAAAGCTGTCTTTTCCCTCCTTTTGCTTTCGTATCTTTCAGCCCAGCTAAGAGGGATGAACCTGCAACTGCAATTGCAAAGAAAACATTCCTCCAACAATATTATGTGGTTAACGTGGCATGTTTGATGAAGGGAGGGTCGTTACTCTTCTCTGGAATATCTGAAATTTGATATTTTGTTAAATAAATTTTCCTTTTTTTCTGATTTTTTTTAAAGGATTAAAATACTTAAAATAATTAAAAACTTTAAAAAAGGGGGGGAAAGATGTATATATTCGCGAAGGGAGCTTTGCTCTCCGCCCCCTCCCCTTTAACCTATCGAATTCAATCATAAGTTCGATTATTAGTTTACTAATAGGTATTTTGAAAATTCATCAGAAAATTCAAAAAAGCAAAATAACAATGTTTTTTTTTTTTTTTTTTTTTTTTTTTTTTTAAGAGAGAGATTATTGTTTCTGTTTTCCTTTTTGTAAACAAGAATAGACATTTGTTTTTGAATATTTTTTAAATCTTACGTTTCATATATTTTTTTTTCTTTTTACATTTATAAAGTTTTTAAATTTTCATGAACGAAAGTTTCTAAAAAAATTATCTTTATTTTCTTTGTTCGATGTTTATATATTCCATTTTTGCACCTTCTTGCATTTTAATCTGCCGGCGCCCACGTTTTATATATATATATATATATATATATATATACATATATATATATATATTTTATGAAAATTCTCATCTCGCATCATGCGAAAAAAAAAAAAAAAAAAAAAAGCTAATGCTTTGTAGATAATATTTTTACTTAAAAAACACGCAAAGAATGTACAGTAGAACCCGATAATTCGGTCCCCGTTAATCCGGATCGGTTTGGTCATTTTTTTTCCCAGTTTGAGAAGCGATTGACTAATTTCCATAACATTAACTTGTTTCATCGTCGTATTCTGAATAAAAAAAAACTTTTTCTGAAATCTTTTCGGAAAAATTAAGCAAATTAAACCTTTTTACTGTCTGTAAATATTCAATAAGTTCAACATAAAGGTGATTTTCTGTAAGTATGTTTTATTTTATTTCATTTTTTACTAATTCTCCGGATAATCCGGATTTTTGATAATCCGGATTGGGTCCGGTCCCAATTAATCCTAATTATCGGGCTTTTACTATATATATTTCTTAAACTGATATATATCTATATATATAAATACTTTTACAAATAAAACCAAAGTAACTCAGATATTATCATAACAGTAATTCGTTGAAACCAGTGTTTAATCCTATTAAAATCATTTGAAATTTGAAGTGATACAGAAAGTAGATTACCAAAATTATGAAAGGCAAATGGAAAAATAGACAATAGAAGGCTTTTTTTAGTAAACTACTCATCAGAGGCGCACAGTTTAATACAAAAGCAAAACATTCAAACAGTTTCTGATATAGGTCGTGTTATAAGCTATATATTTATTTCAGTGTTGATGTAATCTATATTAAAAACTTTCTTCAAAAAATATAAAAAGCCTTCTAATGTCCATTTATCCTTTATTATTTTGGTAATCTGCCTTCTATTTCACTTTAAACTTCAATTGTTTTCAATAATATGATTGTAAAAATACTGGTTTCATTGGTTTATTAAATAGTATTGTATGAATTATTTGGTTATATCTATAAAAGTATATATATATATATATATATATATATATATATATATATATATATATATATATTATTATTATTATTATTATTATTATTATAGAGGTTGTATTTATTATTATTATTATTATTACTTGTGAATATTTTTTATGAAGAACTTGTATCTCATATTAAAGAATAACTAATTAATCACAATGATTCCAACATTTCAAACTTCCATATACAGATTTTTTCTTGTACAATCTCATGAGCAAAACTTTATTGCAGTATTTGCATTAACCATTAACCGCCCCCCGTCTCTTTGATGCCATAAATGATGTGACAGAGATAATCTGCATAAATGAACGCATCGTGATCTGCAAGTGACAAGTTGACCTGCGGCGCAAACACACTACCACTGACAACTTGTCGACTCTCCACAGTAGCTGCCTCTTTTTTGCCTTGGGATCTTTCAGCAAAGAGGGATGCAATTATAATTGCAACGAGACCATTCCCTCAGAATATTATGTGGTTAATATTAATTTTTACATACCCATCATACGTAGTGTAGGGTAAGTCTTGCGATCGTTTTGAAAATCGAAAAAAAAAAAATTGACGGATTTACACGTTTCAGACACTGGAGATTCCGAAAAACATATTTTTAGGGGAAAAAATTGTCGTCCGTCCGTCTGTCTCTCTGTAAATGCCGTCTATAATCTCCCGAACAAATTGAAATAGAGACTTGAAATTTTGTATGTACTTAGTATGTAAGAATGGAACGAAGCCTATTTAATATCAGTAACCTCGATTATCCGAAACTATTTTTTTCGGACTCTCGAAAAATTCGCTCTAATGAAAGATATATAAAAAAATTTCGATTTTTTTTATTTTTAGGAGTGGACGTGAAAGGCTATAAAATAACATGAATTTTCCATAAAGAACAAAGTCAATCGGATTATTAGTTGCCGAGATATGTGTAATCCTGTTTTCCACATTCTTCGATTTTTCATGGCCCTGTATTTCATTCAAATTTCAATTGAAAGATTGATTTTAATTGGGAATGAGATGCTTCATCCGACGCAGTAATTTGTTAGTTAATATTATTATTTTTTTTGGAGTTATAAGGATATTTCTTTTACGCAATCCGGTACTACTTGAGTATTTTGGCGTTTTATAATTTGTCGAAATTGGCTCACCAGCAATTCATTAATAGAGCTTTACTATGGATATTCAAACTATTTAAATATAAGTTTAACCTTTGTTTTGGAATTGCGATGCATTCTATATGAAGTTTACACAAGTTTTATTTTCATATTTTATATTATGCATATCCATGGTGGGTAAGTATTACGGTGGCCCCACAACGACTAGTTTTGCTTTGTGGGATCTTTCAGCAAAGATGGATGCAATTATAATTGCAACGAGACCATTCCCTCAGAATATTATATGATTAACATTAATTTTTCTTGTGGAAATGGGAACCTGAAGTAAAGTTTTCCGTCAGTTTTATCAACCGCTTGACAAATCATGTATAAGGAGTGTATGTACATAAATAAAAATTAATTTTGCTAAGAAATTTTAATGTAACTTACGCCAAAATCAAACACATAACTTATAGTACGCAAACTTCTGCTCAAAATAAAATAAGTTCTTTCTCATCCAAATAATCCCATACGTTCCGAAAATCGAAACAAAATGTTGTTAAAAAATCTAATTTAGTTTTGAGGTCTCTTCACAGTTTTGCAGAAATATTAAATTGTAACTAAAATAAGTGTTTTATCACTCGTTCATCCTATTTGCATGTTATATATTGTCATAGTCAAGAATAACTAATTAATCAAACTGATTCAAATGTTTTAAAATTCTACATGCAGATTTCTTCTCGTACAGTCCCACATACAAAACTTGCAGTGTGTGCATTGACCGCCCCCGTCTCTTTGATGCCATAAATGATGTGACAGAGACAATCTGCAGAAATGAATGCATCGTGATCTGCAAGTGACAAGTTGACCTGCGGCACAAACACACCACCATTGACAACTTGTCTACTCTCCAGTAGCTGCCTGTCTATTGTCCTATCTTTTACCTCGGGATCTTTCAGCAAAGAGCGATGCAATTATAACTGCAAAGAGAACATTCCCTCAGAATATTATGCGGTTAATATTAATTTTTCTACTGAAAATGGAAACTTTACGTAAAGTTTTCCGCCATTCTCATAAGCTACTTAACAAATCATATTTAACCTTTTCAGGCCAGGCATACTATTAATAGTACATGTTGTTTAAATGAGTATTATTTTGTTTCAACAAATATTTTTTTTATTGTTTATCTGTTGATAATGTTAGTATGTGTCTATCTATTTACTATATGACTTCATTAATGTTTAGGCATTTAGTAACATTAATAATAATAAACATTTGCTTAATTCTCTTTGCACCGTTTGCGATTCTGTTATTTTAAACATATATTTCCTTTTTAAAATATAAAATAAAAATTACTTTACTGAAGGAAATGTGTGTAATAAATCACAAAAAGTATTAGAAATTTGTCATATATTACTTAAATTTTGTTGTAATATAACATTTTCTAAACATCTCCAAAAGCCCTTTTTGGCCTATTGCACATGAATATGAATTGAATAGTACGCGAACCAACAACATTCGTTATCTTCCAGACAATGAAATACAGTCGAGTCTCTATATAACGAAATCCACCGTTCCAGTAAAAAATTCGTTATATAGAGAAATTCGATGTATAGAGAATGATGTTAAAAATCGTATTTAATGTGTGCAATTTGAACCAATATTATTTTTGATCTTTTGAATTAAGAATTGGAAGTGTTTAAAAATAAATATTAACCTAATATTTTATATCTTAATTATTTAAGCTGTTTCAAAAAAGAGAACAGACACTTATTTGAAAACTTAATGAAAATCAAATAAGGTAGACTTATATTAATTTCAGACGAAGAAATCTGTAATTTTTTTTAATTGCTCCGCTTTCAAAAAGAAAAAGAAAAAAAAAACTCAAATTTTATTAAGGAATGAAAAAGTTAACATTTTCCTCCATTTGAAGGCCTCTCTTATGTGCCTCACATTGATTCCTCTCTTACATGTGTATCAATCCAATTAACACTGTTTTGAGAAAGATGTGGAAAGGTGTGTGGGAGATGGGATGAATTCGTTGGATTTAAAGAACAAAGAGAGAAGTTTTAAAACTGTTTTTTATGACCAATTTAAGAAAAAATTCGTTATATGGAGACATATATTTCGCTATATAGAGACTGTTTTTAATGTAATCATGCGAAAAGGGGACCGTTCCTACTAAAAATTCGTTATATAGAGAAATTCGATGCATGGAGTTTCGTTGTAGAGAGACTCGACTGTATTCTTAAATTCTAATTAATCTATTTGAATAGCTTGTATTAATGTTATTAACGTAATAGTAATAAAAAAAGGATAAAAGAAAGAAAGAAAAAGAAATCGGACCCGAAAGGCCTAAGGCCTATGTATATAAATTCCATAACAATTAATTTTACTGAGAAATTTTAAAGTAACTAACGCCAACGTCAAACACATAATTTATAGCACGTAAATTTCTGCTCAAAATAAAATAAGTTATTCCTGAACCCAAGTAATCCCATAAGGATTTCCACTTTTATTTTTAAATATTTAGGAGAAGTTTAAGGGTGTATTTCGATTCAAACTGCTTATTTTCCGATTTATTTTTAAATTCATTTTTGCTCTCATCATTTTGCATTAAACTGACAAATTGTTTTATTTAGAAAGTAGTTAAGGTGCCGTGATTGTCGATTCTTTGATAAATGCAGAAAATATTGCAAAAAAAAAGCATCCAAAAACGGCCCTTTTGAACCGATTTTTCCAAAGCGGGAGATCTGGGAACGAAAAAAAAAAGGGTCATACTGAAAAGATAATTGTTTATAAATCAAATTCTAATGAATTGAGCGTTAAACGACCTCACAAGGCACCTTATACGTCTCTTCAAAAATCCCCTCAGCAAATTTCATGTTTCTACTTTTGAAAATGTGTCTGAAATTGTATCGTAAAATTTCGAGCTTTTGAAGGCGGAAAAGCGTTTTTTCGAATACATCCTTAAACGAAATGTTGTAGATTTTTTAAATGAAATATTTATTTAGAAATTTTGTATGAAATATAAATTTTTAACAATAAAAAAATTTCTAACTAATTTAGCACTTGAATTTTCAAATATTTTAATCAAACATGTTGCACATAAAAATTCTCTGATAATAATAGTAATAAAAAAAAAATCATTGTAATTTTTTTTAATTTATTAAAAGTATTCTTATTAATCATAAAAATATGTTGATGTATTATTATATATATATATATGTATATTGAGGAATATTATTAAAAAAATTATGTGAAATTGTTATGCTTAATAATAAGAATTTTTGTATAAAATATACATTTTTAATAATAGAAAATTTTCTTACTAATTTAGCAGTTGGATTTTCAAATACTTTAATCAAACATGTTGCACATAAAAATTCTCTGATAATAATAATAATGAACAAAAATCATTGTAATTTTTTTAAATTTATTAAAAGTATTCTTATTAATCATAAAAATATGTTGATGTATTATTATATATATATGTATATTGAGGAATATTATAAAAAAAATTATGTGAAATTGTTATGCTTAATAATAAGAATTTTTGTATGAAATATAAATTTTTAATAATAGAAAATTTTCTTACTAATTTAGCAGTTGGATTTTCAAATACTTTAATCAAACATGTTGCACATAAAAATTCTCTGATAATAATAATAATGAACAAAAATCATTGTAATTTTTTTATTTATTAAAAGTATTCTTATTAATCATAAAAATATGTTGATGTATTATTATATATATATGTATATTGAGGAATATTATTAAAAAAATTATGTGAAATTGTTATGCTTAATAATAAGAATTTTTGTATAAAATATACATTTTTAATAATAGAAAATTTTCTTACTAATTTAGCAGTTGGATTTTCAAATACTTTAATCAAACATGTTGCACATAAAAATTCTCTGATAATAATAGTAATAAAAAAAAATCATTGTAATTTTTTTTAATTTATTAAAAGTATTCTTATTAATCATAAAAATATGTTGATGTATTATTATATATATATGTATATTGAGGAATATTATTAAAAAAATTATGTGAAATTGTTATGCTTAATAATAAGAATTTTTGTATGAAATATAAATTTTTAATAATAGAAAATTTTCTTACTAATTTAGCAGTTGGATTTTCAAATACTTTAATCAAACATGTTGCACATAAAAATTCTCTGATAATAATAATAATAAACAAAAATCATTGTATTTTTTTTATTTATTAAAAGTATTCTTATTAATCATAAAAATATGTTGAAGTATTATTTTATATATATGTATATTGTGGAATATTATTTAAAAAATTATGTGAAATTGTTATACTTAATAATAAGAATTTTTGTATGAAATATAAATTTTTAATAAGGGTATATTCGAAAAAACGCTTTTCCATCTTCAACAGCTCGAAATTTTCCGATACAATTTCAGACACATTTTTAAACGTAGAAACATGAAATTTGCTGAGAGGATTCTTGAAGGGACGTATGAGGTGCCGAGTGATGTTTTTTTTACGCTCAATTCATTAGAATTTGAATTATAAACAATTATCTTCTCAGTATGACCCCTTTTTTCGTTCTCAAATCTCCCGCTTGGGAAAAATCGGTTCGAAATGCCGTTTTTGATTGCTTTTTTTGCAATGTTTTGTGCACTTATCAAAGAATTGACCTTTACGGCACCGTGTTCACTTTCCAAATAAGAGATTTTGAAAGTTTGGTGTATTTGAGAGCAATAATGAGTTCAAAAATAAATCGGAAAATAGGCAGTTTGAATCGAAAATTTTCTTACTAATTTAGCAGTTGGATTTTCAAATACTTTAATCAAACATGTTGCACATAAAAATTCTCTGATAATAATAATAATAAACAAAAATCATTGTAATTTTTTTTTTATTTATTAAAAGTATTCTTATTAATCATAAAAATATGCTGATGTATTATTATATATATATGTATATTGTGGAATATTATTAAAAAAAAAAATATGTGAAATAGTTATACTTTTTAATAAATATATTTTTAAAAATTTAGCTCTCGAATTTTCAAATAGTTTATTATCAATTTATAATTGTGAAACGTTCAGTTAAATACCTCTGCTAGAATTGGTTTTACTTAATGAATATTTTAAAAGATATCTCAATTCTTTTGTAAATTACGTCGTAATTTTGATTGTTGAAAGATAAAATAATAACACTTTTTTTTAATACGATCGATGCTATCGGGGAAAAAAAAGAAAGGAGGCTTAAAACGTTATTAAATTTTTTAAAAGCAATTAAATTTTTAAACAAATTTTAAACAATTAAAAATTAAAATTTTTAAATTTTTAAAGACGTTATTAAAATTTTTCTTTAAAGATGTTTAAAATAAATAAATTTTAAAACAACATTATTTTTAAAGTTGTGAAAATTTTAAATTTGAAAGATTTAAAAAAAACAGTCACCTTAAAGCGTGACCTGATTCATTTGATTGATGTTTATACGTCATAAAGTTCAAAATAAGTATAAGAATTTTCAACGATGAAATACATTGTGTATGAGTGAGAATTGTGAATTACATTAATTTTTAAATAAATAAAATCCAAATAGTTTGGAATTAAAACTATATACCATATGTATTACTTGATGATTGAAAATTAAATAGATAAAAACAAATTGTAGATTGTATAAGCAAACTCTAAAAAAAAATCTAATGAAATTTTTAGTTTTCTTATCTAAATACTTTAAATTTTTAGTTTTCTTATCTAAATATTTTTTTATATGTAATTTCAGGACAACAAAACATGGTATTTAAATTTATAAATAATAGTTTGATAATATTGATATAACAGAGTTTCGGAATTTTGCAAAGAAATAGGATGAAGAAATTAAAATTTTTAGTTATTTGTCTTCTGGTTTATTATTTTAGATGATGATTGCGAAAGAATTTTTATTTAATTTTATATTGAAATTAATAATAATAATAATAATAATAATAATAATAATAATAATAATAATAATAATAATAATAATAATAATAATAATAATAATAATAATAATAATAATAATAATAATAATAATAATAATAAACCATTTGATGATTACAAAAAATAAATAAATAAAATTATAAACTTTTATTGTAAAATCCTCAAAATTATCTTTCGAAATAACTAGATTTCTTATGTAAATTCTTTATTAAATTTTCCATAATCGGATAATAATGACAGAATATAATTTTAAAAGATTGTAACAAAATGCTACGAAAAAATAAAAAATAATAATTATTATTATATCCCATCTTCTGTGTTAATATTTTGTCGGTGAAACTTTAGGGAAATGGATTTTATCTAGAAATACTAAATAACCTTTCGACATGCTATTATTTTTATTTCATTCATTAATCAATATGTATGTTTCAATATCGCAAAACACTATAAATCTACAAACAATTTTAGGTAATTATTGGATGATTAACATCCTAAAAGCATTAAATAACCAGTATAAGATGAAATTAAAAAACGCTTCTTACATATTTTTTGTTATTATAATTATCTTTAATTATGTGGAGTCGTTTTGACTTCTGATAATTATGTAGGAAATTATCCTTGAACATTCAAAGAAATAGCAATATTTACTAAGTATTCACGAAACTGCACAGTTTTGTTTTAGGCAATGACATAATCATGCAAACTTGTTTACTGCTGTAAATTTAGTTTTTGAGGCAATATTCTGTAATAATGATAATTTATAGACTAATTTGCTAAAATATTAGGCTCAAGGAAGAGATATTCATTTGAAGCCATTAACACAGAAATTGCATGACTATTTCTACTTTATATTAATATCTTTCAAAAGACTATCTTTATTTCATTAACCAATTATTGTATAGTTTCACATGTAAAAAACATGTTTAGATGTTATAAAATTTTTGTGAGGATATCTTTAATGTGCTTAGAAATTTTTTTTGAATACGTGACTGAATTGTTTCATGATTGTTCAGGATATTCTATTTAGCCAGGATATCACTTGATAATTGAAAACTAAATAAAAAACAAAACAAATTATAATTTTTATTAGCCAACTCTCAAAACAGACTTTCGAAATTCTATGTTTTCACATCTAAATGTTTTGTTAAAATTTCAGGACAACAAAATGCACTACTTTAATTAAAAAACAATAGTTTGTTAATATTGACATAACAGAGTATTGAAATTTTGCAGAGAACTGGTGTGACAAAATTGATAATTTTAATTATTATGTCCCATCTTCTGATTTAGTATTTTAGCTGATCAGGTTAAATTGTGCTAGTCACTCAGCGGCCGATTTCCCTCAGGTAATGTTATGTCTATGATGCATTCTTACATTCAAAATATTTCCTCGGGGAATTAATATTTTTAAGTACTTTTTTCATCCCTTCTTAAAGAATGTCACTTTTTTTCTTAATTGCCAAAATATTTGTAAAATGTATGCTCAATTTGTTATTTTATGTTTTAAAAACTGACGAATTGGGAATAAAATTTTAACACTTCATATAAAATTATACATAGATTTAAGAAATATTAATTTCATTCTGTAATTCTACCGTGATCAAACCTACAAATAATTTCAGGCTGTCAAGATGCAGTGTAATTTCATTTTTCACTCAATTCATTAGAATTTGATTTATAAACAATTACTTTCTCAATATGACAATCTTTTCGTTCTCAGATCTCCCGCTTCGGGAAATTTGATTTAACATTTCAACTTTGACAGCATTGTTTTGTAATATTTTCTACATTTATATATATAAAAAAGACAAGTAATGACACATTGTACATTTTTTAAGGGTGTATTCGAAAAAACGCTTTTCCACCTTCAGCAGCTCGAAACTTTACGATACAATTTCAGACATATTTTTAAAAGTAGAATCATGAAACTTGCTGAGGGGATTCTTGAAGGGACGTATTAGGTGCCGAGTAAAGTCTTTTTACGTTCAATTCATTAGAATTTGATTTATAAGCAATTAACTTCTCTGGAAGACCCTTTTTTTTCGTTCCGTTTTCTCCCACTTCGGAAAAATCGGTTCAAATTGCCGTTTTTGATTGCTTTTTTTTTGCAATATTTTGTACACTTATCAAAGAATTGACCTTTACGGCACCTTGTGCACTTTCTAAATAAGAGAATCTGCGAGTTTCATGTGTTTGAGAGCAAAAGTGAATTCAAAAGTAAATCGGAAAACAAGCAGTTTGAATCGAAATACACCCTTAAATAACAGAATTTGCCAGTTTGATGCGTTTGAGAGCAAAAATGAGTTTAAAAATAAATCAGAAAACAAGCAGTTTGGACAGGAATGGCTTCTGTAATTCTCTTATGATTAGACCTACAAATAACGTTTAGCGCCCTCCTACCCTTTTGTCCGGCTGTGAGTGGTGCGTGCCTGTGAGGCGTTTGAATGATGGCGCGACTTCACCGATGGACAAAAGGACTTAGTTAGCGGAGAACGTCAATCACACGATGCAGACCACACTGGGCCGATCAATTCACGCGCCCCAGAAGAGTATTATCGACAAGGTCTGGATATATGCCGGGGGGAGAGCAGAGAGAGCATCCGGAGGATGTAGAGTGCGAATTTCCAGATAATTAGATATGGAGATGTTTTAATGTCGATACAGGGATGAGGTGAGACAGAGAAACAAACAAACAAAAAAATTGACTGTTTTCTGCTTTATCTGCTGAATTAATACAACACTGACAATATTAACACGGCATCTTAGAACGACACATGGATTTTTATTTATTTATTTATTTATTTTTGTGCGCGTGTGTGCGTGTACAGCTGACGGAGAAAGTATTTTATTAAGTGTATTTTACAGTGATACAGAGAGCTCTTGTATTTTTTAATATCACAGTGTTGCTTATAAAGTGACATTGCTCAAAATTATATTTCAATTTCTTTTATTTCTTTTATTTTTATTTCTTTGTCAGTGTTGTAAAGTATTTTAGTAAGTGTATTTTCCAGTGATACACAGAGCTCTTGTATTTTTTTATATCACAGTGTTGCTTATAAAGTGACATTGCTCAAAATTTTTTTTCAATTTCTTTTATTTCTTTTTAATATTTCTTTTAATTAACAAACAAAGTATAATGTTTTTGAAATAAATAAAGAAATGAATGAAATTAAATAAATAAATAAATCTAATTTTTTATTTTATTATTTTCATAGCGTTTAGACATTCAATTAAAAATACCTAATTTGCCAAGTATGATGTACAATTTGCTACTTTTCATTCCCCTCATGAATTGAATTTAAATTTAAGTTTTGTTTACAACAAACCCGCAACCACACACACGCAAAAGAAAAAAGAAAGGCTCGAGTGATATTTAACTACTTTATTTTTACTCGAGGTTTTTTACACCTTTCATGTCAAAAATTGATCTGTCATTTTAAAAGAAGGGGTGTGGGGGTATAGATAACATGTCAGACTGGCAGCACATTTGTCTCTTTTAAACATTGAACAAGAAGTATGTAACACCGCTTGAGGGTAAAGTTTTTATCACTATTCTATACATCCCCCAACATCATCACATGTCAGTTCTCCCTCCTCTCCTGATCAGCTGTGGGAAAAATCATAAGAACTTCAGGGAAACGAAATTTTGATTGACGTTCCGCCCAATTTCGTCAGAAAAGGTGTTGTTGTGTCAAGAGGTGTTTAAACAGTAACAATATATCATCTAATGATAAGTTTGTATAATTCTTGGAGAGAGGGGTGATGACAATGCAACACCACCTACCAAATCATCCAATAAAAATTCTGACCGATACCGATCAATTAGCAATAACGTCTACTAATTAAAGCTATATTTAAAATTTATTTAGGAGACTTACATATAAAAAAAACCGTAATAGCATGCATGGTCACAATAACGTCAGAGTGGCGTCACTGTGAGTCACTTTGGTCACATCACATATGTGACCAAAATGCCACCACTCAGTGACGTCACATTGTGACTGAGATGTGACTTTCTTAAAAATCTTTAGAATTTTATAAATATCCTTCAAAACATATTATTTACTTTTAAAAACATGTTCCTGGCAATTTAAGTATCGCCGCTTTTGTCACGGTTTCGTCACAATGTTAATGTCAAATTAGTCACAAATGACACATTTTTCACAAATTTGTCACACTGTGACCACTTTGTGAAACGTCACAAAAGAGCTCTAAAACGGCCATAACGACTTCACATTTTAGTCACTGTGACTTCACATCGACGTCACGTGACGTCACATCGACAATCGATGGTCACAAAGTCACAATGTGACTTCACAACGACGTTGCAGTGACGTCACCATGCTTTACGGGAATTATAACAAAAAATAAAACATTGAAACAAAACTCTATGAAATATTTTTTAACAATGTCTAATTTTCTACAAATTTACAACGTTAATTTTTGAAAACATTAAGCAAGTCTAATGTTATGAATATTAGAGTATCACTTCAGACTCTAAACAATTGTTTTTTAAGTATCGCAGATGTCCATTTTGCATAAAAAGATTTGAGTCAATTATAACGACCACACTGCAAATTCTCAAACACAAAAATAAACATATTTCGGAAAATTTTTTTGTCCCAAATTCACAACACATTAATGTGTTGTAAAACTTCTTTCGAAATGTGTTCTTAATATATTCCAGTCTTGCAATCTAGAAATGTGTTTTGAAATTAGTGTTGTTAATTATGTTGAAATAAGTGTTGTATATAGTGTTGATGAAAATAATATCTTACGATAGTGTTCTGCGGCAAAACACTTTGTCCCCAAATTAACAACGCATTGCAAACACCGCACAATTTAGAATACAATAAAACAACACATGTTAAATACTTTCCAGCTATTTTCTACATGGTGCCTTTAAAATTATTTTTAAGAAAGAATATTATGAAATATGTTTTGTAAACACATTTCCTCCTCTTGTAATTTTTAACATTATTTTTTGCACAATCTTTTTTATTTTGTACAGCACATTCACAACATAATCGAAAATGATTTTAGTTAAGGGTGTATTCGAAAAAACACTTTTCCACCTTCAACAGCTCGAAATTTTCCGATACAATTTCAGACACATTTTTAAAAGTAGAAACATGAAACTTGCTGAGGGTATTTTTGAAGAGACGTACAAAGTGCCGTGTGATGTCATTTTACGCTCCATTCATTAGAATTCGATTTATGAACAATTATCTTCTCAGTATGACACTTTTTTTCGTTCCCAAATCTTCCGCTTCGGTAAAATCTGTTCAACCTGCCGTTTTTGATTGCTTTTTTTGCAATATTTTTAGCATTAATCAAAGAATCGACAGTCACGGCACCTTGTGTAGTTTCTAAATAAGAGAATCTGCCAGTTTGATGAGTATGAGAGCAAAAGTGAATTCAAAAATAAATCGAAAAATAAGCAGTTTGAATCGAAATACACCCTTAAAAGTTTTGATTTTTGTGTTCAGTTAATGTTGCAAAAGTGTTCCATGCTTTTGCAGTGCAAAAGTTAACGACAGCTTCATACCGATAACACGGCGCTACCAGATTGGAGAATTTTTTAATTCAGATTATTTGACTGTCACCCCTTTTTTTAAATAGTATAAACCGCCTTATTTCTCAGGATTCCTCATCCATTTTTAAACAGGCCAAATATTTTTATTCTTAAAAAAGCGGCTACAATCAACAATCTGGGGACTTTTTTTATCCTCAAACTGGTAACTGTGCGATAACATCAAAATTTTCAACATCCACTAAACTTGTTATTATATGATGTTATATTTGCATTTGGAAGAAAAATTAAGATATATATTTCAAAATATATTTGCAGGCTCAAAAAATAATTTGATTTGACAAGTGTGTAGTAAAGTTGTAGTTATTAAGAAAAAAAAAAGTGATTAATGTTTTTTTAAACACATTGGGTTGATTTAAACTGTAACGATCAAACAAAAATTCGATGTTTACGCAAATTTTGGTTCTTGAAAGAATGGCTAGAATGTTTCTCACAATAATGTTTATATTTCATATTCTTTGTACAAAAATAAATTCAGAAACATCTCATCGAGACGTATGTGGATTTTACGGAACGAAATTGATCAGTTTTCAACACTTATTTGTTACTACCCAGGGCTCGAAATGGAAAATTTCACGAACCGGAACGCTATTTCAAAATTACAATGGAAAATTTCACGAACCGGAACGCTATTTTTCAAAAAAAAAATTTGATATTTTTTTTTTTTCAAAGTATAGCTAAATTTATTTTTAACTTGACAAAATCAATTTTTAAAGGTTACATTGAACAAAATATGCTATATACATGTAAAATAATATGTTTGCGATACAAAAAACGCCGATTTTTTTTTTCCTTTTGCCGGAAAACAGCATGCGGAATGTAAACGGTCCGTGTCTTCACTAAGGCCAAAATTTCGCCTGCCATTCTATCAAAATTATCTCCATTATATCAAAAAATTAAATTTTAAAAGTCTGGATGTAGAGACTCACATTTATTCAGCGATTTAAGTTTAAAAAGGTTGTTTTTTTTTACTTTGCCGGTAACAACATACGGCATGTAAACAATTCCATCTCCGTTATGACAAAAGATTAAAATAAAAAAGTTTAAATATGTGTGTGGACTGTCATATTTATTTAGTAACTAAAGTTTAAGATTAGATGTAAATTCATTGAAAGGAACAGAAGTGCTGAATGTAAACAAAAAGATAAATGATTAAATTATATTTCACACGCAATATGTAGTGCAATTTCTGCACATGTTTTATCAGAGTGCAAAATATTTCCCATTGATATTCCATTTAATCTCTGCAAATCAAAGTCAACTGGAAGATCGACAAATGGTCTTTGTTGTTTCACAATTTTATACACAGTCATAAAAAGCTTTTCTGTATTCGAAAATTGCGGTTTGTTCATATTTTCAATGTGGTTATCAATTTCTTTTTTAGCTGATTTTTCCAAAATTTCTGCAGCTTTTTTATGTGCATCAATGTTTTTGTGTTCGTATATCTTTTTTTTCAAACTGGATTGTACCGATTGTGCCTTACCACTTGGCGTGATAGAACAATTTTGCCATACTTTCGAAAGTCTTAAATTTCTATCACTAAGTACTCCTAAATCTTTTACTTTTCTGCAGATTAAACAACCTAATCCACCATTGTCTACAATTAACCAAGTATTATTATCTTTCAATCGTTTTAATTTTTCTTCTCTCAAAAAGTCAGGCAATTCAACGTTTTCACTTGGTACATTTTCTTCTAGATTCAATTTCTGCTTTTTGGCTGGTGGAGTAGCTTCATCTATTTTGCAATCATTTTTGCTACTTGTTCCAGAGTTTCCCCCAGGTTTTAAAATGGGCAAGGCGCTATTGTTCTGAAAAGAGCAGTTTTTACATTTTTCAGGGCACTTTTATAGAGTTGAACCTAGAATCTAGCGGTTCAAAAATCGTGAAAAAGCAGAAAATTCGTCAAAAAATCGAGAAAAAAAAACAAAAATTTCGCCAAAAAATTGAACAAAAAGAAAAAATGATAAATTTTGCTAAAAGATCGCGAAAAAACGGTCGATTTTGTTAAAAGATCGCAAAAAGCAGCAGATGTTGTAAAAAGATTGCAAAAAACTGGCAAATTCTCTAAAAAATCACTAAAAAACGACAAATTTCGTGAAATCGCAAAAAAGGCAATTATTGTTAAAAGTTCGCGAAAAAACGGCAATTTTTGTTAAAAGATTGCAAAAAAACGGCTGATTTTGTTAAAAGATTGTTAAAGGGCGAGCCTGATTTATTGAAAAAGACATTAAAAAAAAGAATACTTTTGTTGAATACAGGGTTCTTTTTGTTTCATAAACGGGTGCTTTCAGGATTCACATTTAGAAAGTTTTGGACAATCAAAAGATGATTGTGAACAGGGGGGGAGGGGGGAGAGAAAGAGGAGGTCGCCCCGGCTACGGAAATTTAGGGGGTGCCAAATTCATACTACAAACGACCTTTTTGAGCTGTCACGAGAAAAAGTTGGGAAAGGGAGAGGCCTCAAATTCTAATTATGCCCCGGGTGCAATTTTCTCTTCACACGCCTTGATTGTGAAGCTGTAAAAATCCGCTTTTTGAGCATTGAAAACACAATTTTGAAGCAGGAAAATTAGTTTTTAGAACAGAAAAATTCACTTCTGGCATTAAAATTTTTTTGTGTGTGTGTCTCTTTGACGAAATTTGCATGTTTCCGCCATCTTTTGAAGAAATCTGCCGTCTTTTTGGGATATTTTGACAAATTTTGCGTTTTTTTCGCGAATTTTTGGCAAACAGCCGTTTTTCGCAAATATTTTGACAGAATTTTCCATTTTATTGCGATTTTCGGACGAAATTTGCCGTTTTTCAGGAAATCTTTTGATAAAATCTGTCGTTTTATTGCGATTTTTGGACGAAATTAATCATTTTTTCACGAATTTTACCAGAAATTAGTCGTTATTTCGCGATTTTTTTAGTGAAATTAGACTTTTTCTTCGCAACTTTTTGACAAAATTACACGTTTTGTGGGACGCGTAAGAGCCATTTTTTGGACGATATTTAGCATAATTTCACGAACCGGAACGATATTTAGCACAATTTCACGAACCGGAACGATATTTTTCATAATTTCACGAACCGGAACATCGTTCCGGTTTGCTCCGGTACATTTCGAGCCCTGTTACTACCCAATATTACCACTTTCTACTCTCAAAAGTTAGTCAGACTCTGAGTAGTATTTCAATGTACACTTGTGTCTAAAATTGAAGGATGTGGGACCGGAATCTGTCGATGTTAAACACTTTGTCATATATATATTGAAATTGTAATGTACTACTGTAAACATGTAGGATGTAAAAAATATGTTTCACTTCATATTGGGAAGGGAAGATTTAGTCGGAGGTTAGGGGGATGATAATAAATTTAATAATATAATATTATTTGAGTTCATCTACATAACAGAAAAGGCTAAAAATGTTCTGTCAGTGTGTTAAATGAATATTCGGTCCCTGTTTAATGCTTGTGATTACTTTTTTTGGCATATGTTCTCATATTCATGAAGACTCAAAAGGTTAACATTTCTGTAAAAAATTCAAAAGTTTACAGAATGTAGAGTTTTCAACAAAATTTAACGCAACTTTCCAAAAATCTGACAAAGAACAGTACAAGCAGTTTACTGCAGTAGAAACATGAACATATTGACTAATTGATAAGATATGGGCATTTGTATGAAACAAATTTAAACTGCACACGTATGGAAGAGGCCAGAATTTTTGTTTCATTATTAGGTATTGTTACTTAAGCTTTGGTTCATCACATAAAAAAGTTTTTATTCTTTTGTACTGAACAAACAATACAAGGTAATTTAGTTTTTGATCTTGAAAAATATTTTATACCATACTAGGGTATTGGAATAGTTTTGAATCATTTAAGTTTTTGTTAATGGCAACACTGGATGTGTTTGTAAACTAATGCTTTCGTGTGCAAATTTTAACTTTCCAAACTTTCTATTTTGAAACAATTTGGATAAGAGCTACAAATAAGGTAGATGTCAAAAATATTATCTTTAGTAACCTGTAATAAATGTGTGATCACAGTTTTTCGTTTAACTTTTTTATTTTGACAAGAAATGCTTACGTTTTCATAAAGCTAACATGAAAACTAGTTTTTCGGGGCTACTTTGTGCCAGGCATTTTTGGCCCGAAAGTAGTCCCAGTTACTTAGAAATGCCTTTTGTATAACAAAATCTCTTTAAGGGTGTATTCGAAAAAACGCTCTTCCACCTTCAACAACTCGAAATTTTCCGATACAATTTCAGACACAATTTTAAAAGTAGAAACTTAAAACTTGCTGAGGGAATTCTTGAAAGGATGTATGAGGTGTTGTGTGATGTCTTTTTACGCTCAATTCATTAGAATTTGAGTTATAAACGATTACCTTCTCAATATAACCTTTTTTTTCGTTCCCAGAATTCCCGCTTGGGAAAAATCGGTTCGAAATGTCGTTTTTGATTGTTTTTTTTTTTTTTTTTTTTTTTTTTTTTTTTTGTAATATTTTCTGCATTTATCAAAGAATCGATAATCACGGCACTTGTGCACTTTCCAAATAAGAGATTTTGAAAGTTTGGTGTATTTGAGAGCCAAAATGAATTCAAAAATAAATCGGAAAATACGCAGTTTGAATCGAAATACACCCTTAAAAATATTTTGAGTATCGTGTTTTTCAAATGTTACTGTAGAAAAATGTTACATTAATTGTTTTTGATCCAGTTGTTGAGGATAACATGACGAAAACGGCTTCTCGTGTCTGTATTGTCTGTGTAGGGGGAACTGGGGTACATTGATACATGGGGCACATTGATACACCCCCTCTACCGCTCACAGGGTCATTACAGGAAGTTTCACAACAGCTCCAAAAGGTGATGCTAGTGTATTCAACTACATACAGAAAATCTTGGAATGATTCAGCAGTTTGATGAAATGGGACGGGTGATTTATTGTTTTTGTTGTTCAAAAGTAAATTTGAGTTGTACAATTGAAATGCTATTATACAACTGTTCCAGTATTTTCAACCAAAATGAATACTCTCCCTGGTAAGTACTGCTACTCTTTATCAGTTCCTCATTATTTAGTGTTAGATATATTGTGAAGTGTTGGATTTGAGACTCATTTTATTCAAAATCGCTGTATGGGGCACATTGATACAGTTTATGACGGGGCACATTGATACAGCCTAAATCCTTTAATAGTTCATATTTTCATTATCTTTTATTATTTGTTTTACCATACACTCCTTAATCCAACCTTTTTTTCACAAAAAATATCTAATATTAGTTTTTATTGAAGTAAAATAGCTCTAATTTCTTTATATTAGAGCATTTTATAGTATTTTTGAAAACAGAAGACGTAGGAACTTACCCAGCATCTAGTGCTAGTAGAACTAATAAAAGAAAAGGACGGCATTCTGGCATATCTCGAATTTATATCGATTCTCCAGAGAAAAAAGTATTTTCGACATGAGAAATGTTAAGTAAGAGAAACAAACTGCAGAACAGAAAATGATACTTATATTATAAACAGAATTTTTAATATAATTATCCTTTATTTTCTGTTTATGAACCTATTTATAAACAGAAAAACTGGTAATTTTTTCATCTTTCATAAGAAAGAAGATAATGCTGGGGTTGAAGTACTAGATATGACAAAGTTACCGCAGTCAACAATCAGACAAGAAACAGACAGAACATTAAGTCATAATATATTTAATTTTGATTGCTTTAATATTGCTTAAAAATAAATTGTGGGTGATTTGAATTTTTATAAATAAATATAAAATGGTTTTCTAACTCATTTTTTATGAAAAATATGCATTGGTATTATTTTGTCGTCATTTTTCTTAAACGTATCAATCTGCCCCGGGGATGGGGCACATTGATACAAATGACTTTTTTTGATTTTTTTAAAATTACATGCAAAAATACTACATAAAACAATGATTGTACATTTTTATAACATACTACACAAGTTTTGCTGTCACCTCATGGAAAAAAAACTTGAATTTTCTACTTTCTTGACACCAAAAAAAATCTTAGAAAAAAACTGTATCAATGTACCCCAGTTCCCCCTATATATAGTCTGGTTTATTGTGTTTAAATGTAAATAAAACATTTGTTTATCATGTTTGCAGAGTTACTTCATTAGCAGATCCTACTGGCAAGTGGGGTTTAATATTCCAACAAATGAAATGCATTCATTTTACATGAAATTATGTGAATGGACCAAAGAAGCCTCTAGCAGGGCCCAAACTTTAAAAATAGTTAAAAATTTAACAAAACGAAAAATTGCCCTTTTAAAGCCATACAGCTTGCTTCACTGCTTCATGTTAATTGTGTACAACTCAATTTCAACGTTGAAAAATCATACATAATACATTTTTTAAATAATGGCTATGTTATTGGAACCAGGAAAAAGTGGCCCAAAGCAGCCTCGGTTGACAGTATTTAGTTATTGTTCAGTGAACCCAATTTAATTAGAATAATTTAAGTGTTAGTTATTCTGTTTGATAACAGATGGCAGTACTATGAATTCTGTGCTATGTTCTAAAGTCAGAATCAATGATGTCATAGTTTAGTTTGAAATGAGATTTAGAGGTATCAAGAAGTGTCTCTTGATCCACCTTTTATTAATTTTAATATAATTTTAATTAACTTCGCCCTAAAGTTGGCTGGGGGTTATTAATTATTATTTGAATTCCTCCTTTCATGTCAGATGAAAGAATTACTTAAAAGACTTTTTATAATTGTTTTAATTTTAAACCAGAACTACTATAATTTATTGTTCTGCAAATTTTATGTAAAGATCTGTGTTTGTGAAGATTTATGTTTTGTGATGTGTTCTGTGTAAAACAAAAATAAAAAATCACAAAAACCTCAAGCATTTTTCACTGGAATATTTTCAACAGTTATTTTACGTGACTTCTATAAATATCTTGTCAAATATTGCGAAAATTCATAAAGATAGGAACAATATAGTGAGTTACTTTCTAAAGATAGCTTTATCATAGAGGACTTTCCACAGTTTTTGAATCAGCTCACTGTATATTTTTGAGTTTTCACACTATTTGACTGAGATTTTTTTATAGAAGCTGTCTTAAATAGCTGACTATCAAATCATGAAATTAAAATGTTGGAGTCTTACATGAATGCGCAGTTAAAAATTATTTCGTACAAATGCCCATATCTCATGAAATACTCAATAAATTCATGCTTTAGTTGCAGTGTACTCTGTTTCTACTGTTCTTCGGAAAGTTGTGCTAAATGTAATTGGAAACTATGTATGCTGTGAATGAAAAATTTTTGATTTTTTCCCAGAAATGTTAATATCTTCACGAATATGAGTGCTATTCTTACGAAAGCACACAATCATTGAAAAAGACCCAAATATGCATTTAACACTATGACAAACCAGTTTCAGCCTTTTCTGTTGCATACATAACAAATCTCAAATACTGCTTTATTATTATATTTATTACTAGCCCCCTCATTGTCCTCTAGACTAAATCTTCCCTCAGAAAAAAAGATTCAAAAAGGTTCTTTACATCCTATAAAGTCAAGTTACATCAATTTGTCAAGAATTCAGTAAGTATTCAACAAACCGTGAAAAATCGGAAATGTCTGGTCACTTATCCTTAATTTTTGGACATGGATATAATAAACTTCGTCAGTTATCCATGCTACATTGTTCCGGACTTCAAGATGTTTGTTCAAGATAGGCTTAGCAAGTACTTTGCAGAATTATAGAAGAACTTGTTCTTAGTTCCATGCTTTGCACAGGTTCTAATCTTTTGATTTGAAGTCCTCAACTTACCACTTACATAAAATCTAGCGGACTCTCTGTAACTTGGAAAGATTATCAAGTCCCTGCGAATCCATAGACGTAGAGTAAAATTTGTCTAAGTCCGGTATATTGTCTATTATTGAAAATTTTTTTGGTCCCGATAGATTTAATCTTAGATAGAGTTTACTATATTTCGTGTTTCAGATTTCAGTTGCTAGTTTGTTATTACAAAATGAAATTTCTTCTATTTTAATGCTCCAGACGCTTGTCGATATAGAGTAAAATTTTCCTATTTTTCTGAAAATTAATTGCACAAGCTATATAAGTTCTAATTTATGTGTTTCGTGTTGTTGGGCACATAAACAATGGGTAGAATTTTTGGGCGTATTTATTAGAAAGAAAACTTATAAATTACTCATAAGAACAACATTATGCTAATGTGAAACATAATTCTGTATTGTAAGAAATCTTTAATGAGTTTCTGAAAATTTTTAAAATAGAGCTTATCATTCTAAATATCAATACCACACATTTGTTTATATTACGTAGAACAGTCATTAACTTTCTCTTTCTATCTCCTGGATAACTATGCTACTTGATGTGTTTCAAATAATGTTTGATGTGTGTTATGCAATAAACATATTAAATATGTAAAGTTGTTAATAACATTTGAAGCGTGTATATTATGTACACTAGCATGAGCGAAAATATAATAATGCAAGGAAAGTTTTAAGCGAATAATTTTAAAATGTGTAAAGCTTTATGTATATACCACAATGACCACCGGTCCAAACTTTACTATGTCTATGTTGTCTTCTTTGTTTTGCTACATTGTTATTCAGAAAACGAGTTTGAGTGTCGAGTCAAAGATCCAATGCTTTAAGGGTGTATTCGAAAAAACGCTTTTCCACCTTCAGCAGCTCGAAATTTTCCGATACAATTTCAGACATATTTTTAAAAGTAGAATCATGAAACTTGCTGAGGGGGCTCTTGAAGGGACGTATGAGGTGCCGAGTAAAGTCTCTTTACGCTCAATTCATTAGAATTTGATTTATAAGCAATTAACTTCTCTGGAAGACCCTTTTTTTCGTTCCCTTATCTCCCACTTCGGAAAAATCAGTTCAAATTGCCGTTTTTGATTGCTTTTTTTGCAATATTTTGTACACTTATCAAAGAATTGACCTTTACGGCACCTTGTGCACTTTCTAAATAAGAGAATCTGCGAGTTTCATGTGTTTGAGAGCAAAAGTGAATTCAAAAATAAATCGGAAAACAAGTAGTTTGAATCGAAATACACCCTTAAGGGTGTATTCGAAAAAACGCTTTTCCACCTTCAGCAGCTCGAAATTTTCCGATACAATTTTAGACATATTTTTAAAAGTAGAATCATGAAACTTGCTGAGGGGATTCTTGAAGGGACGTATGAGGTGCCGAGTAAAGTCTTTTTACGCTCAATTCATTAGAATTTGATTTATAAGCAATTAACTTCTCTGGAAGACCCTTTTTTTCGTTCCCCTATCTCCCACTTCGGAAAAATCGGTTCAAACTGCCGTTTTTGATTGCTTTTTTTGAATTATTTTGTACACTTATCAAAGAATTGACCTTAACGGCACCTTGTGCACTTTCTAAATAAGAGAATCTGTGAGTTTCATGTGTTTGAGAACAAAAGTTAATTCAAAAATAAATCGGAAAACAAGCAGTTTGAATCGAAATACACCCTTAAGCTCATCAAATATCTTTCTTTCATAAAATCCTTTACCTTACCATTAATATTTCTATAATCTCTGGATCTTTTATCTTTTCACTTTTCTTATGTTTTGGAAAAAAAAAAAAAAAAAAAAAGCATATTTAGGCGTTTCTGATTTATATGAATAGTATAAAAATCTGGCAAGACAAACCAAAATTCATCAAAAACTTTAAATAATAATAAAAAAAGATTTCGCAAAAAAATATTTTTTTATGAATAATTTTCTTGACACCTCACGACAGTCATACAAAACTTTCTTCCTCTCCACCTTATACATGCTTTTTATAGACCTTCCAAATACACTCCGTTCCTGTAACATGCATTTCATTTCAAAAAGTAATCTTCACAAATAAATTTGACAGTACAGCGTAAGATGGGGGAAAGAAAGAATGGAGGGAGGCTGAGTTTGTCTTTTGTAGGGCTGTTTTGCGGCATTTCTTTGCAATACGACTGACAGCGGGACCCATTGTGGTATTTGACAGGACAATTTTCAAAGCCACTTGAAGCTTCTGTCAAAGTCATTCCCCTCCTGCAGAGGAAAGCTTTAATAAACCTTTGCAAGAGAGTGGAAGCTTGATTGACATCTGTGAAGCTCTGGGTGAGTGATGTTGACTTGCGAAGGGTTGGCGCGTAACGATAATATAACGTCTGAATTGCGTTCGTCTTTTGTAGAAAAAAGCATGCCATTGTCGGGTATGATTGGTAGGTAGATTTGAATTAAATTCGTAAGATTCGATGCATTGAAAATCACAAAGACTTTAATCTAATTTTTGATTTGTCATGCTGTGCAGCTGCTGAGAAATGCTAAAATTTGAAGAAAGATGGAGATTCATGTTTCACACGGGCAGTATGCTTTTAGTGACTTCTCATATTTTTAGCCTTGTTTCTTAGTTAATTCTAAAATATAATTATTAGTTCATTTGAGTAATGGGGATCAATAATAAAGGGTATCAAAAATAATTTAATATATTGGTTTTTAGAAAAAGAACTACGCATTCCTAAATAAATTTGAATAGCACGCATTTTTTTCAGCAAGCATTTCTGGATGTCTCTAGTGTCTTATGTCGCTATTACTACCTAAACATCTATTGTATACCTAGGATCATGATGCTGATTTGCGACGGGTTGGCAGGTAACGATAATACAACGTCTGAATTGCATTCGTCTTTTGTAGAAAAAGCATGCCATTGTGGGGTATGATTGGTAGGTAGATTTGAATGAAATTCATAATATTCGATGCATTGAGAATCACAAAAAAGCTAAATCTAATTTCTGATTTTTCATGTTGTGCAACTGCTGATAAGTGCTAAAATTTGGTGAAATGTGGCGTTCATGTTTCACACACCAGTCAGGGACGTGAAAAAGAGAAAACTGCTCCCGGGGCAAAGTTTCAATTTGGTGTCCTCCCACCCAACTTTCTCTTGTAACAGGCCAAAAATGACGTAGGTGGTATAAATTTGGAACTCCCTAAATTTCTGCACCCGGAGCGACCGCCCCCTCTGCTCCACCCCTCACCCCCTTTCGCACGATGCTGCGAACAGTATACTTTTAGTGTTTCCTCATATTTTCAGCTTTATTTGTTACTTAATTGCATAAACTGGTGCATTAGTTCATCCGACTAATAGTAGTCAATAATAAAATGTATGAGAAATAACATACTATACAGGGTTGTTATAATTAAAGTTCGCCTATTCAGAAGACTCTAGAGCCGATTCTATTGCTCCAAACGAATCAGAATTTCACTAGTACGTAGTTGAAGACATGCGCTCTGCGAAAATCGAAAAAAAATTAGTTAAAATTTTTGTCAGTAGATGGCGCTGCGCCAATATTTAAGCCAATATTTGCAGATTCCTTTATTTTTTGGGAATTTTTGAAAGATTCTGTATTTAAAAACAGATGTCATACAATCTCTGATCTGAAACACAGCATTAGACTTCACATTCGCTCAACCTTACAGGACAGTTTACGCAATGCTGTAGAAAGCACAAATCTGAGAATGGAATGCATTATTAAAAATGGCGGAGGATTCATTGAGCATGCGTCATGTTATTCTTTGTTATTTCCTTACTGTCGAGCGACATGTTTTATTTTTGTTGATGCAGATTACATCACATGAAATGATATTCATTTTTCTGTATTGTTTGAAGTCCTAGGTCAGGCTCTAGAGCTGTCTGATTAGATGAACTTAATTATAACAATTCGCAGCTCGTTGAAGTTTGTTGAAAGTTTTAAATTTGTGTGTTTCGTCTGGATTGACTGATATTGATATAATGAATCTGCAAACATCGCCTTAAATATTGGCGCAGCGCCACCTAGTGATAAAAAATTTGACTAATTTTTTTTTTTTTTTTTTTTTTTTCGATTTTCGCAGAGCGCATCTCTTTAACTATGTACTAGTGAAATTTTGTTTCGTTTGGAGCAATAGAACCGGCTCCAGAACCTTCTGAATAGGCGAACTTTAATTATAACAACCCTGTATATTTAGGTCCTTTAGTAAAAGAACTGGTAAATAACTTTGAATAGAAAAAATATTTTTCAGTCAGCATTTCTGGATGTCCCAATGTCCCATGTTTCTCTTATTGCCGAAACTTCTATTGTATATCTGGAATCATTAATTAATGCATTAAAAAAAGTGCACATTTTTCTCCTAGTCATTGCAGACAATACAAATTTAGCATCATAAAAATCAAAACCAAACTGACACCTAAACTAAAAGCCGTAATTTCTTGCATAGGGTGATTAGAAAGTTTTTAACATTTGAAAATTCATAAACAAACACCAAATATGATATGTAAATGTGGTTTGCAACAGAAAGCGTTGTCAAGATGCAGAATGTTTTTTATAATAAAAAAAGATGGTACTTAAAAAATGTACGGCTAATGGTTACTAATGCGAATTCATTTCCCAAAATTATACAATAAGTATATTTAAGTTTATGAATATTTCGTGGATCTTTTATATGGTTTAATAATCAGTTTGGTATGTGGGGACGAATTACTGAAGAAATAATATCTATGGACTTTTTAAAAGAAGAGACCTCAATGTATGCGTTACGAAAATTCGGATCACAAAAACACCAAAAGAAAAAAAGGATCTCTAGTACTCAGTAACAGAAATAACAGTACAGACAACAACTTATTATTTACACACCCACACTGACAAAAGGGAGGATAAAATGCGTGAAATGTTTGGTTAAAATTTGATTGTTTATTTAGAAGATTTCATTCATAGGGATGTTAAAAAATTACCGCAAAGGACACTAAGGCCTCTAAAGTAAGGCCACTAAAGCCTCATTGAAGAAACATGATGCTGTATTCGATATTCAAATGAATTCAAGGTTCAAGAACTCTGCACTGGTCATTGGTCAAACATGTTTTAATTTTTTTCAAATCATTACGCCAATGTTGTGAATGTGTGCTAAATGTTCGAGTTATGCGTAGCAACAGGGCTTGTTACCGTACAGGCCGACTGGGGGGTGGGGGGGGGGCACCTTTAGATGGAGGCCCCAAAATGAGTAAAATTATTTGAAAAATTTCTTTAAATTGTTCTGTAATGTTCTGAAATGAAATGAAATGAATATTTCAGTTCATTTTAAACATCTTCAGACGATCCTGTTCTTTGGCAATCGATAATTATTGAAGATATGCAGTATTTCTTTTTACTACGAGAAAACCTAATCAAAATGTAGAATTCAAGAAAAAAATTCTACAGTTAAAAGTCATGTTTTACCGAATAGCAAATGCACTTTTAAAGAGGGATTAGCTGATTTATTCCCCATCCACAGCAGCTGTAATTTGTTATGTCTGTAAGATTAATTCACCAAGCCAACATTTTCTTTGTGATGAGGAATTTGCAGGCTGAAGAACATTACTGCAGTTATGTTCTTCAAATCGGTCACAATTTTCTCCCTCAGTAAAAACATAATTCATTAATATTCATATGAATTCATATTTGGAATTCGTATGAATTTTAAGATCAAGTTTTAAAAATATTGGCATCACAATGTATCTTTCAAGCATCCTTGTTGGTAAAAGTTTATTTCTAATTTTTCTAACTGTGTTGTATTACTCTCAATTCTAAAAACATTTCTATTCGTACAACTTCGCGATTTCAAAAGTCTGAGCATAAAATTACAACACACTGAAAGTCTATGTTCGTACTTCATTTAATAAATAAATTATTAGTATTTTATTTAATTTACTATTCTAGGAAATAATACTTTCCCGCAATTTAATTTAAAAAAAGTTACATTAAATAAAACATATATCCATCTTTTAATATTTTGTTTCATTGGTTTATACTAAAATGTAACAAAAATTACATTGTTGCCATTAAATTTAGAGAAATTTATTTCACTTAATTTTCTTTTAAGAAATATTCTGCGTGCCACAAAAAAGCTATAATTTCAGGTAATTATTTTTTCAAAAGAAAAAAAAACTATTATGACCATTGGCAAGTTAATGACAGATAATAACTATATATTTTCCCTAAACTTTTTTGAAAAATGTCTGAGAAAATGTCCGTAAAGGAAAAAAAAAAAAAAAAAAATGACGCAATGGATACACAATGAAGCTCACCTGGAAAGTCATACTTATGTGCGTTATATTATGAAGACTCACGCTTCATGTGTTCTTTTTTTTTTTTTTCGCAGCGGCAGTCGCAAAGGCATCAATGGACGCCTTTTTTGTTGCATTTTTTGAAAGCTCCATCAAAGGAAAAATCTGTCAAAAGGTGTGAAAAATAAATGAAAAAGTGGTTTTTGACATGAAGTAATTTTTCACGCAATACTTCTACACGCCTGTCGGAGTTCTTAAAGCTAAATGTGTATTAGTAGTATTTAAAAATGGTTAGGCTACAGGTAAGAAAAAAAAAATGTATATATAATCGGCCATCATGTGTAATGGCGTGTAACAAATACGTCAGATGTTTTGAGGTGTGCTGCCGAAACTTATTGGAAGTTCGCGAAAAATTTTGAGTGATAAAGAGAAATTGCATTACAAAGAATTTTTTTTTTTTTTTTAGTGGTTTGCTAGGAATTTTGTTATTTGGTGTTTTTTACATCGGTATTATAGAATAAACTTCACTTGAGAAGAAAGTTTAATAGTTTTATCTTTTTTTTTTTTTTTTTTTTTTTTTTTTGTAAATGAAAAAAAAAAGGGCTGTATTAAAACTGATAGTGAAATGAATTGTTTTTTCGATATTTGAAGGGTAAAATTGTTATGAGTTTGATGATTAAAAACAAACAGATTTATTTGTTTTTGTTTTTTTATTTAGTTTTATTGTTTTATATACCTTGCAAAGTTTATATTCGGATAAACCGAAATATTTTTTACTACGGATTGTTAACTTTTTACTATGAATTGAAATTAGATGTAATATTTTTTTATTACATCTAATTTTACTGTATTATTTACGGCAAAAACTACTGACAACATTGCTACCAGAAGTTTTTGCCGTAATTTTAATGGATTTATTTTATAGTGTGATGATTGTGAATCTGGAAAAAATTCATTAGCGTGTGGAAAAAGAAGAATGTAACACTCTCGTTCAGGGCGTATTCGAAAAAACGCTTTTCCACCTTCAACAGCTCGAAATTTTTCGATACAATTTCAAACACATTTTTAAAAGTAGAAGCATGAAACTTGCTGAGGGGGTTTTAAAAGAGACGTACAAGGTGCCTTGTGATGTCATTTTACCCTCCATTCATTAGAATTTGATTTATGAACAATTATCTTTTCAGTATGACACTTTTTTTCGTTCCCAAATCTCACGCTTCGGAAAAATCTGTTCAAAATGCCGTTTTTGATTGCTTATTTTGCAAAATTTTCTGCCTTTATAAAAGAACCGACAGTCAAGGCACCCTGTGCACTTTCTAAACAAGACAATTTGCCAGTTTGATGCATATGAGAGTAAAAATGAATTCAAAAATAAATCGGAAAATAAGCAGTTTGAATCGAAATACACCATTAAAAGACAACAGCCTAGAAAGGAATAAAACACATGCTTTTGCTACTTCGAATTTTCAATATATTAAATATTCGATAATTTCTGTTAGAATTTTAAGGAGAATAATGTATAATTACGTTTGTAAATGCATGCTATACAGTAAAACCTCTAAATAACGGACACCTCGGGGGCGCAGAAATTGTCCGCTATTCGGAGGTGTCCGCTATTGGGAAAATCTCAGAGATTCAAAAATCGCTAGGAAATGCTTAATATTTCATTAATTGACTTTTATATGTCCTAAAACCTCTATTATATAACTAATCAGAAATTAAAAATAATTTAATCAATAAAATTTGAAATAAATTTGTGCACACTTTTATCCACTGTTTATTATATTCTCGGGAAATAATCGGTTACAAAAGTTTACTTTTGCTTGCTATTACACGTAATTTGTTTTTCTATGTGACGTTATTGGACATTGTAGAGTTCCGGGCGGGAAAGGAACGATTGCATTTTTTTTTACCTTTAAAAGCATAAAATCTCAAAATATTCTTGGGTGACATTTCAATGCTCTGGGAGATATTCCTCCTGGGCAACACCCTGAATTTAGCACTGAACGTGGGGGGGGGGGGGGGGGATTTTACCCAGCTCTTAATCTACAATTATCTGTGGTCACAAAATTTGTGACACGTTGTCCTGATAAACTGAGAAGTCTTTTTGCTTTTTTTTTTTCATTTTTTTTCTCTTTAAAACATATTTTTTCATCCTTTATCTCCGAATAAAGTGTCCGCTATTCGGAATGTCCGTTATTCAGAGGTTAAACATACAAAAATTTAGGTTTTGGGAGTGGGGATCGGAAAACTGTCCGCTATTCAGGAGTGTCCGTTATGGAGGTTTTACTGTACTACGTTATTAAACACAAAAGTACAAATAACATCAATTACTACATTGACATTGCTAAACTGAATATCTTTATTTAAATGATAAGAGAAGTTTCTTTTCATTATTAAATATGGAGAAATAAAGGGCGAGGAAATATAAATAGCTACGTCGAATATAAATGCAAAAATGATATCTATATTTTCATATTTTATCTCAAATTTCAATTTTTTTTATATATTCTGTGAATGAAATAGACGCGACAATTTTTAGTTAACATATGAAACACTTTTAATTCCAAGAAAAATATACTTATTGTATAAAAACTATATCACAGTATAAATTGTATTGTTGTTCAGTTAATTTACTATTATAAAGCAATTAATTCAAACAACCTTCCCTGTGTGTTCATTACAAAAATTAATTTTAAACGAACATTGTTTCGTATTTCATTTTTCATTTATTCCAAGACGTATTACGAATCTCCTTGTTTAAAAATTCATATTTTATATTCATTAGGCATACATTAATCTATTTAATATGCATTACTCTTAACGCAATTTAACATTTTAAAACATTTCCCACACTGTTAATGGCTCATTGATCAAATCTACCGCTATCATTCATTTCTTATTCTTTCTCATGTAAACAACTAAATGTCTAATAAAAATACTCGAAAAAGCAATTATAATAGAAAAATATAAATAAGATGATGAATTAAGAAAAAAACGCAATCCATTATTCTAAAATTTGAATGAAGCAGAGACGCAAAACAACCTTCTCGGAACTATTAAGCATTTCCTATGGATGAAATCAAAACAAAAGGCCACCAACAACAGCGATATTGCTTAACAAGGAAATCAGATTACAATATCGGTGATTATAGATTTTCATCGCTAAGTATTTTTTTTTCATTTTTTCACTCTCTACAATATCTCATCTATTATCTTAATTTATGACAACAATTCCAGCATGAAGTTTCAAAATGTAGATAAATATCAATGAAAGCAAAAGATAAATAAGTTTTTGAATCCTTGTATAAGAACGTGACGAGAAAGCATTGCATGCAATTACCCCAGATAGGAGGTGAGCGCGAACTCTATACGTGATTTAGCAAGGCCATTAAACGTGTTTAAGAACGCTCTTTAAAGTAATTATATCAATCATCTTTTTATAAGTAATTAATACTTGACAAAAACTCAATTTAACCACGATTTGTTGATCAGTTTTGATTGATACTCCTTAGCAGTCATGAGAATATTAATAGTTTTATTATATTTATTTTCCTTTTAATTAATAATAGCTTTATTAAAAAGCTTACGCTGTGCGTTTCACCGCTATATGTTCATAGATACATTTAAACGCCCTTATTTTGAATTATTATTATTATTATTGTTATTTTATGAGTCTTGAATAGTAAAAATTAAGGATCGACCGAAACAGGTTTTTAAGACCGAAAGTGAAACAGAATTTAGGTAATTTTCTCATTTTTGACAGAAAACGAAATCTTCTAATATTTTTATAAAGTTATTTATACATGCATAAATATACATAAATATTGATACATTATTACGATTAATTATATGTGTGGGCCAAATTGGCTCTCTATGAATCTGACCAAAACTTTTTTTCATATAAAATAAAATATGATTCACTTATCTACATCACATAATACTTTTCTGCTGTTTATGTTTTGGTATAAATGGTTCAACAATGGAGCTTTTATGTTGCATTTTTAATGATATCCGCAACAGTCCTATTTCAAGAACTAATGCACGGAATTTCATTCCTTTAGAATCCTCACGATGAGCGTAGATTGTCATTTAATTTTGGCACTGTGGTAGCGACTTTTGAAGTATCAACATGCATGAGATAAAACAGGGTAAAAAAAATAATAATAAAAATAACGGAAGATTTTACGGAGATTGTATTGGCAATCTGACGCCAGAACAATTCACAGTTTTTCAACGGAAAAATTTCCAAAAATCCAGAAAAAATTCTGTTTTTTTTTCGGGGATTTGTTTTTTGGGAATTTACAGGAATTTTTCCATTAAACAACAGTGAATTGCACTGGAAAACTATAGCGATTAACGTAGGTCACATATTTATCGAGAAAATCGTATTTTTCCGTTACACTCAAATTTCCGTTTGTGAACGTTCAGTAAAAGAGTTGAGAACCGCTGGAGGTACCTATCGTCACAGAAGTATGAAAGGATTATTTATAATTATTTAAAAAAAAATGTCGGTAACTAGCCGAGATATTAACCCTTAAACATACGGACGGTTTGGACTTACATAATGACAAGGGCAGCATTCTCTATGCGCCATCCACTTTTAAAGTTTTAAATAAACATAATGATATATTTCAGTAACGAAATGCTCAGTAACTAATTCTTATATTTAGTTACGATATCCTATTTTCGCGAGTAATGGACCGGTTTATTTTGTTTTTCTAGAGATCATCTGCGCATTGCATCATACATTATTTATTGACAAGACGAGGATGGCAAAGCACCTGTACCAGCTTGGAGTAATTGCCGATACACTATATCCTTGCAGTGGCTCTATGTAACTATCATCGATAACAATTTCCAGGACTTGTCTTTCTATGTCAAAAACGACCAATAATTTTATTTTTCATGTGATTTAACTCAAAATTTTCTCGATTTCAATTTAGGAAATAGTTTTTTCTTGTGAGAGACTAATTCTCATTTTCACACATTAATCAAATTTATCATTGTCAAACTTTTCTCACTCCTGTTTTATGCCTTTTTAATCCCTTGTGTTCATACAGCTGCATGAACGTAACGCTTGACCGCCCGGCTTTAATCATAACATTGTCGACAAAGAGTAACAAACAAACGCTTAAAAATCAGAGATGCTCATAGGTAATAAAACTATCGAAGCGAGTCTTATGGGCTGACAACGAATCAGCCGAACAACAGCTTAGCAATATTTCAGCATCTATGTGCGACATAAAAGAATAAAAAAATAACAACTACCAGAACTGAAAAATGCTGCAATAATAACTTCATAAAAGTACCAACATAAATTATGATTACCTATTGTTAAAATGTTTACTAGAATGGTTATAGGAGAGGAAGTTGTGTAGAACTATGTATTATAATGAATTTCCGAGGAGTTCACGCATGCGCGAATTCGTGACTGTTGCCACTTTTCAGGAGCTTTATCTTCCGGGCGGGAAAAAATAAATGGATCGCGTGATGATGCTAGGTTTCCTTTTCAGAATTCAGAAAACGATTAGGTGATTTTACCTCGCTCGCAGCATAGCCTGTTAAGGGTACATTAATACGTTGATTTAATGCGAAGTGTTGTCAAATCGTTGTTCTTTTACGACTCGTTATTGTTGCCATTTTTTTTCTTTCTTTATTTTTCACGCCATGGTTTCTGGTGGAATAAGGTCAAAGCGCTAGATGGCTTTAAAAACCTGTTGCAAGTCGTTAACTGGGGGTTATTTCGGGAAAATTTATTAATCATTCAGTTTATGGACTATTCAAAATAATCGAAAAGCGTGGTTTTAATCTTGCGTTTTCAGTCAAGGATTAGAAAGGGTTATAAAGTATGGAAAAATATGTATTATTTCATTGCTGAATAATTAGAGTATGGAATTATTCATTTTTGAGAAATAATTCATTTTTATTTGTATTTTTTATTACGTTTAAACAATAAAGAATTATATCATCTAGCTTACAGCAAATAAAATAATTTTGGTTTTCCTTGTAAGTGGAACTGAATGATAAATATAATGGCCGAAAATTGTTTATATGCTCTAACGCATACTGTTTTATGATATCATGAATCACTTTCCAGATTAATAGAATTTTCCTTCAAAATTGATTTATTTTATGTTATCATTATTATTATTTTGAATAGAAATGAATTAAGTTTTATTCTTGACTAGCGGCCTTCGCCCGCTACGCTGGTCGGTTTATCTAAAGAAATCTTGAAGAAGTAGTTAGATAAGGTTCAGACATACATTAAAAAAAAAAAAAAAGCAAGTCGATCATTCAAAAAACGTTGGGAAATATCAAATATTTACTGTAATTTTTTAAGAAAAACAAAGTTTCGAAAAAAAAAATTAAATCGAAAAAAAAATTACACTGACATATTAATGCAAGGAAATTTTCCCAGAGAGAAAATTCGCCTTGAATACAATATTTCAAATTCTTTTAATTGCTTATAGGCGTTAATGCCAACATAGTGAAAAAAAATTCCATGCTGGGAATCGAACCCGGGCCATCAGTATGGCGCACTGACGTTCTACCGACTAAACCACATGGAACGACAGCCAGCTTGAAACTTTCTCATACTTAAGTAGACTGGCGAAAACATAACGATAGCGCGTTTTAAAATCGCACAGTGACATCTATTGGATTTTATATGTACTAAAAAACGTTATGTACTAAAAAACGTGAGCAGCGCACCTAATAGTTTCTTTTGTTTCTTTTTGTTACTTTTTTGTCTGTTGTCCGATTTTGATGAAACAAAGCCTATACACTGCCCGGGAGTGTGCATTCTTCATTAGTGAAAACCGCATAAAAATCCATTCAGTAGTTACGAAGATAACCTCGAACAAACAGACAGACAGACAGACAGACAGACAAAAAATTCAAAAAAAATTTTTTTGTGTTTCATTGGTTTTCTTTTATCGCCCTGACTCCATTTTTGTCAATTATCTTCAATGTACAGACACACCGGGTCCTACTGTTTTATTATATGTATAGATTATTTGGAAACTTTTTATGGATGTATAAAATTTAAAACGCATTTAAGTATCAATGAGAAGGTTCATAGATGCTATTAACTCATCAATCAGCGACAATTTGTTGTAAAAGAAAAATATAAAAAATATTCAAAAGGTTCTGGAGAAATATGAGTGTTTTCGTTTGGATGGATTGTTTTCGATTTCTTTGCAATTATTTATAACGTCAAACTTAAAAGATATGGATAAATGCATTTGAAATAATTTAAAATCATGGCTTTTAAATCACTTTGCATACTTATAAAATTTTAAAGATATACAAATTTAATTGAAATTTGCGGAATTAAATAACCCCCCCCCCCTCTGTCAAGTGGTATTGCTGAAGATTATTCTGAAACTCAAGTATATCTGAATATTATTTCATCGAATTTTGTCTGCAATATACTTAAAGCGTCAAAATTAAGTCCCTCATTGCCAATTTGCTAATTTTACCAACCATGCATTTTTCTTTTATTCAGAAATTCGGAATTCGTGTCAGAAATTAAGGGTGTATTTCGATTCAAACTGCTTATTTTCCGATTTATTTTTAAATTCATTTTTGATCTCAAATGAATCAAACTGGCAAATTGTCTTATTTAGAAAGTACACAAGGTGCCGTAATTGTCGATTCTTTGATGAATGCAGAAAATATTGCAAAAAAGCAATCGAAAACGGCATTTTGAACAGATTTTTCCGAATCGGGAGATCTGGGAACGAAAGAAAGGGTCATACTGAGAAGTTAATTGTTTATAAATCAAATTCTAATGAATTGAACGGAAAATGACAACACACGGCACCTTATAGGTCTCTTCGAAAATCCCCTCAGCAAGTTTCATGTTTCTTCTTTCAAAAATGCGTCTGAAAATGTATCGGAAATTTTCAAGCTGTTGAAGGTGGAAAAGTGTTTTTTCGAATACACCCTTAAGAATAGTAATTTTTGTTTCATTTAATGATAGACATTTCCTGATTATTTAAAGTGAAAATTCTTCTTTCAATAGATCTGAATAATAATAATAATAATAATAATAATAATAATAATAATAATAATAATAATAATAATAATAATAAAATATGCTAAGTTAACATTTCTGCACTCTTCCTCCCCCACCTACTGTAGTGAGGAAATATTGTTCTATTTTTCCAATCGTGTGAATGATGGCTTCACTGTTTATCACTAGAGAAGATGCGTCCTTGCTAAGTGAAAGGTTGGACAGCCCAGTTATAGTGAAATCGAGACGAAATATTCAAAATGTCTTGAGTCCTAATAAAACTTCTTTAACGACGAAGATGGTAAACCGTTTGAAATACGAGCCTGTGTACAGCCAAAGATCTTAGAGGGATGATCTTTGGTACAACGGTATCCCGAAAATTTATGATTTTGGGGGCAGGAGTACCATGCAATTATACCTGTCAAGATAGGGATTTATCTAACGCGGAATTCTTTTATGATCCCGTGCGTTTCCGTTTTCGCAGGCTTAACTGTATCGGATTACAGGAAGTTTGAATGTATACCAAATGCCTAAATTGACCGGTACATGCCACTTTTCCCACCAAAAACCAATCAGAATTTTTTCCACTTGCTGACCTTCTGACTGATGTTTGCAGTGTCATTGTCGGAGGAGGGAGAAGGTCCGCTCTCCGTCATCATTCTCATCTTTCCACATGGTCGTAATTCGTAATCGCAAGTCAGAAAGAAAGATGATAGTGTTGCGATGTGCACCTAATCAGGCGTTCCAAGATCCTCGGACTGTCATCCATAGAAAGTTTATTGCTTCCTGTTTACAAGATTGTCGGCATCGGCTATAATCATTATAATAAAGGACAGAAAAAAGAGATGCCGGTAACAGAGATGCATTTCTAAGTGGCGGTTGACACCTGAAACCTTTGGATATTTATACACTGTAAGTAAAATCTGTAACCTCAGTAATCTAAATTTACTGAAATCTGTTATATTTACTAAAATTTATATGTAAACTGTACAAAAAAAAAAGGATGTCAGTATACAAAACTTGTAAATAAAATTAGAGACATCTGTAACTTTACAAAAGAATTTACTAAAATTTTGGTAATTTTACTAAAATTTTATGTGTAATCTTCGTTACCGTTACTTAAGGGTGTATTCGAAAAAACGCTTTCCCACCTTCAACAGCTCGAAAATTTCTGATACAATTTCAGACACATTTTTAAAAGAAGAAACACGAAATTTGCTGAGGGGATTTTTGAAGAGACGTATAAGGTGCCGTGTGATGTCTTTTTACGGTCAACTAATTAGGATTTGATTTATAAACAATTATCTTCTCAGTATGACCCTCTTTTTCGTTCACAGATCTCCTGCTTCGGAAAAATCGGTTCAAATTGCCGATTTTGATAACTTTTTTTGCAGTATTTTCTGCATTTATCAAAGAATTGATAATCACGGCACCTTGTGTACTTTCTAAATAAGACAATTTGCCAGTTTAATGCATATGAGAGCAAAAACAAATTTTAAAATAAATCGGAAAATTAGCAGTTTGAATCGAAATACACCCTTAAAAAGTTCTGGGAATACGATTTTCAAAAAAAAAAAAATTCTTAGTAACCTTAACAAATTTGTATCTATATGAACATTTATTGTTGCCATTGCATAAAAAGTTCTTGGAATGCAATTCTACAGGAAAATTTTTTGTATTTTTCCATTTTTTTTTTTTTTTTTTTTTTTGTGAATGCAGTTAATTTTCTAAAGCAGACATACTCAACCTTTTTTACTTCCGCGCCGCAAACATATGCTTTTAAAGCTTGGCGGGCCACAACATACTTATGTAATAAACTAATACAAGAAATGGTGTAATTGAAATCGATAGAAAAATGATGGAACAAAGTTATGTTTAATGTAATCAGGATTGGATTTTTGTCGCGAAAAATTGTTACCAAACAGATTTAACACAACTATTTCTAAACAATATGCTGCTAAGTAGATTTGATTGAAAATGATGTAGAAATATGCTGCGAAGATTGTGTTTTGAATATAGTTTGTAAAAATTATAATATAAGATACATTAAATGCATTAATTTTTATTGATTTTTAGATTTATAAGAAAGAAATTTACTGTTAATATTTTTATTTTATAAAAAATCCTTTAACTCAAAAATTACTATTTTCAAGAATCATAAATTTACCATCAGCAGCCACAAATAAGGAATTTTTTTTTTTAAAAATTTCATTTTTTTTTCTCATATTTTTCTCTTTTTTTTTTTTTTTTTTTTTTTTTTCATTGATATAAAGAAAAAAAAAAGTAAAAAAAGTCATTTTTTTTTACCACATAAAAGTCCCCTCTGAGGAAGTTAAATATTCTGTAATTTTCTTTCAACCGAGTTTGGTTTTGTAATTAAATCGATGAAGTTTTGTTCTGCATATAATGTAATACATATAATAGAGGATTTATTTCCGGATGAATCTGTTGTAACAGGCTTTCAGACTGAAGTGAAACATACCCCCATGCACACTGATGGAAGGGTGATTTAGGTGATTTCTCTCCTTGGTATATTTAATCAGTGTCATTCCATAAATTCACCTCCGAGAATCTTAATGTCCATCCCAGATCTGCTGAAACGTCTTCATTTACAGATGAAAGGTGCTGCAAGGTGATAAGGCTTAGTTGAACAGATTTCTGACTCGTTATGTGTCTCTTGTAGCGTCATTAGCATATGAATTGGCCCTGATATTATAAAGGGAATTATAACAAAATACAAAGGTGAAAAGATAGCCCTAAAACCTCATAGAGATACGGTGACCTGTTGTTTGTAAGAGTTTATGTAGCTTTATAATAAACATAATGTGAAATAGTTAAGGGAGTTCTTAAATCAGAAAGGGCAACTTTGTGACATAAGATTTAATTTATTTTTATTTGGAAATGCATGAAACTAGCTGGTATTTTTGTTCAGAAACTATCTAATCGCTCTCATTTTTTGCCCCATCAGTGGCTGTGAGGTTCTGCTCTTGAAAATGGTAGACAGTAGGTGCTGGGTTCGAACCCAATTGCGGCCGTCGGCCTAATTGTTCGGACTTTTCCTTGGTTTTCTCCGAAAATACCCCCACGGAGGGCACCGCCTCTCTTCCCCTAGGGGCCCATGTCCCTCGTGCGGATAATTGGCCGGCACAAACACAAGCAATCGTACTTATTTATTTATTTTTTAAAGACAATAGATATTTTAGAACTAGTCGTCAAAAATTATGTTTTGTATTACATTTTCCGACGAAAGCAGAAAAACCAATCGCAATGAAAGTGAAAAAGTGCGTGATCATGTGATCAAAATAGTTTACAATTGGTTAGGTAATTTAATTGTCCTAAAGTGGAAAACTGAGTTCGATTCGAAAGGGCTTTTATAGGCAAGCCTTCCAAATTTGGAAATCTTTCCGTTTAAAAATAAATTCGCGAATCAGTCAATCGCTTGTTGGACAGAGCAGTTGAGAACAAACTTAAAATAAATTTTACCTGTTATGACCAAAAGAATATTTCTAAGATAAAATTTTTATGCATTACTCTCTGAAAATCGTTATACAAAAAAAAAAAAAATAAAAGGGCATCGTTAGGCAATCGCTTAGGCAATCGTTACAATTGCCTAAGGGAGCGTAGGGAATGGAAGTGGATAGGAAAAAGTGGAATCCCTAGGTAGCCCATGCTAAAAAAAAAAAAAATAAAATAAAATAAAAATAAATAAATAAATAAAAATATAATAAAGGTATCTTTTTTGTTTATTTAAATTTGTAAATGTCAACAATATTTTATTTCAGCACGTAGATAGGAAGGTTCTTTATCCCTCTGTAAGCTTTAGGTACTTTTTAAATAATTATGAATATTTTAAAATTTATGTTAAATTTTCAAAAATTCCGAAAAGTATAAAAAATACTCTTTATTTGTTTACATCTTTGGACTGGGAAAAAAAAATTAAAATTTATAGCTTACAGAGAGATAAAGAGCGTTCTTTTAAACATGCTGAAAAAAATATATTGTTGAAATTTCTAAGTTCGAATAAACAAGAAATATAAGTATCCCCCCCCCCCCCCATAATATAAAATGAGATTCCAAAGAGAACTTTATAAATGAACTAAATCATGTATCTATTTTCTATACTCTAAATTTTATAAAAAATTCTGAATGCATGTTATGAATTTAATATATAAAAATTGTAGAAATGAATATTTCTCTTTAACATTTTCCAATATGGTATTGCTTATAGAATGCCAAGTCTTATTACCGTAATTGTATGTCTAACGGACAATATTCATTTTTAGGGTTAGAAGCTTTGGGTACACGACATTTCGGTCCCGCCATTTCGGTCCCGCCGTTTCGGTCCCGAGACATTTCGGTCCCTGGACATTTCGGTCCCGAGACATTTCGGTCCCTGGACATTTCGGTCCCGAGACATTTTGGTCCCGAGACATTTCGGTCCCTGGACATTTCGGTCCCTGGACATTTCGGTCCCGAGACATTTCGGTCCCTTTCCATTTCGGTCCCTGGCCATTTCGGTCCTTAATCATTTTGGTCTCTGGCCATTTCGGTCCATTGCTATTTCTTTACCGGCCACTTTATAACTTGGTTTCTGATTGATGAAGGCCCACTAAACGCTGCAAGCTCAACATTGTTCGGGCCTTTTTTAATATTTTTATTCTCCTGCCCCCCTTCCCTCAAATTTTATACAAAGCTGAATATAATAGTCCAATAAGTTTAATCTATTGTAACTCGTGATAATAAAATCACAGCGAGTTGTAAATTTGATTAAACAATGTTATATAATTTTACACTGTCTTTATTATTATTATTTAACAGAATAAATATTTTAAGTTTTATCATATATTTTTTGTATTAGGTATTTTATCTATACTATAAACTATTATTTTATTGATTAACTTTTATTTTTATTGATTGTTTTCGCACACTTTCTTAGAATCTTTAAATTAGTGATTTCGTAACTAGGTGTGCTATAAAAAAATTTTGTTAAAAAAATAAAAATGCTCCAACGACCTTTTTTTATGTAATAATTATTGGTTGCATTTTTTTTTTTTTTTTTTTTTTTTTTTTTTTTTCTTTTTAACAGTTTTCTTACCTTATGAAGAAAATTTTTGTGAGTTAATTTTATTGAAAGTGGGCCTACTTCTTTGTAATAAAATGATTATTTTTTTATTTTATATAATAATGTAACTATTATTTCAAATAATTTTATTTTCGATTTTTAACTGACAAACTAAGCTTTTTTAATTTATCGTTTATTTATTTATTTCCATTACCTTTTCGTTCTCATTTTCACAGAAAAAAATTGACAATTTTTATTTTAATTTTATTATTAATTGAATAAATAATTTTAAATTTCAGTAACTTTAAATATAAAATAAATAAACAGGTAAACGATAAGCTTCAGTTTATAACTACTACAAAACATAATGATAAATTAAATATAAAACAGATTATTTATTGAGTTTATGTAAAGTAAAATTCGAAATGCATATTAATAATTTTATCAATTTAATTATATAAAGATTCATTAAATTAAAAATACATAAATTTAATAAAATATTAATTTGATTTTCATTTTAAAATCACTAACTGTTTTGAGATTTAATTTATAGCAATTATTCATCACCATATGTTATTATTCAAAAATTGTTATTTATTTCAAAAAAGGAAATTATTATTATTATTATTATTATTTTGAAAAATCAATTAGTAACGTAACGTAATAATTAATTAAACATAATAATGCAACACTGTAACAATGCGTAAAAATATTTCTTAACAGGTTTAGGTAACATTATTATCCAGATGCAGATTTAAATTTTTTGAAACAAAGTTATAGTTTACAGTTCGCAAAAATCAATTATATATTAATTATTATATTTAAAGAGTAAGAAAAATATGATAAACTAACCAATAAATGAATAAATAACATTTATTTTGAGAATCCTTATCACTTTTATACATCCTAATGAAGTTAATAACATTATAGTAGCTGAAATTAAAAAAATATGTTTTTTTCATTTTTGCTATAACTTCTATATAGTTCTTGTACTAGATTTTAAACAAGTAGTTGATAAATAAGGCACTTAAACAATTAATAGTTAAAATAATTTTGAATCCTTATTAATAAATATGTTTGATAAAAATAATTTAATTTTTGAGAATTTTTTAATTAACAACATAATTATTAATGCTTTCAAATTTTCTAAGATGATGTTAATCATTTAATAAAATAATGTATAACATTAAATAAATAACAAATCAAAATCGTGTGCCGAGAATTTTTAAACACTTTTTTTTATGTTGGTGTTCCTATAAAATTGGAAATGTATGCATATAAGTATCAGCTAAGTACTACGTACTACGATTAACCTCTTTTAAACAAAAATTCTGCATGTCAATCAATTGTCAACGCCCATCTGAACAAATAGTCATCTTTATACAAGATAGCTAGAAGAGCTAGGTAGTTAGCTTTATTCTACGTATCTTGATCTTTATACACTTGTCAGATGAAACCCTTATTCTTTACAATGCCCTTTATACTCTGGAGTTCAAATGCGGACGGACCTCCCACATAATCGCTGGCATTTTTTAGAAGAAATATGAATGTTTTGAAAAGAACAGCATTTCTCGGTGCTTTTTATTCTTCTTGCTGTTATCTTCATTTCAAACGCTTTTAGTATCAATTAAACCAGTATAAAAAGTAGAATGGAATATTTTTTATCCTTATTATTACAGCTTATGAATGACATTGAAATATTCAAAACTTATAACATAATTAAATAAGATGGTTAGATAAGATACCTAGACATAATATTTTAAGTTACCTTTTTTAATTTAACTTACTTTGACAGAAGGCTTTTTTTTTTTCATATTTTTTATGAGGGTTTTTATATTTTAATGTTAAAATAATTATTTTATGTAATAATATCAGCTTTAAATGAAATGACAAATTTCAATACGCATTACATTAATAATTTTATAATTAGTTTCCTTAAGCTGGTTTTAGAAAATTTAACAGATGTGTTGTAAAAATGTGATATATGCATAAAAGTATGGCAATATGATTTTTTTGCTGTTGCCGTTGTTTTGGAAAACATTAATAAAAACATGGAAGCGTCAATATAATAAACATTCTAGATTGTAATAATAACAATAAAAAAAGAACTGTTGTCATGAAAAAATAATTGCTAATAATTCAAGATGTAATTCATTTTTCTAAATTGTAAAAAAAAAAAAAAAAAAAAAAAAAAAAAAAAAAAAAAAATCTTTAAGTTACAAATCATTTTAATAATTATTTCTGCTCGTGTCATATATTTATGTAATAAAATAATTGCAGTGCTAACTACCTCCACGTGTTGCAATCTGGAAACTCTTTTCTTAATTTAAAAACGGAAAAGTTTAAAAGGAAAATAAATGCTAGTAACCAAAAACAACATATAAAAAATGCCATAAACAAAAAGAGGATTCAATGATAATTTTGGCACAGGGGGTAAAATACCACCAGATACAGATGTTTTTTATTTATTTCAACATTTTTGCTCTTATGCGGGAAGTGGCGGCGGTGCAAAATAATGAAACACTTATAATTGTGAAAATTGGCTTCAGCGATGAAATACTATAATATGCTAAGTGTCAGAATATAAATTCCATATAACAATAACTCTTTCTTTTCTCCTGGCAATTTAAAAGCCTTTGTCTCCCTGGAGAGGAAACATGCATCTCAGAAGTTAAAATTTTATAACTATTATGGGGTGTGTTAATATCATAAGTTAATTGGGTTATTTTATAAATTTAGATATCAATTTCCAAGTTAACTTCTCCGTTTCCTCGTTCAAGAATTCAAAACATTCTGGCAATTTTAAAAAAGGCCATTCATCTGTGAATTTTTTTCAGAGATCTCCATCGATTTCTAAATAATTGATCAAGTTTTGGGGTACTTGTTACTTCTAATTAATCGCATTACACTAAAATTTTATGCGACTTTCAGTTAAAAAACCAGTGTTGAATTCAGACACTTTTCTCCGGGAGGGACTTCTGTGGCTCCGGGGGGGATTACACTTTTTTACCTATGAAAACACAAAATTTCAAATTTTCCGGGGGGGGTAATTGATAGCTCCGGGGGAATGACCTGCCCCTGAATTCAACACTCTAAAATGTTCCTTATAAAATTATGTCAGATATTTCCCGTGCACAAAGTTTTAGCTTGCTGGAGAAGGGACCGAAAAGTCCAGGGACCGAAATGTCTCGGGACCAAAATGACCATGGACCGAAATGTCTCGGGACCGAAATGTCTCGGGACCGAAACGTCTCGGGACCGAAATGGCCAGGGACCGAAATGTCTTGGGACCGAAATGTCTCGGGACCGAAATGTCTTGGGACCGAAACGTCTCGGGACCGAAATGTCTCGGGACCGAAACGGCGGGACCGAAACGGCGGGACCGAAATGGCGGGACCGAAACGTCCTGCTTCCAGAAGCTTTTGCCTGCTTGGGAATATCTTTCAGAACCGCGTCGGTGAAAGGCACTGTGTTTAGAAAATTTAGGCAATGTTACATAGAGTTTCATACATTTTAATGATCAGATATGCAATTCATGCATAACAAGGGTTGCTATGGGTCTGGAAATTTTTGAGGTAAACTACCAATAATTCCTTTCAGAAAACTTCTACTTATTTAATCTCAAGATTAAATTATTCATTTTTTCTTTGAAAAAATACTGGTACTTTCTCTGAAACATTACTTTATCCGCAGTAACCTTTAAGTATACGATTAATGACTAGTATGATCAAAGATTAATTAGGTTAATGCTTAAATTTATTATTTTCAAATTAATTAGATGACAATTAAGTTTGTATACCAATTTAGAGTTGCTTAGAAAACAGAATTAAGTTATTTTCTTTTCTTTATTTTTCCCTTTTCCGATGTTCCTTTATTATTCTTAAAATGTGTTTATTTTATTTTTTTTTTTTTAATTAGTAAGTACTAGTCGATAAATAATTTTAAAATGTCTGTTTCTTCATGGATTCATTTTCTTCTTCAAAATTAATAATAAAATGCACATTACATAGTATCATTTCAGAAACGATTCTCTTTTAAAGCTAGAAATTAAATATAATCCAATTTCTAATGAAAAAACCGCTCTTTTTTATGAAAAAAATCTACCCTCAGATTTCATAAATACTGAATCCGGTCAGCCATATATATGTGTATTTCCCTCTACGCCTCTGCCTTGTTATAAAATAAGAGTTTTTAGTGTAACACAAATGTTTAGAGACTTTTGTTAAAAAGTCCAATATCTAAAACAATGAATCCACTGATATTCTAATAATTTAGTGACGAAAATAAATATGACGATGTTTCTGAATTTTTCCCCTTTCCGGATTAACTTCGCCAACATACCTTTTTTCAAAGTTATGAAATTGAAGTGTAAGATACAAGAACTTTATTATCATTCGAAATACATGCGAGTGTGTATTTTCACGAAGAGACTGTCGCAACATTTTTTTTCGAATATGACTATGTATATAAGAAGAAATAAGAAGACTATACATATTTTATTTTAATATAAAAATTCTACCACAAATTAATCTTCCGAAACTTCAACAACCTATCCTTTTTTTTTTACAGAAAAAGAAAACACCTCAGAAGCTAAGAAATCATTTTTATGTATCCAACTCTACTTGGATTATATTTCACCTTTTAAAAAATAGACACACACATACTTAAAGAAATATCATTTCAAAGACGGTGTAGCGGCAACGCTTTTTTTAAAAGTTAAAAATCAAATATCAACTAACTTCTAACGACTACACTCTTTCGTAACTAGATAATCTATCATGCGAATTATGAAAACTAGCATTAACGTTCCGTCTTAGGGAGAGAGGAAAAAAAAAATAACTTTTTCTTTAAGAACGATCCAAAAACCGGCCTTCTTAACGAAAACAGCCACCCTCAGATTTCATAAATGATGAATCCTGGCTGCCACACACAAGCGCACTACCCTCCACCCCTCTTTCTCTCATTTTTTTATTCCAGCAAGAAATATGGTCTTGAGCCCAGAACATGCCAACACGTAAGAGAAGGGGGGGGAGGGGTTTGCATCAAGATGGAAGAGGAAAAATTGTCTAAACAAATGACAGATGAGGTGTAATTTGGCGGTCCGCTTTTCATTAACCGTTTGACAGTGATAAATTACTGTTTATTCTTTGCAGAGAAAGAATATGAAGGATTTTTTCTCTTCTTCTTTCTTTTTTTTGCTTTATTATTATTTGATATGTTGCCAGTATAGTGTTTTGACTGCACTGGATAAAATTTTGCGGCCAATTGTTTCTCCGAGATATATATATGAATTGACTATGAAATGTCTTGTCGGTGTTTGATGAATGAATCCGAAAGAGAAATGGACGTAATTGTTACAATTATTTTTACAAGAACATTTTGAAGAATGAATCACATCGCTGATGATTTTTGACGTGGAAATGATATCCGTGAATGAGCTTGTTTCTTTTTTTATATCATTTATACATTAATCTCCGTGTTCTTAAAAGACGAATTTCGTACTTGCAGGTATGGGATACATATGTGATTATTTATATTTTGATTGTAATAATTTACGATACATGTTCATGAATTGAATAATGAGTCTAAACTTTTATTTGGGCATATTGATATTTGTTCAAGAGCCGTTTTTTCTTTAATATCAAATTACAAAAAAAAAAAAAAAAAAAATATGTGTGGCACTCGGGGACTGCCGCGGTAAAGCTATTGCATAGCATTTTTTATCAACTTATGCAAAAATACCGCGTCAATGTCTGCCGAAGTCTATCGAAGGATACCGTGCCGAAGTCTGTCAAAATGAAACGTCGTTAGCCGGAGTGTTAGGATTTTTTCTCGTTACCGAATTCCTAGATTCGGTCGCCGCGCTCAAAGCCCGCGATAAAAGCTATGCAATAGCTTAATAAATTACCAAACAAAATTTGGTCGCGCTACGAAAATTAGATCGCGAGTTATAAGCATTTAAAATTTTTCGACCCTCACCGTGGGGGTCTCCTGTCACCAAAAATTAACACTGTCTCATAATAAATTACCAAACAAAATTTGGCCGCGCTACGAAAAATAGATCGCGAGTTACGAGCATTTTAAATTTTTCGACCCTAACGGTGGGGGGTTTCCTGTCACCAAAAATTAACGCAGACTCATAATAAATTACCAAACAAAATTTGACCGCGCTACGAAAATTAGATCGGAGTTATAAGCATTTTAAGTTTTTCTACCCTCACCGTGGGGGTCTCTTGTCACCAGAAATTAACGATGTCTCATAATAAATTACCAAACAAAATTTGGCCGCGCTACGAAAATTAGATCGCGAGTTATGAGCATTTTAAATTTTTCGACCCTCACCGTGGGGGGTCTCCTGTCACCAAAAATTAACAGTCTCATATTAAATTACCAAACAAAATTTGGCCGCGCTACGAAAATTAGATCGTGAGTTATAACCATTTTAAATTTTTCGACCCTCACCGTTGGGGGTCTAATGTCCCCAAAAACTGACACTGTCTCATAATAAATTACCAAACAAAATTTGGCCGCGCTACGAAAATTAGATCGCGAGTTATAAGCATTTTAAATTTTTCGACCCTCACCGTGGGGGTCTCCTGTCATCAAAAATTAACACTGTCTCATCATAAATTACCAAACAAAATTTGGCCGCGCTACGAAAATTAGATCGCGAGTTATAAGCATTTTAAATTTTTCGACTCTCATCGTGGGGGGTCACCGGTCACCAAAAATTAACAGTCTCATATTAAATTACCAAACAAAATTTGCCCGCGCTACGAAAATTAGATCGTGAGTTATAAGCATTTTAAATTTTTCGACCCTCACCGTGGGGGGTCTAATGTCCCAAAAAATTAACACTGTCTCATAATAAATTACCAAACAAAATTTGGCTGCGCTACGAAAATTAGATCGCGAGTTATAAGCATTTCAAATTTTTCGACCCTCACCGTGGGGGGTCTCCTGTCACCAAAAATTAACAGTCTCATATTAAATTACCAAACAAAATTTGGCCGCGCTACGAAAATTAGATCGTGAGTTATAAGCATTTTTAATTTTTCGACCCTCACCGTGGGGTGTCTTCTGTCACCAACAATTAACACTGTCTCATAATAAATTACCAAACAAAATTTGGTCACGCTACGAAAATTAGATCGTGAGTTATAAGCATTTTAAATTTTTCGACCCTCACCGTGGGGGGTCTAATGTCCCCAAAAACTAACACTGCCTCATAATAAATTACCAAACAAAATTTGGCCGCGCTACGAAAATTAGATCGCGAGTTATGAGCATTTTAAATTTTTCGATCCTCACCGTGGGGTGTCTCCTGTCACCAGAAATTAACAATGTCTCATAATAAATTACCAAATAAAGTTTGGCCGCGCTACGAAAGTTAGATCGCGAGTTACAAGCATTTTAAATTTTTCGACCCTCACCTTGGGGGTCTAATGTCTCCAAAAATTAACACTGCCTCATAATAAATTACCAAACAAAATTTGGCCGCGCTACGAAAATTAGATCGCGAGTTATAAGCATTTTAAATTTTTCAACCCTCACCGTGGGGGGAGTCTAATGTCTCCAAAAATTAACACTGCCTCATAAATTACCAAACAAAATTTGGCCGCGCTACGAAAATTAGATCGCGAGTTATAACCATTTTTAATTTTTCGACCCTCACCGTGGGGTGTCTTCTGTCACCAACAATTAACAATGTCTCATAATAAATTACCAAACAAAATTTGGCCGTGCTACGAAAATTAGATCGCGAGTTATGAGCATTTTAAATTTTTCGATCCTCACCGTGGGGTGTCTCCTGTCACCAGAAATTAACAATGTCTCATAATAAATTACCAAACAAAGTTTGGCTACGCTACGAAAGTTAGATCGCGAGTTACAAGCATTTTAAATGGTCTCCTGTCACCAAAATAAATAAGACCACCAAAATAAACACTGTATCATAATAAATTACCAAACAAAATTTGGCCGCGCTATGAAAATTAGATCATAAGAAACATAAGTTTGAGACTTGATATCCTAATATCTGAAAAATACCGCGTCAATGTCTGCCGAAATCTACCAAAGGATACCATCCCGAAGTTTTCCGAACGGAAACGACGTTAGCCGAGTGTTAGGTTTTTTCGTTACGGATGTGTTAGGATTTTCCGCGTTACGGAATTTTTGGATTCGGTCACCGCGCTCGAAGCCCGCGATAAAAGCTATGCAATAGCTTTAAAAAAAAAAAAAAAAAAAAAAAAAAAGGAACAAATTTATAGATAAAAAAAAAAAAAAAACTTTTACACTCAATGGAGGTCACAATAAGATTACGTGTAACTGCTAATTCTATGCGAAACTGTTTAGGGTTCGTTTTAGTATCAAAAGTTAAAAGAAAGGCTCGTTTTCTCATTGGGAACCTTTTTATAGCGGACCTTGGAGTGTTATTGAATTTGACTAAAGACTCCAAAAATTACACAAAAATTTCACAAAAATCTAAACGCTAGTTTGGCGTGCTAAAAGTTTCATACATTGGTCATGAAAATTAAAGGATAATGCGAAAAAATATACTGTTGCAATCAATGGTCAATGCTGCAATTGCTTATTTTAATTAAATACAATTAAAAGCAAAATTGCATTTCCGTGCTTTTGTTAGAGCCGGAAATAGGCAAACTCGATGATTGACAATGTGGTGCGAAATAGACGCATATGTTGGAATTCTGGTCTTCAGTGTTGTTTAAAGTAAATGTGGTTTCTGAGAGAGAATGCTATTCACTAGCTGTAGCTCAAAAGCCTCGATGAAAGTAGCTCAAAAGCATTGATAAATGAGTGGTTCAATAGTAATATCCATGAGCGGATACCGTGAAAAAAAAAAAGTATAAATATATTTTTAAGAAATTTCGTTAGGCGATTAAACTGTTTTAATATTTATACTTTTTCATTTATAATTCAAAATTAAACGTAACACACGGCAAGTTTCAGAATTTTTATTGTCGCTCTTCAAAACTACATGTATTAAGCTATAAAATGTAAACTTTCTATGATGCGTGAAAAATTTATTTCTTTTAAATAAAATATATCATGGTTTGAATCACTATAGGAAAAATGAGTTTTCCATCTTGATAAATTATTATGCATTTCTTTTTATTAAAAAAAGGATAAGAATGAACCAACAGTAGCACCACTTCATTCTATTTTAGCATTTCAGTGTTACATTGTCATTAACCCTAACCTAAATCCACGGATGCAGCAAATCAATCTTTCGTACGTACGCCAAGCAAATTTCTCTGGCGCTACTTCTACTAAAATTCAAATAGAAAAGGAACAAACTGTCGTTGCATTAGCACGTAATTAATAAAATATAAAACAGAGCTTTCCACTTGGTAGAGGACCATTTATCTTTTTGGAGTATATCGGACAGGAGCGGACGACGCGACGGATAAGGCTGTGAGCGAACAGTACTAGTTTTTATTACACTAAAAGAGCAATCAATCAATCTTTGTTTAAGAAGGGAACAAAGGTAAAATCTCTTTAAAGGATTTTTGAGGGACTGACCCTACCAAATTGACAAAGGAAGGGAAAGTTATATCTCCCCCATCTTCAGTCGTAAAGCTGTCAACTGATTTCGAGTTCGATTTCTCTCTTGAAGTTCAGATTCAGTGCACTAGAAGTGCAATTTATACATCAAAGCGCCGACACGAAAGATCAAAGATAGCGCAAGAAGTTAGTGGTATGTGCGTGGATCTTAAAAATCGTTTGGCACGTTGACACAAAGGAGTCTGGGGTGCGGGAGTGGATGGGGGGTTTGGAAAGACGAAGATGATAAATGTGGATCAAAAAATGTAGTGACACGATTGTCGCGGCTCATGATTTGGCGATCTTCCCGTATGATTTTCTCACTGGGACAAGTTAACAGATGTTCTGAAATTTTTAGGAAACTTTGTCATTCTTTATTAGTTTTCTTTTCAAAAACTATCCGATGGGTCTTTCAATTTATTAAATAGAACAATAAGGTGATGTATGACATAATTATATGTTTTTTGAGTTTGGCATACTAGGTGCAAGAAATATTTTGTCAGATAGGTTTTCATTATGATTCGCATTGTTTCGTGTCACGTTAAAAATATGATTCAATATCGTTTAACTTTGTAATAGAGTTTATTTAAAATGAAGTATACTTTAAGTTTTGAAACTATTATAGCGATGACAGGTTAACCTTTTACGATGCAGAGTAAATAAATATTTGATGTCCTTTTTTAAGGACATCACCTTGTAAAAGTTAACAGAAGCACTGTAATAATAATAATAATAATAATAATAATAAAAGAAAAGAAATTGTCTGTTTTTATTAAATTGTTTTTTTTAATTCTAGCCAATGGATTTTTAACTTATTATATAATACAATAGAGTGCGACATGATTGTTATTTTAAAAAATGACATATTGCATGTAGAAAAAGTTATTATTTTTAGAAAATAAGAATGAACAAAAGTTAGCACAAGTTCATTCTATCTCCGCATCTCAGCATTTCAGTGTCATAGTGACACTAACCCTAACCTAAATCAACGGATGCAACAAATCAATCTTTCTTCTTAAATATTACAAACGCTAAGCAAATTTCTCCGGCGCTACTTCCACTAAAATTGAAATAGAATGGAAACAAACTGTCGTTGCATTAGCACGTAATTAATCAAATACAGAACAGAGCGTTCCACTTGGTAGAGGACCATTTATCTTTTTTGGAGTATATCGGACAGAAGCGGACAACGAATAAAAATCGTTTGGCACGTTGACACAAAAAGAGTCTGGGGTGCAAGAGTGGATGGGGGGTTTTGGAAAGACGAAGATGATAAATGTTGATCAAAAAATGTAGTGACACGATTCTCGCGGCTTATGATTTGGCGATCTTCCCGGACGATTTTCTCTTTGCGACAGGTTAACAGATGTTCTGAAATTTGCAGGAAACTTTGTCACTCTTTATTATTTTTCTTTTTATAAAGCATCCAATGGGTCTTGTATGACATGATTATGTACTTTTTAAGCTTGGCATACTGTGTGTAAGAAAAATTTTGTCAGATAACTTTTCATTGTGATTGGCGTTAGATTGGTTAAAAATATGTTTCAGCATCGTTTAACTTTGAAATAGAGTTGACTTAAAATGAAGTATATGGTAAGTTTTGAAACTATTAGCTTGAAAAGAGGTTAAGGGTGTATTCGAAAAAACGCTTTTCCACCTTCAGCAGCTCGAAATTTTCCGATACAATTTCAGACATATTTTTAAAAGTAGAAACATGAAACTTACTGAGGGGATTCTTGAAGGGACGTATGAAGTGTCGTGTAAAGTCTTTTTACGCTCATTTCATTAGAATTTGATTTATAAGCAATTAACTTCTCTGGAAGACCCTTTTTTTCGTTCCCTTATCTCCCATTTTGGAAAAATCGATTCAAATTGCCGTTTTTGATTGCTTTTTTTGCAATATTTTGTACACTTATCAAAGAATTGACCTTTACGGCACCTTGCGCACTTTCTACATAAGATAATCTGCGAGTTTCATGTGTTTGAGAGCAAAAGTTAAATCAAAAATAAATCGGAAAACAAACAGTTTGAATCGAAATACACCCTTAACCCTTTTCGGTGCGGAGTAAATCTGTTTAAAATAAATAAGTTACACCAGAATTTCTAAATGAATTTATTATAAATAACGAACTTGCTTAATTTAAAAATGTTATTTTAAAATAATAATAATTAAAAATTCTGAGTGCCGGTAAAACAAAAAAATTGGTAGTTTTTTTCAAGGATACCGCCTTTGAAAAAGTTAATTGACGCGCTGAAAAAAAAATCAGTTTTTATTAAATCGTTAGTTTTTTCTTTTAATGCTACCCAATAGAGTTTTTAATTATTATATAACACAATGAAGTGCGACATAATTACTATTTTAATAACTTGCCATACTGTACGTAAAACGAAATTATTAATTAAGAATTCTCATGACTATTAATTTCATGGCCTTGAAAAAAATATGCAATTCAACATCGTTTAATTTTAGCCTTCTCATAAATTTAGTTGCTAAAATATTGAAATCATTGACTTTAAGGGAGATGGTCACTCAGCTTCGGAATTATCCTCCGTAATGTTAAGTCTGTGGACGTTTAATGATTGGTATATTTATAAAAAGGATATTGCCCAGTCAAAATGATGGCATTGAGCTCACAGGCTACGCATACTAATTGTACATTACAGCCTTATATTTTCTAGGGTTAATTCCGTTCGAAAAAAAAAATTAAGAAGGGGAAACAGTTCTCCCCTTTCCCCTTTTTTATACTTAATCACTGAACCTCTTAAACCATCAAGGACATGCTTTATCATATAAAAAATCTACATCCAAAATTCAGAGCAAATCGGATAATTCTTAATACAAACCCATTTAGCATTTATATAACTTAACAGGAGTTATCCCCCTCTTTTATACGTAACCATTAAACTTCCAAAATTATTCAAAGATTTGAACGAAATCTGACAATTCTGCTTGACAAACCCATTTATATAAATTAAGGGGAGGGGCACCCCCCTTATATACTTATTCAAGGAACACCTAGTAACAGTCACGGAATCGCCTCATCAGAATGATCCTATATCTAAATTTTGAACGAAAACTTAATTCTGCATGAAAAACCCATTTATATCAATTAAGGGGAGGGGCATGACCCCCCGTTCCCCCTCTTATACATATCGAATGAACTCCAAAAACTAATCAGGGAAGCGCCTTGTCAGGATATACCTATATACAAAATTTCAAGTGGATCGGATATTTTTATCATGAGTTATCGCGTTACGCACGTACGAACGAACGAACATACATACATACAGAACGGGCGGGCACATAAGCTCTCAGGCTATGATAGCCTGTGAGCTAAAAATATCTCCTGGAATATATCGGACAGGAGCAGCAATACGACGATAAAAATCGTTTGGAAAGTTGACACAAAAGGAGTCTGGGGTGCGAGAGTGGATGTGGGGGGGGGGGGGGTTAGAAAGACGAAGATGATAAATGTGGATCAAAAAATGCAGTGACACGATTGTCGCGGCTTATGATTTGGCGATCTTCCCGAACGATTTTCTCTCTGGGACAGGTTAACAGATGTGCTGAAATTTTCAGGAAGCTTTGTCACTTTATATTAGTTTTCTTTTCAAAAGCCATCCAATCGGTCTTTCATTTTATTAAGGGTGTATTTCGATTCAAACTGCTTATTTTCCGATTTATTTTTGACTTCATTTTTACTCTCATATGCATCAAACTGGCAAATTGCCTTATTTAGGAAGTACACAAGGTGCAGTAATTGTCAATTCTTTGATAAATGCAGAAAATATTGACAAAAAAAAAAAAAAAAAAAAAAAAAAAAAAAAAAAAAGCAATCAAAAACGGCATTTTGAACAGATTTTCCCCTAGCGGGAGATCTGTGAACGATAAAAAGGGTCATACAGAAGATAATTGTTTATAAATTAAATTCTAATGAATTGAGCGTAAAAAGACATCACACAGCACCTTGTACATCTCTTCAAAAATACCCTCAGCAAGTTTCATGTTTCTACTTTTAAAAATATGTCTGAAATTGTATCGGAAAATTTCGAGCTGTTGAAGGTGGGAAAGCGTTTTTTCGAATACACCCTTAAATATAATGATAAGATGATGTATAACAAGATTATGTATTTTTTAAGATTGACAAGTTGTATGTAAGGAAAATTTTGTGAGATCAGTTTTCATGATGATCAGCATTACATTGGTTAAAAATATGATTCAACATCATTTAACTTTGAAGTACAGCTGATTTAAAATGAAATATACGGTAAATTTTGAAACTGTTAGAATGGAGATAGGCTAATCCTTTATGGTGTGGCGGAAATCTGTTTGAAAAATCTGTTTGAAATAATTAATTTACAGAAGAATTTATAAAAGAATTTATTAGAAAATACGAACGTGCTTAATTTCAAGTACATTAAAAACGAAATTCTTTTTTATAGGATTCTCACTACTAGAAAATTAATAATTTGGTGTTCTATTTTAAGATACCGTCCTCGAAAATGTTAACAGACGTGTTGAAATTTTCAAAAAATTCTCAGTTTTTATTAACATGTTATTTTTTCCATACTATCCCAATTGATTTTTTAGTTATTAAATAATACAATAAAGTGCGAGATGATAATGATTTTTTTTTAAATTTCATCAATTTAAAAATTTAAATATTTTTAAAAAATAAGAATGAACCGATGGTTGCACCACTTCATTCTATCTTAGCATACCAGTGCTATACAAACACTAACCGTAACCTAAATCCACGGATGCAGCAAATTAATCTTTCTTCTTAAGGGTGTATTTCGATTCAAACTGCTTATTTTCCGATATATTTTTGAATTCATTTTTGCTCTCACATGCACCAAACTTTCAAAATCACTTATTTGGAAAGTACACGAGGTGCCGTGATTGTCGATTCTTTGATAAATACAGACAATATTGCAAAAAAAGCAATCAAAAACGGCATTTCAAACAGATTTTTTCGAAGCGGGAAATTTGGGAACGAAAGAGAGGGTCATACTGAGAAGGTAATTGTTAATAAATCAAATTCTAATGAATTGCGCGTTAAAAGACATCACACGGCACCTTATACGTCCCTTCAAGAATCCCCTCAGCAAGTTTCATAATTCTACTTTTAAAAATGTGTCTGAAATTGTATCGGAAAATTTCGAGCTGCTGAAGGTGGAAAAGCGTTTTTTCGAATACACCCTTAAGGGTTTATTCGAAAAAACGTTTTCCCACCTTGAACAGCTCGAAATTTTCCGATACATTTCCAGACTCATTTTTGAAAGTAGAAACATGAAACTTGCTGAGGGGATTCTTGAAGGGACGTATGAGGTGCCGTGTGATGTCTTTTAACGCTCAATTCATTAGAATTTGAGTTATAAACAATTACCTTATCAGTATGACCCTTATTTTTTTTTCATTCTCAAATCACACACTTGGGAAAAATCAGTTCGAAATGCCGTTTTTGATTGCTTTTTTTGCAATATTTTCTGCATTTATCAAATAATCGACAATCACGGCTCCTTGTATACTTTCCAAATAAGAGATTTTGAAAGTTTGGTGTATTTGAGAGCAAAAATGAATTCAAAAATAAATCGGAAAATAAGCAGTTTGAATCGAAATACACCCTTAAATATTACGTGCGTCAAGGAAATTTCTCTGGCGCTACTTCTACTGAAATTCAAATAGAATGGAAACAAACTGTCTTTGCATTAACACGTAATTAATCAAATACAGAACTGAGCGTTCCACTTGGTAGAGAGGATCATTTATCTTTTTGGAGTATATCGGACAGGAGCGGACGACGACGGATAAAAATCGTGTGGCACCTTGACACAAAGGAGTCTGGGGTGGAGGAGCGGATGGGTGTGGAAAGATGAAAATGATAAATGTGGATCAAAAAATGTAATGACACGATTGTCGCGGCTTATGATTTCTCGAACGATTTTCTCTCCGGGACAGACTAACAGATGTGCTGAAAATTTCAGGAAACTTTGTCAGTCTTTATTACATTTCTTTTCGAAAAGTATCCAATGGGTCTTTATTATTTATAACAATAAGGTGATGTATGACATGATTATGTATTTTTTAAGTTTGCCATGCTGTTTGTAAGAATAATTTTGTTAGAACAATATTAATTATGACTCGCGTTGCATTAGTTATAAATGTGATTCAACGTCGTTTAACTTTCATGTAGTTATGGCTTAAAATGAGTTATACGTTAAGTTTCGAAACTGTTAAATCGAAGATAGGTTAACATATGCGATGAAATTTTTAGAAAAAAATTGTTGTTTTATTAAATTGTTAGTTTTTTTCCTAATGCTATTCAATGGATTTTCTAATCTTTAAATAATACAATAAATTGCGACATGATTATTATTTTAAAAACTTGGGATAATGTATGTTAGAAAAATTGTATTAACTAAGAATTTTCATGGTTAAGAATCTCATGGCATTATAAAAAATGCAATCCAACTTCATATAGTTTTATTTTTTTCATGGGCAATTTAACTATATTGCTAAAATTTGAAATGATTGGCTTTAACTAGAATTTATGAACATTTTTATACTTTCTCATTTATTATTCAAAATTAAACATTACACACATGTGCTTTCGGTATTTTTATTTTTATTATTTAAAACACTTATTTATTTCTTATTTTTACTAGTCTTTTAACTCTTATTTATTACCTTCAAAATTATTAATGTTATAAAATGTTAAATCTCTATAGTATGTAAAATATTCATTTAATTTTTCATTCACTCATTCATTTATTCATAAAATGTATTTCAGTTTGAATCAGTTTAAAAATAAATGAGTTTCTCCATCTTGATAAATTATCATAGTTTATTTTATTTGTAAAAAATAAGGAATTTCACTGATATAGTGACACTAACCCTAACCTAAATCCACGGATGCAGCAAATCTATCTTTCTTCCTAAATATTACGTACGCCAAGCAAATTTCTCTGGCCCTACTTCGATTGAAATTCAAATAGAATAGAAACAAAGTGTCGTTACATTAGCTCGTAATTAATCAAATACAGAATAGAGCGTTCCATTTGGCAGGGGACCATTTATCTTTTTGGAATATATCGGACAAGAACGGACGACGTATAGAAATCGTTTTGAACGGTGACACAAAGGAGTCTTGGGGTGGGAGAGTGGATGGGTTTGGAAAGGCGAAGATGATAAATGTGGATCAAAAAATGTAGTGACACGATTGTCGCGGCTTATGATTTGTCGATCTTCCCGAACGATTTTCTCTCTTGGACAAGTTAACAGATGCGCTGAAATTTTCAGGAAATTTTGTCAGTCTTTATTAGTTTTCTTTCAAAAATCATCCGATGGGTGTTTCAATTTATTAAATATAACAATAAGGTGATAAGACATGATTATATATTTTTTGAGCTTGACTTACTGTAAGAAAAATTTTGTCCGACCAATTTCCATTATGATTCGCCTTTCAAAGGTTATAAATATGATTTGACATCATTTAACTTTGAAATACAGCTGATTTAAGGGTGTATTCGAAAAAATGCTTTTCCAACTTCAACAGCTTGAGATTTTCTGATACAATTTCAGACATATTTTTAAAAGTAGAAACATGAGACTTGCTGAGGGTTTTTTTGAAGAGACGTATAAAGTGCCGTGTGATGTCATTTTACGCTCAATTCATTGGAATTCGATTTATAAACAATTATTTTCTCATGACCCTTTTTTTCGTTCACAGATCTCCCGCTTCGGAAAAATCGGTTCAAATTGCCATTTTTGATTGCTTTTTTTTTTTTTTTTTTTTTTTTTAAATATTTTCTGCATTTATCAAAGAATCGACAATCATAGCACCTTGTGTACTCTCTAAATAAGACAATTTGCCAGTTTGATGCATGTGAGAGCAAAAGTGAATTTAAAAATAAATCGGAAAATAAGCAATTTCAATCGAAATACATTCTTAAAATGATGTATTCGGTAAGTATATAAATTATTAGATCGAAGACAGGTGCCGCTTTTGCGGAGCTGAGTAAATAAAAATTAAATGTACTTTTTTAAGGACCCTACTCTTGAAAAAGTTAACAAACACGCTGAAATTAAAAAAAAAAAAAAAATTGCCAGTTTTCATTAAATTGATAGTTTTTTTAATGCTATCCAATGGATTTTTTAACTATTAAACTACACAATAATGTGTGAAATGATTTTTATTTTAAAAACTTGGCATATTATATATTAAAAAAAATTTATTACTTAAAAAAAAATAATAATGAACCGGAGGTAGCGTCACTTCATTCTATCTTAGCATTTCATTATTATATTGACTCTAACCCTAACGTAAATCCACTAATTTAACTAATCAATCTGTCTTCTCAATTATTACGTCCGCGAAGCAAATTTCTCTAGGGCTACTTCTATTGAAATTCAAATAGAATAGAAACAAACTGTCGTTGCATTAACACGTAATTAATCAAATACAGAACTGAGCGTTCCACTTGGTAGAGAGGACCATTTATCTTTTTGGAGTATATCGGACAGGAGCGGACGACGGATAAAAATCGTTTGGCACGTTGACACAAAAGGAGATGGAGTGCGGGAGTGGATGGGGGGTGGGGGTGGGGTGGAAAGACGAAGATGATAAATGTGGATCAAAAAGTGTAGTGACACGATTGTCGCGGCTTATGATTTGGCGATCTTCCCGAACGATTTTCTCTCTGGGACAGGTTAACAGATGTGCTGAAATGTTCAGGAAACTTTGTCAGTCTTTATTAGTTTTCTTTCAAAAATCATCCAATGGGTCTTTCAAATTCATTAAATATAACAATAAAGTGATGTATGATATGATTATGTGTTTTTTAAGCTAGGCGTACTGTGTGTAAGAAAAATTTTATCACATAAGTTTTCATTATGATTCATGTTGCATTGGTTAAAAAATATGATTCAAAATCGTTTAAATTTGCAGTAGAGCTGATTTAAAATGAAGTATACGGTAATTTTTGAAATTATTAGATCGAAGACAGGTTAATCACAGGGTTCGCACTGTTCCTAAAATTTACCACAATTTTTAAACGGTAATATTTATTGTATAATTCTATTGTAGATGTTAAAAGGACCTTCCATGGAGATTTTTAATTTAAAATACTGGTAGCAACGTGTGAAAATTTTAGAAACGGTGCGAGCCCTGGGTTAAATCTTTCTGGCGCGATGTAAGTCTGGAGTAAAAAATTAATTTACTCCAGAATTTATAAACAAATTTATTAGAAAATACGAACTTGTTTAATTTTAACTACTTTATAAAAGGAAATTTTTAAGTAAAGATTCTAGGTGCCAGTATAATAAAATTAATTGTCCTTTTTTAAAGATACCGCTCTAGAAATGGTTAGCAGACGTGCTGAAATTTTCAAAAAAATTGTCAGCTTTTATTCAATTGTTAGGGTTTTTTTAAAATTAATGTTATCTAATTGAGTTTTTAATTACTAACCCTTTCCAGTGCAGTGTGCCCACTTCCGGGCACATTTAATTTTAATTCCAAGCTTGTAAACGACACCAAGAATATTTGAATAAAATCTCACTTTTACAAGTAAAGCTAAAAAATTAAGGAGTTCTTAATTGAATAAAAAGTCGATGGTAAATTCCGGTGTCAGTTTCTAGTTTCTTATTTTACGAAGAGAATTCGTCCGTGCGATAAGATTTTTAGGAGGGATTTTCAGGCAGGGAGAAGTTAGTAAAATGCGGTGTCTAGGGAAATAAAAAAGAAAGAAGGAGAGATGAGAACGGGCTTTTGAGAACTGCGGTTTTGGGCGCTCTCTCTGGGACAGAGAATAAGTTGATGGTTGGGATATGAGCACCGGTATGGGGATGTGCCTGACGCCCGACGATGACGTTCCTAGTATATCTAAGAGGTGAGCGGGTTCTTTCTTAAATGTTAGAGCAACCTTTTCGTATGCGAATTAAATTATATATCTGTAAAGTTAGGCATCCTTAAAATCCTGTGTTATTTTATTTATCAGTATCCCACTAAATGTATTGGAAGAATAACAGTGTATTTATCATGATTTAACTATAAATAAAGTGTCGTTATTTATCTTTATGTTAGACTCTTATGTCTTCTAAAACATCCGACTCTAGAGCCTGGGAAACGTTTAATGCAAATAAACAAAATAAATTAAAGTAAACCTAACAGTAGTCGGACAGTTAGAAAAGTTTTATTAACTATCAATTTTCATGGTTATGAGTCTCATGGCATTGAAAAAAAAATGCAATTCAACATTGCTTCATTTTTACTTTTTTATTAATTATGTTGCTAAAATATTGAAATTTTTAACTGTAAGGGAGCTGGTCACAAAGCTTCGGTGTATTCCAATCCAAACTGATTATTTTCTGATTTTTTTCCAAATGCATTTTTGCTTTTAAATACATCAAACTGGCGAATTCTCTTATTTAGAAACGACATAATGTGCCGCATTTGTCAATTTTTTGACAAATGTAGAAAATATCGTAAAATATGCTGTCAAACTTGGCATTTTAAACCGAATTTTCCATAGCTGGAGATCTGGGAAAAAAAAACTGTCATATTGAGAAGATAATTGCTTATAAGTCAAATTTAATGAATTGAGCTAAAAATGAAATCCCACTGCATCTTATACGTCTTTTCAAAAAGCACATCAGTAAGTTTCATGTTTCTATTTTTAAAAATGAGTCTAAAAATGTATCAGGAAATTTCAATTTGTCAAGGGTGGAAAAATATTTTTTCGAATACTCGATTAAGAAGAAAAGCGCTGATATATTTTCCAAAATGTAATTATAACATGCTCAATTGTAAGTAAAACTTTGTGTTACCTAGTGATAAACCAAAGAAAACAAACGCAAACGCAAACTAATAATAAAAAATATCTTGTTACCTGAAATTTATAAAAATGGCGGATTATGTAAATTCACATACATGTTATCTTAAAAAACAAGATTTTTTTTTTTTTTTTTTTTTTTTCCTTTACAAATGGTGTTTAAAATATTGATGAAAGTTAAATATTTTAATGTTACTGACAAGGAAGGTCTCCCTAGTAAACATACCCAAAACTTTAAGAAAAACCTACATTAATTATGTATGTAATAAAGGATCAGTCAAAATTAGAGGCGGAATTACAGTAGAGAGTATGTAAAAAAATAAAATATTTTCAAATATTTGGCATGACTAGACCAAAGCATCACGCGATTTGGCAAGCAGCACTTTTCCTTGCCAAAAGCAAACGATTTAATGCAACTGAAAATTGTTGGATTTTTAGAATGCGTGTAAATGGCATTTAATGAATTTAAACATAAAAGAGTGAAACAATGAAAGAGTTTAATATATATATATATATATATATATATATCGTATTACATATACATATTGCTTGTTACTATAGTTTTTAATTTACCACTGAAAAAAATATTTTCATATATAAAATATCATATCGAAAAAAATTATTTTACATTATTACGTTTAAGCATATATGAAAATTAAAAGCCAGATGTTTCCATATCAACGAAATTGAATTAGCAATGCTCAATTGGATTTTGAGTTGGAAACAATTTTAATTAATTTAAATTATAAATTTCGTCTTAAATCGCAAATTTTGATAGTGAAATTTGAATATATACATATAAATATCGATATAACAAAATTATACTTAAAAAAAAAACTAAAACTGACAAAATTAAAGTTATTTAAATTAAATTTACCTTAACAACTTCAACATGAAAGTTTTTTTTTCCTTAAAGCGTATTTGACATAAAAAAAAAGTGTATTTGAAACTGTATTCTATCGCCAACCAAAGAAAAATCGCCAAATAACGAAATTTCCCTTATCTTTATCTATCTATCTATCTATCTATATATATATAAACGTATATATCTCATAAAAAGAACATTTTGTAATTTTTTCAGATTTTTCGGAGTATGCCCTTATAAAGACCTTCCTTGTAAGAATAACTTAATTTAAATACGAATCTTCAACACAGGAAGTTTTCAATTATGTATTTATGGCGTCTAATCATGCAAACAAGAGATCTTTATATAGATTAGATAGACCATTCGGTAAAAACACTGTTTCTTTATTGTTCTTACATGTTTTATAATTTTAAATTGTAATGAAATCAATGAATTAGTAAACATGATTTGTCTTTAGAAACATATATTTTCTGATGAAGCTAGATAAAATATTTAAATACTAAAATTGAACGCTTGTATAGGTTTTAAATAGACAAGTTATTTTTGTTCCATTGGTTGAGCAGCTTATAATAATCCTTTGTAAAAAATGACTTCTCAAATGACTTGGTTTACTTCATATGCTTAGGTGTCTTTAACTAAAAAAAGTGCAGATTTGTGACTTAGTTTTAATGTTTTTAGTGTTAAGTTTTAATTTAGTTTTGTTCAGAAATGCAGGAAACCAGCAGGTGTTGTTCAAAAATTATCTAATCGTTTTTTCTATTTTTCTATTATTTTGCAAACGTAGTTGATATTTTAGAACAAGCCGTCAAAGGTAACGTTTTGAACCGCTTTTTACGACAAAAGCAGAAAAACCTGTCAACGAAAGTGGAAAAATAGCGTGATCACGTGATCAAAATGGATTATAATTCGGTAGGTACAGTAGACTCCCTCAAATCCGCACAGCTTGGGACCAGAGGTTTTGCGGATTTTAGAATTTTGCGGATTTCTGATCATTGCTTTGTTTAAATTTTTAAAACAATGATTTGAATGTAATTAATAATGAAATCAGAGGTATAATGAATGCTTACAATATACTAAAATATTAAAATAAATCATAAATTAAAATAATAAAAATTTAGATCATTTTTAAAATGATTAAAATACTAAAAGCAAAAGTCAAGTTAATAATCAATAATGTACAATTAAATATTCATTATAAAGATGAAATGTATTTTTCCTAAATTATTCCGTGAAACTTGCCTCATAAAGGTACATTACTAATCCACTTCAGGATCATAAAATTATGAAGCTTTATTCCAGGTTTAGCCAGACTTAATAACTAAAAAAGCTTGATTAATACATAAATATATTTGGTAAGATTGTGATTACCAATGATATCAGCAATATCATTATTTTTTCTGAAATAAACTATTCTTTCTTTATAAAAAAACATGAATTCAATAACCTTAACAAAAAGTAGAAATTAAAAAATGTATGGAATTGATATAAAACTAAAAAAGTCAAATTTTGACTTTATATCCAAAATGAATGTTTCATTGTTTACATCTGTAAAATATGTGCGGATTTTAGATAGTTGCGGATTTTAGGAGTGCGGATTTAAGGGAGTCTACTCTAATTTAATTATCATAAAATGGAAAACTAAATTCGATTAGAAAGTGCTTTTACAGTCAGGTCTTGCAATTTTATCAATATTTCTGTAAAACAAGGAATTTGTAAATGTGTCAAAACGTTTTACACTTGTTGAGTACAGTTGAGAACATCCTTAAGGGTGTATTCCGATCCAAACTGCCTTTTTTCAGATTTAATTTTTAGATTCGTTTTTGCTCTCAAATGCACCAAACTTTCGAATTCTCTTATTTAGAAACTATACAAGGTGCCGTGATTATCAATTCCTTGATAAATGCAGAAAATGTTGCAAAAAATGCTGTCAAAAACAGCGTTTTGGACCACATTTTCCGAAGCGGGAGGTCTGCGAACGAAAAAAAAGGGTCACGCTGAGAAAATAATTGCTTATAAATCAAATTCTAATTAAATCCAGCGAAAAATTACATCACACGGCACCTTGTACGTCACTTCAAAAATCCCCTCAGCAAGTTTCATACTTCTACTTTTAAGAATATGTCCAAAATTGTATCAAAATTTCGAGCTGTTGAAGGTGGAAAATAATTTTTTTGAATACTCCCTTAAGGGTGTATTTCGATTCAAACTGCCTATTTTCCGATTTATTTTTGAATTCATTATTGCTCTCAAATACACCAAACTTTCAAAATCTCTTATTTGGAAAATGCACAAGGTGCCGTAAAGGTCAATTCTTTGATAAGTGCACAAAACATTGCAAAAAAAGCAATCAAAAACGGCGTTTCGAACCAATTTTTCCCAAGCGGGAAATTTGAGAACGAAAAAAGGGGTCATACTGAGAAGATAATTGTTTATAACTCAAATTCTAATGAATTGAGCGTAAAAAAACATCGCTCGGCACCTCATACGTCCCTTCAAGAATCCCCTCAGCAAATTTCATGTTTGTACATTTAAAAATGTGTCTGAAATTGTATCGGAAAATTTCGAGCTGTTGAAGATGGAAAAGCGTTTTTTCGAATACACCCTTAAGGGACTACTTCAGTCAAATGAAAAGACCCGTTCGCGAATGCTAGTCCTATGAAAGAAATTTATAAAGATATCTAGGATGCATTTCATTATTTTTAAATGATTTTTTTTTTTCATTGGATAGCCAACATTTATTTTAAGGGTGTATTTCGATTCAAACTGCTTGTTTTCCGATTTATTTTTGAATTCATTTTTGCTCTCAAACACATGAAACTCGCAAATTCTCTTATTTAGAAAGTGCACAAGGTGCCGTAAAGGTCAATTCTTTGATAAGTGTACAAAATATTGCAAAAAAAAGCAATCAAAAACGGCAATTTGAACCGATTTTTCCGAAATGGGAGATAAGGGAACGAAAAAAAGGGTCTTCCAGAGAAGTTAATTGCTTATAAATAAAATTCTAATGAATTGAGCTTAAAAAGACTTTACACGGCACCTCATACGTCCTTTCAAAAATCCCCTCAGCAAGTTTCATGATTCTACTTTTAAAAATATGTCTGAAATTGTATCGGAAAATTTCGAGCTGCTGAAGGTGGAAAAGCGTTTTTTCGAATACACCCTTAATGAAGGACTTTTTTACTTTTTCGATTTTGTTTGCGAATATTTTTTACGAGGATGCTTTCGCTTTCCAAATCGGTTCCGAAAATGAAAGCGTCCTCATATAATACAGCTGTAAACAAAATCAAAACAGTAAAAAACGACTTTATAGAACTGTCTCAATTATCTCATGAAAATAATAATAATAATAATTATAATAACAATGTAAAATTATTAAAATGCAACCGATATATCTTTATAATTTTTTTTCCATGGAATTAAGATTAGCTAACGGGTTTTTTTTACTTGAATGATGTAGCTTCTTAAGAGCTCTAAGTGAAGAAGTTACAGATTTTAATGATGTGAAAAATATCACTCAGGAAGCTGATAAGCTTTTAATAAATAAAAAATACCTAATTAATTCATGTAGGAGTTTTGGAAGTATTACTTTAAAAAAATTCAAAACTAAATTTTCATTGTAATTCTGAGAGTGTATTCTTAATTTCAGGCAAAAAGAACAAAAATAATATTTCCATTTCAAAATTTATTTTTAAGTTCTTAACAAGGAATTTGTTTACAATTCTGGTAGAGGTATTTTGACTAATAACTATAAAAAAAATCTCCATGTATTTAGATAAAAATAAAAACGCTGAATATGCTTTGGCATTCGAATCCACTTTTTTCAATCATTTTTTAAATATATGAGAATTTTGAATCGATTTGGAGTTTGCGCTGATATCCAATCTACTAAAATTCAACCTATCAATATTACAAATAAAATTACATTAAAAAATGTCAGCAGTTTAATTTTTTTCTTTTATCTATAACATTTTATAAAGTACATCTTTTATGATCTCTATTGTGAAAACTGCGTTACTTTAATGAAACTTAATTTATAATTAACTATAGTATGACCAACGTGGTTTTAAAATTTAATTCGTTTCACATAAATTTGTTTGAGTAGTTTTGATCAGGATGCCCATGATCTTTACTTTTAAGCACCACTTTTTTCAAATAGAAAACTTTGCCTTATTTAATCTCAGAAATCTTACAAATTCTTATATTAAAGAAGTAGAAGATTAATTTTTGCAACTATTGATGCCTAAATATAAGAATCATATGCATTTGATATTAGCTGACCCGGCCAATTTTGTCCGATTATGGGATTATAACTTTACTTCAAATTGCATGACTTTATATCTTAAAAAACAATTTTATAAAACTCTATAATTTTAATCGAAAATTTTTCCAAACGAAGCTTGTATCAGATGCCCTTCTTCCTCAATATATATATATATATATATATATATATATATATATTCAAAACCAAAAAGATTTTTTTTTTTTTTTTTTTTTTTTTGAGCAAAGTACTATGTGTTCTAGTGTGTGTTATATACTTTTCTATATTTCGACAAAAATTGCAGATTCAGAAGTTTAAAATTTGATTAATTTTTTTGCCCTTTTAATTGGTAATTTAACATTAAAAAATTCTAATTTTCCTCATTCTGAAATTTTTATGCGTCATATATTTATATACATATATATATAAAACCATTAATTTTAAAACAACATGTATATCGACAAAAAATGAGTTGAAATGAATATTTGGAATTTTCAGAATTACAGTATGTATATATACATGTGTATACATGGCTCATATACAGTCGGCTCTCGTTAATTCGAACTTGTCGGGACCACACGAAATGTTCGAATTATCCGAAGTTCGAATTATGGAAAATATGAAATTAAAACATGCTTAATATGGTGCTATTACAAAGAAATTAATGTTATAGTGTTTTTTAAACTTATTTCGTCTGTTATCATTAGAATATAACTTAATATTAAATTAGAATGGATAAATGCATAAACTAATTAAAAGATTAGAAACAAGCGCAATGGAAGAAAAATGTAAAGCGTCACTGATGGACAGACAGGGCTCTAACAAAGTGGATATCAAAGGCATTGTATTATATGTATACTCGTTCGGAACAATTTTCACAAAAATCAAAGAAAAAAAGTTATTCAGGGGATGTGAGGTCCGTTAGTAAGAAAGGAAAAATGAAAAATCGGAATTCTCCTTAATTCGAATTAAACGAAGTCGAGATAAAATGAGTTCGAATTAATGGAAAATTTTTAACGTTATTCTACCATTGAAAATTTCGGGACTTCATTTTTAGTTCGAATTAAGCGAAGATTCGAATTATCCGATTTCGAAATAACGAGAGTCGACTGTATATACATATCTGTATACATACATACATACATATATATATATATATATATATATATATATATATATATATAGGACACATCCATATATATGTTGGTTTCAAAACTTACCCCCCCCCCCCAAATAAAAAAATAAAAAAATGTTTATAATGGTAAAAGCACTTTAAAGAAAACGTTTCTCGTTGGATTGTTAAAAAATAATTAAAATAATAATAATAATTCTTATTATCTCCTTTCAAATTATTATCAGTCATAAATAAATTGGTTTCGAAGTCTGCCATCAATATAGATTCATTACCTGAAGATGATTGTTTTTTCAAGATTATCGTTCTTCTACTGCAGTGCTTCTACTGGAACTGTATGTACTTAAATATATGCGACATACCTCAAAGATTATTAACCTTTTTCTATCTATTTTTTTCTTGCACATATATATCTCCAACATAGCCGAAAGATTTCATTTTTTCCAGTTTTAAAGTAATTTAAATAAATACACTAACGAAAAACATTAATATTATTAATATACACTTGTGTGCACCGTCTTAGGCATTAATTATAATGTCTCACTGTTCACCACGGGCATCCATTTATATTAATAATAGGCAGTTGTCCAACACCTTATTAACGTTAAACCTGTGCCAAGTATAATTAGACGGTAATCTATTATTTTTCTTATAATTAATGATCATCAAACAACAATTTCTACGTCAGGTCTTTGAATCTACAAACGGAAAAGCGTGAGCGCAAGCCTTTAAAAATAGTCTTTAGCTGTTTCTTTTCTTCCGGGCTATACTCTCATTAAATGGTACTCTTCTGGCAGCGTCGGCCTTCTCGTGGTAATAGAATGCGCGAAATTAACATTTGCTAACGTGAGTTTGAATAATGTTGATCAATTGTACGCTAATGCAACGACAATTTTGTTTGTTGATAATTTACATATTTTGCGGATAAGAAAGCTAAGTAGAAATAATTTGCCCGTAGATATTTACAACTAATGTGTGATACACATGCAGAAACAGGCGAAGGACTATTTTGTATTTGAAAGATTTAATTATGACAATTTACAAACAATCAAATGTACAACTAGAAAACACATTATTTCACCAGTAAGAGAGAAAAACGAATTTAATAACATGGCGATAAGTTTGTTAATCCTTTCGAAGGCGATGTCCTTAAGGGTGTATTCGAAAAAACGCTTTTCCACCTTCAGCAGCTCGAAATTTCCCGATACAATTTCAGACACATTTTTAAAAATAGAAACATGAAACTTGCTGAGGGGATTTTTGAAGGGACGTATAAGGTGCCGTGTGATGTCATTTTAAGCTCAATTCATTAGAATTCGATTTATAAGCAATTAACTTCTCAGGAAGACCCTTTTTTTCGTTCCCAGATCTTGCACTTCGGAAAAATCGGTTCAAATTGCCGTTTTTGATTGCTTTTTTTGCAATATTTTGTGCACTTATCAAAAAATTGACCTTCACGGCACCTTGTGCACTTTCTAAATAAGAGAATCTGCGTGTTTCATGTGTTTGAGAGCAAAAGTGAATTCAAAAATAAACCGGAAAACAAGCAGTTTAAATCGAAATACACCCTTAAAAAAAGACACCACATTCTTATTTTACTGGCACCAGGAAATTTCATTAAAATTTTCGTTTTATAGTATACTAGAAAATAAGCACGTTTATATTTTTTAATAAATTTGTTTACAAATTCTGATATCAGTTAATTACTTCAAATATATTTACTCCGCGCCGGAAAAGGTTAACGGAAATTTTATGGTTGAAGTGAACAGAATGCTGGGTTATAAAATATAGCAGGATTGTTAATGTCCCATCAACAACAATGTCATGCAACCAACCCCCCAACCTTTTTCTTACTTAAGGGTGTTCTTAAATCAAAAAGGGTAACTTTGTGATACATGCTTCAATTTATTTTTGTTTGGAAATGCATGAAAACAGCAGGTGTTGTTATTCAGAAATTGTCTAATTGCACTCATTCTTTTGTTTAAAAAAAGAACACAATAGATTTTTCATAAGAAGCCTTCAAAGTTGACACTTTTGAGCATATTTCCCGACGAAAGCAGAAAAACCGGTCGAAAAGGAGGAGAAAAACGTGTGATTGCGTCATCGAAATAGCTTATAACTCGATAAGTAATTTAATTATCATAAAATGGAAAAATAAGTTGAATTCGAAATCGCTTTCATAGTCAGGCATTAAAATTTTATAACTTTCTGTTAAAAAATGAATTTGTAAATGTGTCAAAACATTTTTCGCTTGTTGAGCGGATCAGTTAAGAACACCCTTAAGGGTGTATTTCGATTCAAACTGCTTGTTTTCCGATTTATTTTTGAATTCACTTTTGCTCTCAAACACATGAAACTCGCAGATTCTCTTATTTAGAAAGTGCAAAAGGTGCCGTAAAGGTCAATTCTTTGATAAGGGTACAAAATATTGCAAAAAAAGCAATCAAAAACGGCAATTTGAACCAATTTTTCCGAAGTGGGAGATAAGGGAACGAAAAAAAGGGTCTTCCAGAGAAGTTAATTGCTTATAAATCAAATTGTAATAAATTGAGCGTAAAAAGACTTTAATCGGCACTTCATACGTCCCTTCAAGAATCTCCTCAGCAAGTTTCAAGATTCTACTCTTAAAAATGTGTCTGAAATTGTATCGGAAAATTTCGAGCTGCTGAAGGTGGAAAAGCGTTTTTTCGAATACACCCTTAAATAAACTGAAGAGAAGGGACCAAATCTCAACTGAACAACTTGAAGTAAATCGAAGTGAAGAAAGGAAGAAAGACTTAGTGGTGATTTTTGATGTGGGTAGGATGCCGGTAGTGCATTTAAGAAAATAGTTTTGTTTTGAGAACTACAAGTGATCTTGTGAAAAGATTATGTTATTCCTAAATAATAGCAAAAGTGTAAATAACTTTGTAAATATCAGTTAGTGTTTAATAAAATTCATATTTAAAATTTCAAGAGATTTCTTCATCATCAACTATCTTGATACAACAAACATATTTTCTACTTGTAGAAAAAATAAAATCCTTACATTGACTTCTACCATCTTCCTCGTATATTAGAAATTCTTGATTTATAATCATTGAACAATTTTTTTTTTTACAGAGAAATATTTGTGCTGATTTATAATTTTCCTCTATTCCCCATAGTTCAGTAAAGCAAACTTCCATTCAAACACAGACATTTTTTTTCGTTCAGTGCTCATATTCTAAAGTTTTTTTTTTCCCACCCGAATTCAGCTCATCTAATTCTCGGAGGATTTCTGCTTATCAGTGGCGCCCGTGTAAAACACTGTCCCCATGTTTTACCGAATATTTTGTTTAACCGTCGGCGGAAGGGGACATAAATGTCAGGGCCCGAGCTAGAGTTTACGATCTCCACCATTCATAGGGCCCCGACATGACAAGAAGTGCGGCGTAAATAGGGCGAGCAATTATCCGAATGAACGCCCAGGGACGAAATCCATGTAACGAATTAAAGTAAAAGGCGTTAGTTCGAAAAAATAGTCATATGTGGAGTGTATTTTATAAGCGTTTTGTCGTCGCTCTTCTTTTTCATTTTTAGAGGGGTTGTTAGCGAAGGAGTTGATGTTAGAACAAGGATTTGCAAACATGTGACAACAAACTTGTTAATGTTTGTTCTTTTCTTCTTCTATTTCCTGCACGTATTTTAAACAATTTTGAACATCTAAAAAATCAAGCTATTTTAGAAATTACATAAATGACAAAATAGTTTATGTGTGTTTTGTTTTTTGATTTTTTAATACATAAAACGGCAAAAAAGTTTGATTTTTAATGGAAAATATTAAGATTATAAATTTGACTCCGCCCTTTTTGTAAGACAGGTACTTATATGTTGTAAAAATGACAAAACATTTATTTGAAGTACTATGTTCCATTAGGAAACTATAAAAAACTGTCGTTTATCTGGCAGGCAACAAGACAAAATCTACAATGCAAGAAGCGTGGTTGTTTGAAGCAGTCCAGCCTTCAAAACCTCAAAACAATCTTCCGTCTTCAAGATTTTTTTTATTTTTTATGTCAGCATAATACCAAAGCTCACTCCAGAATTGGGGCCTGCTTGGAGCAAAATAAATGATAATCTGGCAAAACGATATCTGATGAATACAACGAATGGCACACGAAAATCCTAGGGAAGGTCTTCGTAACTTTTCTAGATTGGTCATGTAAAGCGTGCGGAAGTACCTTGTGGCGTAAAAAACGTGTTGTATACTATAAATTCTTATAACCAATTCAGACAGTCACAGTTAAGTTTTAAAAGCAATTAGTAAAGAATTTAAACAAAATATTGGAGCAAAAACGTTTAGAATTTGCCGAAAAATATTAAGATTATAAATTTGACTCCGCCCTTTTATGAGTAAAGACAGATACTTGTATGTTGTAAAAATGACAGAAATATTTATTTGAAGTACTATGTCCAGTTAGGAAGCTGCATAACTCGTTTATCTGCCAGGCAATAAGGCAAAATCTACAATGCAAGAAGCGTGGTTGTTTGAAGCAGTCCAGCCATCAAAACAGCAATCTAGCCTTCAAAAGAGCAAAACAATTTTCGGTCTTCAAGATATTTTTTGATTACTGCATAGAACCGAAGCACTCATCAGTATTGCGGTCTGCATGGAGCGAATTAAATGATAATCTTGAAAAGCCACATCTAGTGAATACAATGAATGATGCACGAACATCCAAGGGAATGTCTTTGTAACTTTACTAGATTGGTCATGTAAAACGTGCACAAATTTTAGCCAAAATTTGTGTACCGATATCTAAACATTTCTTCTAATTAAAGAAAAATGCATTGGTAAAAAAAAAAGTTGATTTTAAGGATGTATTCGATAAAACGTTTTACCACCTTCAACAGCTTCAAATTTTCCGATACAATTTCAGACACATTTAAAAAAGTAGAAGCATGAAACTTGCTGAAGGGATTTTTGAAGAGACGTATAAGGTGCCGTGTGATGTCTTTTTACACTCCATTCATTAGAATTTGATTTATAAACAATTACCTTCTCAATATGACCCTTTTTGTCGTTCCCAGATCTCCCGCTTTGGAAAAATCAGTTCAAAATGCCGTTTTTGATTGCTTTTTTTTGCAATATTTCCTGCATTTATCATAGAATCGACAATCACGGCACCTTGAGTACTTTCTAAATAAGACAATTTGCCAGTTTGATGCATATGAGAGCAAAAATGAATTCAAAAATAGATCGTAAAATACGCAGTTTGAATTGAAATACACCCTTAATGGTCCACAGTACTTTGCAGACTGTTCTCAAACGCCAAGGAGCTACTTTCCGACACATTATTTAATTAACTTTTGTTTCGAAACGTAGGAGATTATCTGGTATTTTTATGCAAAAACTTTATAATCGAAAGCCTTTTTAATTTTATTATTAAAGGTAGAATAGTCAGAAAATGCTGTCATGTTTGGCGTTTTTGAATTGAATTTCCAGACATGATACCGACAGAGAGAGAAATAAAAATGGTTGTCACGTGTCAAAAATGCTTATAAATTAATAAGTAATTTGTTAATCAGAAAATAAAAACTCATTTCGATTCCAAATCTTCGGGCATGCCAGTTTGCCTTAAAAAATGAGTCATAAAATGTTTCTGAATGTTTTTAGATATTAAAAAGAGAATTTGAGAATTGCCTTAAATGTGCAAAATGGACCTAAAACTGCCAGAAATACATTCCCTGTATGTGTTTCAATGTGTGACACATTTAAGAAATTTAACTTGGTTTTCAAATTAAAATAAATTGCACATTGCTTACATGAGATAGCTTTACAAATAAATTTGCTCCTGCCTTACTACGTCATACGTATGCATGCAATTTGTGTTGTATTTAACCTTCCGTCTACCAGACAAAACACCCATTTATCTACGGCAACACCTAATTTTAATTCCAAACTTGCAAACGGCACCAGTAATATTTTAATATAATTTTGCTTTTACAATGAAAGCTTAAATTAAGGAATTCGTAATATCTAGACAAGTCCTTTATAAATTCCGGTGTCAATCGACAATTTCTCATTTTACCATTGACACCAGAAATATTGCTGTCGGGTCCAATGGACCCGTCTGGTAGACGGAAGGTTAAGCTAGCAATGGGATATAAAAATAATTATATTTTAGTGCTTTTAATACAATTGCTTTTTCATGTAAGACACCATTTCGTACTCCATCGAGGTCGATCTGTATCTTTATAATTGACTCTCCTCTGTATCTCGTACAATTTGCGAGATAGGACCGCTAATTCTGCTGTTAGATGCTAGGTGGAGCTTTAAGTGTCTTCATCGCGTAACGCACAGTTCTCTTACTATACTTATAGAAATTACGTTTTTGACTATAACTGCCACTTTAATTAAGTTAACAGTGGTTCAGAGAACTTTAATGGGCATCCTGTATAAAGTATCTTGAAACAAAAGCAGTAAATATAGCGATTTCTAACATGCAGTTATAGTAATAATACGAAAAATCGCTTTTTTTCCAGTTTCTTGCGAATCATCATATTACGTGGGTGGTTCGATAAGTATTGTCCTTAATGTATATAAAATATTTGTACTGCGATGGTTGATGTGGAATATCGAAGCCTAATGTCTTAGCTTTAATGTTAGTAATGTTGTATTTAACGAGAATTTCTTTCGTATGATTGACGGTTTGGCTATATGTAATCCTCTTAGTCCGACTTTATGGGATTTGTGCATGCATTACTTTGAAATAAAATTGTTTGAAGTCTTAAAATTTCCGTTCTATATTCGTTACGTAGATGATATCTATGCTTTAGTTGAAGTGAATTCAGATATAAATCACATTCTCTCTGTCATGAATTCTATTGATTCTTGCATTCAATTTACTTTTGAAACTGAATCGAACAATTGCCTTCCTTTTCTGGATGTTGTTGTTATTCGTAATAAAGATAATTTTCAGACTACTGTCTTTCGCAAAACTTTTGCGGTCAGTCTTCCACCTCACAGATATTCTTCTCATCCTCCTAACCAGAAAGTTGCGGCTTTTAAAACTTTTATTTTCAAGGGTTCCAATATTTGTTCAACTCCTCAGTTACTTAGTGATGAACTTAATTATCTAAAAGCTATTGCTGTTGATCGTGGTTATTCCCCTAATATTATAGATTCAATTCATTGAAAATTGACTAAATCCACCCAATCTGAAAGAAAAAACTTTAATTCGAACTCCAATGCTTTGGTTGTTTTGCCTTTTCCCCCCAAAATCAGTCAGCAAGTTGTTAAAATTTTAAAAAGGTTCTATTTCATTGGTTCTATGTTATTTTTTCTCCTGTTAATGAAATTGCTTTTTCAAATCTTAAGCACCCCATTGATCGCTTAGATAACTGGGATATTTACCAAATTTCGTGCCAATGTGGTCTTTCTTATATTGGTCAGACTAAACGTGCTCTCAGATTTCGTTTAATGGAACATAAAAGGTATGTCAAAAATCAAGAGCTTAAACGTTCCTCTATTGCTCAACATTGTAGGTCTTCACAACATAAGTTTAATTTTTCTTCAGCCACCATCATCCATAAATGTCCTTCCATTCTTGATCTTGATTTTTGGGAAGCTTACCACATCATAAAAAATTCTTACTCCTTAGTCAATGACTTATCTAGTACTCCTTTTTTCCCAAGTATTTGGAAATCTTTAATTTAATACCTTTTTTTTTTTTTTTTTTTTTTTTTTTCACTCGCTTTTTAGTTTTTATTTTGTTTTTTCTACGTTAGATGTCGCTACTTGTCCACCCAGTTATTTTGGCTGCTTTCTTCTCATTGGTTGCTTTTCTTTAGGCGGGATTGTTCCCATAGCGGGTATATAAGCCTGCGTTTCGCTGTCTCTTTGCTCAGTTTTGCTATTTTTTAGCTCGCTGAATTTTGCACTGATGAAGAATCTCGATAGTAGGTTCGAAATAGCTATTTGCTACCTTCTCATACTTTATTTGTGCATTTATAATCGCTGGTTTTCTATCTTTAAACATTTGTGCACAAAGTCTTTATTTGCTATTTTAATGTCTTAGTTGTCTATATGTTTAAATTCAGAACCAGTGTTGCTTATATTAAGATATTTTTGAGAGGAGAGCTAAAGTTTTTAAAACCTATTTTTAAAAGGGGTGAGGGAGAGAGACTGGAATTTATTGGACTAGATTTGTGACAATGGATGAGATGTGGCTAGAACAGTATGATCCCGAGTCCAAACGAGAGTAGCTATGTCTCATCCACTGTCACAAATCTAGCCCCATCTAAGCTTCAAACCAACCTTTTACACTCCCCTTTCCACCCTCTCTCCAAAAATATGTTAATGCAACAGCTACGGTTTTAAAATTGATCATATAGTCATACATCATCTAAGACATTAGGCTTCAATATTCCACATCACCATCGCTGTACAAATATTTTACATACTCTAGGTATAATAATTCTTGAATCACCCTCGTTTAATGTGAATCTCAAGAATATCTCAAAATAATAGTTTTATAATCACCTTAAAAAGGAGGATAAAGATTTTTGATATGAATCTTACAATCCATTTTTTTTTCAACGCTTTTTAAAAAAGTAGATGAAGCTGATAAAACTGTAGTTTTAAGATCTTTAAGCTGATAAAATTAAAAAAAAATTATCATGGTGTCAGGATAAACCCGACACATTTTTCGCGGCTCGCTGTAGTAGTACAGTACAGTAAAAAAAATAAAAGACATATTATATAAGAATGCAGAATGCAGACCACACAAGATAGTTTGAGGTGCACGTGCATGCGGGAATTCGTCAAAAGGATAGAATTTCCACGATTTAACGACTTTTGTGAAACGGGGTGTTTGGTAAGGGGTTACAGAACTCTGACTAAACAGTCAGTTAGCCAATAAATTTGTCAAAAATGTTTATAAGTTAGACTGGAAAAGATTGAATTTCCAGTAAACAAGAGTAAGAATCTTCGCGCATATGGGAGTTCAAAGTAATAAATATGTCTACTGTGGTATTTGAATGTCTGCAAATTTAGTAGTGGGATTAACATGTTAGCTAAAAAAATGTCGCATTTGGTAACACGATTCTCACATTACATCGTAAAAGGGGTTTTAGCTGTTTACTTGGATTTGTTTTCAGACCACCTGCATATGGAAATGCGCGTTACTTGAAAAATTATAATGATATGCAAGAGAGAGAAATTTTATAGGAGGATAAGATTTTTAGGAGGGATTTTCAGGCAGGGAGATGTTAGTAAAATGGGATATCGAAAAAAATAGCGGCAGAAAGGTTAGAGGAGAACGGTCTTAGAGAACTGGAGTTTTGGTGCTCTCTCTCTCTGGCACAGAGAATAAGTTGATTGTTTGTGATATGAGCACCGGTATGGGGATGTGCCTGACGCCCGACGATGACGTTCCTAGTATATCTAAGAGGTGAGTGGGTTCCTTCTTGAGTTTTGAGCAACCTTATCATATTAGGCATCCTTAAAATCCTGTATTATATTATTAATTATAATCGCAATAAATGTATTGGAAGATTTACAATGTACCTATTATGCTTTAACTATAAATAAAGTGTCGTTATTACCTTATGTCTGTAGACTTTATGTCTTCTAAAACATCCGACTCTAGAGCCTGGGAACTTTAATGTAAACAAATAAAATAAAGTAAAGTAAAGCTAACAATAGTCGGACAATGGTTACCGTGACCAATTTAATACCTTTAGGTGTTAAGATATTTATTTACTTCGGCCAATGTAAATTATTTAATATAAATAAGGATGCCTGTAATTGTTAGTAATAATTGAATTGAAATAATTAAAAGTATTGATATTTATATTTATAATGCCTGTATCTATTAAAATCTATTAAAATGATAAATAACAAGTGTAATATTTATATTATTATTATAATTTAAGGCCCAGTTACAAGTAGGGTCAATAATGAATGAAAAAATATGTTCAACTTTTAAGGCTTTTTATGAAATTATTTGATGGAAATTTCATTATTGTGAATTTTTGTGTATAATCTTAGAGATATTTTATCTTGTATTGATGGGGCTGTCGCGATATTTCTTGGTCATTATAGATATGAAACAACTAATGCAATTGATGCTAAAAACGATTTTGATAATAATGTACTTAAACAAAAGAAACTAATTTTAACATTTTAATATTTTTTTAAAATATATATATATATATATATATCAATTATACATGGTTTCTTTCTTTCACTATTTATGTTACTTTATTATCTATATTTTTCTATTATTTTCTTACATTATTGTCCTTTATCTACTTATTTCTAATATTTGTTATTTATTGATATTTGGAGTCAGATATTACTATGTTTTAATTAATTCTATAAGAATACCGGTTATGATTACATATTAGCGAATATTCATTAATTAGTTGTTTTACTTTTCGTCGATAAAGTGCTTATTTATAAATTTTGAAAATGTCTGACAGCGAAGATAATGGAGCGCAGGCGGACGCGAAAATACGAAAACTCGCTGGGTTCCAGGCCCTTATTCCCCAGTTCGATAACATGACCGCCATAACCCCTAAATTTTTTATAGAAACTCTAGAAGAGACAACAAATATTGCAAATTGCTCTAATGAAGAAAAACTCCTGATTTTACGTTCACGTTTGCGCGGGGAGGCACTCACAAATGTCATAAATTCTCCTGATTTAAATTTAGAGAAAGATTATGAACAATTTAAATCAAAGTTTCTAGCCTACTTTGACACACAGTTTAGTTTAGCGGCTAGACAGCGCCAATTTTCAAATTGCAAAATGCTGCCCCGTGAACTTGTAAAAGTGTATGCAGCGAGAGTCGCTGTAGCGACACAAAATTTCTTTAATCATCCAGATTTATCTAATGACGGAATAAAAACTATTGTAGAACAAACTAAATTAGCTAAATTTATAGAAGGACTGTCAGCAAATTATAAACATTCTGTAATACTCAAAGATCCCAAAAATTTCGACGAGGCTGTAAATTTTGTTCAAATGCTTCAAGCCAACGAATTATCTTCTTTCGATACAGATTCCGATCCTACCATAAATAATATAAATAAAGATGTAGCTACGGATCAAATCAAAGCATTAATTGAAGCGCATGCATTCCAAACTAGGGAAATGGTTAATTCGTTAAGTAAGGAAATTGAGAATTGCAAAAATCCAAGCAATACGATCAACATCAACAAACAGCGGCAGAATATAATATGAGACCTCCTTACACAAAAAATTCAAATTACAATAATAATAATAATTATAATAGACAGAGCAGAAACTTTAACCCGAGGAATTTACCTCCATGCAATTTCTGCTCCAAAACATCACACATATCGAACGACTGTTACTATAATCCTTCTAACAGAGAAAGTTATCGGGGAAGAGGATATCATTTTCAAAGAAACTCCCGCAGCGCTTTTAGGGGGAGAACACCTAATTCATATCGGCCAAGACGTAATGGAAATCAGCAGAATTCGGAAAATGCTTGAGGGGGCGTCGCGCCGAATTTGGTCCACAAACAGATAGTCCCCTATATGATAAAGGACCAAAAAAATATCGTGAAGAAAATGTTAACACACAATTATTTGATACGAATTTTGTTTCTAAGCATACACTACCTGTAACAGAAATAAAAATATTAGGAAATGTAATTACAAGTCTTATTGATAGTGGCTCAAGTATTTGTCTTCTAGAAGAAAGTATCTTTAAATCATTCAAAGAAGATAAACGTATTAAATATTTAAAAATAGATGCCCAAATTAAATCCATAACTGGTGATAGTTTAACAATTACTAATTGTGTTTCTTTGCCAATTCAAATAGGAAATAAAAATTTATTTCACAAATTTTACATCGTTAAACACCCTCTGTCTAATTATTATAGTTCAATTTTAGGTTATGACTTATTAAAATCAGGAGAGTATGAAATTTCTTTTATTAATGATACTTTAAAATCAGGAAATTCTATTTCACGAATTCGTGATGCACGATCAGATCCAGTAATTTCAAATACCACTATTTATGCTTACATAAAGAAGAAATTTACTTTAGAGCCTGGAGAATCTAAAGATATTGACTTATTGTTAGATCGACCAACAGATAAAGGAGCTGTTGTTAAATTCTTTTCATGTTTAAGAAACCCAAACATAAAATTTGTTAACAATTTATGCACAGTAAACAATGACATGCGTTTGTCCGTAAGGGTCTCTAATTTATCATCGAAACCTGTCCCTTTCAATAAAAACACGCGTGTAGGTACAATTAGCTCAGAATTTGATAGCAGAGATATAGAAATGATAAAAAAACTCAGGCGCGATGAGCTAAAAATAACTGATTTTAACTTATCACATCTAGACACAGAAACAAAGGCTAAATTATCAAACTTATTAATGGAGTACGCAGATATTTTCAGTAAACGTTTATTTACTATTGGTAGAACTGAGGCAATTCAGCCTAACTTAATAGTTGATGTGGATAAAATAAATTCAGAGAGACCAAATCGGGTACCACACGCTTTAAAAAATGAAGTTAGGCGTCAATTGACAGAATTAGAGAAAGCCAATATTATAGAACGATCAAATTCCCATATTAGTTCTCCATTAGTTATAGTTAAAAAGAAAAATTTATCAGGGGATCCACTCAAGCAAAAATATCGTTTAGTTGTAGACTACCGCGAAGTTAATGCAAATCTCAAATATCCGAGATATAAATTACCAGTTACACAACATCTGTTAGATAAATTAAGAGGAAATAAAATTTTCACCACTTTAGATCTCAGTTCCAGTTTTTGGCAAATCCCCTTGAAACCAGAAGATAGGGATATTACTACGTTTAGCAGTCCTAAAGGTAACTTTCGATTTGTATGTATGCCACAAGGATTAAATGCCTCGAGTGAAACAATGTGTCAATTAGCTGACCAAATACTTGCGCCATTATCTGAGTTAAAAATTTCAAATTTTATTGATGATTACGCAATCGGAAGTAAAGATGTTGACCAGATGTTAGATAAATTAAGACAACTTTTCGAGAGATTTCGAACTTTTGGATTAACAATAAATCCTGAAAAATGTTCCTTTTTTCTACCTGAAATTGAATTTTTAGGGCATCGTTTAAGTGAACAAGGAATTCGTCCATTAGAATACAATGTTATAAAAATAAAAGAGTTTCCCGTCCCAACTACTGTAAAAAAAATACGAAGATTCGTTGGACTAGTTGGCTACTATAGAAAATTCATTAAAAATTTTTCAGAAATATCAACTCCATTAACTAACTTAACTAGAAAGAATGCCAAGTTCCGTTGGACTGATGAGGCGCAAAATTCATTTGATATATTGAAAGATAAACTTTCAAAACCACCGATACTTATTCATCCTGATTATGAAAAGGAATTCATTCTATCGACAGACAGTTCCAATCATGCTTTGGGTTCAATGTTAGGACAACTAGATGAAAATCAAATCATTAGACCCATTGCTTATTTTTCAAAAAAACTGAATCCTACGCAATTAAAATATCCAATAGTCGAAAAGGAATTATTAGCAATTATTCAATCAATTAAGTGCTTCAAACATTACCTATATGGTCGGCATTTTATTATCAAATGTGACAATAAGGCGCTGACTCAAATGTCAAAACTTGAATCACCAGGTGATCGTGTCGCGAGATGGTTCGCATTCTTAAGCGATTATAATTATACATTCGATTTGATAAAATCTGAAGAAAACATTGTTGCAGATATACTTTCGCGTGATTTCTTTGACAGTTCAATAAATTCAACAAATAATTCAAATAATTCTAATAAAATCACAGAAAACAGGCAACCTCTAGAAAATAAATCTGCTAAATTAAGCGAAAATGAAATTTGCAACAATAATAACGCAAGCTTAATTTCTGAAAAATTAGTGGAAGGAAATAAAATTATAGACGATGAGCATATGAAACAATGTACAGATCTTAAAATTGGAGCAGGCCTAGAAAATTTAGGAAATTCGTGTTTTATGAATGTAATTTTGCAAAGTTTATCATATTTAAAACCATTGTTTTATTATTTTTCTAATACTATGTCAAATTGTAGAAATAAAATTAATTGCACTATATGTATGTTTAAGAGACACTTAGATTCCGTGATTGGAAAATCAGGGCAAATTGTAAAACCGCTCGATTTTCATCAGCATCTTGGTGATATCGGGAGCCAGTTTCGAATTTATAATCAAGAAGATGCTCACGAATTTCTTCAGCAGCTTATAAATCGATTACAGCAGGACAGTTTAAATCATACGGATATAAGCAAAGGAAATAACCTAAATAACAAGATTAACAAAATTAGAAATATATTTGAAGGTACTTTTCGAAGTCAGATAGAATGTCTGAGATGCGGAAAGAAAAGTATCACATTTGAACCCTTTGCAGATATTTCGCTAGAAGTTAAACAGGGCGTTTCAACTCTCGAAAAGGCGTTAGAGGAATTTAGTAAAATTGAATTTCTAGGGGAAGAATATCGATGCTATAATTGCAGAACTTATTCTAAAGCAGTTAAGGATTTGTCGATATTTAAGTACCCAGATATAATTACGTTCCATTTTAAAAGATTCGAGTTCTCTCAAAGAAGTGAAAAAAAATTGACAAATTTCATTTCCTACCCAGAAAATCTTAATCTTAGCATTTGTAAAGTCAATGAGAGAAATAAGAGACCATTATGGTATAAATTAACCACTGTTATAGTCCATTCCGGAAACTCTATGCATGCAGGTCACTATTACTGTTATGTCAGAGACTCCTATAATAATTGGTACTTAATGGATGATTCTAGAATCATACGCGTATCACCTGAAACTGTACTTAATCAGGAAGCATACATTATTCAATATGTCAAGGATGAGCATGATACACAAACAGTTGAAAGTACAAATTTAGTAGGGGTAAATGCTTTGCAAATAGACCTCCCTACTATTGCAGAAGTGAAAGTAGCACAACGTAACGATAAGAGACTTTCAGAAATTATTTGCATATTAGAAAATTCAGCTAAGCAGGGTTTACATAAATACATGGATTATTTTATACGGGATGGATTATTATTACATAAGGGTTGCATTCCAATTAATAGAAAAAATAGAAATGTTGAACAAGTAGTTATCCCTGATATATACAAACCACATATACTTACAGCAAAGCATATTTCTCATTTTGGCGTGTTGAAAACATATAATGCGATTCGGGAAAAGTATTTTTGGGAGAACTTATTTAGTGATACAAAACATTTTGTTCAATCATGCAAACAATGTACATCTTTTAAATCAATAAATAAGTTTCCGCCAATTCCGATTCAAAGACATTATATACCATCTAAAGTTAATCAATATATCAGTGGAGATTATATAGGGCCGTTTAATACTACAGATAGGGGCAATAAATACATTTTAACTTTCGTTGATCATTTTTCTAAGTTTATAAAATTATATGCTGTCCCCAGTACTACAACACTTAATTCAGCTCAATGCTTATTAAATTATTTGTGCACATTCGGAATTCCCGAAAAATATTTGACTGATCGAGCCACTTGCTTTACGAGTGATGTATTTAAAATTCTTTGTAAGAAATTTGGAGTGATTAAATTAATGACAACTGCTCAACATCCCACTTCAAATGGTTCAGCTGAAAAAATTAATCAAAATATAAAAAAATCACTTGCTATATTTGCGGAGGAGACAGCTCAGTGGGATGATTTTATTGATTTTTATGCGTTAATATATAATAACAGCATACATTCAACAACTAATCTAAAACCAGCCTTTTTGCAATTTGGTTATGATCAAAATCTACCAACTGATTTAATAAGTGAGCCGCGTGGAATAGAATATGTCCCATATCAGGATTTCGTAGCCCGTAAAGCGCGCCAATTACAGTATGCTAACGAAAAAGTCAAGAAAAGTCTACTTGAGTCTGCTGAAAAACGGGAAAATTATCAGCACCAGAAAGCAAAATATCGAAATTTCGAGCCCGGTCAACTTGTTTTTCTGCATAACAGAGATTGCGATCGATTTGAACATACCACAAAGAGACGTACATGCACCGGTGTTTTTAAAATAGTAAAAAAACATAATTTAGTGGACTATTCAATGATAGATCCCATGAATCACAATGCCAAAGAAATTAAGGTTCACGCTGATCGCCTAATCCCCTATGTGCAAAGAAAAGAAAAACTTGACCTTTTTCAAAATTTATTACCAAAGAAAGTAAAATTAGACATACAGGATATTCATAACCAAACTAAAAAAACTACTCCACATGCTGTATTCGAAGATAATTCTCAATATGCGTACAATCCCTTTTTATGGTCACCCTTAGAGCAGACGCCTCGTCATAACTCAATAAACAATGATAAGATAGAAATTAATCCCGCTCCAAGTCCAACAATTCATTTGGACAATATAAATGAGGATATTAACACCCATAATACAGAGCCCATAATTGACTCACCAAGTCCATCCGAGAATTCGGAAGATACAATTGTCTATTCTCCGAATGGGATAGCAAATACTCATATCGACAGTCAGAAATCGACATACGATCTTCGACCGATGGATCCACGATACGTATCAGATAGGTTCAAAAATTGGACATTTAAAATAGATAAATAAATTATAATTATTGTACTATTAAGAAACATATATATATAATGTTTCTGTAATTATTAGAGGGTTTTGATAAACAATTATAATTCCTGTTGATTAAGAGATATTAAGTTTATTAAAATGCATTCATATTCCTCTGATATTCTTTTATATTTCGGTTTAGTGGTATTTTGCTATTGTATTTCTGTATTCATAATCATATTTTTTTTACGAAGTTTGAGTTTTCTTCTAGGTTATGTGTAGGTATTAGGTGTAAATAAAAGTATATCTTAATTATTTGGTATATACTATGTTCCGTTCGGCTCATTGATCTATTAAGTTGAAAATTATAATTCTATTTATGGGCATATAGAATTTTGGGTATCTCTGTAAATAATGTAAAAAAAAAAAATAAATAAATAAAAATAAAAATATATAAATATAGGTAGAGAAGATTGGAACAATTATAAATTACATTTTGTTTCCATGCATGGTGACCCTCTTATGTCAAGTACGAACTGTTTTTCTGACAAGATAAAAATATGTGAATCTGTGTTCCATTGGTTATGGATACTTTAACAGGAACATTTCTGTATGAAGGGAGGATACGAAAAGGATTGTTGAACTTGCTCGGGAAGATAGTAGAAATACGATCTTGTAATCTCCCCAAAGAAAAAAAAAAAAAAAGAGAGAGAGAAAAGGGGGGAGGATACGAGATATTATCGGCCAGGTGAACAAATTGCGTTCAAAAGAAAAAAAAAAAGTTAGGCTACCAGATAGCATATGTGGATGACTTCTGTTTTGTTTTCATTTTGGGTAAGCAAAAGTGCGTTCAAAAAAAAAAAAAAAAAAAAAAAAAAAAGGTAGAGAGAAAGATATATAAAAGATTTTAGCTTATAGTATACTTTTATGCATTAGAAAAATATTGATAGTCATAAAATATAAGCGTGTTTTTTTTTTTTTTGTAGTTGAATTATATGAAGTTGGTAGTGTTATTGCTGTTAAATTTTAATATAATATGATACATTTCTATTATACATATAAATTATAATTTACTTTCATTATAAAGGAAGTATGAATTTGGTTATATCTAGTAGAATATAGTAGAATATCACTCAACTGTATTTATTGTTATATAGATGTTTGTTAATTCAATTTAAAGTGCCAATACATAGAAAATTGCATGGGTTTTATTTGATTATTATACTAAAATGGCACACTTATTTTTATGTTACTCATGTTATTTTACTAAATAGAACGTGTCATATAAGAAAATTAATATGACATTTCAAGTTATTATACTATAGAGTGTGTTTTGATATTTTGATAATTACCTGTTTATGTATATTAATTAGATATCAGGTGTCGGATTATATATATAAATAAATGCAGAAGTTTACTACATTGTTATGTATGGTGACGTAGCATTGAAATTTTATATTTAAGAAGATTAAGAGTGTTAGATATTGTAGTTGTATGACATGATTGAGATATTAGTTTTTTTTTCTGCAATAACTTGTATTATAATTAGATCGTAATCAAATTCAATTTATTTCTATGAAACAATTTTTGCAGTAAGAACTGTATTTGTATAATTAGTCTATTTGGAATTGATTTAGATTTAAAATTATGACAAAATAATAATAATTAATTTAATTATAATAAGTACCTTATTAACTTTAGCTAAGTTTTATAATCATAAACCAGGGTAATTAATTTGTTTTTAGATAAATATTTATGATTGTTTTAAATATATTATTTTGATTTCTTTCATCATTTCAAAATTTTGTTCTTATTCTATTGAAAAGGCGTTCAGCAATTCTATTGTACAAAAACAAAATTTATTTTAAACACATATAAAATAATACATTACATCCACTTAAACATTCAAATTTATAAATGCTAGTAGAATTTTCTATTTGATCATATGTTGTTTCATTTCTGCAAAATGGCCAATTGCGGGAATGTATTGTTAGGATGATTAAATGGGACTTTAATTTCAAGAGTGTAACTTAAAAAAAAAAAAAAAAAAGTAATAATATAAATATATGTAATGCTTAATTTTCTTTCATCATTTGTTCCTTTTACAAACAAATGGGAAAGAAAAGTTGACTTAATATACAACATGACGATTCCTTTGAATCATTATACTATTGCCTTAAGAGTTGATCTTCGTATTTTCAATTTAAAATATAAATAATTAACTGAATTAAATTTGCTAAAAAAAAAAAAAAAAAAAAAAAAAAAAAAAAAACAATAATAATATGATTGAGTTATTATTCGATTTTTTTTTTTAAATTTATGCCATCAGCTGAATTTTAGTAAGTTACTTTATTGTTTAAATTAATTTTAATAATATTTGGTTGCTCGAAATACTTAATTGTTAAACCCACTTTCCTGCATATATCAATCATTATTTTAAAACTATACTACACACAAATCCCTGGAATTCCGCTATAATCTACTGCCAGTGGAAAAGGAGCAGCTGAGGCTGTTCCCCTCCTTGATGAACTTTTGTGGAAATCTTCACTTGCTGCAGTCAATTTTCTACACTCAATGCATGTTACAGTCATGTACATATACTTCTGTATGACAATATATCATCATGCTGCTGATGATTGCTTAAAAATTTTGCCTGCTATTTCATCACTTTTTATCCAACAAGCTGCAACTTGAAAACTTTACAAAGAATGCGCAGTGTTACCTGTTTGTGAAATGTTTATCGTTTGGTGATTCTTATATACATTTCCATGCAAGAAAAACATCACACAAATCATTTTCTTTTTATTGTTATTTGTTTAGGACGGCGTGTTTATAAGATGGGATACGAATATTCCATCCATATTTCAGTAGTGAGGATCGTGGAGGTGATACTGGAATTCTACTACTTCTGTTTACGTTCCATTTCAACACCACCTCCAATTCTGCAAATACTAATTAACTCATCGTATATCACTATTTCTAACTTTAGTTGGTGGAGGAACTTATTGATATTTAACGTTTTATCAAATTCAACATACAACATGGTGGACTTTACCTACAATGTCTTATATGGTTTCTATAATCGTTAATATACCTGCGGTTTGTGAGCGGACTTCAAACATTGGATTTATTTTTAATCATCGAATTTCACAAAAGAAGAAATAAAATCAAAAGAATATAATTATCTTAATCTTCAGATGCGTAGATGTGCATCTTTTACGATTGTTACTGTCAAGTTCAATCTTCGACTTCAACGAATGACTGTATTTTACTCTTCAAATGCGTAGATGTGATTCATTTACGACTGTTACTGTCAAATTTCGATCCTCGACCTCAACGAATGACTTTAAACAACATACTTTTGTGAATCGCTATAAGTGAAAAGAAATGACATTGTTTCCGTAAAAAACTTTCTTTCAGTGCAAAGATGATAAATTATTTTATATACACTTGACTTCAATAGACATTGATGGTGATGCAAGTGTACAAAATTACTAAAAGACATTTGTTGGAAAGTGCTTTCTTTACATGCATATTAATAATAAGACTTTTCTTTCAGATGCATTTTTCAAAACTTTTATCCAAACTATATTTACGTCTGTGCATCTATGGAACATTTCACCTAACAAATTTGGTGTTTCTAATCAGGAAGAAACTTATTTTTATATTGCTAATTTTTCATTGTGTTTAATGTTATTTTGGTATTATTAATTTAATAACTAAAATTATTTTATCGCTACTTATTTATTTCCTAGTTGAAAGTTGGTATCATCATAATTTTTAAATTTATTATTATTATTATTATTGCTTGTTTTTATAAATGTAATGTTTTTAATGCGTATTATTTCTCTTTTTACAATTGTAAGGATCTAGAGGATGCCTGATTGTTTTATTGGGACTTAGGTCTTTTTCTTTTTTTTTGTGTTTTTTTTTTCTTTATGGAGAAAGTCGTATCATTGTCAGGATAAACCCGACACATTTTTCGCGGCTCGCTGTAGTAGTACAGTACAGTAAAAAAAATAAAAGACATATTATATAAGAATGCAGAATGCAGACCACACAAGATAGTTTGAGGTGCACGTGCATGCGGGAATTCGTCAAAAGGATAGAATTTCCACGATTTAACGACTTTTGTGAAACGGGGTGTTTGGTAAGGGGTTACAGAACTCTGACTAAACAGTCAGTTAGCCAATAAATTTGTCAAAAATGTTTATAAGTTAGACTGGAAAAGATTGAATTTCCAGTAAACAAGAGTAAGAATCTTCGCGCATATGGGAGTTCAAAGTAATAAATATGTCTACTGTGGTATTTGAATGTCTGCAAATTTAGTAGTGGGATTAACATGTTAGCTAAAAAAATGTCGCATTTGGTAACACGATTCTCACATTACATCGTAAAAGGGGTTTTAGCTGTTTACTTGGATTTGTTTTCAGACCACCTGCATATGGAAATGCGCGTTACTTGAAAAATTATAATGATATGCAAGAGAGAGAAATTTTATAGGAGGATAAGATTTTTAGGAGGGATTTTCAGGCAGGGAGATGTTAGTAAAATGGGATATCGAAAAAAATAGCGGCAGAAAGGTTAGAGGAGAACGGTCTTAGAGAACTGGAGTTTTGGTGCTCTCTCTCTCTGGCACAGAGAATAAGTTGATTGTTTGTGATATGAGCACCGGTATGGGGATGTGCCTGACGCCCGACGATGACGTTCCTAGTATATCTAAGAGGTGAGTGGGTTCCTTCTTGAGTTTTGAGCAACCTTATCATATTAGGCATCCTTAAAATCCTGTATTATATTATTAATTATAATCGCAATAAATGTATTGGAAGATTTACAATGTACCTATTATGCTTTAACTATAAATAAAGTGTCGTTATTACCTTATGTCTGTAGACTTTATGTCTTCTAAAACATCCGACTCTAGAGCCTGGGAACTTTAATGTAAACAAATAAAATAAAGTAAAGTAAAGCTAAAAGTAGTCGGACAATGGAATGTAATAAATAAAAAAAAATGCTTTTTATAGTCATAACTTTTGACTTTACCCACCCCTTGTAGAGAAATAGAAGTAAGGAAAAAGTGTGATGAAATAAGCCACTATCTAAATCACAAAGACAATAGATATTACCAGCAGTTACCAAACGTTTATGTTTCAACTGCGACAGCTCATAACAGTAACTCTTCAGCTGAGAAACAAGAATCAAACACCAGAGCATATCAGGCACTAAGCTTATAAAAGTTTTCTAACCCTCCTTTTAGTTGAATTTGCGACAAGCTCTTTTGTTACAGGGGCGTCCGCTCGAATAATTGGCCGCCCTATTTACGCGACACTTCTTGTCGTTCTTGCGGCTTATGGGATGTAAGGGGCACATAAAGATTGGACTGGAGGCATGCGGTTCCCTTCTGTTGACAGTTAGTTGAAATATCTCAGGGCATAGAAGGGGGCTGTTTTACACTGGTGCCACTGATAAAGAGGCCTCCTGGGAACGAGGGTAGGAGGAGAAATCTGATGGGGGAGCAATGAGAAGGAAAGTAAAAACAGCCTGAGTAAAAGTAGTAATCAGAGATTGAGGAATTTTATTGAGATCACGGGAGTGCCCAATATATTTACTGAAATGGCCATCTTCAGCACAGCCTGGCAGGAGTGATAACAATAAAGCGAAGAAAACGCTCTAGAAATAATTTTAAGAGCTCTTTTGAAAAATAATGTTTGGTAATAATTTTAAACGTTCCTAGTAAATATTTCACAGCATTTGAAAATAGTTGTTGTTTCACACATTCAATATACAGAGTTCGTTATTGTAATTTTTATAAATGAAATCACCCATAAATCCATTAATATTTGTAGAACTGATAAATTAAAGTTATTTTCTTTCGTGTGTATTATTAAAAGTGGCTTATTAAAAGAGTTAAATGATATACTTTGTTTACATTAGAAAGAATTTAAACGAGTTAGAGTTTATTGTAAAGTATGTATATTTCAAATACTAAGTAATTATTATGGAGTTTTTTGTCATATTTATTTCTGAGATATAGTGTTTTTGGTGTTATTAATGTATTGTTTTTATGAATAAAAAATAAGAGAGACATCATGACCCGCCATCATTTTAAAAGATAATTTGTACAGTAAAAAAAAATAATAATTTAATTCAGAAATTCAATAACATAAGAGACAAATTACAAAGGAAAATCTTCGTGATTTGTTTTGGGGATGTGAAAAAGTTGGCCTTATGATTGCACAATAAGTTAACCAATGTTTTGCAATGGTTGCAGCTGAAGACTGAGTATGTGCCTTATGTGTACATTGGACAGACATAGCTCATTATTGGCAGGATGTTTTACAATGATGGCACTGATAAAGATGCCTCCTAGGAATGAGGGTTGGAGGAGAAATCTGATTGGGAGAGCAATGAGAAGGAGAGTAATAAAAAGAATATTGCCCAGTTAAACTGATGGCATTGAGCTCACAGGCTATGCATACTAATTGTACATTACAGCCTTGTATTTTCGTTAATTCCGTTCGAAAAAAAATTAAGAAGGGGAAACAGCCTTCCCTTTCTCCTTCTTTATACTTAATCATTTAACCTCCTAAACTATCAAGGACATGATATATCATATAAAAAATCTATATCCAAAATTCAGAGCAAATTGGATAATTCTTAATAAAAACCCATTTAGCATTTATATAATTTAAGAGGAGTTAACCCCCTCTTTTTTACTTAAATATTAAACTTCCAAAACAATTAAGAGATTTGAACGAAATCTGACAATTCTGCTTGAAAAATCCATTTATACAAGTTAAGGGGAGGGGCATTAGAACCCCCGTTCCCCCTGTTTATACTTATTCAATGAACACCTAATAACAGCCACGGACTCGCCTCATCAGAGTGATCCTATACCTAAATTTTGAACGAAAACTGTTAATTCTGCATGAAAATCTCGTTTATATCAATTAAGGGGAGGGGCATGAGCCCCCCGTTCCCCCTATTTATACTTATTCAATGAACACCTAATAACAGCCACGGTATCGCCTCATCAAAATGATCCCATATCTAAATTTTGAAGGAAAACTGTTAATTCTGTATGAAAATTCCGTTTATATCAATTAAGGGGAGGGGCATGAGCCCCCCGTTCCCCTTGTTTATACTTATTCAATGAACACCTAATAACAGTCACGGAATCGCCTCATCAGAATGATCCTATATCTAAGTTTTGAACGAAAACTATTAATTCTGCATGAAAATCCCGTTTATATCAATTAAGGGGAGGGGCATGAGCCCCCCGTTCCCCTTGTTTATACTTATTCAATGAACACCTAATAACAGTCACGGAATCGCCTCATCAGAATGATCCTATATCTAAGTTTTGAACGAAAACTATTAATTCTGCATGAAAATCCCGTTTATATCAATTAAGGGAGGGGCATGAGCCCCCCGTTCCCTCTCTTATACATATCGAATGAACTCCAAAAACTAATCAGGGAAGCGTTTTATCAGGATATACCTATATACAAAATTTCAAGTGGATCCGATATTTTTATCATGAGTTATCGCGTTGCGCACGTACGAACATACATACAGAACGGACGGGTACATAAGATCTCAGGCTATGATAGCCTGTGAGCTAAAAACTGCCTGGGTAAAAGTAGTAATCAGAAATTGAGGAATTTGTTTGAGATCACGGGAGTGCCCAATATATTTACTGAAATGGCCATCTTCAGCACAGCCTGGCAGGAGTGATAACAATAAAGTGCAGAAAACGCTCTAGAAATAATTTTAAGAGCTCTTTTGAAAAATAATGTTTGGTAATAATTTTAAACGTTCTCAGTAAATATTTCACAGTATTTGATTAGAGTTTGATAGATTGGACATAGAAATGCTATATTAAAAATGCAATAAGAGTTCGTCATATAATTTTTATAAATGAAACCACCCATAAAATTAATAATTGTTCAATTCATAAATTTAAGTTATTTTTTTTTAGTGTATATTGTTGAAAGTGGCTTATTAGAAGAAATAAAGGATGTAATTTGTTTAAATAAGTAAGAGTTTAAACGTGTTAATGCTTACTGTAAAGTATCCAATCTTTCAAATACTAAATAATTATTGCAGACTTCTTGGTTATATTTATTACTTGGATACAGTTTTTTTTGGTATTATTAATACATATGTTTTGTGAATAAAAATAAGAGAGAGAATTTAACCCAGCAATCATTTTAAAAGATATTTTGTACAGTAAATAATAATAATAATTTCATTATGAAGTTCAATAACACCAGAGACAAGTTACGAAGGAAAATCTTCAGTGCTTTGTTCTGGAGACGTGAAAAAGTTGGCCTTATCATTGTACAATAAGCCAACCAATTAACAAATGTTTTGCAATAGTTGCAGTTGAAGACTGAGTATGTGCCTTATATGCACATTGGACAGACATAGCTGATTATTGACAGTGTCATGGGACAGTTTACACGCTGCGCAGGAGCCGCCAAATAGTCCTTGTCAGATAGTTGTGTCAGAAATAGCAACATTTTTCAGAAACAAAGGTGTTGATAATCCACTCACATAGCAATTTTAGTTTGCAAAAAATCTGCAGCAACCTTGCTTCGCAAACCTGCAAAGTTGCAGCAAGACTGAAAGTTTAAAATAAGACTGAAGCAAGATCAGGGTGGCGAGTGGTTAGATAAAAACACAGTCAATATAGATGATAAATACCGGTATTTTGTTAAAGATAAACGTAGTTTATGTAATCTCTTTATATTATTTGAAGTATTTTCTGTAAGAGAATACTGGTAGTTTTCTCTTTTGTTGACTGTGTTTTTCCCGGTTTTCCCTGACCACTCGCCACCCTGAAGATAACACGAATGCCGAAGTTTCCACACTTTGAGCTTGCAGTTAACTTGTCATGCAAGTTAATCTTTTACTGTATAAAATTTATTTCAAATTAACGGCAAACAATTAGATAATTTAGTTCTGCCATGACAAAGGCAGGCACGTAGCCAGGGAGGGGGCTAAGGGGGCTGAAGCCCCTCCCGAAATTAAAAAAAAAAAGTTAAATCTAATGATAATAAAAACTATCAAAATTTTCTTGTTTTTTTTTCTTCGATTACATTAGAAATACATATATATTAATTGTAAAAATATAAATTTATTCGGCTAAAGTTAAAAACGGAATTTTCATTTCATGCACAGTAAAATTCAATAAGTGTAATGTATGTATCATATCATTAATTTTACTTAGGAAAAATAAATTTAATACGCGTATGGCGTATAATGTAAGGAGTCACATTTATAACATTTACTTGCTATGATCTTATATCACGATATATTAAATACTTGGAGTAACGAGAATTAAAATGTTTTGTAGAAAAAGGAGCCAAAAGCTGTAATTCACCCTTTTACTGTAAAATTATGTTAAAAATAATGATTTTTAAGAAACTTTTAACCATAAAAGGCTTTTTATTATTTTTTTAAGTATTCACGGGATATTTCGAAAACAAATGGTGCGAAGACAAACGATAGGGTATCAACAAACTTCAAGGTGGGCGGTGTTTCGTGGCTCTTCACTGAATGAATTTGAATCAAATTGTTTGCATATGAATCTTCAATCGAAAGAGAATGTGCACAAAGTAGAGGTCTGCAAGGCCTGGAATTTTCAGACCGGGGCCCAGCCCGAATCTGGTGTAAAACTCGAAAGTTCAACCTGAGCCCAGCCTATACAGAAATCATTGAAAACAGGCCCGGTCCAGGCAGGCCCGACATAATTTCTACTATTTCGAAAAAAAAAAATCAGATTTTTATTTTATAATTAAGATTCCTTTAAAGAATACTGCATACATATTATGGGATGATTTTACAGTATACTTTACAGAAAACACACAATAGCAATAGTGATGATTTCTTAGATTCTTAGACTTCCAAAATTCAAATAAAAATTCTTTAAAAAATGAATATGGTTTAGAATAAAAGAAAAAAAAAGAGGTTAAAAACATCATATTTTTTTAAGCTTTATAGTAAAAAGTAGATTTATGAAAATATTTCAATATCATTTATTAAAGAATTTCTCAAATTCAAAGGAGATACTTTCTGATACATTTCTGAATTCATTTCTTTTCGGAAAAACATAAGATTAGCAGGTGTTTTGATTCAGAAACTATGTAATCGAAATGCGTTATTCATTATTTAATACAAGAAATTTAAGAAAACACAGTCAAAGTTAGCTTTTTGAATCGAATTTCTGGAAGCGACAGCATGGGAAGAGAGAAAAATCTGCAACTACGTAACAAGAATCTCTTATATCTCAACAAGTATATACAAGTATGTTATTTACCAAAATGGAAAACGTTATTAGATTCCAAATTTCTTCAATAGTCAGGGTTGTCAATTTTATAACTTTATGTTTAAAAATTTGTCAGAAAATGCGTCAAACTTTGCGTTGTTGAATAGTAACCCGTAAAGCATGGTGACGTCACTGCAACGTCGTTGTGAAGTCACATTGTGACTTTGTGACCATCGATTGTCGATGTGACGTTGCGTGACGTCGATGTGAAGTCACAGTGACTAAAATGTGAAGTCGTTAGGGCCGTTTTAGAGCTCTTTTGTGACGTTTCACAAAGTGGTCACAATGTGACAAATTTGTGAAAAATGTGTCATTTGTGACTAATTTGACATTAATATTGTGACGAAACTGTGACAAAAGCGACGATATTTAAATTGCCAAAAACATGTTTTTTAAAGTAAATAACATGTTTTGAAGGATATTTATAAATTTCTAAAAATTTTTGAGAAAGTCACATCTCAGTCACAATGTGACGTCACTGAGAGGTGGCATTTTGGTCACAGATGTGATGTGACCAAAGTGACTCACTGTGACGTCACTGTGACCATGCATGCTATTATGGAAGTTAAAGAACCACCTGTAAGAACCTCCAAGAAGTATATTCCCCAAGATCACGTTAACAAAAGTTCTTTATCGCTATTAATACTTTTACAAATCATATTGTCTACAAATCTCGAGAACATTTAAGTCTAGTTTCGGCCTGATTCAACTATATGTAGCAATTTCTGTATTGATGTTGTCAAACTAGTATCGGCTCGTGACGCACATTTATATTTTTTCTCGTTAAAGCCATATTCATTGAAAATAGTTTGTATATTATTACTCCTGTTGAAATCTTTATAACGGGCCGGCAGGCCCGTTAAATTTTTTTATCGGCCCGATCCTTATGACCCATTCAACTTTTTTGCTGGCCTGTCCCGTTGAAAAAATTGTTCTAATTCCGTCGGCTCGGCCCGTTAGCAAATTATTCGGAAATATTTTGCTGGCTTGGCCCGTGCATCCTCTAGCAGAAAGTAGTTTGTTTCTGTGGGAAAGTTTGTCTTTTTTAGAACTATCAACTGCAAGGATGGATACTCCTGAGTAGGAGTTTTTAGGCGATTTTTTATAGTGCGTCCTAAAGAGTTTTCTAGGAGGCGAAATAATCTTATATTGTGCTGAGCAAGAAGGCTACTAAGAGATAATTATAATACCGGTCATCTAACGTTAGAGAGTAAATAAAAGGAATGACAGCCTAAGAACGCTTTTAAGATTTATTGCAAATTCTGGAGATGAAGAATTGAAACGTTATAAACGTCCATAGAAGTGCTACTTCTTACTTTAGCCCAGACATTCAGAATGAAATCATTCAAATATGTTGGGATATGATTACTGAAAAACTTATTACCAAAATAAATAAAAAGATCTGTTTTAGGTTGAATACTGATGAAACTATGGACATTTTAAGAATTGAATAGTTTGGTCTTTGAGTTAGATATGTGGACTAGTATTTTTAAAATGCACAAACCCCAATAATTCGGGAAATTATTTTAGATTAATTCAAATAAATGATTTTTCCGCCAAAAATATAACACAAGAAATAGTACAACGTTGTAATGAACTATGTAACGATGTATCTAAATGCGTCACAAAGGCGTATGACAGATAAACTAATATGGTTGGACGTGTTAGTGAGATCCAATCTACAATCCGTCAGAAGTGTCCTGAAATCAGAACCTGCAATTTGCAAGCCATTTTTTAAACTATACATTGTCTAAAAACACATCCAAATCTCTTTTGGAACAGTTGATGAACTGACAATTTTTTTTTTTTTTAGAAATCAACCAAAAATAAATTTGACCCTTCAGCAACCAATTTCATCATATACCCCAGAAAACTAAAGAAAATGACTTCTTCGCCTATGAAATACAAGATTAATAGAAAGTCATAAAAATATGGTAACTTTTGTCAAGCTGTTTGAATGAATTTGCATTAGCTTAGAAATATCGGAACTATTCGGAAAACTATTTCGGAAAACTTGAAATATATCTTCACCAGCTATAGACCTTTCTTGGCAGCCATGGAATGCAAAGAGTGCTTTTTCACAAGCTTATTTGATTGTGGCAAATTTTTCAGTTTTACAAAGCCATTATCAGCTCATCTTCATGAATACTTTCAGGACACAATTTCAGCTGTAACTCATGCTGAAGATATCCTAATTATTTTATATAACATAGAGAAAATAAATGCGAATGAAATCTTTTGAGAGACATTTAATTCTACATCAAATTTAGAAAAAAGTCTTTCAAATTGAAATAAAAACTCCAAGATCAAAATTTAGAGACTACGCATTACAAACCACGAAATTACATCCACTGAAGTGTATTATAGGGCCACAGTCTGCATTTCCTGCGTTGAAAGTCTTTTTCTAAATTTGAATGACAGATTCATTTGAAATGAAGACATTTTAACCGATTTTCAAATACTATTTTCAGGATGTCCTTTTCCGGAACAAGCAAACAAATTAGAGAATCTCGTTAAATATTTCGAGCATACGATGTTAATTTTGTAAGTGAAAGTTGAATATGAAGTATGGTGCGAGAGAATTCGAAATGTTGATAGAAATACAAAAATCCAAAAGTTCTAGAGTAACTGTAATGCAATTAAGTGGCCTCTACAAGAGTCATGGAAAGAGAACATAGCCCGTTACTATGCAATTAAATACTAGGTTAGAAGAACATTAAGGCAAACTCCAACCAATTAGGCTGACGAGCGAGATTGGGTTCGAAACCAACACCTACCAACAACTGATGAGAGACTGAGCAGCCTTACAATGGTATCCATTCGTTGAGATATTACAATAGATCCTAATAAAGTAATTAGCCTCATGGATGCAAAAAAGTCACAAAGATTGCTTCTATAGCACTAGAAAATTTATTGTACCATGAATACTGCATTTATAACTTTTGTAATTAAAGAATGTGAAATGCAAATGTAATTTTTACGATTACAAATATTTGTAACAATTATTTTTTATTTGAAAAAATATAAAATCCGTAATTAATTTTATCTACAGATTAATCATTTTAAGACCTCGCACTCGCAAAGCAAGACACGTGTAATCTAATATTAATCATGCGTCTTAAATCCATTAAAATTGCTTGCTTTCATTTCGATATAATTTTAAAAAATTCTTATAAAGATACATGAGGTTCATTGCAAAAATTGTTAGTTTGTCTTTTGCAGTTTTTTTCCCTCAAAAACACTGTCGGTTTTCAAACTGGTACTTAAAGAGCTCTTAGAAATCAAAAATTGTAAATGAAATCGACAAAGTAAAAATTTTTGGAATTGACAAGTATATTATGCTGAAATATATCGTAGGTTAAGCCTTGTTTATTTCTTTATTTACGATTTAAATTATGCCCATTACTGCTGTCAGAAGAAAATGAATTCCTAGATTCAGCCCCTCCCGAAAGGAAATCCTGGCTACGGGCCTGGACAAAGGTACTGCGAATTCTTTGCAAGAGAGAAGAAAATTCAGCTTTGTCTTGTGAAAAATACAATCAATCAGGGTAACTTTGACCTATCAAGGTAATTTTGGGCCTAGAGAGAAAAAAGGTTAAATCTGCTTCATCATTTTAATTAACGGCAAAGTTTTGGTCTATAAAAATAGCAGCACTAGTGTGAGTTTGGCAGCTCATTGAAAATAATTCATCAAGATTACACCCTGGCAGAATGGATCAAAGTTTCTTAAGGGTGTATTTCAATTCAAACTGCCTATTTTCCGATTTATTTTTGAACTCATTATTGCTCTCAAATACACCAAACTTTCAAAATCTCTTATTTGGAAAGTACACAAGGTGCCGTAATTGTCGATTCTTTGATAAATGCAGAAAATATTGCAAAAAAAGCAATCAAAAACGGCATTTCGAACCGATTTTTCCCAAGCGGGAGATTTGAGAACGAAAAAAGGTGTCATACTGAAAAGATAATTGTTTATAACTCAAATTCTAATGAATTGAGCGTAAAAAAACATCACTCGGCACCTCATATGTCCCTTCAAGAATACTCTCAGCAAATTTCATGTTTCTACGTTTAAAAATGTGTCTGAAATTGTATCGGAAAATTTCGAGCTATTGAAGATGGAGAAGTATTTTTTCTAATACACCCTTAAAGGTGGAGCAAAGTTACCCTGATTGACTGAACTCTACAAAGTAGTTACCTTGTCATAAAACACTGTCGGTTTATAACTGTCACACTTTAAGTTCAATCCTATGATATCCGTTGACGCATATGCATCGTCAGAGAGTGCATGCATAATTTTTATCACTATCAACAAAAAAGGCCTTATTTGAACTTTTAGAGTATTTTCTGTTATTTGATAAGTGAAGAGTTTAAAAAAAGTGGTGATAACCGAATAGCATTTGTGTAAGGGATGCAGTCTCGAAAGTTGCCTATTCTCTCAACAGAAAGTTTTTTTGCCATCATTATTTTCGTGAAATAAGACAGCCTTACAACAGTTTTACAACAACTTGCTCATGTAAGTGGGTGATGGTATACCTTGCGCATTGCAAAATAAAATTGTAATTTTTAGAGAAAAGAATTGTATTTTTTACAGAAAGAAACTGGTTTTCTTTAAAAGAGTTTTTCCTGTAAAAGAAACTCAATTTCGTAATTTTTTACAGAAAAAACAGTTTTAATGAAAAATTACACATGTTTTTGGAAATTAATATAAAAATATTATAAATTAATACTGTAAATTATAATATCTGCCAATAAAAAGAAAAAACGGTTTCAAACTGCTGCTGAAATTGACAGTTTTTTTCCTCTCTCTCTCTCTCTCTCTTTTTCTTTTCTTTTCTTTTCTTTTTTTTTTTTTTTTTTTTTTTTTTAAATACAGCGCGGGGGATTTAAGTCAAATTTGTTACAGCAAGATAAAAAAATTCTGTTAATGTGCATGCTATCTGAGAAGGTATTGAAATAAATAAATGAATAAATAAACGTGATATCAATGTAACATAATTGGATGTAAGCTGCTGGAAAAGACCTATTTTTAGATGAAAAGTAAATGAATTGTTCGAACATTTACTGTTTCATCGTAAATCGTATACCTTGACGATATGAGATCAAGCACACATAATTTATATGGTTATCCGTACTTATTAATTAACAGTATTCATCTATGAATCTTGCACGTCTCAATATATTTTAACTTTCTATGTTGAAATAATACAGTAAAGGTTGTTTACAGTCAATGCAAGAAAAGAAAAGAAATAAAAAGTGCATTGACGTTGCAATCCAATTTTCGATGGCTAGTCGTAACACTAAGTATCCATGAGGTGTCGATACTTCAGGTTAGGTACCTCAGAATAGTTTAAAACGCAGTTGCAAATGCACTTATTCATTATCTTAGTCCTGTTTGTGTCACCTTTATGATTATGAACTCATTATTCGAACAATATCGTCTGGCAATGTGATAACTCTTAGTTTTCTACCGTATGTATGTGTAAGTTGAGATACATTAGCAAGACAACAGTATTGTATTGAAGATAATCGTGTACCTTTTTTCAAACATGATTTGATTACTGCAACCACCTCTGCTGAGTACTCGAAGCCTTTTCATCTCCTTGCAGCAATATTTGCAGAAATTTTGCTTTGCAAATCTGAAATGTTCGGCATGACAAGACTGAAAGTTTATAACAAGACTGCAGCAAGATAACAAAAATGCCGAAGTCACCACAATTTGAACTTACAGCTAACTTGTCGTGCAAGTTAATCTCTTGGTGTATCAAATTTATTATAAATTAACGGCAAACAAGTAAAAAATTTAATTCTGTCGTGACTAAAGTACTGAAAATTCTTTGGAAGCTGAGTTTCTTAAAGCCTGTGAAAAATACTGCAAACTTATTGCAAAGTAACAATCTTGTCATGTAACATTATGTCATAACCCCTTAATGCATACACAGCGTCAGAAAATGCATGCCCCTTTTTTGCCCTCTTTAAGAAGACTTTTAAGGTGATATTTGCAGGGCCCGACTTAGACAGTGGGGGGCCCTGGGGCAAACACTTTTAGGGGGGGGGCTTCTATCATAAAATTTTTTGTAAATTATACTCAAGTGACCAAAACTGAAATTCCTAACTATTATATGTCTACATAAATTTCGTACGAAGTACTATTTACATCTATATACATAAAAGCAGAAGAAAGACAGCATAAAAAAATTATAGAATACAGGTTTTTTTCGAATGCAGGAATATGAGGATAAATGTGAGGTTTTAAGGAGGCATTGGGTACAGAAACAGAGAGGGTAAAAAAAGAATGACCGTTAAAATTGAAAAAAAAAATGTTTGGTCACTTTTGACCACCTTTTTTATCATTTGACACTCCTTTAACGAAAAACTTATCTGTCCTTGGAGGGCCCCCTTAAGCCGAGGGGCCCAGAGCAATTGCCCCCCATTCCCCTGCCTTAGTCAGGCCCTGGATATTTGTACTTTTAAATTAGAGTCTTCCTTTTTTTGTTTGTTAAAAAGTACATCGTTTAAAAAAAAAAAAAAAAAAAAAGGTGCCAACCGAATAAAATTTGTGTAAAGAATCCAGTCCCGAAAGTTCTCTATTCTCTCAACAGAGGAATATTTTGCTTTCGTTGCTTTCATGAATTAAAGACAGTCTTGCATCAATTTCACAACAAACTACTCATGCGAGTGGGTGATTATCTGCCTTGCAAAGATTTGCTGCGAATTTGTGAAGTCAAATTTGTTACAGCAAGACAATATCAGAAAAAAAAAAGATCAAACTTGCCGCTAATGTGCATGCTATCTGGTTATCAGTTTAATCTTTTTTCCGTGGTAAAGCAATTGGTCTTTTCGCTGTGTCATGAAGCGTCTTTTTCATGGGTTTATCTCAGGATTTCGCATGCAAATCAATGGATTTGTTTCTTTGCAAAAATTAATTCATTTGCAATAAATATAAGTCGTGTTCCAGTTTTATTCACTAAATATCTATTTCCTTTAAGGGTGTATTCGAAAAAACGCTTTTCCACCTTGAACAGCTCGAAATTTTCCGATACAATTTCAGACATATTTTTGAAAGTAGAAACATGAAACTTGCTGAGGGTATTCTTGAAGGGACGTACGAGGTGCCGTGTGATGTCTTTTAAATCAAAGAATCGACAATCACGGCCCCTTGTATACTTTCCAAATAAAAGATTTTGAAAGTTTGGTGTATTTGAGAGTAAAAATGAATTCAAAAATAAATCGGAAAATAAGCAGTTTGAATCGAAATACACCCTTAAATTTTAGTATACGAAATCCATGTGCAAAAATTTTTTATCAAAGTTGAAAGACTTAGGAGGTAGACTTAGGAATTTTAGAGGATTTTCGTGTTTTAGAGAATTGGATAGTTTTCTTTAATTTCACAAACTCTACACTTTCTGGGTTTAAGAAAGATACTTGGATAAAGGAAGAGACAGTTACGGATTTTTTTAAGAGATGGGGCGGGGGTGATAGAGAAAAAAAAATCGACTTCGTTATTTCTCTTTGTTTATACCATAATTTATTCTGTCTTAATCGCATCATACATCATGTTAAGATAACTTTGACCCAATTCTTTCTTGTTTTAAAAAGAATGCTCTAACATAATTGCAATTCGGATTTCAGAGTAATATGTTTTGATGTTCAATATTTGGAATCATCAAAATAAATTAAAACTGTACCTCTGAAGTCAAATTTAAAAATAAATAATTCAATGTTAATCAGTAATATTGCATTAATGCTCAGAAGTGCAGAGGCTACAATGGGGAATTATTTAACGCTTATTGTAGATACAGCGCAATTTCAACCCGCAATTCATATTTTTCAAAGAATTTTAAAAATTCAATATTCCAAAGAAAATTAAATTTTTATCTTTATTTAAATCCCGAATTAAGCACTGAAACTTCCTGTGGCAATACCATGCAGTCAAGCTCAGTATTTGTATATCTCGATTAACTATAAAAATTTAAGATCTGTAATGCAATGACAATTGTAGCATAAACGGAAGTTTACGAAGCAAAAATACTAATTTGCATTTGTACGTAAGCATAGAATTTATGAATAAATAAAAATTAAATATAGAAAAAAAGGGAATGAAATTAAAGTTGGGAGAGAAAAATATTAAACTCATGATTTTATGGCATACATTCATTTATGATCTTTGAGTAATTCAAAATTCTTAAACTTTGATTTTAATATAAATTTCTTAATAGTTTTTGTTCCGTATGTGAGTATCATATTTTTTTTCTTATCTTCTTTTAGAAAACTTTTGTATTTTACTGTGAAATTTAAAATGTATTTAAAATGCAATGGAATTATGTTTTGATAGTTGCGAAAGCATTTTGCTACTCCTCAGTTATATTTATGAGAATGTCTATTATCCATAGCAGTTGTTTTTCTCCTTTACTTTATAAATTCTTTCAAAATTTATGGTGTTTTTAAAGTTTGTGCCCTATTTCGTAGATGGTAGAAACTTGCAATTTTGACTGTGTTGATGTTTGTATTCTAACCATACTATTAACTGAGAAAGAGCATAACATTCAAAAAAAGTTTTTCAAATATATTCTTGTGCAAGGTAAATATTCAAAATGGAGAATAAAAAAATACATTTTCATCATGTTATGTTATATGAGTTTAGAAAAGGAGTGTTGGAAGTACCACAAAAAATATGCAAGACATTTATCTGGATCGTACTTTCGATCATCTTCACTAAAAAGGTTGTTCTTGTCGATTGCGAAATGATTTACAAACCAAACAGCAAAATTTGGCGATTTTCTAGCATTGATAATGATAATCTGGCATTTAATCCGTGATGTAATGAACAATAATCCACGGATTAACATCAAAAAGATTACCGAGAGACTAATATAACGATTCGACTGCATTTCGCGATTTAAAACAATTTTGGTATTTCGAAACTCTGTGGTATCGGAAATTAGGCACGAAGTCTTGCAATCACCCAATGTATGGTAAAATGATTTCATTAAAAAAGAAAAAAAAAATTGGCATTTAATGTTTTTATGCGATTTTTATTTCATCTTTTCTTGTTTTTAAGAAGTTTTCTTATTTTCTCATTAATTGATAATGCTTTCCTTAATATAATTCTTATACATAACTCTAAGATATAAATATTATTTAAATTAACTTTTGAAATTTTCATATAATTAATCACTTTTTTTTTTAAAACTTTATTAGAAAAACTTAAAATATTTTACAATGTTCATTTTGATAAATTTAATTTTATTTAAGTTCTCGAGAATGACTATCCACATAAGAAAAGATTTAATTTTTCCTAAATATTTCATCCCACATTCTTCCTTGAAATTCCTTCCAATACACTTATTACTCCTTTTGTTATCTTTGAACATCGCCGAAAGATTAAGACGAATTTCTGTGTCACTTTTGAAGATTGCAAAACACATGAAAGTACGCTGTGATTGCATTAGTATGTAATTAATCAACTTTTCCATCATGGGTACACGGCCATTAATCTTTTCTATTGGGCGGAGGGAGTAGGACAGATAAAATTTGCTGAGCAAGTTCTGCAGAAGGAAGGCCTTAAATGATCGATGTGTTCAGAAAATGTCAAGAAGCGATCATAGATACCCCTCGTGAGTTCACAGTAGATGATGAAATGGCGGAGATATATTTGTGTGGTAATATCGTTAGTTATTAGTAGTATACGGCGTGGTTGGTAAAGGAGGTAAGCAAGCATCTCTGTCATTCATGGGAAAAAGAATATTGAAGATAAATTTTCTGCAACGAGGAATAATTGGATTTTCTCAAAATATGTAATTTGGGAATAGCTGTTAAAATTTCGTTCCGGAATTCGGAGGTTTTTTAATACAGTGCTTCATTTTTAAATTTAAAGGGAAATGAAATTTAAGTTCCACTTTATAGGTATTTAATAATTTGAATCAATTTATTGTTATATATACAATGCAAAATTTTTTATTGTTACACTTCTTAACCTTCAGAATACAATTTCTCTCCACTACTTGGTACGGGGTTATGTCAGCGGCTCATTTTTTATTTACTTTTTAATTTTTTGATTACCACTATTTTCAATTCCAATAAATAATTTTCGTGAGACGTTTGCACTAGAAATACTACACGAAGATTATTGCTTGGAAATAGTGCAGTATTCGCTCCCTTCACGAGATTTAGGGAATTTAATCAGTTTTAATAATAGAAAATTGAAAAAAAATGGTTGTCATATGTAAACACATACCGTATTTACTCGTGTATAAGACGCACTTTTTTTCTAAAAAATTAGGGCAAAACTCCTAGGTGCGCCTTATATACGGAATAATTTTTTACTGTTGGATGCAGTCGAACTATATACACATGAAACAAGAAATTATTCAAAGAAGATATTAAAACTCGGAAAATGTTACTTAATTGAAGTATTACTGCATATTTATTTCATTCCTTGCAGTTTTTTATACAACAGAGCTAACGACATTATCTAAATGCTAATTAGCAATTCTCTTTACCGTCACTCATTCCTATTTCCCGTCATTCTCTTACAACCCGAAGTCTAAAAATGCATTTTCGTCTTGTTTTTTGGTCTAGTGTAATGTTTGTTTCGACTTTTTTTTTTTTTTTTTTTTTTTCTTTTTAACTAAAGTTCATTTGGTCATTCTTCATTAGCGTATCAAATTTATGGTGCGCTTTACAAACGAGATTTTAAAAAATCGCCATTTACTTGTAAAGTGGGGATGCGCCTTATACACGCGTGCGCCCTATACACGAGTAAATACGGTAATTGTTTTCACTATATAAGGCAAATGTTACGTTATAAGAAAAAAAAAAAAAAACTGGTATATTTTCTCTAAGTATTGCGAACCATGTAGTGGCAGAGATATAATATATGTAGTAATAATATTAATAAAAATAGTTACCTTTGGCAACTATTTTCGTTCTGTTTCGTCACGCCGCGTTGAACATGTATACTCTCAGCAGTCAACGGTTTAAATAAGTCTTTCTTTTTAATGTAATGAATTTTTAAGGCTGAAAAATGAAATTAAAAAGCTAGAATGACAGAACAAAAAAAATATGATTATAAAAAAAAAAATTAAATTAAAAGTTGAAAAATCTTATGAATACAGAAGAAAATACAGATTCCGATTTTGCGTTTCCAATATAATACAGTGAAATAAAGGGAAAATATGTTTAACAATTCTCTAATTTGCAAAAAAAAAAAAAAAAATAAAAAAAAAATACAAAGTTTTATACTGTCGACAAATAACAATCTATGTGTACAGATATTAGTATTAATTACGAAAATCTACAAATCTCGTAGCGTTTCAGCTGCAACAACCTTCCCAACATAAAACTACTGATATTCATGCTCGATAATGTTTGTGTTTTGTGTCTGGAATTTTCAAACTTTTCTGTCTATGTAAATTAAACCAAAAGCTTATATGTGTAAGCAATCTTACGAGACATTATCAACACTTCAAAAACGAATAAGGAATGAATAATGACCGCTCAAAACTTCATGAATACTGTCTCAATGATAATTTGCAAAACAGTTAAATAATGCGTAAAATATTGGAGATGTTGCATTTTTATTAGTTATATTAATTATTTTACAAAAATAACTACCCATACATGTAGGCAATTGTGTAGCTTTTGAATTATAATGTTGAAATTTTTCTGTTTTTCACTAAAATTCAGCGCTTTTTTTGCTTCCGCAAAGCATGATGAAAGTTGTTAAATTTTATGTTTCCTGTGGAGTAAAGGACTAATAATGCTGTTAATAATCTGTTAATAATCTAAAAATCTTAATAATATGCAACTTTAGTTGCATAGTTACTTCAACCCTCTGACAGATTTGCAAATGGGCAAAATTGTAATGTTGTTTTCTCTGTCTTTTGTTTTAAATGCTAAAAAAATATGATTCTTTTAACCTTATGTAAAAAAAATCCTTACTACATATATAAATGTAACCCTTGAGATATTCATTATTGCTCGATGTCTTAAAAATCCATTAAATAACAGAAATATATTATTTTAAATATATGTGCACTAAGCTGCAGTGAAACCTGCAGCTTAGTGCACACATTAACACGAACTTGTCAGTGAGAGGGTTGTACAACTCTATTCTGACCCAAGAGAATGCGCCAACACATAACCAAGTAATCGTTTTCTATAAAAGCGGTGGCGTGACAATACAGCACAGCGATAGCATTTTTAACAGTCACTATGCATTTTTAACAGTGCGTAGATCAGTCTCATACTTAACTATTTACTTATAAAGCCTAATTTCTTCACAGATTGAACCCTACTGAACACATTTAAATTTCATTATTCAAATTATTATACTATACAGAAAAGGAAAAAGAATTTACCATAATTTTTCAGTGAAGCTATAAGGTCTGTATTAAGAATAGTTGGAGGTTCAATCTTTCGGCTTCGATATAGACATTGCGAAAATATAGTTAAAGGGAAAACATTTCAAGCAGCATTTTAGCAGGAAAAACTGTAAATTCTAACTCAACTCTTTATTGATAACGCACTGTCTTAAAAATAATTACTGATTTTGCATAACCTGATTGATTGCAATTCATGAAGAGCAGGTCATGTTCTTTTCGAAAACTGAAAACCATTGAAGGAATTTATTGTTAAAAGAGCTCTTTCTTTTGTTATTCTATTGCATTTTGGAGTTAGAACGTGTTCCTCCATTTTGGCAATTCATCATATCTCTTTTAACCTCGATGTAAGCCAGGAGCAAACAACAAATTTCTCTTTTCAGCCTTATCTAGCCGGCATGCAAATGAAATGAAAACGAAGCTATCGCTGCATTAGCAGATGATTAATCAAATAGACGAAAATATTCCTGCACTGAATTTGAACATTTATCATTCAGGAGTAAGAGCCGGGGTGGTGGACAGATAAAAATCATTTGGCTTGTTGTCAGGGGTGTAGGCGGGATACAGAAATGATGAATTTTCCTCTGTAAACTTAATGATGGGTATTTTGCACCCACATATTGCAAGATTCACTGTTACATAGTGAAATGTATACAGAAAAATTCTGAAATTGATGTACTTTGAATGATTGATTGAATTTTTGTGTGTTTTACTTTAATAGGGCATTTTAAATTAATTTTTCACTCTTAAGGGAGTATTCAAATCTAAACTACCTATTTTTTATTTATTTTTAAGCTCATTTTTGCTCTCAAACGCATGAAGCTGGCAGATTCTCTTATTTAGAAACTACATAATCTGCCGTGCTTGTCGATTTTCTGATAAATGCAGAAAATATTGCAAAAAGCTGCTAAAGTTTGATTTTTAATCAAATTTTCCAAAGCGGAAGATTTGGATTTTAAAAAAATGGTCATTTTGAGAAAATAATTGTTTATAAATCAAATTCTAAAGCTGTTATTAGATTCACGGACTTTAGGCGAGACAAACTTTTCAGCTGATTTTAAGGGTGTATTTCGATTCAAATTGCTTGTTTTCCGATTTATTTTTGAATTCACTTTTGCTCTCAAACACATGAAACTCGCAGATTCTCTTATTTAGAAAGTGCACAAGGTGCCGTAAAGGTCAATTCTTTGATAAGTGTACAAAATATTGCAAAAAAAAAAGCAATCAAAAACGGCCATTTGAATCGATTTTTCCGAAGTGGGAGATAAGGGAACGAAAAAAAAGGTCTTCCAGAGAAGTTAATTGCTTATAAATCAAATTCTAATGAATTGAGCGTAAAAAGACTTTACTTGGCACCTCATACGTCCCTTCAAGAATCCTGTCAGCAAGTTTCATGATTCTACTTTTAAAAATGTGTCTGAAATTGTATCGGAAAATTTCGAGCTGCTGAAGGTGGAAAAGCGTTTTTTCGAATACACCCTTAACACCAACATTTTCCCGTTCAAAGAGAGAAAAAGGTTACAATTGTCTTTGAAAAAGTTAGAAGAAAAGCTGGAAAACCAGTTTCTACTAGTACCAGGCGTTAATATTTATCGCCTACTCGTATCATTCGCTTATCTTTGATTCGTTGAAATGTTCGATGTCGAATGAAAAATCTTGACTAGGAGAGACTTTTTTGGAACAGCGAAAAAATGTTGGGGGAACATTTCTGTTTGCCATCACACTGGGTTTTAGGACGACACTTCGCGAAAAGTTGGAGGAAATCAAGTGTTGGCTCAAAAGTCTTATGATATGTTGGTGAATCTGATAGCAGCTTAATGAATTGAGCGAAGAATGAAATCAAACGGCATTTTGTACATCTTTTCCAAAATCACCTCGGCAAGTTTCATGTTTTTACTTTTAAAAATCCCTTTCGGCATGGCCTATAGGCGGAGGTAGATTTCGAAAAGTTTTCATCTCAAAAAAAAAAAAAAAATTAAATGATTAGAGATAAACCCAGTTTAACTACTTTATTCAACCGCTTTTAAAAAATTTTTAATTTCATTTTTCTGTAAGAACTGGTTTTATCGAAATCCTCTTAAACGAAATTCTACTCAAATGCCCATTTTGGCAACATATTTTGAATTATATTCTTACTTTATTAAAAAAATTGACCAATATGCTCATTATATAGTTCCTAAATAACAAAAAACTGTTAATTAAATTCGTTTGACAGCAAAATTGAATTTAAAAATGAGTAAGAAAATAACCAATTTATTATTTTAATACATCCACAATTCTTTAATCAAGATTGCTTTGAGAAATTTTGTACGAAGTGCCCACTTTGACAGATTTTTTTAAATATATATTTAGCCTTTATCAAAAATCTGACCAATACGGCACATTACACAGTTCCTAAATAACGAAAAACTGTCAATTGAATGCGTTTGAGAGCAAAATTGAATTTAAAAATGAGTCATAAAATAAAAAATTTGTTATTTGAATACAACCTCAATTCTTTTATCATGATCGCTTTGCGAAATTTTTTTGCGAAGTGCTTACTTTGACAGCTTTTAAAAATATGTATATTCACCCTTTATCAAAAAATCAAAGAATACGCACATTATATAGTTCCTAAGTAACAAAAAACTGTCATTTGAATGCGTTTCAGAGCAAAATTGGATTTAAAAATGAGTCATAAAATAAACAATTTGTTATTTGAATACCCACAGTTCATTAATCATGGTCGCTTTGGGAAATTTTGTGCGAAGTGCCCATTTTGGCAGCCTTTTTTTGAAATATATTCTGCCTTTATCAAAAAACTGGCCACTCCGTCACATAATATAGTTCCTAAGTAAGAGAACCTGTAAATTGGATGCGTTTGAGAACAAAAAAAGATTTAAAAATGACTCGGTAAAAACGCAATTTTTTTAATTTCCTCAAATTTCAATCATGAAAATTTCGTGAAATTCTGTTCAAAATACCCTATTTGGCAGCCTTTTAAAAAATATATTCTGCCTTTATCAAAAAACTGGCCAATACGTCGCATTATATAGTTCCTAAATAATAGGACCTGTAAATTGGATGGGTTTGAGAACAAAAATGAATTTAAAAATGACTCAGAAAAAACGCAATTTGTTATACTTAATCAATTTTTAATGACGATAATTTCGGGAAATCTGTTCAAAATACCTTTTTTGGCAGCCTTTTTAAAAATATATTCTGCCTTTATCAAAAAATTGGCCAAAACGTCGCATTATATAGTTCCTAAATAAGAGGATCTGTCATTTGGATGCGTTTAAAATCAAAAATGAATTTTAAAATGAGTCAGAATATAAGCAGTTTGGATTTAAGGTTTTTACTCCAACTCCTATTTTTGTTTAATTTATTTTTGCTATAAGAATGGGTTCTATGAAAAACTTGTCAATATAAAAGTTGTAGATCTTATTGTGAAGATGTAAAATAAATTTAATTAGATTTGATTGCTTAAGAATTGAGTAAGTTATGGGTTTTTTTCTTTTTCCTCCCCCCTTTTTCTTTTCGTTTTTAATTTTTTTCCTCGGTAAAAATTGGTCCTATCAAAAACTTGTAAATACAAAAGTTTTAGATAATATTGAGTACATTTATATAAAATTTAGTTGGATTTAATATCTTGAGAATTGACGGAGTTATGAATTTTTTTCTCCTAAAAACCATGTTTTTTTCGCCCCTTGAGCCCATTTTTAACTTTATCAAAAATCTGTCATGCATAAACTTTTTGCCCATTTCTTAGAAGTAATATAAACTTTAAACTGATTCGATATCTATTTTAATTAAGAAGTTATCGCGTTTTTTCTGTTTTCACAAAAACCCTCCCTATTTCCACCCCCTTGGTCCGATTTTGCCCATTAACGAACTCGACCGAGATTTTAGGCTCCTTGATTTTATGTAAAAGTTTGAAGAAGATCTGAGCATAATTATGGAAGTTATCGTGTCTAGAAGAAAGTGATATACGCCGATAGATAGATAGATAGATAGATAGATAGATATAAACTTTTTTACTGATGGTGGTTTTGGGGTCTAGGAGTCATGATTCGTGTAGATCCGCAAAAATTTTTCAGAAATTCCAACATGGGAGACAATGCAATAGGTAGTATTTCATACGAAATCAACCTAAAAACGAATCTGAAATTGTATCAGAAAATTTCGAGCTCTTAAGGGTGGAAAAATATTTTTTTTGAATGCACCCTTAAACCTGTATAAGTGTGATACTGAACTCTGTCCTTAGACGTTCGAAAAATAATGTTTTGTAAATAAGCTAACCAGCTCCAGTCCAATAATACCTTCTACTATTGTTGTCTTGACTCCATCTTCACTTCTCCTATATTCTCTCCTTTCAGAATTATTTTTCATACTTAAAATAACTTCAGTTTCACAGTAACTGAAATGATAAATTTCCCTTCGTAAAAATATTAATGGGAATTTTGCACGCCCATTTTGAAAGATTTACTTTTGAATTGTGACATCATGTTATATCTGAAAGTTTAGAAATTAATGTGTTTTGAATGAGTTATGGAATGTTTATTTTAATACGATATTTTAATTGAATTCTTTATTGTTAAACCGGAATGATTTTGAAGCTGCTGTTACGTTTCGATGCAGAAAGAAAAAGCAGCTATGTCTACAATGTGTTCTCCTGTCTCAACTCCGACGACACATTCCTATTTGTCTCAATTTTCAGAATCAGGGTTTAGATTAAAAAATAATTTCTTTGTCACAGAAACTGAAATGGTGCATTGAATGATAAATTTTCAGCCAGAAACTTTAGAATGACTACTTCGAATTCACATATTGAAACACGTTTACATTGTGAAGTAGTATATTTGTTTTAAAAGTGATTGAAAGTTTTAATTGCTCTATTTTAATATAATATTTTAATTGAATGCTCGAAAGAGACTAAGATTAACCATAAAGGAATTGACCAGAGTTATCTGCCTCGGGAGAATCGATGATATGGAAGGGCTCGCTTAGATGTGACCACAGTTCCAGTTTCGAACGATACATGTGCTGATGCGTACAATCCAAAGAAATATCGATAAATTTATATGATTGCGAAAGTGCGAAGTTGCATACCATCATAAGCATGACAATAGATGGCATAAAAATAAGAAAATATAAGAAATTATACAAATTAAAAGGCTGTCAAACGCGTGACAATGCACAGATTATATCTAAAAATAACGATGGGGAGTAAGTCAGGTGAGTTCAAAATTCAGAGCAAAACAAAATAAAGTTCATTTGTAAGCTGTACAAATAAATAAATAAATAAATAAATAAAATATTTAATCTATTTAAGAATTGATATATTTGAACCGAAAGAAATTTATTAGGAAAATAATGCAAAGTTCCAAGTACCAAAAGTTAAAGGACAAAAAACTCTCAAAATTAAAAAAGGATAAGTCATGGGAAGTTTTGCTTTTCGAAGATATTTATATTCATAGGAATTTTATTAAGTATTAGAGTCTAATACTGAAAACACTAAGGAATCAAAGACAGAATAAAGCAATTTTTCTCACTTTAAGATCTATTTCGGGACAAGGACTCCCATAAAAAAATCTTCAGATAGCTGTTAGTCGATTTGCCATTAGAGAGGCTGAACTAAGGCCGTAATATATGACTTCACAATTGTTGGAGTGATAATTAGTAATGGTTTATGTGAGATCGTGAAGAAATTGAATAAATAGGATTGTGGTTCTCAATGCCGTTCATCATTGCGCCAAATCACCGCAAAACACTTTATTTGGTGAGCAAATGAACAATCAGACTCACCAAATCGCGAGTGAACAATTTTGACTCTTTTTGTGTAATTATAGTAGTGATTCTTATTCACGTTGCTGTACGATAGATACCCTGTTTCATCTTCAATTGCACTGTGCCATTTACATCATTATTTACACATTATTTACACTGCACCATTTACATCATTATAGTTTCTATTTTCTGAACAGTGACAAAAATTTATGTTATCTTGAAATGCATTAAAAAACGCATACAATAAGGGTTTAAAGATAGATTTTTCAGTGTTTCACGCTGAATCTGTTTTTCCAACATTTTTCTCTTCATTTGGATACTGTTTTTATTTCTTATTCACCAAATCGCTGACGTTTGTCAAAAGCCAGCGAGAACCCTGAGTTGGGCGACTATAAAAATCCTGTGGAAGATGTAGACTTCGAGGTCGAGACTGAACATATAGTGACCTGATGATTATCTAAAATGAGGATGTCTTAGGCTGCGGGCACACACACAGTTTTTCGCACTAACTTCTTGCGCTATCTTTGATCTTTCGTGTCGGCGCTTTGATGTATAAATTGCACTTCTAGTGTACTGAATCTGAACTTCAAGAGAGGAATATCAGTTGACAGGTTTATGACCGAAGATGGAGTAGATAAAAGTTCCCCTTCCTTTGTCAAATCGGTAAGGGTCAGTCCCTCAAAAACCATTTAACGAGGTTTCACCCTTGTTCAGTTCGAAAACAATGATTGATTGATTGCTCTTTTAGTGTAATAAAAACTAGTGCCATTCGTCTAGACCTTTAGGCTGCGGGCACACACACAGTTTTTCGCACTAACTTTTTGCGCTATCTTTGATCTTTCGTTTCGGCGCTTTGATGTATAAATTGCACTTCTAGTGCACTGAATCTGAACTTCAAGAGAGGAATATCAGTTGACAGGTTTACGACCGAAGATGGAGTAGATAAAAGTTCCCCTTCCTTTGTCATATTGGTAGGGTCAGTCCCTCAAAAACCATTTAACGAGTTTTCACCCTTGTTCAGTTCGAAAACAATGATTGATTGATTGCTCTTTTAGTGTAATAAAAACTAGTGCTGTTCGTCTAGACCTTTAGAGTCCCATGGAGAACTTGGAATCACCAACGGGTCTAAAGAAAGATTTATTTGAACTTGGATTCTGACTCTTTCTTTTTATGGATGTTCCTACAAACCGAACAACTTTATGTTTATTGTCAAACATTGTTTATAAGTAGTAGGAAAATAAGAGTTTAAGGACAGGAGCAGGGACCAGGGACCGTCCCGCCTGCTCCCGTCCCTGCTCAGTCGCTGGGATGAAGGGATCGTCCCTGCTCCCACCGTGCCACCGCCGCCCCGCCTGCTCCTCCGGCTGCCCCGCCTGCTCCTCCGGCTGCCCTGCCTGCGGTCCCTCCTGCTCCCACCATCTCACCGCCGCCCTCCTGCGCCCCCTAGTGGAAAAAAGGAACATTCTATTCTAACAGGATAGGTGAACAACCTTCCCTAATTAAAAATATTATCAATCACATCTCAACATTGAATCATACTATAAGATGAAGATTAAATTTGTATTTGAATTTTAAACAACCGTAATTTTAATGAGTATTATTAATTAAGCGAAACAATTAAAATTTCAGTTTTTAACCATTTTATTTAGATTTCTTCAACTACAAGATGAGATTATCAATTTAACTCAAGAAAGTTAAACATATATTTGAATTTTGCTTCATAGACATCTTAATGAGTAGTATTAATTAAGTAAAAACAATAGAAAATATCCAGTTTTATAGAAAAAGACTGATTTCTTACGATTTTTATCAACTATATGATCAATGTAACGACTTAAAAGTTGGAAGTTAAACATGTATCCTAGTTTTTCAACAGCTATAGCCTTAATGAGTATCGTTAATTAAGTAAAAAAAACAATGGAAAATATCAAGTTTTATGGAAAAAGACTGATTTCTAACGATTTTTATCAACTTAAGAGAGAAAACTTAAACATACATTTCAGTTTTTCAACAGCTATAACCTTAATGAGCATTCATAATTAAGTAAAAAACAATGGAAAATATCGATTTTATAGAAAAAGACTGATTTCTTACGATTTTTATCAACTGCAACATCAGTGTATCGACTTACAAGTTGAAAGTTAAACATGCATTCTAGTTTTTCAACAGCTATAATCTTAATGAGTATCGTTAATTAAGTAAAAAACAATGGAAAATATCAAGTTTTATAGAAAAAGACTGATTTCTTACGATTTTTTCAACTCAAACTTCAGAATATCAATTTGATAGAAAGAAATTTAAGCATGCATTCCAGTTTTGGACAACCATTTCCTTCATGAACATTATTAATTAAGCAAAACAGAAAATATTAAATTTTTAACTGATTTCTTCATATTTTTTATTTATTTATTTATTTTTTAATATAAAATCAGAATACACAACTTAAAATAGAAATTTAAACATATTTTTTAGTTTTTGAACAGTTGTTACCTCAAAGAATTTCGATAATTGAACAATTAACAAAGGAAACTAATGATTTTTTAACGAAAAAAGACGAATTAAACGAATTTGGTTAACTTTTACTCTAATTGGAAATTTCATCGTACTTTATGTATACCAACTAAGTAGAATTTTAATGCATAAACGAATAATTTAAAGAAATCCCCAACACACAAATGTGAACCTGCAGAGCATTTCTTATTACGTCATATCTAAACTAAAACTTTTTTCTGCAACCCCACCATGCATGCATTCCAGGTAGGGGAACATAACAAAGAATCTTGACGTCACAACTTACAAAGGTATACAAATGTTTACGTTCAAGAAAAAGTATCACATAGAGTGAAAAAAAGAAGAGATTTAAGTTATTTATCCATTCTAGTTTTATAACAGTTACTACAACATCTCCAAATTAAAATTTGGAAGTCATAATGAGTATAATTAATTAAGCAAAATAATAGAAATATTAGTTTTTCAGAGGGGAAAAGACGAATTTAAACAAATTTTATTAGTTTTACACTAGTTTAATAATAATTTTAAGGAGGAAAAAGACGAATTTAAACTTTTTTTTTTTTAGTTTTACACTATTTTTTCTCATCTCCAACATGGATATATCAATTTTAACAGAAGAATTAAACGTATATTATAGTTTTTAACAACAAAATCTTAACAAGTATCATTAATTAAACAAAAATAAATATCAGTTTTAAAGAAAAGACGAATTTGAATAATTTTACACTAGTATTTTCAAAAGCAACATGGAAATATCAATACTTATTCACATATTTCACTTATTCACTGTATTCAATACTATATTTAATAAATTTGGATACACTTTAAGAATTTCCTAATCTATAATTAAATATTAGCTGTATATTTAATGTTACCCATGTTTTCAACATTAGTTCATAATCGTGAATTTTGTATTTTAAATACCATGTATTCAGGTTCAGATTATTTTCACTTGAAATCATACAGAATTTTTTAACAGAGTTTGTTTTTGAAATCATTGAAGCAACTGTATTTAATATTTTTAACACCAATTTTCTAAGATTTTCTAACATTTTCCGGTTATACATTCCTCAAAAGTTATTATTACGTATTCTAAACAATAGCAAATATTAATTTTAAGAATAAAAAGACGAATTTAAACAAATTTTATTAGTTTTACACTATTTTTTCTCACCTCCAACACGGATATATCAATTTTAACAGAAGAATTAAACGTATATTTTAGTTTTTAACAACAAAAATGTAATAAGTATCATTAATTAAACAAAAATAAATACCAATTTTCAAGAAAAGACAATTTTTTTACACAAATTTTCAACTTTGAAATACATCGCTTACATATATTGTTACAGTATATTACTAAACTTAAACTTTTTAAAAAGTTTGAATGTCTTTACAAAGGGTTCATACTTATATTTTTCACGTCTTGACTGCATTCGAAATCTTACAACAAAAGTATACTTTTATTATTATTATTATTATTATTATTATTCTAGAAAACCTAAAAAATCGTTTCTTGCTGCTTTAGACACTTGACATATTAAAACTACTCTACCCATATAATTAATCAAATTAGGACATGATTCATCTTACACTTCAAAATTTCTGAATTTTTACAATACTTATTTTCATCAAACTTTATTCTTGATCCTATATATTTTAATAGCACAGAATTTTCACATCTGTTTTTATCTACTTATCAGAAAATTATTAAAACACCCAACAACATTTTTCAAATATGAATATTATCTTTACAATTTAATGATGCAAAACATACACGAATACAAAGTTTAATTTTTACAAACATTTCATATTTCAAACCAAACTATTCGAAATTTTCACAACGTAAGAGCAAACATTAGACGAACTTTTTAACACTAATATTGCTTAGATCTTTTCATCATAACTTTTAACTATGATAATTATCCATTTTTAGGTTGATTGTCGAAAAACTGTAACTGAAATTACATAAACTTAATGTAAAAAACCATGTTCTCACACAATTTCTTGAAATTCAACAAAGAATTGACTATTACTCCAATACTTATCTACTTCAATCTCGACTCTCGATAGTATATAGATATTACATCATTACATACTTACAACTCTTTTCAAACGTTTATCAGAAAATCAAGCCAATCAAAGTCTAGTAGTTATCACACCTGTTCCTCAGAAATATTACTATCATATGAAACAGTAAAGAAAATTAATAGATATTTAATATTTAATAACTTCATACGTGAAATTACTGTCGAATGAGAATACTAATAATCAATAAAATCAACTGTTGGACAAAAAAATAGTACAGATTACCGAAAATTCAAATCATTTTTTCTACAAAAATTACAAAAATTAACAAATGAATGACCAGTTAGAGAAATAATTAAAAAAAATAATGAACATATTTACAAATTTATTAAAATCACACCTTTTTCTGGATTACAAACCACAATTTCTTGAAAAATTTAACACCGAATTTGTAAGATTTTAATCCTAGTATTACATACACTCAATAAATATTCAAAATTAACAAAAAAATAATTTTTTTAGTCTCATCAATAAGCAGAAATTCTATATTAAAAGAATATTTTCATAGTAGTACTTATAAAAATGAGAGTTTACAAACTGATTTTCATAATTTTATCACATTTAAACTTAATTTTTATACATAAAACATTATTTAATCAAATTTTATACTTTCTAATTCAGTAAAATTCAATACTTTTTTAGTTTTTAAACCAATACCACAATATTTATTTACATCAAACTTGATTCTTTACCTTTTATATTTCCACATTACACAAGTGAGTTAAATACTAACTTGGAACGGGAGTTGAAGTCAATTGATTCAATTCGATTTTCATCGTATACGCATTTCCCCTACACGAAATTTCTTACTTCTATAATCATCTAATGTATTAAAACTAATCTACTCATATTTTTAATCAATTCATCAGATGTTTCATCTCGCACTTCTGAATTATCATCCACCAAGTTGCTTAAAATATAAATACTATCTTTAAAGTTTTAATGTAGTATACATGACTAATCTTGAGTTTCCATCTATACTATTAATCAAATTATCATATGTTTCATCTTACAGTTCAACGATTTCTGAATTATCGTCCATCTAGTTGTTTAAAATATTAATAAAATGTTTATAGTTTTTGATTATACATAGTATGTATGAATACAATCTTTAATTTTTAACAGTTCATATTTCAAATAACCTATTTTCGAAACCAAACTATGTGAATTTTACCACAATACTTATCATCATACAGAGATTTGTGTTTCATACTTTTTCTAAAAATTATCAGATATGTACTCCTCAGAGGAATTTCTATCATATGAATAAATGAAAAAAAAAATTAATTTATATTAAACGTACAGCGAAATTTGATTGCAATATATATGTATTTAATAAAAATAAATAAATGAGCGATTATTTATACATTAAACCTTTACTAAATATATATTTCTTGCGTTATAAAGATGTTTCAACAAGATGAACCAAAACAGCAGCAAACTTCAGAAATTAATGATCTGAATGATTCATCCCTAGCACATGTAGCGTTAATGAATAATACATATGTAAGTACTTATATGAAAAATACTAGAATTCGTATATGAATCGTAATTAGAGTAAATATAAAATGATTTGTCTTACTGCCTACACTTTAACAAATGCCTTTTTACCTATATTGTTGAAAAGAATCCTAATTGTTTGCATTTTATTTCTATTACAGATGTGTTCTATTTGCTACAAACATTTCTTAAGTAAATCGAATTTAACAGAACATACAAAAATCCATACAGGTGAAAAACCTTACACTTGGGAAGATTACCAAATGCTGTTTTCAAGAAGGCGTGAATCAAAAGTACACACATCATCATATAAAGCATCGTCAGTTATATGTAAACTTAGTGAGGATATTCAAAAATTATTCAGACGTTTGAAGAATTTAGACATAAAGGAAGATATTTAGACTATATATCCATCATATTTTCATAACACTTACCACAATATCTCAAACTTAAAATTTGGAAGACATACACACTGCTGAAAAGTAATTTTGTTACCCGTGATTCTTCTAACCAGCATGAATGTATAGATATTATTTTGCAATGTATCCTTTAAATGCTCACATTAAATATTCCTTTATATACATATATCGTTGTGTTTATTTTTTAAAAACCTATTACATTAATAAAATAGGTTACACACACGTACATACACATAACATTTTAAGTGAAACAACACTCTCACAACTTAAAAAATGCATAAGAACATACAAAAATAAGCAGATGTATGAAAAAATATGCAAATTTACAAAATAATTTCACTGTTTTCTAGAAATACCAACAAAAAAATATTTAAAGTATAAAAAAATTACAAAAGTGAAAAGAAAAAACACAAATGTAAAACAAAAATCACAAAGTGAAAAACTCACAACAAAGTTTTTGAAAAAAAAAAAATTTACAACAAAAATTTTTTTACAAAAACCAAAACTTCAAAAATATTTTTCCAAAAAAATTTTTTTTTCAAAATAAGTTTTTACAAAAGTAAAAAATAAAAAATCACAACGTTAAAAATATGAAAAATTTTAGTTAAAAAAAGTGTAAAAAAAATTGCAAAAAAAATTGCAAAAATTTCAAAAAAAGTTACGAAAAAAGTATCAAAATTTTTGTTCTTTTTTTTTAACTAAAATTTTTCATATTTTTAACGTTGTGATTTTTTATTTTTTACTTTTGTAAAAACTTATTTTGAAAAAAAAATTTTTTGTAAAAAATGTTTTTGAAAAAAAATTTTTTTGGAAAAATATTTTTGAAGTTTTGGTTTTTGTAAAAAAATTTTTGTTGTAAATTTTTTTTTTTTCAAAAACTTTGTTGTGAGTTTTTCACTTTGTGATTTTTGTTTTACATTTGTGTTTTTTCTTTTCACTTTTGTAATTTTTTTATACTTTAAATATTTTTTTGTTGGTATTTCTAGAAAACAGTGAAATTATTTTGTAAATTTGCATATTTTTTCATACATCTGCTTATTTTTGTATGTTCTTATGCATTTTTTAAGTTGTGAGAGTGTTGTTTCACTTAAAATGTTATGTGTATGTACGTGTGTGTAACCTATTTTATTAATGTAATAGGTTTTTAAAAAATAAACACAACGATATATGTATATAAAGGAATATTTAATGTGAGCATTTAAAGGATACATTGCAAAATAATATCTATACATTCATGCTGGTTAGAAGAATCACGGGTAACAAAATTACTTTTCAGCAGTGTGTATGTCTTCCAAATTTTAAGTTTGAGATATTGTGGTAAGTGTTATGAAAATATGATGGATATATAGTCTAAATATCTTCCTTTATGTCTAAATTCTTCAAACGTCTGAATAATTTTTGAATATCCTCACTAAGTTTACATATAACTGACGATGCTTTATATGATGATGTGTGCACTTTTGATTCACGCCTTCTTGAAAACAGCATTTGGTAATCTTCCCAAGTGTAAGGTTTTTCACCTGTATGGATTTTTGTATGTTCTGTTAAATTCGATTTACTTAAGAAATGTTTGTAGCAAATAGAACACATCTGTAATAGAAATAAAATGCAAACAATTAGGATTCTTTTCAACAATATAGGTAAAAAGGCATTTGTTAAAGTGTAGGCAGTAAGACAAATCATTTTATAATTACTCTAATTACGATTCATATACGAATTCTAGTATTTTTCATATAAGTACTTACATATGTATTATTCATTAACGCTACATGTGCTAGGGATGAATCATTCAGATCATTAATTTCTGAAGTTTGCTGCTGTTTTGGTTCATCTTGTTGAAACATCTTTATAACGCAAGAAATATATATTTAGTAAAGGTTTAATGTATAAATAATCGCTCATTTATTTATTTTTATTAAATACATATATATTGCAATCAAATTTCGCTGTACGTTTAATATAAATTAATTTTTTTTTTCATTTATTCATATGATAGAAATTCCTCTGAGGAGTACATATCTGATAATTTTTAGAAAAAGTATGAAACACAAATCTCTGTATGATGATAAGTATTGTGGTAAAATTCACATAGTTTGGTTTCGAAAATAGGTTATTTGAAATATGAACTGTTAAAAATTAAAGATTGTATTCATACATACTATGTATAATCAAAAACTATAAACATTTTATTAATATTTTAAACAACTAGATGGACGATAATTCAGAAATCGTTGAACTGTAAGATGAAACATATGATAATTTGATTAATAGTATAGATGGAAACTCAAGATTAGTCATGTATACTACATTAAAACTTTAAAGATAGTATTTATATTTTAAGCAACTTGGTGGATGATAATTCAGAAGTGCGAGATGAAACATCTGATGAATTGATTAAAAATATGAGTAGATTAGTTTTAATACATTAGATGATTATAGAAGTAAGAAATTTCGTGTAGGGGAAATGCGTATACGATGAAAATCGAATTGAATCAATTGACTTCAACTCCCGTTCCAAGTTAGTATTTAACTCACTTGTGTAATGTGGAAATATAAAAGGTAAAGAATCAAGTTTGATGTAAATAAATATTGTGGTATTGGTTTAAAAACTAAAAAAGTATTGAATTTTACTGAATTAGAAAGTATAAAATTTGATTAAATAATGTTTTATGTATAAAAATTAAGTTTAAATGTGATAAAATTATGAAAATCAGTTTGTAAACTCTCATTTTTATAAGTACTACTATGAAAATATTCTTTTAATATAGAATTTCTGCTTATTGATGAGACTAAAAAAATTATTTTTTTGTTAATTTTGAATATTTATTGAGTGTATGTAATACTAGGATTAAAATCTTACAAATTCGGTGTTAAATTTTTCAAGAAATTGTGGTTTGTAATCCAGAAAAAGGTGTGATTTTAATAAATTTGTAAATATGTTCATTATTTTTTTTAATTATTTCTCTAACTGGTCATTCATTTGTTAATTTTTGTAATTTTTGTAGAAAAAAAGATTTGAATTTTCGGTAATCTGTACTATTTTTTTGTCCAACAGTTGATTTTATTGATTATTAGTATTCTCATTCGACAGTAATTTCACGTATGAAGTTATTAAATATTAAATATCTATTAATTTTCTTTACTGTTTCATATGATAGTAATATTTCTGAGGAACAGGTGTGATAACTACTAGACTTTGATTGGCTTGATTTTCTGATAAACGTTTGAAAAGAGTTGTAAGTATGTAATGATGTAATATCTATATACTATCGAGAGTCGAGATTGAAGTAGATAAGTATTGGAGTAATAGTCAATTCTTTGTTGAATTTCAAGAAATTGTGTGAGAACATGGTTTTTTACATTAAGTTTATGTAATTTCAGTTACAGTTTTTCGACAATCAACCTAAAAATGGATAATTATCATAGTTAAAAGTTATGATGAAAAGATCTAAGCAATATTAGTGTTAAAAAGTTCGTCTAATGTTTGCTCTTACGTTGTGAAAATTTCGAATAGTTTGGTTTGAAATATGAAATGTTTGTAAAAATTAAACTTTGTATTCGTGTATGTTTTGCATCATTAAATTGTAAAGATAATATTCATATTTGAAAAATGTTGTTGGGTGTTTTAATAATTTTCTGATAAGTAGATAAAAACAGATGAGAAAATTCTGTGCTATTAAAATATATAGGATCAAGAATAAAGTTTGATGAAAATAAGTATTGTAAAAATTCAGAAATTTTGAAGTGTAAGATGAATCATGTCCTAATTTGATTAATTATATGGGTAGAGTAGTTTTAATATGTCAAGTGTCTAAAGCAGCAAGAAACGATTTTTTAGGTTTTCTAGAATAATAATAATAATAATAATAATAATAAAAGTATACTTTTGTTGTAAGATTTCGAATGCAGTCAAGACGTGAAAAATATAAGTATGAACCCTTTGTAAAGACATTCAAACTTTTTAAAAAGTTTAAGTTTAGTAATATACTGTAACAATATATGTAAGCGATGTATTTCAAAGTTGAAAATTTGTGTAAAAAAATTGTCTTTTCTTGAAAATTGGTATTTATTTTTGTTTAATTAATGATACTTATTACATTTTTGTTGTTAAAAACTAAAATATACGTTTAATTCTTCTGTTAAAATTGATATATCCGTGTTGGAGGTGAGAAAAAATAGTGTAAAACTAATAAAATTTGTTTAAATTCGTCTTTTTATTCTTAAAATTAATATTTGCTATTGTTTAGAATACGTAATAATAACTTTTGAGGAATGTATAACCGGAAAATGTTAGAAAATCTTAGAAAATTGGTGTTAAAAATATTAAATACAGTTGCTTCAATGATTTCAAAAACAAACTCTGTTAAAAAATTCTGTATGATTTCAAGTGAAAATAATCTGAACCTGAATACATGGTATTTAAAATACAAAATTCACGATTATGAACTAATGTTGAAAACATGGGTAACATTAAATATACAGCTAATATTTAATTATAGATTAGGAAATTCTTAAAGTGTATCCAAATTTATTAAATATAGTATTGAATACAGTGAATAAGTGAAATATGTGAATAAGTATTGATATTTCCATGTTGCTTTTGAAAATACTAGTGTAAAATTATTCAAATTCGTCTTTTCTTTAAAACTGATATTTATTTTTGTTTAATTAATGATACTTGTTAAGATTTTGTTGTTAAAAACTATAATATACGTTTAATTCTTCTGTTAAAATTGATATATCCATGTTGGAGATGAGAAAAAATAGTGTAAAACTAAAAAAAAAAAAGTTTAAATTCGTCTTTTTCCTCCTTAAAATTATTATTAAACTAGTGTAAAACTAATAAAATTTGTTTAAATTCGTCTTTTCCCCTCTGAAAAACTAATATTTCTATTATTTTGCTTAATTAATTATACTCATTATGACTTCCAAATTTTAATTTGGAGATGTTGTAGTAACTGTTATAAAACTAGAATGGATAAATAACTTAAATCTCTTCTTTTTTTCACTCTATGTGATACTTTTTCTTGAACGTAAACATTTGTATACCTTTGTAAGTTGTGACGTCAAGATTCTTTGTTATGTTCCCCTACCTGGAATGCATGCATGGTGGGGTTGCAGAAAAAAGTTTTAGTTTAGATATGACGTAATAAGAAATGCTCTGCAGGTTCACATTTGTGTGTTGGGGATTTCTTTAAATTATTCGTTTATGCATTAAAATTCTACTTAGTTGGTATACATAAAGTACGATGAAATTTCCAATTAGAGTAAAAGTTAACCAAATTCGTTTAATTCGTCTTTTTTTGTTAAAAAATCATTAGTTTCCTTTGTTAATTGTTCAATTATCGAAATTCTTTGAGGTAACAACTGTTCAAAAACTAAAAAATATGTTTAAATTTCTATTTTAAGTTGTGTATTCTGATTTTATATTAAAAAATAAATAAATAAATAAAAAATATGAAGAAATCAGTTAAAAATTTAATATTTTCTGTTTTGCTTAATTAATAATGTTCATGAAGGAAATGGTTGTCCAAAACTGGAATGCATGCTTAAATTTCTTTCTATCAAATTGATATTCTGAAGTTTGAGTTGAAAAAATCGTAAGAAATCAGTCTTTTTCTATAAAACTTGATATTTTCCATTGTTTTTTACTTAATTAACGATACTCATTAAGATTATAGCTGTTGAAAAACTAGAATGCATGTTTAACTTTCAACTTGTAAGTCGATACACTGATGTTGCAGTTGATAAAAATCGTAAGAAATCAGTCTTTTTCTATAAAATCGATATTTTCCATTGTTTTTTACTTAATTATGAATGCTCATTAAGGTTATAGCTGTTGAAAAACTGAAATGTATGTTTAAGTTTTCTCTCTTAAGTTGATAAAAATCGTTAGAAATCAGTCTTTTTCCATAAAACTTGATATTTTCCATTGTTTTTTTTACTTAATTAACGATACTCATTAAGGCTATAGCTGTTGAAAAACTAGGATACATGTTTAACTTCCAACTTTTAAGTCGTTACATTGATCATATAGTTGATAAAAATCGTAAGAAATCAGTCTTTTTCTATAAAACTGGATATTTTCTATTGTTTTTACTTAATTAATACTACTCATTAAGATGTCTATGAAGCAAAATTCAAATATATGTTTAACTTTCTTGAGTTAAATTGATAATCTCATCTTGTAGTTGAAGAAATCTAAATAAAATGGTTAAAAACTGAAATTTTAATTGTTTCGCTTAATTAATAATACTCATTAAAATTACGGTTGTTTAAAATTCAAATACAAATTTAATCTTCATCTTATAGTATGATTCAATGTTGAGATGTGATTGATAATATTTTTAATTAGGGAAGGTTGTTCACCTATCCTGTTAGAATAGAATGTTCCTTTTTTCCACTAGGGGGCGCAGGAGGGCGGCGGTGAGATGGTGGGAGCAGGAGGGACCGCAGGCAGGGCAGCCGGAGGAGCAGGCGGGGCAGCCGGAGGAGCAGGCGGGGCGGCGGTGGCACGGTGGGAGCAGGGACGATCCCTTCATCCCAGCGACTGAGCAGGGACGGGAGCAGGCGGGACGGTCCCTGGTCCCTGCTCCTGTCCTTAAACTCTTATTTTCCTACTACTTTTATACAATAAATAAAATTGATGAAGCGATAAACACATGAGCATGAACAATTATTGGAACAATATTCATCATCACAGGCATCGCGATATATTTCATAATATTTTGGCAATACATTTTTTGGATGGCCAAGGAGTCGGCATTTGTGACAATGCACAAAGTTTCTTAATCTGCGTAGCCTGATGCTGATGAATAATGAATCTTTCTTAAAGGTGGCTTTCAGAAACGATAGGACAGTGAAAAGATTTCGAATTCTTGTGATTTTGAAGGTTCCTGTTTTAAAAATTTAAATTCATCTGTACTAGAATTGCAACTGTTATCTAAGGCTGAAATGGCGGAATCGAATCAGCTGTAATAGAATATGGAATGTTCAAATGATAGATTTTTGAAGTTCTGTAGATTTCCCCATGAAGGATAAAAAATTATTGGGTTCTTCGTTTTGCTGAAATTACCAATTAATTCAAAATATCAGCATATACATCACATATACAGGTTATTTCAAATCTGGATTTGAATAGTACGATATCCATTTACAACTGACTTATCCACTTACTACTGAAATGGTAATGTTCTGTGAGAAAAAAATATATGCATTTCTCTTCACGTCATCTTTTAAGAACCGTAAGGCTTTGCATGATTATATTTTTGTAATTGTTAGGTGCCAAGGGACTAAGAAGCTGCTGAACAATAATATTTAAATCTGAAGAAGCTCATTCATTATATTTAAAAGGAGCACCATATGAAGTCCTATAATTAAGTATTTACCAGTATTAGGTATTATCCTAGGTATTTACGTATTCATATGGCGGTCAGTTTTGGATGCTCGGGGAATGAGTCATTTTCTGGCAATATTAGTCCTAAGAAGACAGTATTCATAAATGGAGATCAAGCGTAGAGTTAAAAAATTTAATCTAATTTTCAAAGTTAAAAGTTTCTTCTGCAAACAGAAATTGATCATGAACTTATTGGAGCTAATTTTACAAATGTTGTGTTGCTGAAACAAATGTAAAAATACTACGCTAAATTCTAGAATGGAGTAACATTCTGTCTTGATGTTTATATAATAGGGATATATGTGCTATATCGAAACGATAGGTCAAGGAGACCAATTTGATTAAAAAACATTGAAGAAGACTTCAATAAAGGACAATGTCCACGTTGTTGTTCAGAAGTCACTGGGCTACTGAAAGGAAAGTTTACGTATAGTCACAAAGCAGCAGATGGAAGATCATGATGATTTTTCACACGAATTAGTTACTTAAGAAGGAATTTGTTTTTGATGTGGTCTGTCGTTAGAGCGAATAAAACAGGGCCATGTTACGCGATGTTATAAGCAGAAAATAGCATGTGCTACAACCATCTTCACATTTTAAGAAGATGGATTGCGATGATTTCGCAAGAAAAAAGAAATGGGTGTTTTCATTAGACAAAATACAAGGATGATGCTTTGGATCAATATTCTGAATGAATGTATCTACCATAGTCTAGACCAGCAATTTAGCTCTAAACAGACCAGATCGTTTTTCAAAAGGCATCAGGTCACTGCAGAACATTTGAACATCTATATTTAGGATTGAAACATCTCTAGTGATAAGAGATGTTTCACAATCTTCCCTTTGCCCCGACTGATAATCAAATAATTTCCATTTCTTCTTTTTTGTCCATTTGATAATACTAATGTAGGTGAGTGGCAGACAAGTCACAAGAATTTCGAGAAGACAAAAACTTCGTGAAGTAGCATCAGTCAAAATTATACTGATTTCTTTTACGTTCCTTAAGGGTGTATTCGAAAAAACGCTTTTCCACCTTCAGCAGCTCGAAATTTTCCGATACAATTTCAGACACATTTTTAAAAGTAGAATCATGAAACTTGCTGAGGGGATTCTTGAAGGGACGTATGAGGTGTCGAGTAAAGTCTTTTTACGCTCAATTCATTAGAATTTGATTTATAAGCAATTAACTTCTCTGGAAGATCCTTTTTTTCGTTCCCTTATCTCCCACTGCGGAAAAATCGGTTCAAATTGCCTTTTTTGATTGCTTTTTTTGCAATATTTTGTACATTTATCAAAGAATTGACCTTTACGGCACCTTGTGCACTTTCTAAATAAGAGAATCTGCGAGTTTCATGTGTTTGAGAGCAAAAGCGAATTCAAAAATAAATCGGAAAACAAGCAGTTTGAATCGAAATACACCCTTAATGTACTTTTGAAACAAGTGTTTGGAACTTAATGTGTATCATTGTCAGACATACTTATATACAAGATTATATATTAGTATATCTGGATGAAAAGACACCAGGTTTTTCATGACATAGCTTCGGATATTTTATGTGAATTTCATTTATCATATTTAATCTAATTTTTCAAAAAATGTTTGGACAAGTATTTTGAATACAGGGGGAAATATTACGTATTATTGTCGACATATTTATACACAACATAGTATATTATTATGTTTGGATGAAAACACAAAAAATTTCATGATGCACCCTCAACAGTTTTACAAAGATTTCTTTATGTTCTTTAATGAACTTTTGGAACAAATGTTTACACAAGTGTGTGACTGTCTTAAAAAATAATGCAGATATTATGCTGTCAAATATATTTTACGGACACCAGTAAATGTTAGCATATCTGGGTATGGTACTAAATTTGATCTTTACGAAAACAGATTATTGTGATGATGATGAAAAAAGGCCAATGTAATAAATTCAAACAACATATGTACAAAGTCATGTCTTTTTTTTTAAATCTATAACGTAGATAAATACAATAATCAACATTCACTTAGAATTAAAAGCGTATTACATTTATTAGCAAATGGAAACTCAACCCAATTGTTTAAAATCTGGAGAAAAATGCATAAAATTTTCATTCGTAAATGGAAGAACATTAATTCTAATGTTTAATGCAAGGTCTATTCAAATAACAATTTAGCAGGAAATACATTTTGAGATTCTTAATCAGTCTAATAAACCTATAATAAAAATAGTTCGTATTAAACTAACTGCAAATGAATCTATCCAATATAATAAATAAATAAATAATAATAATAATAAACCACAGAAAGAGTAGAAATACCCTTTTCTATGATTAATTTATTAATACCCAACACTCAAGCATTAACGAATAACATCATGCATTCAAATAAATTTTCCTATTATTAGACCTCAAAGTTTCGATATAAATTCACTTTTCCACAATTTGTCGACATTCCCCTGCTGTCTGCCGTCATCATGCCACTGGAGACGGGGGGGAGAGAAACTAAGGGGGTTGCAACGAGCAAGGCAAAGGAATGACAAATGACCCATCGGTAAGTGGTCAATAACATGTGATAGGTCATTAGTTTCCCGGAGCGAGGGGCCTCAACGCCGCTTGACGGATGGACCTAAGTTGCTGGTGCTGTGGGCCAGCTGACGTGCACACACACATACAGCCCTAGTCACTGACGGAATGAATGGGTGGTGATAATCTGAACTCCATCCATTTATTTTGCCCAGATTAAAAGCCTTTCCCGGTTTTTTAAATAGAAGAAAAGGGGAATGTGTCATTGGATCTGTATGTATTCCGCTGGGCTGTTTGATACTCGCCAGTGTGAATAATGTCGGAAATTTCTAACAAATGCAGGATTAAATGGAGTAGGGAAAATGATGGAACAAGCACTTGGTTCCTGGGTGAGTGTAAAGTGATAAGTTATTTTTTAATTGAGGAAAACGGTGCCATTTCGGAAGATATACAAACTATCGTAAAATGAGTAATTTCGAATTGAAACTAATGTTTCCATCATGAATGATTTGCTGTGGGTTTCGATTTATATGTATTATAAAAATGAAAATATGAAACATTTGGCCATAAACTTAGTAAGACAAAGGACATTTCTCAATGTTTATATCCAAAAGTTTTTGCCATGCATTAAATTTTAAATTTTATTTGTTAACATTGTGGCATATAGATATATTTTTTTAAACTTTAATTATATAACTTTTTTTTAATGAAATATCGCGCAACAAAAATAATAATAACAAACTAATTATAACCAGTTTGAAAAATGTTGCTACTTTTCTTTAGTAAAATTAAATTTATATTTAATAAATCTAAAGCAAAAAATATGCAATTAGTGGATATACTGTGCATTCAGGTTATTATCTGTCTACTATCTTTTGCGGATTAAAATGAGCATGTAGAAATAGATCAAAGTTATTAAAGGTAAAAATCTTTTAAATTCTAAGTATTTTGAGCCTGTAAAGCATTATTTATAATGATATCATGATAAGCATCAGTATGAACACTGTAGAATGTTTGTTTTTGTAGTATAAACACTGAAAGTAAAGTAATAAAAACTTTTACATATCATAAAGATTATCTCTATCTCTAACTACAATTATGTGTAATGCTTTTCATTATTGCATTGCATTGTCTATCATATGATATTAGTTGTCTTTTTTTGATAAATAACTATATTATTAAATATCTATTTAACTCATACACAGTGTTCATTTGGAATGTATATTATTTCATATATGCAGATCTTCCCAGTTTTCTGCCAGATTTTCAATTCTGAAAATATTCTTTTATTAAATTTGAACATTTGAGCAATTTAGCAGAACAACAATTTTTCTAAAATAATAGTTGTGTGCAAAAAGTTGCAGACTTAACAACTCTGAATATGTCTTTTCTCCAAATAGACTCGAACACCTTAGCAGGGTTGAATGACAAAAATTCAACTGTATAAAATAAGGAATATAAAAATTTTCATGTACTTTTAAATATTTCATTACAGGGCCGAAACTAATGGGGGTGGGGGCAGAGTGAGCATGTGCCCCAAAGGCCAGAGGGAAGGGACAAGGTGTTTTTTTATTCATAACAGAATTGTAAATTTTCAATTATGTTAGATATTCTGCTTGATTATCAATAAAATTTTATACAAATTATTTGAATTACCATACATATTTTAATAAATGCACTGAAAAAAAATATATATCATCATCAAATCAAGGTTTCATTCGAAGTGTATCAAGGTTAATTAAATCTTACTTCTCTATTAAAAAACATTCTAAATCAAATGTATTGTCTATCGAAAAAAATCTAAAAGAAGAAATAATGCATATCAAAAGCGAAATCGAAACAAGTAAATTCTTCGCTGAACTTTTCTTTAACTAAAACGTTTAATAAGATAATAATAAGTATTTACCATCCTATATATACATATTTACATAACTTTAAATCGTTGGGAGACACAATGCTCCACTTTCGACTATAATAGTCGCATATTTTTACCGAAATCAAATCATTCTAATCAAACCAACATATCGGCTGCACTCTGTTTACAAAAATCAGAGTGTTCTAAAAGTGGAAGTTGAAGTTAAGAAATTGCATAGCGCGTACCGCCAATCTAACTGAAATTATTTTTCTTCAGCACACAGCATGCCTAAATATTCTTGCGTGATGTACATTAGAATTGTTAATTTACATATTTAAATTAAAATGCGTTTGGATATTGTAATGAAAATAGTTTTGTTAATATGAAAATATTTTTTTGATATCACAAAATTACATAGATCCTCAGAATAACTAGTGATATCATATTAATTCTACATTAATGACTTGGAAACTTAATTTAAATAATTATTTGGTTGTTAAACAAATGTAACAGTTTATAATACGATTTTACCTTTATTATTATTGTACTGTCTTTCAGTTATATGTTTTTTAAATTTGAATATTGGTAAGTTTTTTTTTGCCTCTTTTATTATTTTACTACCTTTCAATTATACGTTTCTAAAATTTGAATTCTGATAATTTTTTTTGCTTCTTTTACTATTTTATTGTCTTTCAATTATATATTCATTAAATTTGAATACTGGGAAGTTTTTTGGTTCTTATATTATTTTACTACCTTTCAGTTATATGTCTTTAAATGTGAATACTGATAAATTTTTAAAATAAAAAGCGAATTGAATTATTTTTCCACAATGCGAAGGTAATTAAATAAAAATATGCATCATATAAAAGAAATTCTGATTGTTAGTGTAAGGATTATTATAACAAAAATGAGTAATAATGTTTAACATAACAATTTTTCATCTTATTAATTTTTAACTTTACAGTATTTATTTTTATAAGTGGTATGAATTTTTAAATGATGCATTGATCTGATACATTATTGTACTAGTAATTATTTTTTCTCACTTTACACAACAGCTTTATATACATTTTTCAAAACATAATTTTTTTTTTCGAAAAAAAAAAAAAAAAAAAAATTCGGGAAATTATTAATTTTTTTTTTTTTTTTTTTTTTTTTTTATCAATTATTTTTTACTAGTAAGATAATTCCCCTGTATTATATTTGAAATTCAATTTAAAATATACTTGTATATCTAATTTGAAATATATTTAGCTTTGTTGAAAATATTTGTATTTTCACATGATAAATGTATGTAACATACGTAGATTTATCCTTATTTATAATATGTGTAATATAGCGAAACAATATGCAATGTGGCATGTTTTAACATTATTAATATTTTTTAATAAAAATAAAATATAAAAGCTTTTCTAGACATTAAATTTTAATATACCATTCTCATTTTGTAATTTTTTTTTTTATTTACCGCATGATAATTTAAAGAAAATAGCCAAACGTATCAAAATATTCCTGTGGGATTTATTTCCATTTTTTTTTAATAATCACGAAAAATCTTCGTTAGATCTTAAATTCTAATATAAATTACCAAGGGAACTATATCTCTATTGTTTTCTCTAATTAAAATCAAACAAAGAAAACTTACCCACAAATTAGTTGCTTCACAGCACAAATTTCTCATCAAAATCTGAACAAAAGAACTTCTGGGACAACATACTCATTTCTCAAGTCGTAATTGCATGGTTTTCGAACAAACGCAATTTTTTACCATTAACATCGACAGCTAACACGCAAGACAACCGCACAAAATAAAACTTCACTTTTCCAAGGCAATGATTGAAATTCAACTAGCCTCATTAAAAGTAAGAAAAGCTCGATTACAAAACACTCATTTCAAATGCTCAGTCGGAACATAAGTACTAGGAAAGAGATAATAAAAAAAAAAAAAATCCGGAAAACATCCTAAACTAGACCCTATTTTTTAAAAATCTGTCTGGCCTCGTTTTTTCTATGCCTTAAAAAAGAGTTTGGGGGAAGAACAAAAAAAAGGGGGCTCCTTTTAAAGAGCTTTATCAGCTGTTTTAGAGTACAAACATAAAAGTTGAGGGGTTTCACTTCTGTCCGAGTCCCTAACAAAAACTTAATTAGCCTGCATAGTTTGATAAAAAAAAAAGAATGGTAGAATATAGAGATGGAAGGAGAGGTGCAGAATAAATTTTCCCTTTTAACATGCTCGGCAACGGAGGAATAAAAAAAATAAGAGAAAATAGTAATTGGCAAATGCCTCACCAAAGCAATAAATGCAAATGATTTAATTTAGAGTCTGTTCGGAGAAGTCTTTGGCATCCCCCACGAGAAAGAATCGTGTAAATGAGCTTGAATGTTTGAAGAAAATAGGAGACTAGCGGTGGAATGTGTAGCTAAGGACGATGGGATCACTCCGGAATGAGTGTAAACAGGAGTGTTTCTTAAAATTGCTGTATTGTGAGTGTTACAGATTTCGATTCCAGTCTAATTTCTATCCTAATACAACCTGCTTAAAGTATTGTCTTTAGTTTTCACACTAAATGCTTGAAAATTAGGTTCGAAACACTAATCTGATACAAGTAAGAGTTAAAAAGAGTTTTGTTTAGTGTATTCAATTTGTATATATTAAAATTCTTCAAATAATGTTGGGATTTTTTTTTTAAAGCTTCCTTCGCTGAGCGGTATATGTATATATATATACAAGAAAAAAATTGAGCAAAGATTTAGAAATATTTTAAATGAAAATATATGTTTTAGACATCTTATGAATTCAACTTTATAAATTTTTCAGATTTTTACTTTTAAGATATTATTTTCTACTGTTTTCTGTTTTCAGTTTCATATTATTTTATTTTAGTTATCTTTTAATTTTGTACTACTGTTTTTTCGTATGTTTTGGAAAAATAACACTGTAAAAGAATTTCCGTTGAAATACGGAAATTGTACTGGGACTCTGAATGCCAGTACTATTACCAAACATAATGTTTCACAGATTTAAATATATATGAATTTCAATCTAAACTTTTTAAAGAAACATTTACATCAAGTTTAGACTTTCTCAATTTACTTCAAACAACTCAGTAAGTAAACAATCCATACCAGCCGTGGGGTAGGATTAAGGCAGGTTTCTATTCCAGAGTATTGTCTTGACCATTCAGCCACGATTATATAAGTTGTGTTGCCAAATATAGATACTTATAACGGATGCCTTTTATGAAGCACGGACAACGGTCATGTTAAGCTTAAGTATTTAGATGTCAATTGTTCAACCTATAAAAATATAGACATAATCTGCTCTGTATCACATCTTTTTTTTCCTAAAACCTTCAAAAACTATCCATTTATAATATTTTAAGTTTTACATTAAAAATAACAAATAACCGCCTATCATGAACAACGGATATTGAGATTTGAATAAACCAACTCTGTTATCATTTAAAACCACATATTTCAAATATAGAAGCATATGTAGGTATTTATAAATGACAATAAATATCATTATAGGCAAATAAATAAATAAATTTCAGTTTGAAGTTTTTATTTTTAAAATGTGGGTTACAAATTCAGACCTTTTGTTGTCATGCGAAAAGCTATTTTTATACATGGTTAATCACACAAAATATTTTGAATTAAAGACTTATATTTATTTATTCATTTATTTTCTAACAGAAATTTATTTTAATTTAATGAATACATGAAAGAATCATATTTTATATCAAAGTTAAAATTTCTTTACTTTTTAAACTAAAACTAATTAGATAATCATTTCAAAATTTTAAGGAAGAAAAGTCTACTTGTAGAATTCAGGAAGGACGTAAGAAATACTATAATTGAGCTGTGTTTATAAATTATTTTATAATCTAGTATTCAAACTCTCACATTTTTCGCCTTTTTTGCTTTATTTCATATATATTCAGATGAAAATGTTCTATAAAACCTCTACATTTTACTTATTATAGGATCAGATATATAGCATATAACAAGATTTGCTAGACACATAATTTAAGGAGACACAGTACCTCCAAAATGGTCAAAATATTTAAGCCAATATTCTACAAAAATTGGCTCAAAGTACAATTACATATTTTGAAATTGTATTGGGAGATTTCAAAGCAGTATTTTTAATAATAAAGAAGATTTTAAAGATTTTGGCTCTATCACAGAATTAAAAAACAACATCACACTCACTCTGCAGTTCTGGTGATTTTAGATTACTAGGAAACAAATCCAACAACATAGCAAATTATGTTATTTCTTCCATGGCGAAAAGTCAGAGTGTGATTTTACAAATAACTGTTTGAGTTAATTTGGCCATGTAAAAAGAATACAGCTACATATACCAAAGAAAGAGGAAATCAAGCACAGTTTAACTTTGAGCACAGGGGTATAATAAGTTTGATCACAGATGCGAGGATGACACAAAAAGGAAAAATAAAAAGATTACATATAAGCCTTGGCATTTAAAAATTTTTTTATACTAAATGTATATAAAATTTATTCCATTTGTTATATACATTATTGGTAAGTATTATTTTATAAAATAACGACAAATGGGACAATATCATCATTTTTACTTATCCATCATACGTAATGTAGGGTAAGTTTTGCAGTCATTTTGAAAATCGCGAAAATTTTTTTGACGGATTTACACGTTTGAGATACTGGAAATCCCGAAAAACATATTTTTAGAAAAAAAAAAATGCCGTACGTCTGTCTGTGTCTGTAAACGCTCTATCTCCCTAATGAATTGAGATAGAGACTTGGTATTTTGTATGTACTTTGTATGTAAGAATGGGACGAAGCCTATTTAATATCAGTAACCTCGATTATCCGGAACTATTTTTTTGGACTCTCGAAAAATTCGCTCTGATGAAAGGTACATAAATTTTTTTGAATTTCTTATTGCAAGGAGCGGATGTAAAAGGCAATAAAATAACTCAAATTTTGCATAAAGAACGAAGTCGAGCGTATTATTAGTTGCCGAGATATTTGTAAACCTGTTTTCTACATTCTTCGATTTTTCATGACCCCGTATTTCATTCAAATTTCAATTCAAATATATATTTTAATTGGAAATAAGACGCGTAATCCGACGCAGTAAACTGTTAGTTAGAATTATTATTATATTTGGAGTAATGATGTTTCTTTTACCAAAATCGGTACTACATGAATAGTTTGGCGTTTTATATAATTTGTCGAAAATGCTTCATCAGTAATTCTTTAATACATAGTTATAGATTACTATTTATTTAAAAATTATTAAATATACGTTTAAAATTTGTTTTGGAATTGCAAAGCATTTTATAAATAGTTTACACATGTTTTATTTTCATATATTGTATTAAGCTAATCCATGATGATACGCTGACCCCCCACAAATAGTTTTATTTTTCGGTAATTAAAGATTTTAAAATAATAGCTCACTTATACAACGTAAGTAAATGATATGCAACTGTTTAGATATACTTTAATTTATGTATTTGATAAAACTGTACTTGAACTTTATACAAGTTAGAAGTTTAAACGTATTATCTTTGAAAATGACAACTTTAAACAGATTTTTCTCCATTTTCATATTTTTATAACTTTTTTCTTCGATAAATGCAACGACTTTTTTGCTAATTCAGAGAGAAATTTTATTTTTTAAATCGTTTTCCAGGATTTTGAATTCATGTTTATAGTTTTTCTTTAAATTTAAATTAAAAGCTTGTTGAATTTCTTTCATTTTTTACTATAAACGAGAAAATATTTCATATTAAAAGTAACATCCCATCATACACAATTTTATATTCTAAGAAATGTTGAAAAAAAAAAATGATGCAGAAATACCTATATGTAAAAAAGAGTAGTAGAGATTTTTAAAAAAATTATTTTTTTTAAATTAAATTTTAGTTAAATAGGCTGTTCAACAAGATCTTTTTAAAATTATAGTTGCTTTTTATTATCAAATATAATTCCAAAACGGATACTATAGTAGTATTCAAAATTGAAAAAATAGTTTATAAAGTACCGTATCCTCTTAAGACATTAAGTTCTGTATCGTTAAAAAGGTTAAATAAAATATGACCGTAGTTAAAAATGAGAATTTAAAACGATAAATATAAGTTACAAAACTCAGTTATAAAATATTCATTGCGACAAGCGTAACAAAAGCTCAGTGGGAATATTATTTAGAAAGTGGGATAAGGATTTAGATGATTTAGATTTAATAAGAAAGAAATTTCATATCATTATCAGGTTATTTTAGACAGTAGTTGTAATTAAAGCAATCATAGAAACAAATAGTTGCTCTAAAATATTAAGTGTTTGAAATTTATTTAATTGTAAAGATCTCGTAAATTTTTTGTCAATCACGTGTAATTAATATATCTTTATACTAATACTTTTTAACTAGCCTAATTCAATGTAAAACATACGTTTTGATCCTGTGGTAAAAATCTGAACCGATTTCATTCAAGTTAAATTTATTCCCAAAGTTCATGATGGTATTTAAATCAAGTATTAGATGTGGTTGGTATAGTGGAATATTTATCTCTTTCTAAACATTTTATTTTTAATTATAGCCTCCTGTAAATTTTCTGCCCTAATTTCTACTGCCCAAATTCAGTGTAAAGCATGGGTTTTCCTTCTGGTATAAAACTAAACAGATTTTATTCAAATTAAATCTATTCTCAATGTTCTAAATAGTATTTTAATCAAGTATTAGGTGTGGTTGATACAGTAGAATTTTCATCTATCTCTGAAATCTTCATCTTTAAGGGTGTATTCGAAAAAACGCTTTTTCACCTTCAGCAGCTCGAAATTTTCCGATACAATTTCAGACATATTTTTAAAAGTAGAATCATGAAACTTGCTGAGGGGATTCTTGAAGAGGCGTATAAGGTGCCGAGTAAAGTCTTTTTATGCTCAATTCATTAGAATTTGATTTATAAGCAATTAACTTTTCTGGAAGACCCTTTTTTTCGTTCCCGTATCTCCCATTTCGGAAAAATCGGTTCAAATTGCCGTTTTTGGTTGCTTTTTTTGCAATATTTTGTACACTTATCAAAGAATTGACCTTTACGGCACCTTGTGCACTTTCTAAATAAGAGAATCTGTGAGTTTCATGTGTTTGAGAGCAAAAGTTAATTCAAAAATAAATCGGAAAACAAGCAGTTTGAATCGAAATACACCCTTAAAGATGGCCCACCTGTAAATTTTCTGTTTCATATTTTAACTATTCTTTACTTATCTATTTAAAATAAAAATGTGATCAATACGGAAATTTTGGAATAAACTAAGAATAAGAATATGCAGCATTCATGAAACTATTTGATTTTCCAGTCATATATTGTTCACGTTTCTTCTTCTTTCTTCTCTAATTCTGAATATTCTATTTAAAGAATTTTTTCGAGCAAAATCCTCTTTCAAATGACATGTCGCAAAGTTGTCTCTTAGAAATGTATTTTCATTTTTATTCATTCCTCTTATACTCCATAGAACCAAACTGATCAAAGTTAAAAATGCTGGTGTACGAGCACATCCTATTGATTTTGTATCAAAATTCTTATTCTTTTACTTCCATTATTTAACTTCCATGTAACTGTATCCATCTCGAATCGAAGCACTCATAGGACAAATTCTTAAACCCACCGTTTCCAGTTTTATTTGAATACGATCCTTTTTTTTTCCAGAACACCGAATTTTCAACTATCAGCAAATAACATAAAGATGGAGGACTTGGGGGATAAAAGTGTATATCCTCTCCTGATGGGCCAGAAGCAGTCAAAAGATACTTGCCAGATTTGTTCGCAATAAGAAATGGTAAGAGGTACAGGTCAGATTGGAATGAAGAAAGCTTTGACAGTGATAGATGATGCCAAGGAATATTTTGTAAAGGAATGTATTGATGTATAACACATATTTTCTTTTTATTATTTCAACATCTGCTTTCCGAGTGTGTAAAAGGATGTTCGAGTATTGAGCAAAGAGTAATGTTCATATGGTTGGATATATCAAATGCTTCAGTTTTATTTTTAAGTTGATTTTGGAGGATTGATAATATTTCATGAAATGGAGTATAAATTGTAGTCTATTCTTTAAAGGTTTAAAGATGTGATGTAGTGAACGAATGTCACTAACTTTTGTTTCTTAAAAGCAGTCTAACTAAAGGATTTAATGTATGCATTTTTTTTTTCTTTGTCTCAAATATGCAATCGGAGTTATATTGAATAATTAATTTTTTGAATATTTGTATGAATTGTACAGAAATAAATATAGGACAGGAAGAAAGTCGGTATAAATTTAAAAAAGAAATCATAAAGAAGAACAGACAGTGATGAAGAAATGAAATTTACATCTCAAGTGTTATTAGGATGCAATCATTTTAAATGAATGTAGTTCAGAAAGTCGCCGATAGAGGACGGAACTTAAAATGCATTTTCCAGAAATTTATAAATGAGTGTAATCGATTATATAACAAGTGACTACACTGTAGATCACATATTCAAAGCCATATTCAATTTCGTGAACAGGACAAGTTGTGAGCAAATGTTGCAAGTGAATTTTAAATGGCAGCGATGAATTCTCATCCGTTTCAAATTTAATATGACAAATTTATAAACACATCATTTCTAGTTTCACTTGAATGGGAATAGGAGGACTTGGGTATAAAAGTGTATATCCTTTCCTGATGGGCCAGAAGCAGTCAAAAGGTACTTCCTAGATTTGTTCTCAATAAGAAATGGTAAGAGGTACGAGTCAGATTGGAATGAAGAAAGCTTTGACAGTGATAGATGATGCCAAGGAATATTTTGCAAAGGAATGTATTGATGTATAACACATATTTTCTTTTTATTATTTCAACATCTGCTTTCCGAGTGCGTAAAAGGATGTTCGAGTATTGAGCAAAGAGTAATGTTCATATGGTTGGATATATCAAATGCTTCAGTTTTATTTTTAAGTTAATTCTAGACGATTGATAACGTTTCATGAAATGGAGTATAAGTTTTAGCCTATCCGTTAAAGGTTTAAAGACGTTATGTAGTGAGCGAACGTCGATACTTTTATTTCTTAAAAGCAGTCTAATTAAAGGAACTTGTATGTATGCTTTTTTTTACCTCAAATATCCATTTGAAATTATACTGAATAACTATTTTGTTTGAATGTTCGTATGGATTGTACAAAAATAAATAAATAAATAAATAAATAAATAAATATATATATATTAGGTGGAAAGATAGTCGATATATATTTTAAAAAGATATCATAAAAAAGAACAAACAGTGATGAAGAAATGAAGTTTACATCGCAAGCGTTATCAGTGTGCAGACATTTTAAATAAATCTAGTTCAGAAAGTTGCCAATAGAGAGCGAAAATTGGAAAGTTTCTTCGTGAAATTTGCAAATGAGTATACTATTAAACAAGTGACTACTCTGTAGATCACATATTCTACTCACCATTCAATTTGATGAACTGGATAAATTACGGGCAAAAGTTGTAGTGAATTTTAAATAGAAGCGACGGATTCTCATCCGTTTCAAATTTAATATGAGATATTTATAAGCCCATTATTTCTAGTTTTATTTGAATACAATCCTTTTTATTGGAATAATTTTCAACTACCAGCAAATAATATAAAGCTGGAGTAAAGTATATATCCTTTCCTGATGGGCAGAAGCAGTCAAAAGATACTTGCCAGATTTGTCCTCAATAAGAAATGGCAAGAAGTACGAGTCAGATTGGAATGAAGAAAGCTTTGACAGAGATAGATGATGCCAAGAAATATTTTGTAAAGAAATGTATTGAGGTATAGCACATAATTTCTTTTTATTATTTCAACATCTGCTTTCCGAGTGTGTAAAAGGATATTCAAGTATTGAACAAAGAGTAATGTTCATATGATTGGATATATCAAATGCTTCAGTTTTATTTTTAAGTTAATTCTAGAAGATTGATGACGTTTCATGAGATGGAGTATAAGTTTTGGCCTATCCGTTAAAGGTTTAAAGACGTGATGCAGTGAACGAATGTCACTACTTTCTTTTTTTTTAAAAAGCAGTCTAACTGAAGGATTTTGTACGTATGCTTTTTCCTACTAATGCTTGTATGAATTATACAAGAATAAATACAGGGCAGGAATAAAGTCGGTATAAATTTTAAAAAAGAAATCGTAAAAAAGAACAAACAGTGATGAAGAAATGAAGTTTGCATCTCAAGCGGTATTTCGATGCGGACATTTTAAATGAATGCAGCTCAGAAAGTCGCCGATAGAGGAAGAAAACTGGAACGTATCTTCCAGAAATATATAAATGAATATAACTGTAAAACAAGTGGCTCAATATTCAATTTGATGAACTGGACGTGTTATGAGCAAGTGTTGTAATGTTCTCAGTAAGAAATGGTAAGAGGTTCTAGATTGGGATGAAGAAAGTTTTGACAGTGATAGATAATACCAAGGAATATTTTGTAAAGAAATGTATTAATGTATAACACACATTCTCTTTTTATTTTTTCAATTTCTGCTTTCCGAGTGTGTAAAAGGATGTTCGAGTATTTTGTAAAGATTTATGTTCATGTGGAAAACAAATACTAGATATATAAAATACTTTAATTTTATTTTAAAGTTGATTTTAGAAGATTTGTAGCGTTTCATAAAATATAGTATAAGTGTGGGAGCGATTCTTTCTCCAACAGCCAAGTATCATGTCTTGTAAGGTTCTTCATATCGCAACTCTGATAGAAAAGGTCTTTAGAAAGCAGACGATTTTCTGAAAAAACTCCATTCAGACGAAAAGCCAAAGAAAAAAGAAATGAACGGAAGAGATCGTTGGATGGAATGTGGAAAGAGTTGGTGTTGACTTTAGAAGAATGTTGATTAAGATGACGCGATTAAGATGTTTTAATTAAAGTTTCCTTTTGAATGTTCGAATTGTAAATATTAATATGTAAATATCATTTTTGTAAATATTAACGTTTAATATAAGTCATTTAAAAGTTTAAAAACGGTGTCAGAATTTAATTTACCTCCGAGTTTATTTACTTATGTGTTCGAAAGAAAACTTTTTGAATGTTTGTATGAATTGTATAGAAATAAACACAGGGCACAATGAAATTCCGTAAAAATTTAAAAACGAAATCATAAATATTACAAACTATTATAAAGAAATAAAGTTTGTATCACAGGCGTAGCTAGGATACGGATAATTTTAAACAAATATAGTTCAACAAGTCATAGATAGAAGCCAAAAACTGGAATGTATTTTCCAGAAACCTGTAAATGAGTATTATTATAAAACAAGTGACTACTCAGTGGATCACATATACGACTCAATATTCAGTTTGAAAATAAAAGAAAAAGACTGAATAAATAGTCGCCAAGAGAGGGCAGTAACTGCAAAGCATCTTCCGGAATTATGTATATGCGTATGATGATAAAATAAGTGACTTCTCAAACTATCTCATATTAGGTTCAATACTTGTATTTGGTGAGCTCGGAGAAATTACTGAACAAATACTGCCTGTAAATTTTATGAAGGGGTAACGAATTCTCATCAATTTAGAATCAAAGAACTCTAAGGACAAATTTATAAACTTGTCGTTTCTGGGTTTATTTTAATGCGACTCGTTTTTCTCAATGTCGAATTTTCGGCCGCTGCAAACGATAAAAAGAAAGAGGCCTAAGAATAAAAAAATATAGCCCCTCCTGATGGACAGAAACATTCAAGAAGTCTTAATCAGATCTATTCTCAATAAAATATGGTAAAAAGTAGATTGGAATGAAGAACATTTCGACACAGAAAGGTAGTGGCAAATAATATTCTTATAATAAAGGAATGTATTGGTGTATAACACACATTTTTTTTATTGCTTCAACATCTGCTTTACGAGTGTGTAAAAAGATGTTCAAGCTTCAGGTAAATAGTAAAATGACTGTTGAAGGATGCTGAAAATGCTTCATGTTTATTTTTAGTTTATTTTAGAGAGTTTTATAAAATGTAATATAATTTGTATGTTTTTTTAAGGTTCAAAAAAATATTGAACATGACTAGTAATATTTCTTAAAAGCACACATGCTGTTCTTCATCTTCTTCGAGAACATTTAAGTCAAAACAGTTATTTTTGTTAAAAATTAAAAAACTGAAAACTTTATTTATACGTGTCTATTTCCTGTAAACATTAACCAGTTTATTTACTCAATGCTCTAAGAATTAAGATAATCAAAATTTCGTTGGATACAACCAAAGCACATCGAATTTCAAAACTTTAAATTCGCATTATACTTTAAATTCTTGTGATACCATTCTTCATTGAAGCACAAACAATGAGTACGATCAATAGAAAATATTTTCAAAAGAGCCGACGGCTTATAATCTACAAACTGGAGACATTGGAGTAGTGAAAACCCATATTTTCGACAAGTAATACCTTTGTTTTTCGGGCCATGTGATATTGTGGTATCAAATCAACACAAAACGCATAATCAAACTCATATTCATCAGTGGAACAATTACTGGCAAAGGAGCTTCGACTGAGATCATGACAGCTTCGTATAGTCAATACCTGTTTTTTTTTTTAATGCAAAACGGTCTTCGTCCACACAAAATTGCCCTTTTTTTTTCTTTTACAGGACACTTTTTATGCCCATATCGTCTCTTTGGATCATGAAATTCTTTTGAGGGGGAAGACATTGCATGGTTAAACTGCCTTGAACACATGTGAGTTTTTTCCTGTGGTGGTTTTTAAAGAACCAAAGTCATCCGGGAAGGCTCCCAATGGGCATACAAGTAAATTTGATCAAGCAATAATGGCACTGTGATACTCTACTTTTAACAAATTTTCTTGGACACTCTCTTTATTTTTTGGCGAATGATAAGTCTGCCTCATTCATTTTTGCAAATTACATACAAAGAGAAAGAAAGAACGAAGTAAAAAGGAAGAAAGAGAATGAGAAACATTGAAAGTCTTCAACATAACTAAGGAGTTCTTGTGCCAGGACTGCAGTAAAATGTATATGGTAGTATATGCCATACATCTTTTGGATTTCTTAAGAAACTCTTTATTCCCTAGGTTTCTATAAAAAAAAAAAAAAAAAAAAAGATTTATTGTATATTGTTTTAGTTTATATTTTCAATTAAACACATACACTTTCTGACTTTATTACACTATAGTAATACTAGTTATACTCTTTATGGCTTGGAAATAGTACATCTTGTAGTTGCTAATTAATATTTTTTCTTATATTGTTGTAAACATTACATTTAAGGGTGTATTCTAAAAAACGCTTTTCCACCTTCAGCAGCTCGAAATTTTCCGATACAATTTCAGACACATTTTTAAAAGTAGAATCATGAAACTTGCTGAGGGGATTCTTGAAGGGACGTATGAGGTGCCGTATAAAGTCTTTTTACGCTCAATTCATTAAAATTTGATTTATAAGCAATTAACTTCTCTGGAAGACCCTTTTTTTCGTTCCTTTACCTCCCACTTCGGAAAAATCGGTTCAAATTGCCGTTTTTGATTGCTTTTTTTGCAATATTTTGTACACTTATCAAAGAATTGACCTTTACGGCACCTTGTGCACTTTCTAAATAAGAGAATCTGCGAGTTTCATGTGTTTGAGAGCAAAAGTGAATTCAAAAATAAATCGGAAAACAAGCAGTTTGAATCGAAATACACCCTTAATAGAAAAAATTTAAATCAAGTATCACATGTATTTAGCTATTTGATCTGTAAATATACCATATATCAACATTATAAAAATATGATATTAGGCAAATTTAGATTAGACCGTGTTTCTATAAACGAAGTGGTTAAAAATTTGTTGTATGATTTCCGAAAGATTGGATTGACAAATACTGTCTAGTGTCTACTAAACGGGGAAAATGAAAGATGGCATAAATATAGCCGTGGATCGTCAATATCATGTGAGCGAGATAGATATCCTCTCTCGCTATCTTTTCTTCCCATTAATCTTTTTAAAAATGCTTCTTTTATAAGTCTGGCCAACACATGAAAATGTAGTTATAGTTGACAATTATTATCGGATATGTAAGTCCATAGTTATGTCTTTTATTATATACCCTGGAAATACATACGTAGTCCATGAACTTGTAGCCCAAGATGCAAAGGAAGGTAAAGTACATATAAAGAAGCAATTTTGGCACAGCCATATGGGATCAAAATGAAAAATATTGATGAAAAACAAGAAATGCGGAAAAATGAAAACAAATGTTTTCTTTAGATAACAATTACAGTAACTGCTCAAATAGGCCATCACCAGCATCAATACAGACTTGGCAACGTCTAGCAAGTGATTGGCGCAGCCTTTCGAAGATCCCAAGTATCTGACTTATGAGACAACAATTGAGTCTGGTGAAGACCTCATTGCAAAACTTTCATTGCCTGTGGCAAATGTTCTTGAAACACCTAAAATTTTTAAAAATTGACACCAATTACTTGCTAGATGCTGCCAGGCTTGATATTGGTGGCGGCACATTTGAGTATTTGCTGTAATTTTTATGAATAAAACGCTTATTTTCTTGTCCTCGGAATTTCTTGTTTATCGGTAGCATTTTCTATTTTCGATTCACTAAACCAAAATTGTTTTTTCATACGCTATTCTTCCTCATAATTTGACCCACAAGTTTATGTAAATCCTGTAATAGAAATATTGTTCGTTAATTTTTAAACCAAATATTTTTGTTGTGCTGTTATAAAAATGTACAATCAAGAGGTACATCTATATTTAGTTATAATGTATTTGATTTGTAGATACATAAAATGTTATGAAAATGTTCTTTTAGGCGATTTTAGATTCTGTTTCTATAGAGGTATTTAAATTAGTACGCTTATACCTGGGTTAATGAAAACAAATATTTTTATAACCACATTATTTAAACAGATTCCGTTAAGTGAAAAGTGACTTCCCATCTAATTAAATTTAATGCGACGACGTTAGTTAATGTGTGCTCTTAGAATCCCTATATATTAGGCGAAGTAGAAAAATAGTAAACCAATACAGTCATTAGCAAAGGTACTCGTTAGTCGAGGTGTTACTAAGTATTGTTTTGTTACACTTTTTTTTTGAAAGATTGAATTAGCATCAATTCTGTTCTTTTAAACTGATAAAATCAACCAATATAGTCATAAGGTCTCTCACGAATGTGCGTGCGTACGATAGATATCGGTCTTCATGTCATTTCTTTTTATTAGTATTTCTAGGAATATTCTTTATGACGTGAAATGCACTTTTAAAAATGTACCTATCATTATAGTTAGATCATAAATAGGGTTATGCGTTTCTAGCTATGTCTTCCTTATTTCAAAGAACATTGTTCATTAACTTTATACAATATATTTTTGTTGCATTCAATTTTTTTTTCAAAAAACTTTACATGTATATTTAATTATATCTCTTTTGATTTGTAAAGATATCAAATGCCATGAGAATGTAGTGCCAGGTCAATTTAGAATCAGTTTCTGCTCCTTTGGAAATGATTAAAATATCCTTACATGTATTTCATCATCACATCATTTTTTCCTTTACTAAACGGGTTAAATCAATCAAAGAAGACACCAATATAGAGTCTCCCACGAACGCGGGTGCGTGCGATAGATATCGCCCCTCACTATCATTTCTCTTCATTAGTCTTTCTAGGAACGCTTTTTAAAGCGGGGAGAGCACTTTGGTGCCAACTTTATTGCTGGCGGAAATCCCGCCTTTATGAGATCACGTCTTGCAAGCGTGACTCTGTATCGTTAGCACCCTCCACTTTGATGGACGGTCTACGCGCAGACGATATCCGCGGTTTCCGGCACCCCCTCTTCAAAAGAGGGGTTGACGTGGTTTTTCTAGAAAGGGATTTAAAGGGTATCGAAGTATTTGAGGTGTGCACTAAATTTTGCTTGTGGGATATTTTATGTGCAATGTGTGTGAGACGTTCGAAGAGCATTAATCCTAATAAAAGTTAAATTATGTGCGTGGAAATTGTAAATTCCTTCACATAGATATACGTGCATCGAATATTTTCAGATCAGTCTGGCGTATTTATATTTATTTTTAGGGCATTTATAAGTTGCTTCCTCGAAGCAGGTACTGATAATATCAACATTGTCGAAGAATGATGTGTCATTCTATAAAGAATAAAATGTGTAGTAAAATTTGGAACAGAATTTGTCTTATAATTAAATACTGTGAAACTGCAAAATATTTTACATTTTAATGTGCGGCATCGCGTACTCAATTTCATTCTCTAAAATGTAGAACATCGCTTAAAGGTAAAATATGTTTTTTAAAAGAAATAAGTTACTTATAATAAAATACTATCTGCAGTAGAAGTTGGCTGACTTTATAATGAACTAAGATTTATTATAAAGCAGTATATATCTTTCATTTTAAAGAACACCTAATTACAAAGAATAAATCTTGTTAATAATAATAAACACCGTTATAACATTTTTTTTTCTCCTTTGAAAAATTTTACTGTTAAAAAAAAACAAAAGTTCTACAGGTATTCTTGAAAGGACTTGAAAACTTTAGATTTTCTTCCAGAAATATGCAGTTCTTTTTAAAGGTTCCATACAGGTATCTTTCAGTTTAGATGGTATTAAATTTATTACCTTTAAAATACCTTCAATGGCTTAGCGAATTTTCTTAAGATTATGTCAGGTGTATTGAAGGAAAATGAAAATTGCTTTACACAAAGGAAATATTAAGATAATTTAAAGGTTTCATAGAGTTTTATTATAGGACATTTGAGCATCTAACTCAGCTCGTTTGACCTAGCTTTCTAATTATCTTTATAGGTCCATCGGTTTATTTTTAGAATAAGGCAGTGGAAATTAAGAGGAACAGATGGGACTACAAAAATACATACGATTTTTTCCCCTCTATGAAGCATGACTTGAAGTTTTTCGAAAAGTACTTCTACTTTCAAACAACAATTGAAAATGCACAATTCCTATTAATTTATTTTAATTATCCATTCTGATAGAAAAAAATAGTCATGATTTAAAAAAAATAAGATTACGATTTTGAAGGTTGTCTGTAAAAATTTCTGAAAATTCACAATCTTATAAGAAGTGGGATTAGTATGTGGAGGTGAGAAGAAGAAAGGCAGGTCAAATTCTAAGGTGGGAAATTGAAGGTTTTTGGTTATGATCTCAAGCTGCTTGGATTTCGCAGAATTGACTGTTTTGCAAAAAAGTTAGTTTTAAGGATGTATTCGAAAAAACGCTTTTCCACCTGCAACAGCTCGGTATTTTCAGATACAATTTCGGACACATTTTTAAAAGTAGAAACATGAAACTTGCTGAGGGTATTTTTGAAGAGACGTATAAGGTGCCGTGTGATGTCATTTTATGCTCAATTCATTAGAATTCGATTTATAAACAATGATCTTCTCAGAATGACCCCTTTTTGGTTCCCAGATCTCCCGCTTCGGAAAATTTGGTTCAAAATGCCGTTTTTGATTGCATTTTTTGCAATATTTTCTGCATGTATCAAAGACTCGACAATCACGGCATCTTGTGTACTTTCTAAATAAGACAATTAACCAATTTGATGCATATGAGAGCACAAATGAATTTAAAAATAAATCGGAAAATAAGCAGTGTGAATCGAAATATACCCTTAAGGAAAAAAAAATTTCCATTGGTTTACTGATTCATGCACATTTGGTCCGAATATATTTATAAATAACACGAACAGCTGCATGATGTATTTTTTGGAAACAGTATAAGATACTTCCCACTTATAGCCATATCACACGGTAGTCTTTCGCACAACTTTTCCTTCAACAGAACATTTCAAAGAGCAAAACTTGATTGGCCTTGATGAAGGATAGAATTTTACTCGTTATTGTAGCTCACCGAGCGTTTTCCGTGTCGCTCGGGAAATGTTGAACGTTCAGTCAGTGCTGATCATTTGAACCAATAGGAGCGAAGCTCAGGTAACCCTTCCGGACAATGCACAACAGATAACCCTACGAAAAGTTCGAAGAACCTGTTTACCGAGTACGCAGTGGCTGGGAGAACATGTTGTGTCAAATGATTTCTGAAATGTTTGTTCTTTATCATTCTACGTGTGATACCGCTATTACATATGACACTTACACTTCACACTACAAATATAAGATACTTTATAAAAATATTAAGAGAAGTATTAAAATACACCCAAATTCAAAGTCAAGAAAATTTCCCAATTCAGTTAAATATTTTTAGAACTACGGTGAAGATTTTAATAAAATTAGGTATGTACAAAGATTTATGTAATGCAACAAAAATAAGCATTGAACAGTTATAATTAGCATACATGATCGTGCATAAGAATAACCAGCGTATAGAAGATATAAAACCGAATTACAATATTGAATTTAAAAAATAGGTTAATTCGAGGTATGGTTCCCTCTTACAGTTATACAGCTCTCATAACATGAACATATTCTAGAAATCGGGCTGTCTATGGGTCCTTGTGGCAGTAATTTTATTTCTCTTGTGACGCTGTTTCAGGCCCTGGGTGGTTCTGAGCAGTGTTAAGCGCGTTCTAGTTTTTCTCCACAGTACGTCTCAGACATGCTCTATATGATTTAGGCCTGAATATTTGGCTGGACAATCCATCAAGTGAATATCTTCCCTTACCAGATATTTGTGAAATGATTTGCTTTAAGGGTGTATTTCGATTCAAACTGCTTATTTTCCGATTTATTTTTGAATTCATTTTTGTTCTCAAATACACCAAACTTTCAAAATCTCTTATTTGGAAAGTACACAAGGTGCCGTAATTGACAATTCTTTGATAAATGCAGAAAATATTCCAAAAAAAAAAAAAAAAAAAAAAAGCAATCAAAAACAGCATTTCGAACCAAATTTTCCCAAGCGGGAGTTCTGAGAACGAAAAAAAGGGTCATATTGATAAGATAATTGTTTATAACTCAAATTCTAATGAATTGAGCGTAAAAAAACCTCACTCGGCACCTCATACGTCCCTTCAAGAATACCCTCAACCAGTTTCATGTTTCTACTTTTAAAAATGTGTCTGAAATTGTATCTGAAATTTTCGAACTGTTAAAGGTGAAAAAGCGTTTTTTCGAATACATCCTTAAGGGTGTATCTCGATTCAAACTGCCTATTTTCCGATTTATTTTTGAACTCATAATTGCTCTCAAATACACCAAACTTTCAAAATCTCTTATTTGGAAAGTGCAGAAGGTGCCGTAAAGGTCAATTCTTTGATAAGTGCTCAAAACATTGCAAAAAAGCAATCAAAAACGGCATTTCGAACCGATTTTTCCCAAGCGGGAGATTTGAGAACGAAAAAAGGGGTCATACTGAAAAGATAATTGTTTATAACTCAAATTCTAATGAATTGAGCGTAAAAAAAACATCACTCGGCACCTCATACGTCCCTTCAAGAATCCTCTCAGCAAATTTCATGTTTCTACGTTTAAAAATGTGTCTGAAATTGTATCGGAAAATTTCGAGCTGTTGAAGATGGAAAAGCGTTTTTTCGAATACACCCTTAAGGGTGTATTTCGATTCAAACTGCTTGTTTTCCGATTTATTTATGAATTCACTTTTGCTCTCAAACACATGAAACTCGCAGATTCTCTTATTTAGAAAGTGCAAAAGGTGCCGTAAAGGTCAATTCTTTGATAAGGGTACAAAATATTGCAAAAAAAGCAATCAAAAACGGCAATTTGAACCAATTTTTCCGAAGTGGGAGATAAGGGAACGAAAAAAAGGGTCTTCCAGAGAAGTTAATTGCTTATAAATCAAATTGTAATAAATTGAGCGTAAAAAGACTTTACTCGGCACCTCATATGTCCCTTCAAGAATCTCCTCAGCAAGTTTCAAGATTCTACTTTTAAAAATGTGTCTGAAATTGTATCGGAAAATTTCGAGCCGCTGAAGGTGGAAAAGCGTTTTTTCGAATACACCCTTAAGAGCCTGCATCAGTCAAACCGAAACTGAAAATCCTATCACAAACCTATGCGTGTTGCCACCAGGAAGGCGTATCCCGAACCCAAAGATTGACACTTTAAAAGACCAATGATATTTTCCAAGCTTGTAATTAATAAGAAAATGGTCATCTCACGCCACCCTTTACCTCTAGGCGATAAAAAGGGGATAAGATACCCCAGGAAGAAAAAAGTCATTAGCAAATGCTAAAAACTCTCGCACCTTTTCAATACTGATAGCCCGAGGGATATGTGCATTTGGATAGTTTCTTCGAGATAATTTCTTACCAAAACACTCGGATCCGTTTTAAAACAAGTCGACATTGACCTTTTTTGTTAGATAGTTTCAAGTGAAATTGAATCATTTATATGTAATTTTAAAAGACAACATACAGATCGTGATTATTATGTCAGAGATTGCACATTAAACATTTTCCAAAGAATCTCCTCTACATTTTAATATTTTTAAATGATTTTTTTAGCATTGAATAGCTGAGATCATTGAACTGTACAAAGACCGTTTTATATTTTTTCGATTTTGTTACGAGTATTTTATAGTGGCTTACATCAATAAAGCGAAATCCGAAGATAGAAATTTTTAAGATATCTCGTTTGTATTTTAATATTTTAAAATGATTTTTTTAGCATTGAACAGCTGAGATTTTTCGGTATAAAGACCGTTTTGTACTTTTTGATTTTGTTTCAGGTGTTTTAAAGAGGCTACTTCAGTCAAGTGAAATCCAATGGAAGAAATTTATAAAAATATCTCTTCTACATTTTTATATTTTTAAATTGTTTTTTGGCATTCGATATCTCAGATATTTCGGTACAAAGACCATTTTGTACTTTTTCGACCTTCTTTAGGGGAATTTTAAAAAGCTACTTCAGTCAAATGAAATCCAATGGAAGAAATTTATAAAAATATCTCTTCTACATTTTAATATTTTTAAATGAATTTTTGTCATTGGATAGCTGAGATCTTTCGGTACTAAGATCGTTTTGTACTTTTTCGACTTTGTTTAGGGAAATTTTAAAAAATCTACTTCAGTCAAGTGAAATCCAGTGGTAGAATTTTATAAAAATATCTCTTCTGCATTTTAATATTTTTAAATTATTTTTTAGCATTCGATATCTCAGATCTATCGGTACAAAGACCGTTTACAGAACTTTTTCGACTTTGTTTAGGGGAATTTTAAAAAATCTACTTCAGTCAAGTGAAATCCAGTGGTAGGAATTTATAAAAATATCTCTTCTACATTTTAATATTTTTAAATTATTTTTTGGCATTCGATATCTCAGATCTTTCGGTACAAAGACCGTTTTGTACTTTTTCGACTTTGTTTAGGGGAACTTTAAAAAAGCTATTTCAGTCAAGTGAAATCCAATGGTAGAAATTTATAAAAATATCTCTTCTACATTTTAATATTTTTAAATGATTTTTTTTGTCATTGGATAGCTTAGATCTTTCTCTACAAAGACCGTTTTGTACTTTTTCGACTTTGTTTAGGGGAATTTTAAAAAAGCTACTTCAGTCAAGTGAAATCCAATGGTAGGAATTTATAAAAATATGTCTTCTACATTTTAATATTTTTAAATGATTTTTATGTCATGGGATGGCTGAGATCTTTCTGTACAAAGACCGTTTTTTATATTTTCGACTTTCTCTAGGGGAATTTTAAAAAAGCTACTTCAGTCAAGTGAAATCCAATGCTAGAAATTTCTAAAAATATCTCTTCTATATTTTAATATTTTTAAATGATTTTTTTGTCATGTTATAGCTCAGATCTTTCGGTACAAAGACCGTTTTGTACTTTTTCGACTCTGTTTAGGGGAATTTTAAAAAAGCTACTTCAGTGAAGTGAAATCCAATGGTAGAAATTTATAAAAATATCTCTTCTACATTTTAATATTTGTAAATCATTATTTGGCATTCGATATCTCAGATCTTTTGGTACAAAGACCGTTTTGTACTTTTTTGATTTTGTTTACAGTTGTTTTAAAGAGGTTACTTCAGTCAAATGAAATCCAATGGTAGAATTTATAAAAATATCTCTTCTACATTTTAATATTTTTAAATGTTTTTTTGTCATTGAATAGCTGAGATCTTTCGGTAAAAATACCTTTTTGTTTACAGCTGTTTTAAAAAAGCTACTTCAGTCAACCGAAATCCTATAGTAAAATTTTATAAGTATGTCTTTTCGACATTTAAAGATTTTTAAATGATTTTTTGTCATGGGATAGCTGAGATCTTTAGGTACAAATACCGTTTTGTACTTTTTCGACTTTGTTTAAGGGAATTTTAAAAAAGCTACTTCAGTCAAGTGAAATCCAATGGTAGGAATTTATAAAAATATCTCTTCTACATTTTAATATTTTTAAATTATTTTTTTGGCATTGGATAGCTGTGATCTTTCGGAACAAAGACTGTTTTGTACTTTTTTGATTTTGTTTACAGGTGTTTTAAAGAAGCTACTTCATTCAAGCAAAATCCTATAGTAGAATTTTATAAATATGCCTTTTTACTTTTAAAGATTTTTAAATGATTTTTTGGCATTCGATGTCTCAGATCTTTCGGTACAAAGACCGTTTTGTACTTTTTTGACTTTGTTTAGGATAATTTTAAAAAAGCTACTTCAGTCAAGTGAAATCAAATGGTAGTAATAACAAAAAAAAAAAAGAATATCTTCTACATTTTAATGTTTTTAAATGTTTTTTTTGGCATTGGATATCTCAGATCTTTCGGCACAAAGACCGTTTTGTACTTTTTTGACTTTGTTTAAGGGAATTTTAAAAAAGCTACTTCAGTCAAGTGAAATCCAATGAAAGAAATTTATAAAAGTATCTCTTCTATATTTTAATATTTTTAAAGAAACAGGAAACTTGTCAAAGAAACAGGATCACAGAACTATTATTGGCGCATTTATGAACTATTCGTATTTGCCTCAACTAGTCTGTTCACAAGTGCCCCACATAGCCATTAGAGTTAAATTGACAAATCATTGACATTTCTCAATTTTAGAAGAAATTTTTTATCGGAAATATTTTAGTTTTCATAGCATACGTTAAAACAGTAAAATTTAAATAAATGAATGAATAAATAAAGTTATTCGCTTAGCAATTTGTTACTGAGATTTTATTTTTGAGATCGATAAACAGACTGTAATTGACTACTAAAGAAAAATAAAATGTTAAAGAGCTTCAAGAAAGTTTTACCATATGTCTGCCGGGGCTGTCATTGCTAGTAATTAAAAAATAAATAAATAAATAAATAAAAATAATATTAATAGTAATAATTGTAAAAAAATTGCTTCATTTTATCACCTTAATTCCAAATTAGTACCTAATAAGAAAGAGAGAGAAAAAACTTTTAATCGCGGTTTCTATGCCTGTTTATTGAATTTAATGAAATATGATAATGACTTTATTTATATATGATTTTGCTCTAATAACTAACAGAATAAAATGTAAATATATTTATAAATAACCATTTAAATACGTAATCACAATTTGAACTTTCAATATTTTTATTAATTACATCAGTAGTTACATGGTACAAAGAAAAATAAATATCTTGTTTATGAACACTTTCAATGATATATACAATATGTTAAGCTAAACAAAGATAATACAAATTTTATTTACACAATTTGCGTCCACAAAGGCATATTTGCTACATTTTGGAAATCAGATTAGCGTATTTAATAATAATTCTGGTAATATCTATGAATTTACACTTTCTAAACATAAAAAATTTCTAAAAATTTACATTTTCTAAATATTAACAAATCTAAAGCATTATTAGACTTACGAACAGCACTTGAAATATCATTATCAAAATGTAAATATTTGAAAACATTTTAGTTTTCTTTAAAATTCAGAGAGTTTCAGTTTTCAATAGCTCTACTAAGTGTCCCCCCCCCCCCCTTCAAATATTACTTCACATTTATTTTCTATTATGTAAACAAACACGAAATTACAAATTTTGCTATGTGCAAAGCATTTTTCGTATTTTGTCTCCATCTGAAATCTCCTTCGAAAACAGAGTAATAAATAAAAAGAATAAATTAAAAATCATTTTTATGTAGAATGCATTACTTATAGTACAAAATAAAATAATATATATATATATAGGGTAGATGTGCCATTTCAGTAACTTTATTTATTTAATTATTTTAGGTTATACAAGTTGTTAAAGATATATTATTTTCTGTCTTAAATATTTCATGATTCATTTCTGACAAAACTGCTCTGTACACAACAAAATACTTATAATATTAAATTTATAGAAGTAAATAGAAAGAGAAATGAAACTAGAGTAGTCTTTTAAAGAGGCTACTTCAGCCAAGTGAATTCCAATGGTAGAAATTTATAAAAATATCTCGTCTACATTTTAATATTTTTAAATGATTCTTTTGTCATGTGATAGCTAAGATCTTTCGGTACAAAGACCGTTTTGTACTTTTTAGACTTTTATTAGGGGAATTTTAAAAAAGCTACTTCTGTCAAGTGAAATCCAATGGTAGAAATTTATAAAAATATCTCTTCTACATTTTAATATTTTTAAATGATTGTTTTGTCATTGGACAACTAAGATCTTCCGGTACAAAGACCGTTTTGTACTTGTACGACTTTGTTTACAGGTGTTTAAAAGAGGCTACTTCAGTCAAGTGAAATCCATTGGTAGAAATTTATAAAAATATCTCGTATACATTTTAATATTTTTAAATGATTTTTTCTCATTTGATAGTTGAGATATTTCTGTACGAAGAATGTTTTTACTTTTTTGATTTTGTTTACAGGTGTTTTAAAGAGGCTACTTCAGTCAAGTGAATTCCAATGGTAGAAATTTATAAAAATATCAGTTGTACATTTTAATATTTTTAAATGATTTTTTGTCATGGGATAGCTGAGTTCATTCGGTACAAACACCGTTTTGTACTTTTTTGACTTTTATTAGGGGAATTTTAAAAAATTTACTTCCTACAAGTGAAATCCAATGGTAGAAATTTATAAAAATATCTCTTCTATATTTTAATATTTTTAAATGATTTTTTGTCATTGGATAGCTAAGATCTTTCGGTACAAAGACCGTTTTGTACTTTTACGATTTTATTTGGGGGAATTTTAAAAAAGCTACTTTAGTCAAGTGAATTCCAATAGTACAAATTTATAAAAATATCTCGTCTACATTTTAATAGTTTTAAATGATTCTGTTGTCATAGGATAGCTAAGATCTTTCGGTACAAAGAACGTTTTGTACTTTTTCGACTTTGTTTACAGATGTTTTAAAGAGGCTACTTCAGTCAAGTAAAATCCATTGGTAGAAATTTATAAAAATATCTCTTCTACATTTTAATATTTTTAAATGATTTTTTTGTCATTGGATAGCTGAGAACTTTCGGTACAAGGACCGTTTTGTACTTTTTTTAAATTTTGTTTACAGGTGTTTTAAAGAGGCTACTTCAGCCAAGTGAATTCCAATGGTAGAAATTTATAAAAATATCTTTTCTACATTTTAATATTTTTAAAATATTTTTTGTCATGGGATAGCTGAGTTCTTTCGGTACAAAGACCGTTTTGTACTTTTTAGACTTTTATTAGGGGAATTTTAAAAAAGCTACTTCTGTCAAGTGAAATCCAATGGTAGAAATTTATAAAAATATCTCTTCTACATTTTAATATTTTTAATTGATTGTTTTGTCATTGGACAACTAAGATCTTCCGGTACAAAGACCGTTTTGTACTTGTACGACTTTGTTTAGGGGAATTTTAAAAAAGCTACTTCAGTCAAGAGAATTCCAATAGTAGAAATTTATAAAAATATCTCGTCTACATTTTAATATTTTTAAATGATTCTGTTGTCATTGGATAGCTGAGATCTTTCGGTACAAAGACCGTTTTGTACTTTTTTTTTAATTTTGTTTACAGGTGTTTTAAAGAGGCTACTTCAGCCAAGTGAATTCCAATGGTAGAAATTTATAAAAATATCTCGTCTACATTTTAATATTTTTAAATGATTCTTCTGTCATGGGATAGCTAAGATCTTTCGGTACAAAGACCATTCTGTACTTTTTAGACTTTTATTAGGGGAATTTTAAAAAAGCTACTTCAGTCAAGTGAAATCTAATGGTAGAAATTTATAAAAATATCTCTTCTACATTTTAATATTTTTAAATGATTTTTTCTCATTTGATAGTTGAGATCTTTCGGTACAAAGACCGTTTTCTACTTTTTTCGACTTTGTTTACAGGTGTTTTAAAGAGGCTACTTCAGTCAAGTGAATTCCAATGGTAGAAATTTATAAAAATATCTCGTCTACATTTTAATATTTTTATATGATTTTTTTGTCATGGGATAGCAAAGATCTTTCAGTACAAAGACCGTTTTGTACTTTTTAGACTTTTATTAGTGGCATTTTAAAAAAGCTACTTCTGTCAAGTGAAATCCAATGGTAGAAATATATAAAAATATCTCTTCTACATTTTAATATTTTTAAATTATTTTTTGGCATTCGATATCTCAGATCTTTCGGTACAAAGTCCATTTATACTTTTTCGTCTTTGTTTAGGGGAATTTTAAAAAAGCTATTTCAGTCAAGTGAAATTCAATTGCATAAAATTATAAAAATATCTCTTCTACATTTTAATATTTTTAAATAATTTTTCTCTCATTGGATAGCTGAGATCTTTCTGTGTGAAGACCGTTTAGTACTTTTTTGGTGTTGTTTACAGGTGTTTAAAGAGGCTACTTCAGTCAAGCGAAATCCTGTAGTAGAAATTTATAAATGTATCTTTTCTACATTTAAATTTTTTTAAATGATTTTTTGGCATTGGATATCTGAGAGCTTGCGGTACAAAGACCGTTTTATATTTTTTCGAGTTTGCTATGGGGGTTTTAAAGGGGCTTACTTCAATCAAGCGAAATCCTATGAAGTTTTGAAGTTCATATAAATATATATTTTTCTCTTCTACATTTTAATATTTTTAAATGATTTTTTTAGCATTGAATGTTAGAAATTTATAAAGATATCTCGTCTACAAGTAAATATAAACTGATGATTACCTCAATCAAGTAAAATCCCATGGTAGAAATTTATAAAGATATCTTTAAGATCATTTAAAAGTCATTTCTATAGATCATTTTAATACTTGTAATTTTTGTTTCATTATATAACTGATATCTTTCTTTACAAAGAACGTTTTATATCTTTTCGACTTTGTCACGGGTATTTTATGATTACTTACTTCAATAGATTTAAATCACATTTTAGAAATTTTTAAAGATATCTCGTTTGTATTTTAATTGTCTTTAAACTTTTTTTCGGGGGGGGGGGGAGGGGGCATTAGATATCGGAGATTTCTCTGTACAAAGATCTTTTTACATTTTTTAGATTTTTTACGGGTATTTTAAAGTGTCTTACTTGAATAGAGAGAAATCCCATTATAGAAATTTATAAAGATATCTCGTCAACATTTTAATTTTTTAAATGATTTTTTTAGCATTGAATTTCTGAGATATTTCTGTACAAATACCTCTTTATATTTTTTTCGATTTTTTTACGGGTATTTTAAAGGTGTTTACTTCAATGAAGTGAAATCCTATGACAGAAATTTATAGAAATATCTCGTCTATATTTTAATAATTTTTTTATTATTGAACAGCTGAGATCTTTCTGTACAAAGACCGTATTACAATTTTTGATTTCGATACAGGCATTTTAAAGTGACTTACTTCAGTCAAGCGAAATCTCATTGTAGAAATTTATAAAAATATCTCGCCTACATTTAAAAAAATTATTTTTTTTTTTCTTACATTGAATAGCCTTTACGATTTCATTTATTTTAAAGAGGCTACTGCAGTTAAACGAAACAATGTCTTCGCTTTAAAGCTAATGCTATGAAAGAAATTTATAAAAGTTTATCGTCTGTGTTTTAATAGTTTTAAGTATTTTTTTTTTTTCTTACTTTGCCTAGTTGATATCGATTTGCACAAAGGCCATTTTCTATTTTTCGATTTATTTTACGGGTATTAAAAAAACAAAAAAAAAAAAACAAAAAAAAACAAAAAAAAAACCAAAAAAAAAAAAAAAAACTTTAATCAAGCTAAACAATTTACTAGCTTATAATAATTCTTTCGACGATAATCCAACGGTCGAAATTTATAAATAAATCTCGTCTGCATTTTAATATTTTTTTCCCCCTTTAATAGTTCAGAGCGATCTCTTCAAAGGCCTTTTTCTACTTTTTTAATTTTCTTTACAGGACAGTTTCATTTTCGGAACCGTTTTCAAAAGTGATATTATCCTCATATTTAAAATTTACAATCAGTATCGAAAAAAGTAAAAATCGGCCTCTATACTAACCATCGTCACCTATACTATGCAGAAAAAAAAATAATTAAAAATTGGAATGAAAATATGGCATCTTTATAAAAATCTTCCGTAGGTTTAGTATAATTGAGTTTGTCTTTTCGCGTGACTGAAAAAACCGTTATTCTAAAATTTAGATCAGTTAGACTATGACAGGCTTTGGAATATATACGTATTATTTAGTTAAAATAGTATAAGAACTTTAAAAATCATTCGTTTATCTTTCTGAAAGGGAAAAAGACAGGAAAGACAATTTATATACAATAAAGCATAAATGTATCATTTACGGATGTGAATTTTACCGCAACAGAATATATTTGCTAAAGTATTGTAAATTAGTCATAATTTTCGATAGAAGTGTCAAAATAAATTTATTTCTATCTTTTAAATTAGTGTTATCCAATTTAATCATAAATTGCATAATAATTACTTTGTATTTTAGAGTGGGTATACTGCAAACTTTTATTGATTAAAATAGAAATATTTATGAAATATTTATGAAAAGGAACATTTAAACTAATTCATTAAGAATTGTCTAAAAGAATGATACAAAAAAAAAAAAAAAAAAAAAAAAAAGACATAGAAAAATTTAATACAAATGTATTTATTCGCGAATATATCTATTCATTTTTAATGTCAGAACCATTGTTATTTTCTTTCTGCCCTTTCTTCTTTTCCCTTTGTCGACTGCAGATGACAAAAAGTTAATTCTGTTATGCTTTATGAATTAACGAATATATCACTTTGATGTTGTACGCAATTAAAGAATCTTTTTTAGAAATTAAACTTCAAATATATGGAAGAAAAATAATAAAAATGGTAAATCTGTTTTTATTCGAAATCAATAATGCTTTTAAAGTACATTTGAGATTAGATGCCTAATTAAACAAACTTTTTGAAATCAACATGTATTTACATCATTTCTGAAATTCATTTCTGATCGAACTTCTTGCGTGAGATATCATGCATTCAGAAAAGGATGTTTTTATTTTTTCATCCTAAAGCAGCAAACAACATTTTACTAATAGCCACAGGCAAGATTTTACACCTTCGTCCCTGTAAGACTCCCTACAGGGTAAACCCATATCGTCTTTCACCCTAATTACTCTTAAGGCGTCTCCCTTTTAAAGGCGGAGTTAAACACCATTTTCGACTCTTTTAAATCAAAGTGCTTCAACTTTTTATACAAATAGCATAGATTAAATTTTTTTAAAAATCAAAATAAAAAACATTTTCTGAAAGCTAAATAATTAAACTCTGCATGCTGTTTTACCAAATTTTAAAATGTCAAACAGATTTTTCGTAATAAGACATTAAAGGTGAATTTTAAAGACTATAAAATAACGCACTTGTATCGCCTTAAAATTCAAAAAAGAAATAAAATTTCAGAATGACGTGCATACTTTAAACCTACAGGTTTGCAAAACAACAAAAATTATTAAATTTGAGCAAAATGCAAAGGAATGAAAGCGATAAATTTCTTCCATTGAGATAACATTAGCCGTTCTATCTCGGAGCGTTACTGATGTAGGGCCTTAAGTGAGCGCGCGTTGTAGCCTATTAAGGATATTCTGAAGTCTGAAGTGCTCTGCTCAACAAGCGCCAAACATTTTGACACATTTACAAATTCATTTTTCAACGGAAAGATATAAAACTGAAAGGCCTAAATATGGAAGCGCTTTTGAATCTAACTCAGTTTTCCATTTTAAGATGAATAAATTACTTTCCAAATTATAAATTATTTTGATCACTTGATCGCGTTTTTTTTCTCCCATTTGTAGACTGGTTTTTCCGTTTTCGTCAGGAAATGCAGTTCAAAACGTCAACGTTGCGGCTTGTTCTAAAATATCTATTGCGTTTAGAAAAATGAAAAAAAAAAAAAAAAAAAAAACAGAAAAATGAGTGCGATTAGATAACAACACCAGTTAGTTTCATGCTTTTCCGAACAAAAATAAATTAAAACTTATGTCACAAAGTTGCCCTTTTTGATTTTAGAACACCTTCAAAAGGAACTGCATCTTTCAAAACGTGAATGCAGGGTTCTAAGATATTATCCCTACACTTCACGTCAGTCATAGAGCGTTTACCAAATAAAGAGAGGGAGTGCGTACATTCAACATGATGCTTGCCCAAGCCATCAAACCTCTGCTGCCATTGTGGTCTTTTCCTCGAAAGTTGAAAGGCAGATATAGGATCCCTGGTTTCCTCCAGATGAAAGTACATCGAGAATTTGTGCTGTGGATGAAATGAAACTCAGTTGTGAATATGATGGTTCCCCACTGATCCCCATAGAAATTGGTAGAAATTCGACATGGACATGGTCAGGGTCTGCATTTTTAGCATGGTCTGCACCATTTAAAACGGGTTATGCTACGTGCAGAAATGAGTGGGATGCAAGAAGCACGTCTTGATGCAAACAGCTCTCTGTCATATAGCCTTCTACAAACAGAAATCCTTAAAACTCGACTGCCTGTGGCCGCATAGAGTGCTCGAGAGATCCCTGAACTGAAGCCGTTGAATTCTTATTGTTTCTAGCTCTGGACAAACTGCTATCACTGTTGGATGTCACGGTTCTTGGCGACCTTGGAAAGCAGAATGAATGGACTAAGTGTGGTGAAAGAGAAACAACTCTATCCAAAATAGAAAGGAATTGAATCTTGAAAAGTTAGTAACGATAATGATAGCATTCAAGTCCATAATGGAAAACACAAGCTTATAGAAAATAACAACGTAATTTTATCTGACACAAAACTTTGGAAATGGTAGGGTTTGATTTCATGTTTAAGCTGATTTTCCACTTATATTTATGCTAAGGAAAACATAACGCTAACTTTTAAGAAACATGTCTATGTTCAAAAACTAAGTTAAAATCAACGGTGATTAGATCAAAAAGAGATAAAAAAAAAAAGAATAATCGCAAACAAAATCTACTTAATTGAAGCTATGAAAGCTTTTAATTTTACGAAATAGAGGCTCCAGTCGTTTCTTATTCAACGCTGACTACAAAGTCACTATAATACTGGGTGGTTTTTAAATTAAACTGTAGGCGCCCAAAGGCTCGTAGCTCCATTTATATATTGAACGGATGCGAATTAAATTTCAAATGTTATGTAGATCAATCAGCCGAGGTTTTGTAAAAAAAATCTTTGATATTTTGCCTGCAGCACTGTATAGCTAGAACCACATGCAAATGAATAGTTAATGTAATTTTGCTATGAAAACAATACGTATGGTTCAATGGAATCATTCGTTCGAAGTAAACATGCCGCTGAACAAGAAGGAAAGCGCATTCATCGTAATTTATTTTTTAAACAAAATGAGAGCGTCCCCTTTACAGTTTGCTGTTGGCATTTATATATTATTTCTAGTCGTTCTTGGTTAACAGATCTCCCCCTCATATAATCTTTTATTCCATATATGGTCAAAATTTCCCTATTTTTTGCACTATTCAATGTACGCCGAATGCTATCAAAACTAAATTGCAAGTATGTAAAAAGTTCTATTGCTCAAAACTAAGTTTTACCACCCAATATTTCTTTTTGTTAGTTATAATTTTTACACCCGAGACGTCCATATCTCAAAAGTAAAACATAACAGCAGCAATCAGAAATCCATCATACAGTGCTTAAAATTTCCTTTAAAACAAACGAAAAACGCTCATTTGTCTTACATTTTAGTACCAATGTGTCCCATCCGAACAAAATTGCGAAAAACTTAAATTGAAATCGAATTAAGAGTGATTAATGCCTCCGTTTAACGGCATTCAGGCCTTCGCTTGCACACGTATTGGCAATCTATCTCTTTCTTGAGCGAAGGACCCCGCCCTGGGTGTTATTTATTAGAGAACAGAAGAGTTTTGAACGTGCCCGAAAAAAGGGTTTCGAATGAATGATTAATGGCTTTTTTGCATTGCTTAGTTTTATTTCAGTTTTATAAATCACGCTTTATTTTTATCCCTAGTTAATTATGACTGATCACATATTTGGTTTTCAGTTTGAAGTATATTTTGAACGGAAATGATAAGAATTAAATTTGATAAATACTCCTGAGTTTTTTTAAACATAAATCATTTGGTTAGTTATTGCTGTTTATTATTTAGGTAAATAACATTGAGAAATATATAAATTCTAACTGAAACTAGGTACTTTTAAAAGTTAGAGGCTTTGTCGAGATTTAAAGATCTAAATTGATATTTTAGAACCAGCTACTATATGTAAATTCTTCTAGGTTTACTTTTTTCATTTATTTTTTCCTTTATTTCCGGTATACATACATACATATATAATTATTATACAATACTACAAATCAACATCCACAGTGAATACAATTCACAATTGTGATATATATGTGGGATTAAAGAATAAAGTATTCAGCAATAAAAGATAATAAACTCAATGATTTAATGAACGTGATATCCCAATTGAGACTCATGTGATGATGCGTGGAAAGAACGAGGTGTTCTATAGATTTCAGCGATGGCGAGTTAGATGGACTCTTAATGCAAAGCTCAGGGAAGCTTATCTGTACTGAATATTATTCAGTTTTACTGTTATTTTTGAATGATACGTATATACTTTATGTCTATTAAACCTTTTTATCTTATCAAGAATATTAGTTTTGCTTTAATATTAAGTTAATCACTCAATATCCCACAAGTTTTGGGGGCTCGTTGCCGAGATTTGAATTTGAATTTCACTACAGATGTTATTTTGTACTAAGTAAAGTTTAAGAAAAATGTTTTGTTTTTTAACTAAAACGTATAATATATAAAAAAAGGAACTGTTTGCCATATGTGTTATGAATAGAAATTATCCCTAATCAAACCTGCAAGATAGTACAATATATTGTTTTGTTGAAGTGTAAACAAAAAATTATAATGTCTGTTCTGAATAAAGCTAGAAAGGCGGACTTGTTAAGGGTGTATTTCGATTCAAACTGCCTATTTTCCGATTTATTTTTGAACTCATTATTGCTCTCAAATACACCAAACTTTCAAAATCTCTTATTTGGAAAGTACACAAGGTGCCGTAATTGTCGATTCTTTGATAAATGCGGAAAATATGGCAAAAAAAGCAATTAAAAACGGCATTTCGAATCGATTTTTCCCAAGCGAGAGATTTGAGAACGAAAAAAGGGGTTATACTGAGAAGATAATTGTTTATAACTCAAATTCTAATGAATTGAGTTTAAAAAAACATCATTCGACACCTCATACGTCTCTTCAAGAAACCTCTCAGCAAATTTCATGTTTCTATGTTTAAAAATGTGTCTGAAATTGTATCGGAAAATTTCGAGCTGTTGAAGATGGAAAAGCGTTTTTTCAAATACACCCTTAACATTGTGTGATGACCTAGGTATAGTTGTGCCTCAGAGTCCAAGAATCATTGATTTGATAAAGCTGGTGACTGAATCAAAGGATTATGAAGAAAATTTTGTAAAAGTTCGACTTGAAGTCATTGCTGCAGAGAGAATAGAAAAAGAAGAAAGAAGGCTTGAAGCAGAAAAAGAAGAAAGAAGGCTGGAGGCAGAAAAAGAAGAAAAAAGGCTAGAGGCAGAAAAAGAAGAAAGACGGCTAGAGGCAGAAAAAGAAGAAAGACGGTTAGAAGCAGAAAGACGATTAGAGGAGAAAAAACTAAAGATGGAGTATGAATTACGAAAAATTGAACTTCAAGGGAATATGACAAGTATAAGTGACGGTTCGACTGTAACCAGTTCAGGTAAGCAACCAGATTTGTCTAAATTAATGTCACACTTTGATGGGAAGGGTGATATTAGTATCTATTTAGCTCTATTTGAGAGACAGATTTCTAGAATGAATATAACAAAAGAAAATTGGGTAATGCACTTATTAAGTTTAATGCCGCTAGAAATTGCTAATGTTATAACTAGAGAACCAGAAACATTAACAAATAATTACGATTACGTAAAAAACTTGTTGCTCAAAAGATTCAAATTGACGCCAGAAGAGTTTAGGCAAAAATTAATGTCTCATAAAAAAGAAAACTCAGCCACTTGGCGCGATCTAGCATTTGAGTTAAGAAATTATTTAGAAGAATGGATTACCGGTCTTGATGTATCCAATTTTGAAGATTTAAAAGAACTAATACTAGTAGATCAAATCAAGAGAAGGTTACCGATAGAAATGAAAGAACATTTTATCGATGATCTTTCCAAAATTAAAAATGTTGATGTATTAGTTTGTAAACTAGATGATTATGAAACAGCAAGGCGTAATGTTAAAACCATGAATAGAAACTCACACCACTTTGAAGATAGGAAGTCAAAAATGCGCGAAAATGGCAATTCAAAACCGTGGTTTCCATCTCAACGTTATGATACTTTAAGAAAACAACAATTTACAGATAATTCAGCTAACAGAAATGAATCTTCTAATTTAAATGAAAGGAACAGGGCACAAATTAGATGTTTTAAATGCAACCGTCTTCGCCACGTAATATCCCAGTGTAAAAATGGGAATAATAGTCAAATAAATTATGACAGCCAAAATCGGAGCCAAAACCCGCGATTATCCAATCACAAAGAAGTGAATTGTGCATTAATCAAAGAAACAAACAGTGCCAAACCGGATCACATGTTAGACACCGATATTAACGGGAGCCAAAACCCGCGATTATCCAATCAGAATGAGATAAATTTTGCAGTAATCAAACAAACAAACTGCGCCAAGCCGGATCGCATGATAAATATTGATATTAAAGGTGAAAAAACACAGATCTTTTTTGACACTGGAAGTGATATCAGTCTGGTCAGTTATGAATACTATACGAAGATTGCATCGCCAAGTTTATTTTTAAATAATATTTCTTTGTCAGGCATAGAAAAAGTAGTTGTTTATCTTAAAGGATACTTTCCATATGAATTTAATATTGATGGTTTCCCAATCAAAGCAAATTTGTATGTGTTAGAATCGCTTTTATATGATATTTTATTGGGATATGATGTGATTAGCAAATTAAATTTGGCGATAGACGAGAACGGAATTAAGATCGTTGGCAAACGCAACAATATTGTGAGTATAAGTGACTAATAAAAGTCGAGAAGTTTCGAAAATTTTTTTTTTTTGAAAATCAAAAACGGGTAGGTGCCAAAAGTTGCCTTTATACTAGTACATCAACTGCGTGAAATTTTACCGCTGAAAAAAAAAATGGCTTGAGTCTGCGCTTTTGCTCCAAAAATCGAAATTTTGGTTAAAATTTGTAATTTTTTGACATGTTTTCAAAAAAATTAAAAAATTCCTACAGAGCTGGTTAATATTTAAAAGTGTTGCTTAGACCTTTATATTTATCTGCTTAAGGGTGTATTTCGATTCAAACTGCTTGTTTTCCGATTTATTTTTGAATTCACTTTTGCTCTCAAACACATGAAACTCGCAGATTCTCTTATTTAGAAAGTGCACAAGGTGCCGTAAAGGTCAATTCTTTGATAAGTGTACAAAATATTGCAAAAAAAAAGCAATCAAAAACGGCAATTTGAACTGATTTTTCCGAAGTGGGAGATAAGAGAACGAAAAAAAGGGTCTTCCAGAGAAGTTAATTGCTTATAAATCAAATTCTAATGAATTGAGCGTAAAGAGACTTTACTCGGCACCTCATACGTCCCTTCAAGAATCCCCTCGGCAAGTTTCATAATTCTACTTTTAAAAATGTGTCTGAAATTGTATCGGAAAATTTCGAGCTGCTGAAGGTGGGAAAGCGTTTTTTCGAATACACCCTTAACATATTTAAAGTATAAAACAATATCTGTAGTCTGTATAATTGGAGCAAATCTGACAACTTTTTGTGAAAAATCAGCGTTAACCTCTCTATTGGAGCATACAACGAAATATTTTTTTGAATGCATTTCTTACCTTAGCTGCTTTCAAAACTACTGTGTATATAACTCATACAGGTGGTTGCATTATCCTACCCGTTTCAACCACCCAATAATTTAGGCCCAGTGTTTTATTTATGTATTGAATTTTTATTTTTTTCCCGAAGACGTGTATAAGTTTTCTATATATCAAAGTATAATTTATCTCTTCTTTGTATTCACAGACTTTGGTTGATTTGGATCATGCTGGTGTGACCTGCTGCACATATATTTTTATACCATGTATAACAGAAGAGAAGCTGAGTAATGTATTGGGTATGTTCTTAATTGAACCTAGTCAGCAGTCTATTATCTTCATTAAAATTTCATGCAATTAGTACATTATGATTGGTTCTGTTATCACAGCATTCTTTCAATCAATTACATTTTATATGCAATGATTTGCCTAAAAATTGATTGTATGAATTCAGTTTCTAGTATGCCATCATTTATTGAACCTATTACATTGAATATATGCTGAGAAGTTAGCTGTTTAATATTATGACGATCGTCACAGAGGATTGCAAACAAAATTTGAGTGTAAAACAACAATATTTCTAAAGAAGTTTTAGTACGCTTTATGTCGTTTCCTGTGTTGTTCCGTAGTTTAGTAATTTCTAATAAGATTTTAGATCTATTATTTAGGTGTGTAGTACATTTGGTATAAAACATCCCGCGGTATAAACTTGGATTATACATTTGGTGAGTGAACATATAGACGCTGATTGCCAATCTGTGCTTATATAAAGCGAAAAATTTTATTAACTTTATGAGTTGTCTTTTCTGTGAGATGTTTTCTAAATTTCTATTCCCCATTCTTTCTGAGAAATAGCTTTCCTTATGAATTAGCTTTGCAATCTCCGACAGAAATTTCTAGTCTGTTCTGAATATCTTTTTCTCAATTTGAGAAAATAATTTCTCTATTTTATAAAAAAAAATTGCAATAGGAAGTGAATATTACGTAGACAAAGATTTTCCTTATTGATCCAGTGAATCCATGTAGCTTAGAACGTTTTATATCGACTTCTCTAATAATTGACGTAGAGGAAATTCACTGAAGTTGAAGTAGCGAATGATTCAATATCATAGACAATTCTAAGCTTACCCCATGCAAAATCATTCGCAGTGACAAATAAAATTCTCCTAATTTTAAATAAGCACTTATAGTCGATATCCGTCCATTCCCTCATAAAGTACAATGCATTATAAGTTTATGCCCAGGACATTTCACCATCAAATGTTGTCCACTCATAAAAAGGGGATCTAAAAGTTAATAGGAAATTAACTGGATACGAAAACACTTAGACAACGGCATAAAACTAATGCAAAAAAAAGTTATTTACAACAGCGGTTGCTTTACACATGGAGAACAAATTTTCATTGCACTTCTCGCTGACGATCACCATCACATTAAACAACTCGCTTCTCAACATATAAAAAATGCAAAAATAGAATAAATGATGGCATACTTATAGTTGAAATATCTGAAATCATCTTTGAAACAAATCATTACGTAAAAAAAAATACAATTGACTGAAAAAATGTTGTGGTACCAGAACTTCCAATCCTTATTCATCAACTGAATGTAAGTTTGATGAATATAATAGATGGCCGAATAGATCCCTTTAATAATATTCCCGTGCATTACTCTGCTTGTCATTTTTTTTTTTTTTTTTTTTTTTTTTTTTGGTATAAACTGTAAAATTATACATGAAGATAGTTACAGCAGCATGTGGATGCAAAGAACTGATGAACAAGGTGGAAGCATCGAAAACATGCCAAATTTTTATAAAGAAAATCACAATTCAATGTATAAATAAAACACTGTACTAAGATGATCTAATAGTTGGGCCGGATGGTATAGGAAATATAGCCACCTCCACGACGCATGTCCAAGGTAGTTTTGAAAACAAGAGCTGTATTAAAAACAACAATTCGTTATATGACCCAATAGAGTGGTAATGCTGTTTTCTTACTAAAAGTTGTCTGTTTTGCTTCAGCTATAGGGAATAAACATATTGTTTTATAGTTTAAATATGTTAAGCAGATAAATATAAAGGTCTAAGTAACACTTTTAAATACTAACCAGCTCTGTAGAAATTTTTTAATTCTTTTGAAAAAATGTCAAAAAATGACAAATTTTACCCAAAATTTTTGGAACAAAAGCGCAGACTCAAGCCATTTTTTTTCAGCGGTAAAATTTCACGCAGTTGATGTACTAGTATAAATGCAACTTTTGGCACCTACCCGTTTTGATTTTCAAAAAATTTTTTTTTTCGCTCCACCCTAGTACACAGTATGCTGTGCTTAACGATTTTTTGATAAATGCGGAAAATATTGCAATCAAAAATGGCATTTTGAACCGATTTTTCCGAAGAGGGAGAACTGAAAACGAAAATAAGGGTCATACTGAGAAGGTAATTGTTTATAAATCACATTCTAATGAATTGTGCGTAAAATGACATCACACGGCACCTTATACGTCTCTTCAAAAATCCACTCAGCAAGTTTAATGTTTCTACTTTTAAAAATGTGTCTGAAATAGTATCAGAAAATTTCGAGCTGTTGAAGGTGGAAAAGCGTTTCTTCGAACACACCCTTAAGACAGATTATCAAATTAACAATAATATATCCGATTTAAAACATAGCTTCAATCAGTTTAACTCTGTGCGATGTATAACGCTTCCAGGCATACTTTCAATTACACTTGCAAGATAAATGTAGACAAGATATCAACAAGCAAAAAAATAAGCGAAAATGAAATTAACAGAGATTAATGTCAAGGGTTTCATGGTAAATCGAATCCAACCTTCAAATTACACGCTCTATAATCTATCTGATTTACAAATGGCTCCACCTTTTTCAAGAAATTGATGAACAGGTAAGGAATTGTTTACATTTTCAAATTCATTAACTGTCAAATTGTTAAAAATTGATTGCAAAATTATGGCGCAGAAAAAAAAGATGCATTGAGACACTTTGACACATGACATTTGAGACATTAGCGATAACATTTATGAATTAGGTAAAATAAATCATCTTCAAAAACTTGTCAATACAAGAAATAAAATGTGCATAAATTTATAGGATAGTTGAAATCGACATTAATTGCGCATGATGTAACGTTGTTTCATTATTAAGTTACTTACAATCTTCTTATTCTTAAAAATTGTTCATGATTTTGAAATATATCGTAAAAGTAGTGAAAATGAAACCTGCTTATAACGGAATACTGTCTTAATTTGAATTATTTAATGGTCCTGGCACTTGGTAAGGCATATAATTATGGTTTCGTAAAAAGGAAACTATTTAAAAAGGAATTATTCCAAAACGATTTCGTCTTAGATGAGTTTACTTTTATCATGTACCATTTTTTAGATTTCTATGTCTCCATTACAAAAAATGTGGATTAATAATATTAATGATAACTGGAAAATTTACATACAGCAAACAAAGGTTCATAAAAAACATAAATATCGCTTCTACATAAATGAAGATTATAAATATTGAAAAAAAAATGACCAATATAAGTTGTAAGAGTAAAAATCAATGTTCTGTAGAAATTCACTCAGACTGGGCAGGACTCGGGCCGAAATTTTAACTTTTATAACGGGGGCCGGGGGGGGCAATATTTTTTTCGTTGGGACCGGGCCATTTTTTTTTTCTGTGGATCAAGCCGGGCCCGGGTCTGGAAATTTCGGCCCCTGCAAACCTCTATCCTAAACCCAATGTTTTTTTTTTTTTTTTTTTTTTTTTTTTTTTTTTTTTTTTTTTTTTACGACAACAATACCGACGTTTTATATTTATTTCTTCCTTAAGGCTTGTTATGTTCATATTATAAGCAGACACAGGGTTGCTTTTTATGCAAAGTGATTGTACGGAGACAGAAGTAACTTTTTAAAAGAATTTGTTCACTTAATAATTTGCGTATTACTATTTTTAAGAATGAATTTAATTCTTACATTAAAACATCCGCAGTATTCTATGAAATCAATGTAACTGAACGATGGTTAAAAATAAATTACATTTTCCTCAACCGTGACCTCTACGCTGTTAAAAATTTTCGTTTATTGTCAGGTTTCTTCCATGAAGTTTGATTAGAAATTTTCTGTTCTGTTATAAAAATGGAATCTCTCCATATGCCTGTTGCTATTTCAAGGTTACGGAGTTTCAAATACGGAATTGTTACTGTAAAAATTTAATCATTTAATGGGATTGCTGTATTTTTTATCTCCATACTTGCGCTTTAAAATACTGTTGCAAAAAAACGGAGGCTACAAAAACGGAATTTCCCCCCCCCCCCCCCCAAAAAAAAAAAAAAAAAAAAAAAATGGAAACATTCCAAAAACAACTCTGCTGTCTTTTCCGTAAATTGACAGAATTTTTTTCCCAGTGTAAATAATGCTATAAAGTTTCCAAATTCTAAAATGTCTAACTCACGAAAAAAATCTAACTTAACTTTTAAAATCATATAACAACTTATGAACAACCCTGTAGAAATGATATGAAAAATCAGTACCTTCATAGTACAATAAATATTGTACATAATTTTTTCCTTAGCGAAATCTTTAACTTCCTTGATTCATTCTGCTGAATTGTATTTTCACATTACTTAAAATTATTAATCTTTTACCGAGCTTTCTTTAAAAGCTAGAAACATGGAATAAAAAACACATGACTTCACCACATGTGTTCCATTTATCTTTCAGATGCTGCTAATTTATTTTCTGTTAGGAAAAAAATGCCTTTTGTCTTCTCATGCCAAAATGGCACCCATCTATCATGTCCCTGCCTTACGCAATCTATGTTCTCTTGTGTCATTTTTCCGTTTTCGGTGTCCCCCCTCCTCTCTTTTGTTGAAAAGTCGACAAAGACTGAAGACAGTTTAGAGGATAATTCAATGATTTTTTCTTTTCTTTTTTGTTTTTTCTCTCTCTGGCAGAGTTATAAGCGAAAAAAAAAAAATTGTCCCGACAGACTACAATTTATTTTCGGTGTGTCAACAGATATCAATCACTTTCATCAGATATGATGCATTAAACAATTATTCTCCTTACTTGCGAACATGTTTTTTTTTCGCCTCTGTATGCTTTTTAATGTTAGCAAGTTTTAGGACGAAATGTGCAGTTTTAGAAAAGATATCGTGTTACAAAATTTCACATAATCGCGCTAGCAAAAATTATCATAATAAATTTTGTGCAATGACTTATGCAAATGGTTTATGTAATAAAAATGCTATATTCAAGGTCCGGCTATTAATTTCCAAAACTGACATAACTGTAGGAGAACAAAAAACTGGAAGATGCCGCTAATGATTGCATATTGAAGAGCGTTTTCTTGCGCATGTGCAGTACATTCGGTGGCAAACTGAAGTAAGTGGTTTTCGTGTAAAGGCACATTATAACGTAGCTCTTTAATCCCTATTTTCGAAGTAAAAATGGAGCAAAGAATTAACGTTAAATTGCCTGTGAGGCGATTCTCAGCTCAGCACGGTGTCGTTGAGATGCAACATCCATCGTACTCTCCAGACCTAACACCCGCAGACATTTTCATGTTTCCTAAATTGAAAAATTCGCTGAAGGGAACAAGATTTCACAATGTCGAAACCGTCATGTAACCAAGTAACGTCACTATTTAAGAGCATTCCAAAAGAGGACTTTAAAACTTCTTTCCGAAATTTGTACAGCCGAGCACAGACGTGCATTATGGCTGATGAGGATGACTTCAAATCATATTAAATGGCTATAGGCCAGTCAAATTGTCAGAAAAAAGGGCCGATAGATGCAAAAATTCTGCTAGAAGATTTTATGTTTTTAAAATGTTTATGGGGATGCTAGTAACAAGAATTAGTGGTTTTCCAACAAAATATCTCGAGGCTAAATTTTGTGGAGCCAAAAAACCACAAAATTTTCGGACTTTTTTCAGTTTTTTGCCAATAATTCAAAAATTATAAATTTTTTGCGTAAAATACTCAATTACAAAAAGAAAGAGCATTAAATTCTCTATAAAATTTGTTATAAAATTTTTTTTCTAAACCCATTACTAAGCGCGCTATGATTTTTTGAAAATGTCCCTATTTTTTAACTTTATAAAAAGTGACCTATTTTTTCCCTACCATCCCAAAAAACTTTTTTTCATCACTAACAATGAAAATTAAATACACCTATTGATGGATGAGAAATGAAAGTTTTAAGAAAGGAAGACAGAAGAAGCACAAATTCTAGAAACCCTATAAGAAAAACAATTACAAAGGGAGGGAGGGCCAGGGATAAAAAAGGGAATGTAGATGGAAGATTGCGGCCACGCGACTTTCCGGAGCCGTAATGATTTAGATGCAAGTGTTCTTTTATAAAGACATACTCTTCTAATATGCTGCTTTTCAGTTTATTGTATCTCTTTTCGTGCAGTAATGAAAAATGAGTGAGCTCGACCGAAAATTGTGTTTCATTCGCCAAACGACTTCAAATAGTGATACTCGCGTTGTGATCCAGAAAGGACTTGCCAAGCTCTTTGAACATAGCGTTCAGCGTCAAAGTAATATTCATCAAAAGTAATAGTCATCAAAAGTAATATTCATCAGTTTTTTGGAAAGTAGAAGGGAAGTTAGAATACAGGATGATTGCCGAAAAACATTAGCGAAGGACAGAATGATAGCAGCATATGTTCGTCGGAGTGAAGATTCTACACAGACTATAGTTTGTCTCTCAGATCGAACACTTCTTTCAAGTTTCAAGACAATTGCTTCTTATGTGAAAAAGTTAATCCGGGTGACTTCAACGAAAAACAGTAAAAAAGCCCTAAGCAAAGAGAAATCTGATTCACAAATTAATGAAGTTAGAAGCAAAAATTACAATTTTGAAAGCTGCAGAAAAACGTAGGGATGAATGGTCCCAGAAAGTAATTGAACGTATGCAGCACGAACCTGATTAACAGATGCGAACCTAACTTGCAGATGCATGGTATCATAGTTTCTGTTGTGTAAAACTAGATCAATCTGTAACAAGTGGAGAGAAAAGAGAGCGTCGACTTGCACCATCCGTTGACAAAGCCAATGACATAAACAAGAGCTTCATTATTTTATTTCTTAAAACAAATTAAAAATTTCAAAATAACAGAATTCAAGTTGAGCAGGCAAAAGAAGAAGCTGATGTTATGATAGTTATCTTAGCCATTTCAAGAGCCGTATCTTTTGAAAGCTTCGTAATTGTCGGAGAAGATATATTGACCTTCTCGTGATCATGACGAACTTAAGCTATCAACACAAAAATCTATTTTTCCAAAAGCCAGGAAGAGGTAACATCGAAATCAAATGGTTTTCAACCATGTTGTTCAAGTGCAATTACAACAATGTTCTTTTCACTCATGCAATCAGCGGATGCGATACAACATCCGCTCTTTTTGGGCAAAGAAAGTCAAAGTTTTGTTACACTGTTTGAAAAAACATGATCAGCTTAAAGAAATAGCCTGCGTGTTCAATAAATTAGATTCTACCCGACAAGAAATCATCAAGGTTGGAGAAAAATTCCATGCTGCACTATACAGTGGATGCATAGATACTACACAGAAATTGAAAACCTTAAGTTTTCAGCTATTTGCTAAATCTTCCACAAAAAGCAAAGCTCATCTTGCAAGACTACTACCAACACAAGAAGCTGCGCAGTATCATTTTCTCCGATCTTATCATCAGTTACAAGCTAGACTAGGAAACAACATCCCTCCTGAAGAATGGGGGTGGGCTCGCAGGTCGGACGAACTCTTTCAGCAATTTAAATCTGCCAAGACCCGGCACCTGAATCCTTGCTCCATGCTGTGTCATGTAGCTATAATGAAAGGTGGAGCAAAGCATGTTCTTTTGATAAATTAAGACTAAAATGCTCAACAATTTGTAAAACATGTAATGAGATCAACTAAGAAAATGTTAACGATATTTTTTATCCAGAAGGAAGGGATGTAAAAATGTCACCGTAAGTGTTTTTTACTTATCATCAGTTAAGGGTGTATTCGAAAAAACGCTTTTCCACCTTCAGCAACTCGAAATTTTCCGATACAATTTCAGACACATTTTTAGAAGTTGAATCATGAAACTTGCTGAGGCGATTCTTGAAGGGACGTATAAGGTGCCGAGTAAAGTCTTTTTACGCTCAATTCATTAGAATTTGATTTATAAGCAATTAACTTCTCTGGAAGATCCTTTTTTTCGTTCCCTTATCTCCCACTTAAAAATCGGTTCAAATTGCCGTTTTTGATTGCTTTTTTTGCAATATTTTGTACACTTATCAAAGAATTGACCTTCACGGCACCTTGTGCACTTTCTAAATAAGAGAATCTGCGAGTTTCATGTGTTTGAGAGCAAAAGTTAATTCAAAAATAAATCGGAAAACAAGCAGTTTGAATCGATATACACCCTTAAATACCTAATATTAATGTTCTCCACTAGAGCTCTAAATACAAAAAAAGTTACAATGTTCTTAATTTTTTACAATGTTACCGTTGTAATTCATCACGATTTGTATCATGCAAATACCTATAATTTAAATAAGTTACATTAAAGAGGATAAAATAATTTAAAATTGTGTCAAATTTTCGTTTTTGCAATTTTTCCGTAAAGTTAGAAAAAAAGAGTCACATTCAGAATGCTGTAGCGCACTTAATAATGGCTTTAGAAAAACAGTTTTATTATGAAATTTGTAGAGAATTTAATGTTCTTTCTTTTTATAATTGAGTATAGTACGCAAAAATTTTATAATTTTTGAGTTATTGGCAAAAAGCTGAAAAAAATCCGAAAATTTTGTGGTTTTTTGGCTCTACAAAATTTAGCCTCGAGATATTTTGTTGGAAAACCATTAATTGTTGTTACTAGCATCCCCATAAACAGTTTAAAAACATAAAATCTTCTAGCAGAATTTTTGCATCTATTTACGACAATTTGACTGGCCTACTATGTGTTTAGCCATTTTTTCTTCTGAGTTATTCCATGAGTCCCGGAAATTAATAGCCGGACCTTGCAAAGCCTTCTTCAGAGATTTAAAATATTTATAGTACAATCATCCAGCAACAGCCATGTCAAGACCCAACCAGAAGCAAAATATTCAAGTTAAGGGTGTGTTTCGATTCAAACTGCCTACTTTCCAATATTTTTTATTTTTTATTTATTTATTTTTGGCGAAAAAAAAGGATAAAGAAAGAAAAGAAAGGAAAACTTTCTCAAAGAAAAGCATGTAGCAAATAGAGGATTTTTTTTTTAAATTTAATTTTTTAAAGAGAAATTCGAAAAAATAGAGATGCATTTCAAGTCCATAGATTTAGAATTAAAAAGGAAATTCTCTGACTGATCAGGAACCTTAAGGGTGTATTTCGATTCAAAATGCTTATTTTCCGATATATTTATAAATTCGTTTTTGCTCTCACATGCATCAAACCGGCCAATTGTCTTATTTAGAAAGTACACAGGGTGCCGTGATTGTCGATTCTTTGATAAATGCAGAAAATATTGTAAAAAAGCAATCAAAAACGGCATTTTGAACTGATTTTTCCAAAGCGGGAGATATGGGAACGAAAAAAAGGGGTCATAATGAGAAGGTAATCGTTTATAAATCAAATTCTAATGACTTGAGCGTAAAAAGACACACACGGCACCTTATAAGTCTCTTCAAAAATCCCCTCAGCAAGTTTCATGCTTCTACTACTTAAAATGTGTCTGAAATTGTATCGGAAAATTTCGAGCTGTTGAAGGTGGAAAAGCGTTTTATCGAATACACCCTTAATTTCGAAGATGCAAAAATTATGTTTCCTTTGAAGAATTACCGAGAATTAAACATACGTGAATCAATAAAAATTATTACTAAAAGAAATATTGTTTGTAATGACGTTTTGTCCTACAATATAACCAAGAAAATGGATCATTTTACTTAAAGAAACATAATACAAGTAATATTCTACGTTTGTCAATATCTGCATTTTGTTTTCCGGATATAAAAATCGACTTTCCCTTTCATTCCAATTACGTGACTTTTAAAAATTACGATGTTGATATTTGTATTTTTATTTTATTTTATATTCTCGGTCGATGGCTGTGCTTGCAGTTACGAGTGCTAAGGATTAAATATAATTTAACACCATTTAAAATATTTTTTGGCATCTTTAAGTAATAGACGCTTTCAGTGTGACGCCAGCCATGACGTTTTGCTTGGAAACTGACTCCAAACAATCTGTTGCTATGTTTCGTACCTTATTAAATATAGATCGTAGAAAGTGTTTCCATTGCATATAAAGTACTACGACATATATCTGTGAGATATAACAGTAAGATATACCTATAAAATATAATAAAGATAGAAAACACACCCTAGCAACGGTTTGTTTGGAGTCAGTATCCAAGCAAAACGTGAATGTGACGTCACGACTGAAATCGTCTATTTACACCTAATGTAGTTGTAAGAATAACATTCTCTGATTGTTGCAAAAAAAAAAAAAAAAAAAAAAAAATATATATCGAATTTTAGTTTATTAAAAAGCAATAAAAATGTTTGTCAAAATTTTCGATCAAAAGTTATGAGGTAGGAAAACTCCAACAATAATTTACGGACATGAGATATTACGCTTTATGGTTTAAAAAATTTAGCTACAAAATTTCCACTCAACAAATATTTTTGAGAGACCAATATGCAGAAGTAATGCATACAGAAGTCACTCAAATCTTAAATGTAGATGCATGAAACCTATTTTTAAATATATTTGTAGAGAAAAATACCATATGGTGTTCAGAAAAAACACTTAATATTAGTGATGTTTTGTTTTTCTTAGATTTTGACTTCTAGTTTTAAACTGATTGAAATTATTTAAAATACATATATATGCTAAAAGTAATTACAATAAATATAAAAAAAAGGGTTAATTTTTTTTAAATAAAATAAGCTTTAAAAAAAAATATCAACCGACTTCAAAAAAAAGCGCTTAAAAGAATGAAATAATTCTTTAAAATTCTCTAATGACAAAACGTTATCCAAAAATCAGACATCGAATATCATGTAGCGGCATAAAAACAGTTAAATTTAATATATGTAATTTAATATCCACCAAACATGAATTTTAGAGAGAATATTTTTTAGAAGAGATGAATTTGCTTATTTATGATTTAATTTATGAATATACACTATATTGCCATTGATTATGGGACACTTGCGATTTTAGACATTTTACTAAATATCTAGAAAAATACATGAGGAATCATCTCGAAACTCTTAGTGTATAAATATAATAGTATACGTCATACATCTCCATGAAGATTTTTTACCGAAACTTCATAGGGGACCGTCAACAAATTAAAAAAGAATGAATATCTTTTGAATAACCCTGTCAAAACTAATGTAGCAAAAGCGCTCAAACTCTAGATTATCATTAAATGCCTTATTTTAATACACTGTGTTCATTTTTATGCAAATAGCATGCATACTCGCAGAGTAATTAAGGTTTTTATAAAAATGGCCCCAAATTTTTCTAAGTTTTTCCCTTATAATTTTCAGAGTTCTTAATATAAAATAATATTTTTTTCAGAAAATATTACAAACAACATTGCACACAGTACCCTGTAATCAGAATTAAAAAATATTAAAAATTGTATGAAAAATGAGTAAATTTACTAAATAATTTTTTACTGCGCATGCGTCAAAGATATCAAAATTTCATTTGCATATTATGTTAGCTAAATGTATAGAGCAACTTTTGTAAAAGTCTCAAAATTATAGCTTGAAAATTCTGAAAATAATCGTCTATAGAAAAAGGACAAAATCCGTTGTTTCCAAAATGAAGCAAAAAAATGAGGGATTTTATCCAGAAGTAGTCGTAACATCCCGTATTGTGTATTCTACATTGACACTAATCAATGAATATATGGATACAACCCCTCTTTTTTTGCTTCATTTTGAGAATAACGGATTTTCAACTTATTCAATTGACGATTATTTTCAGAATTTTCAAGTTATGATTTTGTGACTTTCACAAAAGTTGCTCTATACATTTAGCTAACATAATATGCAAATGAAATTTTGATATCGTTGACGCATGCGCAGTAAAAAATTATTTAGTATACCAACTCATTTTGTATACAATTTTCATTATTTTTTAATTCTGATTATAGGGTACTGTGTGCAATGTTGTTTGTCATATTTTCTGAAAAAAATATTAATTTATATTAAGAACTCTGAAAATTATAAGGAAAAAACTTGGAAAAATTTGGGACCATTTTTACAAAAACCTTAATTACTCTGCGAGTATGCATGCTATTTGCATAAAAATGAACACAGTGTATTACAATAAGGCATTCAATCATAATCTAGAGTTTGAGCGCTTTTGCTACATTAGTTTTGACAGGGTTATTCAAAAGATATTCATTCTTTTTTAATTTGTTGATGGTCCCTATGGAGTTTCGGTAAAAAATCTTCACGGAGATGTATGACGCATACTATTATATTTATACACTAAGAGTTTCGAGATGATTCCTCGTGTGTTTTTCTAGATATTTAGTAAAATGTCTAAAATCGCAAGTGTCCCATAATCAATGGCAATATAGTGTATACATATCAATGTAATGAATTACTTTTTGAAGTCGGTGCCAAACAATCACAATCGATAATGATCATCGCCATTTTAATTTTGGTACTAGGCACAATATACCCACTATTCTTATTATATTGAAGATAGTTTGGCACCAACTTCAAAAAGTAATTCATTACATTTATATGTATATATTCATAAATTAAATCCTAAATAAGCAAATTCATCTCTTCTAAAAAATATTCTCTCTAAAATCCATGTTTGGTGGCTATTAAATTACATATATTAAATTTAACTGTTTTTATGCCGCTACCTGATATTCGATGTCTGATTTTTGGATAACGTTTTGTCATTGGAGAATTTTAAAGAATTATTTCATTCTTTTAAGCGCTTTTTTTTTTTTAAGTCGGTTTATATATTTTTTAAAAAAGCTTATTTTATTTCCTACTTTTTAGTTATTCATACTGTAATACATGTGTACTGACATATGATGTCTCTTTGCAATGCATTGTCTAATTGATGTACTTTGCTGGGTTTTGAAGTGTTCAATTTTCTGGTCAATTCCTTATTTCATTTTCAGCTATTCGAAAGCATCTTACAATGTCGATTAGTATCATTGTGGATCTTTAGTTTTTTCGGTTGTGGTAACTTATTTGGATAAGATCTCGCTCTTTGAAAAGCTACCGCATTAATCAAACATTAAGGTTCACATCGATTTTTACGCAACTCAAAAACGGGTATCGACAGATACGGTTTTCCAAACTTCATAAAATGTCCGAATCTAATCTGAATCTGAATCTACATACATCTGACTTGTGTGCTCGTCATGAAGTCTGTTTAAAGGTCATCGTCAATATACAGGGACGAGATGCATTTTTGCCGATCCCACCGAAGCTGGCATAGGGGAGAAAATGCGGGCTTCTAATTGGTTGAATAATTTAAAGAGCATTTTGTTTTGGCTCAGTTTTAATTTTACAGTTGTAAAATCTCCAATTTCTGTTTAAAAGGTAACCTTTAAACCTTTGTTTTAACCCTTTTAAAGACATATTTTAATAAATTCCCTTCTGATTTTATATATTTATTAATAGATAAAGAAATAATTTCTGGAATTTGGAATTAATGAAATTAATGATGATGGTATCTCAATTGTTCTGTATTACTTTAAAAAAATAATAATAAAAATAAAATAACCATTTCTTCTATTTATTTTAACATGATATGCACATGTATGCGACATAAAACGCACATAATATTCAGAATAATTTATTTACAAACAATAATCACATTCATTTTTTTTTACGGCGTCAACTATGCGATATTTACAAACCCAATTGTTTTATATTACTTAAAAAGAAAAAAAAAAGCGTTTCTTCTTCTTATTATTATTATTACTTTAACATGATATACCTATATGAGCATACCTATATGATACATGATATACCTATATTTGGAGAGTATATACGCTCCATCTGCATTCAGAATGATTTATTTGCAAACAACAATTGCTCTTAAGTTCTTCAACCAATCAGAAGCCCAGTTTTTCTTTCCTATGCTAGCTTCGGTGGGATCGGCAAAAATATGGACGAGATAGCACAAGGAAATTTTACAAGACAAGAAATTATACAACCGGCAGCTCCACAAAAAGAGTGCGCGCAATGGAGCCAGTGGGATTCGAACCCCAACCTTCTACGCTCGAAGGCGATTAGAGGCGTGGTGCTTTGACCACTCGACCACGGAGGCCCTACATAAAATGTAGGAATTTTCTATTCCAAAACTTGGCGATAGTCGCCTGAACAAGTACGATTACACTGTTAAAAATTTGAAACTTTTGCTGCATCATCACTCCCACGCTTTTATAGAAAACGATTACTTCACTGTATTATGGAGCATACTCATTGGTTAAAACAGTGACATTCTATAAAAGCGGTGGAGTGACGATGCAGCAAAAGTTTCACATTTTTAACAGTGTATATGAGGGCAAGAACAATACACTTATATGCACCTGATGAAAGCCTGCTCATAGGCGTAGAATTGTATGGGCCCATGGGGCTCGGGCCCCTCCAATAAGTTTTCCAGATGGGCTGTATTTTTTGGCTTCAACCATTATAGAAAAAATTCAAATTTTGAAATAGAATTTTTCAGCGTATATTGTTTAAAAAAAAAAAAAATCTTTCTTTAAATTTGTTATTTATTTTTATACTTTATAAACGACAAAAACAGCCTAAAAAAACTTCCACCGTATATTGCTTGGGTGAAACGAAGCAGTCTCCATGGAGTTTTTTCTTTCTTTCTTTATTCTTTGGACGGTGAACATGGTTTCTAGGAAGTATCGCATTTTCTGATTCGTGCTACATAGAGGGCAATAAATAAAGTAGACTGTGTCCGATACGTTGCGTTTTTTCAAACATATCTAGAAGGGGCCTTTTGACCTTGGATAAAAAGGTCTTGATTTTGAAGCTTCCAAGAACTCGGGAGATGGCAGGTGGGGGAGTAAAGAGGAGTTTTCCTACTGAGAAACCAAAACTGTCAGTTCAATAGTGTCGAATCAAAAATAGGCGGGAAATTTTCAGATGGACAAATATCTATTAACATTGTCTAAAGTTACCAAGCCGTCTCGTGCAGTAACGGATACGTCTCAAGCATTTAGTAGTTCCGATAAACAGTAAGTATTCAATTGTTCCTATTTATTATTTTAAATAATTAATTTTTTGTTGTCAAAGTTATCTGATTAAAAGTCTTCATAGACCTGTGCCGGGCCCGAAACTTGAACTCGGGACAATTTTCTTCCACTGATCGCAACCTAATAAAGCAGGAGAATTACATTCTCCCACCCCCTTCTTTTGCAAACTCAGGTTAAGTCTGAATTTCAATTTTTCTTGGTCGTGTCTAGAGGAATTTTCAGGTCCGGTTCCGGAACGAAAAAGAAGTTATTTTGGCCCAGCCTGTTTATATTTTTACATTTCTAGGCCCGGCCCGATCTGGTTCGGCACAATTTCGACTATTTTAATTGTTCCTATTTATTATTTTAAATAACTTATTTTTGTGTTGTTTAAGTTATCTGATTAAAAGTTTTCACAGACCTGGGCCGGGCTCGAAATTTGAACTCTGAACGGTTTTCTTCAACTGACAGCAACCTTATAAAAAATAGCCTACATTGGAGGACTGCACGAGCCAAAACTTCCAGGCCCCGAGCCCGGCCCGATCCATAGAAAAAAAATTGGCCGGCCAGGCCCGTTATTAAAGTTAAAATTTTGATCCGAGCCCGGCGCGGTTCCATAGAAGAAAATTAGCGGCCCGACCTGGCCCGATATAATTGCTAAAAACAAGGCCCGAGCTCGGCTCTGCCCAGAAAAAAGTTAAAATTTCGGCCCAAACCCGGCCCGGCAAAAAAAAAAAAAAAAAAAAAAAAAAAAACTTATTTTTATTTCTTTCTCTCTCTCTCTCTTTTTTCTTTTTTTTTTCATATGCAGAAGTGCCATAGGCTGCGGTATTTATGCTTTTAATGAACCTTTGTTTGTTGTATGTAAATGTTTCAGTTTTTATCAGTATTATTAATCCATATTCCATACAATGGAGACATAAAAATCTAAAAAATGGTATATGATAAAAGTAAAAATTTCTAAGACGAAATCGCATTGAAAAAATATTATAAATTCCCTTTTTAGCAGGTGTAAATGTTTAATATTTTTCTTTCTTGCATATTGTTGTATTCATTTTGCACGGATGAACAGTTTAAAAGGAATTTCCAATTTTCAGTTTTAAAAAAAATTCCGTCCCAGGCCTTTTTTTTTTTTTTTTTTTTTTTACGTGTTCGATTTTATTTTAATAAGCGTAGAAATGTACGGTTCTTTAAAAAGAATAAATTCTAATGTTTAATTGTAAAATAAAGAGGTCTTAAAAGTATATGCCCCTTTTGCAAAAATTTTTAGACCAAGCCAAATTTTACTGATTTTTGAACAGACTTGGCCAGGTCGAGAAAAGGGTTTTCATACGGAATGATTCAACCAGAACTGATTATTTTGGTCCGTGAAGACTAGGAAGAATGAAATCCGGCATGGCTTCGTACGGAAAAAAATAAGATAGACCCGGCCCGGCGCGAAAAGATTAGCATGCCTGTTTGTGTTTCGGGGATTCCCCAGAATTCCGGGGATTTTACTAAAAGTGCCCCGGAAATTCCGGAGTTAATTACAACAAATCGGTATGCTTTTTACTTTTCTATGAAGCTTTCCTTTCATCTGGACGTTAGTAGCTGGGAAGCTTGATTCGACAGCAACAAATCGCCCTTTACTTTAAAAAATAGCTCCCCTCTTGCCGCTCATTCAAAAAAAAAAAAAAAAAAAAAAGCTCCCTTTTTTTCCCTCATTTAAAAAAACGCCCTTACTGCTGTTGCGGTCCGAACTGAATGCGCGCCTCCTACTTGTCTTCTCATTCATACACTTAGACCGGCCGTTCTCAAAGCATTGCGGTAGACAAGTCTTTGACTGGTCAAGTTCTATGATAAGATTTTGTTTCGAAATTTCCAAGAACTAAAAACATTCTGTTCTTTTTTTTTGACTTTTTAAACTGAGGCATAAAAAGTATCGCGAATTTCAACAAACGATTGCCGAAAATTTTTGTCAATCGTTCACTCACACACACACAAAAGAAAAAAAAAAAAGAAAGAAATGAAAAGAAAGAAAAAAAAACGCGAATTTCATCAAGGAATCGTGGGGGAAAGCGTATTTCGTTTTAGAATCGCGAGAAAAACGGTAACTTCGACAAAGGATCGCCGAAAAAGCGTTAATTTCATCAAAATGCAGCACACAAAAGTGTGAATTTTGAAGAATCGGAAAAAGAAACTTCAAATTTCGTCAAGGAACCATCGAAAGGATGCCAATTTTGTCAGAGTATCGGGTGTAAAATAGAAATTTTGTTAGAGAGCCACGGAAAAACGTGAATTTTGTTAAATGACCGCCGACAAAAGGCTAATTTCGTCAAATGACACAAGAAAAAAATGCTATTTTTCAAAGGGAAGTTGAAAGAACGCGAATTTTATCAAAGTATAGAGACAAAAAGCACGAATTCCATCAAAATACCTCGGAAAAATGCGAATTTTATATCAAAGGGCTGTGGAAGAAACTTTTTTTCGCGACTCTTTGCGAAATTCACGTTTTTTATCGTAATACCTGAACGAAATTCGTATCTTTTCACGATTCTCTGTCAGAATTCGTTTATTTCATGCGATCCTATAACAAAATTTGCATTTTCCCCCAATAATTTGTCAAAATTTGCGATACGTTTTATATTCGAATTTTCGGAGTTTTGACCGATTTTTTTAATTTCCGAAATTACTGACACATTTTTTCTTGATTTTGAGGAAAATCTGATAGAATCAATGAGGTGAAAAAAATATGAAATACACAGCAAATTTTCTGAAGGTTACAACAGAAGTGGTGGAAAGGGGGGGGAGCAATTCCATTCCCAGTACAAAGTTATGTGCTTTTTTTTTTTTTTTTCGCGCCGCTATTTTGAAATTTGCGTCTTTTCGCGATCGTTTGACGAAATTTACAGTCTTTTCGCGATCGTTTGACGAAATTTACCGTTTTTTCGCGATCTTTTAACAAAACTTGCCATTTTTTTCCGATTTTTTTACAAAATTTGCCGTTTTTTGCGATCTTTTAACAAAATTTTTTGTTTTTTCATGATATTTTAACAAAATTTGCCGGTTTTTTTTTTTACAATCTTTTTACAAAATTTGTCTTTTTTTCATAATCTTTTAACAAAATTTTCTGTTTTTTTCGATCTTTTTAAAGAATTTGTTGTTTTTTGCAATCTTTTAACAAAATTTGTCGTTTTTCATGATGTTTTAACAAAATTTGTCTTTTTTTCATGATTTTTTAATAAAATATGCCATTTTTCACGATCTTTTAACAAAAATTTGCGGTTTTTTCGCGATCTTATTACAAAATATGCCAATTCTTTTACCTCCTTTTAATAAAAATGTGCCGTTTTTTCGCGATTTTTTAGCAAAATTTGCCGTTTTTTCGTTATCTTTTAACAAAATTCTTTTTTGGTGGATAGGAATAAATGTGCAAGGGGTGAAAAAAAGTAAGATTTTTTGATGATTTTATAGTTTATAGATGTTATAGGAGTAAAAGCAATTCTGTGGAATGGCTCATGGGATACTTATGAAGTTAATCGGTGATTATGATTTATATACTATTGTAACTTATTTAAAAAATGAAAATTTATTTGTTCAGGGGATTTAATCAAGTGTTACAAACAGGCATGGATTAGTGACTAAGCTCGGCCCGGCCCGGCCCGAATACCATTGATGGAAATCGGCTTGAACCCGGTCCGCGGACCGGGCGGGCTCGGGCTTTGGTCCGAGGCCCGACTCTTGTAGATCTCTAGCCTGCATCCCCCCCCCCTCCCTACTTTTGCAAACTCAATTTAAGCCTGAATTTCAGTTTTTCTTGATTGTGTCGAAAGGAATTTTCAGGCCCGGGACCGGCCTGTTTATATTTTTATGTTTATAGGCCCGGCTCGTACAGAAATCGGTAAAAACAAGCCCGTCCGCGGGCCGATCTGGCCTGACACAATTTCGACTATTTCAATTGTTCTTATTTATTATTTTAAATAATTTATTTTTGTGTTGCATAAATTATCAGATTAAAAGTTTTTACGGATCTTTGCCAGGCCCGAAATTTGAACTCGGGACGGTTTTCGTCCACTGACCGAAACCTAATAAAGTAAGAACTATCCCCACCCCTCCTTCTTTTGCTAACTCTTGCTAAGCCTGAACTTCAATTTTTTTGGTCGTGGCAGAGGAATTTCCAGGCCCGAGCCCGGACCGGACCGGCCTGTTTATATTTTTACATTTCTAGCCCGGATCGTACAGATACCAGTGAAACGAGGACCAGCCCAGTACAATTTCAAATATTACAAAAAAAAAAAAAAAAAAAAAAAAAAAACAGATTTTTATTATATAATAAAAATTTCTTTAAAGAACATATATTTATGGGATAATTTTACAGTATATTTTATAAAAAAAAAAAAAAAAAAAAAGACACAATAGCAACATTAATGATTAATTAGATTCTTAGACTTTCAACATTCAAATAAAGATTCAGTAAAAAAAAATAATATAATTTAGAATAAAAGAAGAAAAAAGAAAATCAAAAACATAACTTTTGAAGCTGTATAATAAAAAGATGGTTTAAGAAAATATTTCTCATTTTGTTAAACACTTCCTCAAATCCAAAGGACCTACTTTTTGATACATTTTTGAATTAATTTCTTTTCGGAAATGCTTATGAATAGCAGGTGTTTTCATTCAGAAACTGTGTAATCGATTAGCGTTATCTATTTTTTTTTTTTTTTTTTTTTTTTTATACAAGCAATTTAAGAAAATACGCTCAAGATTAGCGTTTTGAATCGAATTTCCAGAAGCGAGCATGGGAAGGGAGAAAAATCTGGAATCACTTGACAAGAATCTCTTATATTTCAACAAGTATCTTATTTACCAAAAAAAAGAAAAAAATAGAAAACGCTATTCGATTCCAAATCCCTTCAATTGTCAGGCTTGTCAATTTTATACCTTTACAGCTAAAAATTACTCAGCCAAACATTCGCATTGTTGAGAAATGAATTTAAGAACTACTAAGAAGTATATATCCAAATATTACACTAACGTAAGTTCTTTATCGCTATTAATATTTTCATAAAACACGTTTGCCCTACACATCTTGAGAACAATTAAGTCTAGTTCCGGCCCGGCTCGACTATAAAAAAAAAAAAAAAAAAAAAAAAAAAACATGTAAGCGTGATTTTGGCACGTCACAAGTGAGCTAAAAAATATTAAGCATGGGTTAGACACAAAGTAACTCCAATGTACAAGTTACATTTCAGTATTGATGTTGTCAAATTAGTATCGGCTCGCGACGCACATTTATACTTATTCTCGTTAAAGCCATATTCATTGAAAAAAGCTCATATTATATCGTTTTTGTTTAAATCTTCATAACAGGTCAGTAGGCCCGCTATTTTTTTTTCATCGGCATGGCCCTGCCCTTATTGCCCGTTCAATTTTTTTTCTGGCCCGGCCCATTAGAACATTCGGAACCATTCCGCCTGACTACGGGTCAGGTCCGGGCCCGTACAGACCTCTTGTCGTGTCAACCTCTTTGGGCTTTTATGGTATACTTATTCATATTCATACTTTTCTAGTAATACAGTAGTACTCGACTCTACGTTATATAGTTTTTTATATAGTCTTACCATTCTTTTAGCAACGATTTTTATTAATAAAACAATATTTCATACATTTATTCTATGGATTCCTCTGAGCGTGAGTAATGTTCGCGCTTGACCATTTATTTCAATTATAAATTTTCCTTTGTTTATTTTTATTGCTATTTTTTCCTTTTATATGCATAAAAAGCTATCATTAAGCTTATTTGCATTATTATTATTTAAATCTAATGATGTTAAAAATGATTTAAAATAGACATAACAGCAATTATGATTTAACGAAGAACATTTTAAAAAAATTCCTTTTTTATAGTTTTATACTATACCGTTATGTAATTTCAGAGATTCTGTACTTTAAAAATGGCAAGACGGAGCTTTAGTATCTGAAAGATTTGAAATTTCATAAAATTCAAAATATCCTGATTAGATTAAATGTTTGTTAGAATGTCCTAGTTCGGTCGTTCCCCTTTCCATGAAATTTATTTAAAAAAAAACTACAATAAAATGAAATTAATATTTAAAAATATAGATAATGACTTGCCGCGATATTTGTAATCCGATTTTCTACACTTTTCGCTTTTTCTTGACCCTGTATTTCATTCAAAATTGGAAATGAGACTATTAATCCGACGCAATAAACTGCTAGTTAACAGGATTGTCATTTAAAGTTGTATTTTTTTATGCAGTTCGGTATTAATTGATTATCCTGTCGACCAAAAAACTATCGCTTAACTATAAAATTAAATATTTATTTAATTTTAATTAATTTTTCAATTATTTTTTTCAATAAGTAAAGATACGCTTGAAATGATTGAATACTTGATAAGTGACCATCACATTGCTAGTTAAGCATATTAACTAGCAGTATAGTAGAACCAGTTGGTTCTACTCTTAATTAGTAACGTGATGGTCCACTTATTAAATATTCAATCATTTCAAGCGTATTTTCACTTATTGAAAAAATTAATTGAAAAAATAATTAAAATTAAATATATGTCCACCGTTGCTGGGTCTCTTTGTATGTCTCATGTTATGCCACAAGTTTGTGTGCTCATGAGAATGTTTCCATCTTGTGCCGCTGTTGCAGCCTTACCAACAAATGAGTGAGAATGCCAAGCTGGGCATCGTCCTCGTAGCTTAAATAGTAGAGCACGTAAATGGGAGAGTGCTATTCCAAGAGTTCCGGGTTCGATCCCCGACTTGGACATTTTGCACTTTGTTGCTTTCTACGCTTAACTAGCAATGTGATGATCACTTATTAAATATAAAATTAAATGTCAATAATAGTTTATGGTAAATATCATATTTTACTTGACTTTAAACGAGTTACATGTGTTTGTTACGTCATCAAGTGATATTAATTTCGACGTTTTACTTGTATTTTTATTAAACTTTTACTAGTTTATTTGTTTTTTCTTTATTTAAATAAAAAGTTATGCCAATTTGTGTAATTTACGAGTAGTTTGGCGATTTATATAATTTGCCGAAATGGATCGATGGGATAATGAAGTAGACCCGCAACTCCGTAGTAGAGCATTACTATGTATTAAAAATATTTAAATATACGTTTAAATTTTATTTAAGAATTACGACGCATTTTATAAATAGTTTACACATATTTTATTTTCATATTTTATATTATCCATAGCCATAATGGGTAAAGTATTATGGTGGTCCCCAACGACTAATATCCTCTTGTTTACACGTAAAAGAATTTTTGAGCTAAACCTAGTAATGTAGCGGGGGTTTCTTTTCAGAAAGGAAAGGGGGTGTCTAGAATTTCTCTTCATGTTTATATATATGTATAGTGAAACCTACTAAGACTAAGACGGAATTAGAAGGCGTAAAATTCCATTTGTTTGGTTTCTGGTTTCTGCCTTAAAAGGTGTATTGAAAATTAGACGTGTTCTTCAAAATCAAACTGTAGAAGTACCTTCCACGTAATTTTTTCAATGGTACTACAGTATTTTTCTGATTAAGATCAGTTCTGATTCACAGTAGGTCCGAGGTAGGTTCACAGGTCCGGTTCAGTTCCGATTTTTGATATATTTACATATATCTATATATATATATATGTGTGTTATATGTACATTAAAACCTGCCAAAACGGAACATGTCTATAACAAATATTTGCAACTTTTCATCTGAACTCCGATGGAAGGATTACCATACAATCATACTTATTATAGTCTGCAGGAACCTGTCAAACCTATTATTTTGATCCTTTGCAGTTGCTTTTTCACAGATTTCACTTTATAAATATTTAACCTTTTCTATAAACGAAAGCAGTCTATAAAAGGATACTGTCTCAATCTGAAACATTCCATTGTCATAACTAAATTAATTCCTGAAAAAGTTACCTGCAAAACGAAAAACCTGTCTAAAACGGAATTTTCTTTATTTTTTGAAATTTCGTCTTAGAAATTAATGTTTTTGTATTCACGATGAAATAATTAATTCCTCGTTCCAAAGGAGTTCAGATTCTCCCCCCCCCCCGACTACGTCACTGAATGAGCCCCTCCAATAATTTTGAAATATGTTATCGTCAATATACGGGGATGATATAGCGCAAAGAAATGTTTATAACAAGAAGTGAATACAGCCGTGTGCTCAACGCAAAGAGTGTGTGCAATGGATCCAGCGGAATTCGAACCAACAACCTCCTACGCTCGCAAGTGATTAGCGGCGAGGCGTCTTGACCACTCGGCGACAGACGCCCGAGTTAGGAAGTTAACTAGCTTCACTTTAATGCAGACTCATCAAAATGTTTCCCCAGTTTCTTTTGTCTATATTCGTCTGAACTTTTCATATACCCCTGTATATTACCATTGTGATATCGAGGAATTCTGTCAGAAGAAAATATGAAAGCATTCCGGTATTTAACTCGATAACTGAATTTGAATCTCAAGACAATATCGATACACATAGTAATGTATTTTTTTTTTTATGCATCCGCCATAAAAAGCAACTTGATACACAGGCATTTGTGCTCTGACATATAAAGATACTGTCCGACTACTGATAGCTTTACTTTATTTTATTTTATTTGTTTACATTAAAGTTCCCAGGCTCTAGAGTCGGATGTTTTAGAAGACATAAAGTCTACAGACATAAGGTAATAACGACACTTTATTTATAGTTAAAGCATAATAGATACATTGTAAATCTTCCAATACATTTATTGCGATTATAATTAATAATATAATACAGGATTTTAAGGATGCCTAATATGATAAGGTTGCTCAAAACTCAAGAAGGAACCCACTCACCTCTTAGATATACTAGGAACGTCATCGTCGGGCGTCAGGCACATCCCCATACCGGTGCTCATATCACAAACAATCAACTTATTCTCTGTGCCAGAGAGAGAGAGCACCAAAACTCCAGTTCTCTAAGACCGTTCTCCTCTAACCTTTCTGCCGCTATTTTTTTCGATATCCCATTTTACTAACATCTCCCTGCCTGAAAATCCCTCCTAAAAGTCTTATCCTCCTATAAAATTTCTCTCTCTTGCATATCATTATAATTTTTCAAGTAACGCGCATTTCCATATGCAGGTGGTCTGAAAACAAATCCAAGTAAACAGCTAAAACCCCTTTTACGATGTAATGTGAGAATCGTGTTACCAAATGCGACATTTTTTTAGCTAACATGTTAATCCCACTACTAAATTTGCAGACATTCAAATACCACAGTGGACATATTTATTACTTTGAACTCCCATATGCGCGAAGATTCTTACTCTTGTTTACTGGAAATTCAATCTTTTCCAGTCTAACTTATAAACATTTTTGACAAATTTATTGGCTAACTGACTGTTTAGTCAGAGTTCTGTAACCCCTGACCAAACACCCCGTTTCACAAAAGTCGTTAAATCGTGGAAATTCTATCCTTTTGACGAATTCCCGCATGCACGTGCACCTCAAACTATCTTGTGTGGTCTGCATTCTGCATTCTTATATAATATGTCTTTTATTTTTTTTACTGTACTGTACTACTACAGCGAGCCGCGAAAAATGTGTCTGGTTTATCCTGACAATGATACGACTTTCTCCATAAAGAAAAAAAAACACAAAAAAAAAGAAAAAGACCTAAGTACCAATAAAACAATCAGGCATCCTCTAGATCCTTACAATTGTAAAAAGAGAAATAATACGCATTAAAAACATTACATTTATAAAAACAAGCAATAATAATAATAATAATAAATTTAAAAATTATGATGATACCAACTTTCAACTAGGAAATAAATAAGTAGCGATAAAATAATTTTAGTTATTAAATTAATAATACCAAAATAACATTAAACACAATGAAAAATTAGCAATATAAAAATAAGTTTCTTCCTGATTAGAAACACCAAATTTGTTAGGTGAAATGTTCCATAGATGCACAGACGTAAATATAGTTTGGATAAAAGTTTTGAAAAATGCATCTGAAAGAAAAGTCTTATTATTAATATGCATGTAAAGAAAGCACTTTCCAACAAACGTCTTTTAGTAATTTTGTACACTTGCATCACCATCAATGTCTATTGAAGTCAAGTGTATATAAAATAATTTATCATCTTTGCACTGAAAGAAAGTTTTTTTACGGAAACAATGTCATTTCTTTTCACTTATAGCGATTCACAAAAGTATGTTGTTTAAAGTCATTCGTTGAGGTCGAGGATCGAAATTTGACAGTAACAGTCGTAAATGAATCACATCTACGCATTTGAAGAGTAAAATACAGTCATTCGTTGAAGTCGAAGATTGAACTTGACAGTAACAATCGTAAAAGATGCACATCTACGCATCTGAAGATTAAGATAATTATATTCTTTTGATTTTATTTCTTCTTTTGTGAAATTCGATGATTAAAAATAAATCCAATGTTTGAAGTCCGCTCACAAACCGCAGGTATATTAACGATTATAGAAACCATATAAGACGTTGTAGGTAAAGTCCACCATGTTGTATGTTGAATTTGATAAAACGTTAAATATCAATAAGTTCCTCCACCAACTAAAGTTAGAAATAGTGATATACGATGAGTTAATTAGTATTTGCAGAATTGGAGGTGGTGTTGAAATGGAACGTAAACAGAAGTAGTAGAATTCCAGTATCACCTCCACGATCCTCACTACTGAAATATGGATGGAATATTCGTATCCCATCTTATAAACACGCCGTCCTAAACAAATAACAATAAAAAGAAAATGATTTGTGTGATGTTTTTCTTGCATGGAAATGTATATAAGAATCACCAAACGATAAACATTTCACAAACAGGTAACACTGCGCATTCTTTGTAAAGTTTTCAAGTTGCAGCTTGTTGGATAAAAAGTGATGAAATAGCAGGCAAAATTTTTAAGCAATCATCAGCAGCATGATGATATATTGTCATACAGAAGTATATGTACATGACTGTAACATGCATTGAGTGTAGAAAATTGACTGCAGCAAGTGAAGATTTCCACAAAAGTTCATCAAGGAGGGGAACAGCCTCAGCTGCTCCTTTTCCACTGGCAGTAGATTATAGCGGAATTCCAGGGATTTGTGTGTAGTATAGTTTTAAAATAATGATTGATATATGCAGGAAAGTGGGTTTAACAATTAAGTATTTCGAGCAACCAAATATTATTAAAATTAATTTAAACAATAAAGTAACTTACTAAAATTCAGCTGATGGCATAAATTTAAAAAAAAAAATCGAATAATAACTCAATCATATTATTATTGTTTTTTTTTTTTTTTTTTTTTTTTTTTTTTTTTTTTTTTTTTTTTTAGCAAATTTAATTTAGTTAATTATTTATATTTTAAATTGAAAATACGAAGATCAACTCTTAAGGCAATAGTATAATGATTCAAAGGAATCGTCATGTTGTATATTAAGTCAACTTTTCTTTCCCATTTGTTTGTAAAAGGAACAAATGATGAAAGAAAATTAAGCATTACATATATTTATATTATTACTTTTTTTTTTTTTTTTAAGTTACACTCTTGAAATTAAAGTCCCATTTAATCATCCTAACAATACATTCCCGCAATTGGCCATTTTGCAGAAATGAAACAACATATGATCAAATAGAAAATTCTACTAGCATTTATAAATTTGAATGTTTAAGTGGATGTAATGTATTATTTTATATGTGTTTAAAATAAATTTTGTTTTTGTACAATAGAATTGCTGAACGCCTTTTCAATAGAATAAGAACAAAATTTTGAAATGATGAAAGAAATCAAAATAATATATTTAAAACAATCATAAATATTTATCTAAAAACAAATTAATTACCCTGGTTTATGATTATAAAACTTAGCGAAAGTTAATAAGGCACTTATTATAATTAAATTAATTATTATTATTTTGTCATAATTTTAAATCTAAATCAATTCCAAATAGACTAATTATACAAATACAGTTCTTACTGCAAAAATTGTTTCATAGAAATAAATTGAATTTGATTACGATCTAATTATAATACAAGTTATTGCAGAAAAAAAAACTAATATCTCAATCATGTCATACAACTACAATATCTAACACTCTTAATCTTCTTAAATATAAAATTTCAATGCTACGTCACCATACATAACAATGTAGTAAACTTCTGCATTTATTTATATATATAATCCGACACCTGATATCTAATTAATATACATAAACAGGTAATTATCAAAATATCAAAACACACTCTATAGTATAATAACTTGAAATGTCATATTAATTTTCTTATATGACACGTTCTATTTAGTAAAATAACATGAGTAACATAAAAATAAGTGTGCCATTTTAGTATAATAATCAAATAAAACCCATGCAATTTTCTATGTATTGGCACTTTAAATTGAATTAACAAACATCTATATAACAATAAATACAGTTGAGTGATATTCTACTATATTCTACTAGATATAACCAAATTCATACTTCCTTTATAATGAAAGTAAATTATAATTTATATGTATAATAGAAATGTATCATATTATATTAAAATTTAACAGCAATAACACTACCAACTTCATATAATTCAACTACAAAAAAAAAAACACGCTTATATTTTATGACTATCAATATTTTTCTAATGCATAAAAGTATACTATAAGCTAAAATCTTTTATATATCTTTCTCTCTACCTTTTTTTTTTTTTTTTTTTTTTTGAACGCACTTTTGCTTACCCAAAATGAAAACAAAACAGAAGTCATCCACATATGCTATCTGGTAGCCTAACTTTTTTTTTTTCTTTTGAACGCAATTTGTTCACCTGGCCGATAATATCTCGTATCCTCCCCCCTTTTCTCTCTCTCTCTTTTTTTTTTTTTTTCTTTGGGGAGATTACAAGATCGTATTTCTACTATCTTCCCGAGCAAGTTCAACAATCCTTTTCGTATCCTCCCTTCATACAGAAATGTTCCTGTTAAAGTATCCATAACCAATGGAACACAGATTCACATATTTTTATCTTGTCAGAAAAACAGTTCGTACTTGACATAAGAGGGTCACCATGCATGGAAACAAAATGTAATTTATAATTGTTCCAATCTTCTCTACCTATATTTATATTTTTTTATTTTTATTTATTTATTTTTTTTTTTTTTTACATTATTTACAGAGATACCCAAAATTCTATATGCCCATAAATAGAATTATAATTTTCAACTTAATAGATCAATGAGCCGAACGGAACATAGTATATACCAAATAATTAAGATATACTTTTATTTACACCTAATACCTACACATAACCTAGAAGAAAACTCAAACTTCGTAAAAAAAATATGATTATGAATACAGAAATACAATAGCAAAATACCACTAAACCGAAATATAAAAGAATATCAGAGGAATATGAATGCATTTTAATAAACTTAATATCTCTTAATCAATAGTAATTATAATTTTTTTTTTTTTTTTTTTTTCAAAACCCTCTAATAATTACAGAAACATTATATATATATATGTTTCTTAATAGTACAATAATTATAATTTATTTATCTATTTTAAATGTCCAATTTTTGAACCTATCTGATACGTATCGTGGATCCATCGGTCGAAGATCGTATGTCGATTTCTGACTGTCGATATGAGTATTTGCTATCCCATTCGGAGAATAGACAATTGTATCTTCCGAATTCTCGGATAGACTTGGTGAGTCAATTATGGGCTCTGTATTATGGGTGTTAATATCCTCATTTATATTGTCCAAATGAATTGTTGGACTTGGAGCGGGATTAATTTCTATCTTATCATTGTTTATTGAGTTATGACGGGGCGTCTGCTCTAAGGGTGACCATAAAAAGGGATTGTACGCATATTGAGAATTATCTTCGAATACAGCATGTGGAGTAGTTTTTTTAGTTTGGTTATGAATATCCTGTATGTCTAATTTTACTTTCTTTGGTAATAAATTTTGAAAAAGGTCAAGTTTTTCTTTTCTTTGCACATAGGGGATTAGGCGATCAGCGTGAACCTTAATTTCTTTGGCATTGTGATTCATGGGATCTATTATTGAATAGTCCACTAAATTATGTTTTTTAACTATTTTAAAAACACCGGTGCATGTACGTCTCTTTGTGGTATGTTCAAATCGATCGCAATCTCTGTTATGCAGAAAAACAAGTTGACCGGGCTCGAAATTTCGATATTTTGCTTTCTGGTGCTGATAATTTTCCCGTTTTTCAGCAGACTCAAGTAGACTTTTCTTGACTTTTTCGTTAGCATACTGTAATTGGCGCGCTTTACGGGCTACGAAATCCTGATATGGGACATATTCTATTCCACGCGGCTCACTTATTAAATCAGTTGGTAGATTTTGATCATAACCAAATTGCAAAAAGGCTGGTTTTAGATTAGTTGTTGAATGTATGCTGTTATTATATATTAACGCATAAAAATCAATAAAATCATCCCACTGAGCTGTCTCCTCCGCAAATATAGCAAGTGATTTTTTTATATTTTGATTAATTTTTTCAGCTGAACCATTTGAAGTGGGATGTTGAGCAGTTGTCATTAATTTAATCACTCCAAATTTCTTACAAAGAATTTTAAATACATCACTCGTAAAGCAAGTGGCTCGATCAGTCAAATATTTTTCGGGAATTCCGAATGTGCACAAATAATTTAATAAGCATTGAGCTGAATTAAGTGTTGTAGTACTGGGGACAGCATATAATTTTATAAACTTAGAAAAATGATCAACGAAAGTTAAAATGTATTTATTGCCCCTATCTGTAGTATTAAACGGCCCTATATAATCTCCACTGATATATTGATTAACTTTAGATGGTATATAATGTCTTTGAATCGGAATTGGCGGAAACTTATTTATTGATTTAAAAGATGTACATTGTTTGCATGATTGAACAAAATGTTTTGTATCACTAAATAAGTTCTCCCAAAAATACTTTTCCCGAATCGCATTATATGTTTTCAACACGCCAAAATGAGAAATATGCTTTGCTGTAAGTATATGTGGTTTGTATATATCAGGGATAACTACTTGTTCAACATTTCTATTTTTTCTATTAATTGGAATGCAACCCTTATGTAATAATAATCCATCCCGTATAAAATAATCCATGTATTTATGTAAACCCTGCTTAGCTGAATTTTCTAATATGCAAATAATTTCTGAAAGTCTCTTATCGTTACGTTGTGCTACTTTCACTTCTGCAATAGTAGGGAGGTCTATTTGCAAAGCATTTACCCCTACTAAATTTGTACTTTCAACTGTTTGTGTATCATGCTCATCCTTGACATATTGAATAATGTATGCTTCCTGATTAAGTACAGTTTCAGGTGATACGCGTATGATTCTAGAATCATCCATTAAGTACCAATTATTATAGAAGTCTCTGACATAACAGTAATAGTGACCTGCATGCATAGAGTTTCCGGAATGGACTATAACAGTGGTTAATTTATACCATAATGGTCTCTTATTTCTCTCATTGACTTTACAAATGCTAAGATTAAGATTTTCTGGGTAGGAAATGAAATTTGTCAATTTTTTTTCACTTCTTTGAGAGAACTCGAATCTTTTAAAATGGAACGTAATTATATCTGGGTACTTAAATATCGACAAATCCTTAACTGCTTTAGAATAAGTTCTGCAATTATAGCATCGATATTCTTCCCCTAGAAATTCAATTTTACTAAATTCCTCTAACGCCTTTTCGAGAGTTGAAACGCCCTGTTTAACTTCTAGCGAAATATCTGCAAAGGGTTCAAATGTGATACTTTTCTTTCCGCATCTCAGACATTCTATCTGACTTCGAAAAGTACCTTCAAATATATTTCTAATTTTGTTAATATTGTTATTTAGGTTATTTCCTTTGCATATATCCGTATGATTTAAACTGTCCTGCTGTAATCGATTTATAAGCTGCTGAAGAAATTCGTGAGCATCTTCTTGTTTATAAATTCGAAACTGGCTCCCGATATCATCAAGATGCTGATGAAATTCGAGCGGTTTTACAATTTGCCCTGATTTTCCAATCACGGAATCTAAGTGTCTCTTAAACATACATATAGTGCAATTAATTTTATTTCTACAATTTGACATAGTATTAGAAAAATAATAAAACAATGGTTTTAAATATGATAAACTTTGCAAAATTACATTTATAAAACACGAATTTCCTAAATTTTCTAGGCCTGCTCCAATTTTAAGATCTGTACATTGTTTCATATGCTCATCGTCTATAATTTTATTTCCTTCCACTAATTTTTCAGAAATTAAGCTTGCGTTATTATTGTTGCAAATTTCATTTTCGCTTAATTTAGCAGATTTATTTTCCAGAGGTTGCCTGTTTTCTGTGATTTTATTAGAATTATTTGAATTATTAGTTGAATTTATTGAACTGTCAAAGAAATCACGCGAAAGTATATCTGCAACAATGTTTTCTTCAGATTTTATCAAATCGAATGTATAATTATAATCGCTTAAGAATGCGAACCATCTCGCGACACGATCACCTGGTGATTCAAGTTTTGACATTTGAGTCAGCGCCTTATTGTCACATTTGATAATAAAATGCCGACCATATAGGTAATGTTTGAAGCACTTAATTGATTGAATAATTGCTAATAATTCCTTTTCGACTATTGGATATTTTAATTGCGTAGGATTCAGTTTTTTTGAAAAATAAGCAATGGGTCTAATGATTTGATTTTCATCTAGTTGTCCTAACATTGAACCCAAAGCATGATTGGAACTGTCTGTCGATAGAATGAATTCCTTTTCATAATCAGGATGAATAAGTATCGGTGGTTTTGAAAGTTTATCTTTCAATATATCAAATGAATTTTGCGCCTCATCAGTCCAACGGAACTTGGCATTCTTTCTAGTTAAGTTAGTTAATGGAGTTGATATTTCTGAAAAATTTTTAATGAATTTTCTATAGTAGCCAACTAGTCCAACGAATCTTCGTATTTTTTTTACAGTAGTTGGGACGGGAAACTCTTTTATTTTTATAACATTGTATTCTAATGGACGAATTCCTTGTTCACTTAAACGATGCCCTAAAAATTCAATTTCAGGTAGAAAAAAGGAACATTTTTCAGGATTTATTGTTAATCCAAAAGTTCGAAATCTCTCGAAAAGTTGTCTTAATTTATCTAACATCTGGTCAACATCTTTACTTCCGATTGCGTAATCATCAATAAAATTTGAAATTTTTAACTCAGATAATGGCGCAAGTATTTGGTCAGCTAATTGACACATTGTTTCACTCGAGGCATTTAATCCTTGTGGCATACATACAAATCGAAAGTTACCTTTAGGACTGCTAAACGTAGTAATATCCCTATCTTCTGGTTTCAAGGGGATTTGCCAAAAACTGGAACTGAGATCTAAAGTGGTGAAAATTTTATTTCCTCTTAATTTATCTAACAGATGTTGTGTAACTGGTAATTTATATCTCGGATATTTGAGATTTGCATTAACTTCGCGGTAGTCTACAACTAAACGATATTTTTGCTTGAGTGGATCCCCTGATAAATTTTTCTTTTTAACTATAACTAATGGAGAACTAATATGGGAATTTGATCGTTCTATAATATTGGCTTTCTCTAATTCTGTCAATTGACGCCTAACTTCATTTTTTAAAGCGTGTGGTACCCGATTTGGTCTCTCTGAATTTATTTTATCCACATCAACTATTAAGTTAGGCTGAATTGCCTCAGTTCTACCAATAGTAAATAAACGTTTACTGAAAATATCTGCGTACTCCATTAATAAGTTTGATAATTTAGCCTTTGTTTCTGTGTCTAGATGTGATAAGTTAAAATCAGTTATTTTTAGCTCATCGCGCCTGAGTTTTTTTATCATTTCTATATCTTTGCTATCAAATTCTGAGCTAATTGTACCTACACGCGTGTTTTTATTGAAAGGGACAGGTTTCGATGATAAATTAGAGACCCTTACGGACAAACGCATGTCATTGTTTACTGTGCATAAATTGTTAACAAATTTTATGTTTGGGTTTCTTAAACATGAAAAGAATTTAACAACAGCTCCTTTATCTGTTGGTCGATCTAACAATAAGTCAATATCTTTAGATTCTCCAGGCTCTAAAGTAAATTTCTTCTTTATGTAAGCATAATTAGTGGTATTTGAAATTACTGGATCTGATCGTGCATCACGAATTCGTGAAATAGAATTTCCTGATTTTAAAGTATCATTAATAAAAGAAATTTCATACTCTCCTGATTTTAATAAGTCATAACCTAAAATTGAACTATAATAATTAGACAGAGGGTGTTTAACGATGTAAAATTTGTGAAATAAATTTTTATTTCCTATTTGAATTGGCAAAGAAACACAATTAGTAATTGTTAAACTATCACCAGTTATGGATTTAATTTGGGCATCTATTTTTAAATATTTAATACGTTTATCTTCTTTGAATGATTTAAAGATACTTTCTTCTAGAAGACAAATACTTGAGCCACTATCAATAAGACTTGTAATTACGTTTCCTAATATTTTTATTTCTGTTACAGGTAGTGTATGCTTAGAAATAAAATTCGTATCAAATAATTGTGTGTTAACATTTTCTTCACGATATTTTTTTGGTCCTTTATCATATAGGGGACTATCTGTTTGTGGACCAAATTCGGCGCGACGCCCCCTCAAGCATTTTCCGAATTCTGCTGATTTCCGTAACGTCTTGACCGATAAGAATTAGGTGTTCTCCCCCTAAAAGCGCTGCGGGAGTTTCTTTGAAAATGATATCCTTTTCCCCGATAACTTTCTCTGTTAGAAGGATTATAGTAACAGTCGTTCGATACGTGTGATGTTTTGGAGCAGAAATTGCATGGAGGTAAATTCCTCGAGTTAAAGTTTCTGCCCTGTCTATTATAATTATAATTATTATTGTAATTTGAATTTTTTGTGTAAGGAGGTCTCATATTATATTCTGCCGCTGTTTGTTGATGTTGATCGTATTGCTTGGATTTTTGCGATTCAAGTTTTAAATTCTCAATTTCCTTACTTAACGAATTAACCATTTCCCTAGTTTGGAATGCATGCGCTTCAATTAATGCTTTGATTTGATCCGTAGCTACATCTTTATTTATATTATTTATGGTAGGATCGGAATCTGTATCGAAAGAAGATAATTCGTTGGCTTGAAGCATTTGAACAAAATTTACAGCCTCGTCGAAATTTTTGGGATCTTTGAGTATTACAGAATGTTTATAATTTGCTGACAGTCCTTCTATAAATTTAGCTAATTTAGTTTGTTCTACAATAGTTTTTATTCCGTCATTAGATAAATCTGGATGATTAAAGAAATTTTGTGTCGCTACAGCGACTCTCGCTGCATACACTTTTACAAGTTCACGGGGCAGCATTTTGCAATTTGAAAATTGGCGCTGTCTAGCCGCTAAACTAAACTGTGTGTCAAAGTAGGCTAGAAACTTTGATTTAAATTGTTCATAATCTTTCTCTAAATTTAAATCAGGAGAATTTATGACATTTGTGAGTGCCTCCCCGCGCAAACGTGAACGTAAAATCAGGAGTTTTTCTTCATTAGAGCAATTTGCAATATTTGTTGTCTCTTCTAGAGTTTCTATAAAAAATTTAGGGGTTATGGCGGTCATGTTATCGAACTGGGGAATAAGGGCCTGGAACCCAGCGAGTTTTCGTATTTTCGCGTCCGCCTGCGCTCCATTATCTTCGCTGTCAGACATTTTCAAAATTTATAAATAAGCACTTTATCGACGAAAAGTAAAACAACTAATTAATGAATATTCGCTAATATGTAATCATAACCGGTATTCTTATAGAATTAATTAAAACATAGTAATATCTGACTCCAAATATCAATAAATAACAAATATTAGAAATAAGTAGATAAAGGACAATAATGTAAGAAAATAATAGAAAAATATAGATAATAAAGTAACATAAATAGTGAAAGAAAGAAACCATGTATAATTGATATATATATATATATATTTTAAAAAAATATTAAAATGTTAAAATTAGTTTCTTTTGTTTAAGTACATTATTATCAAAATCGTTTTTAGCATCAATTGCATTAGTTGTTTCATATCTATAATGACCAAGAAATATCGCGACAGCCCCATCAATACAAGATAAAATATCTCTAAGATTATACACAAAAATTCACAATAATGAAATTTCCATCAAATAATTTCATAAAAAGCCTTAAAAGTTGAACATATTTTTTCATTCATTATTGACCCTACTTGTAACTGGGCCTTAAATTATAATAATAATATAAATATTACACTTGTTATTTATCATTTTAATAGATTTTAATAGATACAGGCATTATAAATATAAATATCAATACTTTTAATTATTTCAATTCAATTATTACTAACAATTACAGGCATCCTTATTTATATTAAATAATTTACATTGGCCGAAGTAAATAAATATCTTAACACCTAAAGGTATTAAATTGGTCACGGTAACCATTGTCCGACTACTGATAGCTTTACTTTATTTTATTTTATTTGTTTACATTAAAGTTCCCAGGCTCTAGAGTCGGATGTTTTAGAAGACATAAAGTCTACAGACATAAGGTAATAACGACACTTTATTTATAGTTAAAGCATAATAGATACATTGTAAATCTTCCAATACATTTATTGCGATTATAATTAATAATATAATACAGGATTTTAAGGATGCCTAATATGATAAGGTTGCTCAAAACTCAAGAAGGAACCCACTCACCTCTTAGATATACTAGGAACGTCATCGTCGGGCGTCAGGCACATCCCCATACCGGTGCTCATATCACAAACAATCAACTTATTCTCTGTGCCAGAGAGAGAGAGCACCAAAACTCCAGTTCTCTAAGACCGTTCTCCTCTAACCTTTCTGCCGCTATTTTTTTCGATATCCCATTTTACTAACATCTCCCTGCCTGAAAATCCCTCCTAAAAGTCTTATCCTCCTATAAAATTTCTCTCTCTTGCATATCATTATAATTTTTCAAGTAACGCGCATTTCCATATGCAGGTGGTCTGAAAACAAATCCAAGTAAACAGCTAAAACCCCTTTTACGATGTAATGTGAGAATCGTGTTACCAAATGCGACATTTTTTTAGCTAACATGTTAATCCCACTACTAAATTTGCAGACATTCAAATACCACAGTGGACATATTTATTACTTTGAACTCCCATATGCGCGAAGATTCTTACTCTTGTTTACTGGAAATTCAATCTTTTCCAGTCTAACTTATAAACATTTTTGACAAATTTATTGGCTAACTGACTGTTTAGTCAGAGTTCTGTAACCCCTTACCAAACACCCCGTTTCACAAAAGTCGTTAAATCGTGGAAATTCTATCCTTTTGACGAATTCCCGCATGCACGTGCACCTCAAACTATCTTGTGTGGTCTGCATTCTGCATTCTTATATAATATGTCTTTTATTTTTTTTACTGTACTGTACTACTACAGCGAGCCGCGAAAAATGTGTCTGGTTTATCCTGACAATACTTTAAAGGTGGATTTTCAGCTTTTTGACAACTATTTTTCATGTAGGTAAGCATCGATGCAGACCTTCCATTTCGGTGTATACGAGAATTGATCTAGTTAAGATTTCTCACTTTGGAAAGAACTCCCATCTCTGCAACAGTGCACTGTTAAAAATTTGACCCATTTGCTGCAGCGTCACTCCACCACTTTTATAGAAAACGGTTACTTTATTGTGTTATTGATCATTCTCATTGGTCATAAAATAGGTATTCTATAAAAGCTGTGGAGTGACCCTGCAGCAAATGGATAAAATTTTTAACAGCACTGTAAATAAATTTGACCCGTTTGCTGCATCGTCACTTTCCCGCTTTTATAGAACATCTCTCTTTTGACCCATGAGAATGCTCCATGATAGGTTGAAGTAATCGTTTTCTATAAAAACGATGCAGTGACGATGCAGCAAAAGGGTAAACTTTTTTACAGTGAGTGTATACATAATTTTTTCAACCATTTAGCGTAACGAGATTGACCAATCAGAAGCCTGCATTCTTGCAAACTTAGTGGAAACAATAGTGATTTACTTGAAGTAAACAGTGACAAGTTCGCAAAAATGCAGGCTTCTAATTGGCCAATCTGATTTTGTTAACAGCGAAAGAGATCTTAGCAGCATTCAGGTAGATTTAGCTCTATTAACGAAACCAGATTGACCAACTATGGTAGCTTGCAATTTTTTTTTCGAAATTGTCGCTGCTACACTGTTAAACATTTGACCCATTTGCTGCAGCGTCACTCCACCGCTTTTATAGAAAACGGTTACTTTACAGTGTTATGGAGCATTCTCATTGGTCATAAAAGAAATATTCTATAAAAGCTGTGGAGTGACGCTGCAGCAAATGGGTTGAATTTTTAACAGTGTAAGTAAATAAATTTTCTTATTGGTCAATCTAAATTCTCAATAGCGCAAAATCTACCTGAATCCGGTTCATTCAAAATTTCGCAAGATCATGTATGTTCGTAAGAGTAACAACAAAATGGACGCATCTAATTGGACGACAGCTTCAAAACGGGTTTGAATTTTAAATGTTTCTATTTTTAAAAAGTTCTAATCACTAGAATTTGATGAAATTAAAATGGGACCACACGGGCACCTTACACTTTCAAAAAAAAAAAAAAAAAAAAAATATATATATATATATATATGTATATATATATCAAAATCGGTTCACATTTGCGGAAGTTATGGGTGAACAACAAATACATACCGGTCGAAATCATAACCTCCTCCTTGAAGTCGGTTAAAAAGCAAGCTAATTTGTTTCGTGCGCCAATAACATTTTCAAGATCTGTATTGAAAAATACACCATTTCGCATAAAATTGACAATAACTTGAAAAACAACATATTACGTGATAATAAGGTGCTTAAACTCATTTGGGCTTTAACCAAAATGATAATCCATAAACGTGATTTATTTTACAGTATCGTTTTAATTTAAAATTTTAATTTATGCAGAATCTCACTCCTAATTTCAGATAATTCAAAAGAAGTTGAGTCATTCACAGGCTTTCGTTATGCTTACTGACACGCAGAAAATGGATAAGTAATAAAATGTAAATGGACAAATTATTTTATTAAAAATTAATCTACAAAGATTTTATGTTGTATAGAGTAACTAAAGCTGTGCTTGTTGTACTTGATACTTTTAAAAATTAACAGAAATAAAAAGATAGCATAAAATAAATATATTTTATAGAAGATTATTTTTGTTAAAGCATAATGAACTTAGATGACATTCTGTTATTTCGGGGGTTTTCTTTGTTAAATTCATAGTCAATCATAACAGAACTTAGAAATATCCCCATTATGTAGGGAACGAATTTTGTCAATTCGCTTAATTAAAAGTATTTTTTAAGACTTTTTTAAATGTTTATTGTTATCACTAATTGTTATCACTATTGTTATCACTAATGTTTATTGTTATCACAAGACTGCTCTGAACTGCTCCACCGAAGAGACGCAAATCGCTTTGACACACTTAAAAATTCATTTTTTAACGAAATGATATAAAATTAGAGGACCTGACTATGGAAGCGATTTGAAATCGAACTTTGTTTTAAATTTTTTTATCAATAAATTAAATTTTCAGTTATAAGCTTATTTTGATCAAGTGACAAAGCGTTTTTCTCCTTCAGTTGATTGTCTTTTCTGCTTTTGTCAGGAATTTCGTTTTAAAACCCCCCCAACTTTGAAAGTATTTTCTATAAAACTATTGCGTTTGGAATAAAAAAAAAAAAAAAGGAAAATGAGTGCGATTAGATAGTTTCATGCATTTCCGAATAAAATAAATTGAAATTTAAGTCATAAAGTTGCCCTTTTTCATTTAAGAACAGCCTTAACTTAACATATCACTTAGTAATTAGTAATTAATATATAAACATATATGCATTTTATTTTTATTTTATTTTTTTAAAGTAAAATGGAGTATTTTTTCTTGATATAATTAAGATTAAAATAACCAAAAAAGTTTTTAACATGACAGAATTTTGATATTTTCCAAAAAGCGTAAGAATCGTCATACAGATTAGTTAATCTTATATGCTTAATACTTCCTCCATACTAGAGTGTAATTTGACAATAAGCGAAATTAGATCCCCTTCCCAAAACAAGGTGGCATTCCGTCTACTGGAGTATGCAGCTAAGTTCCATCATTACCACAACATTCCGTGAATGAGGTTGTTATGTAGCATTGATTAAACGTCAGTGTAACACAGTAGTTAGCGAAATTACGTTGGTTGTCCCTTTAAATGCCGGTCATTTCCACTAATCTATGAAGGATCATGTCAACCATTAAGATTCGATAAAGCCCTAGATCAATCCCAAGTAGTTATGCTAAAATTTAAGGTATCAGGATTCACATGTTTTCACTACCTAAACACCTGAAATCAAATGGTAGTTCTAATTCTTAATGAACAATGTGTAAATTGGAGGTATTTGCTTTACAGAATAAGTGGGTTGGAGATCTTCACTTTTCTTGCTATTTTTTATTTTCAAAATATCTATATATGTTAATCCAAAACAGCTTATGATTTTTTATTGCTATTTTAATATATGTAGATCTAGAATATACATGGACAAATCTTACAAACAATGAAAATGACTGCGATTAGTTAACTTTTGAACAACAACATTTGTTAGTTTCATGCACTTCCGAATAAAAATAAATTGGAACTTATGTCATAAAGTTGTCCTTTTTGATTTAAGAATTCTCTTGACATATCATTTAGTAATTAATGTACATACCTATATACATTTTATTTTTACAAAGTAAAATGGAGTAATTTTTTCCCTCATGGCATGCATGGTCACAGTGATGCCACAATGACGTCACTGTGGTCACATCTGTGAACAAAGTGCCACCAATTAGTGACATCAAATTGTGACTGAGATGTGGCTTTCATAAAAATCTTTAAAAAATTACAAAAATTCTTCAAAACATGTTATTTACTTTAAAAAACACTTTTTCCCAACGTCGCTTTTGTAACAGTTTCGTCACGATGTTAATGTCAAAGTAGTCACAAATGATGCATTTTCACAAATTTGTCACACCGTGACTTCACAAAGTGGTCACAATGTGATGTCACAAACGAGTTCTAAAACGTCCATAACGACTTCACATTTTAGTCACTGTGACTTCACATCGACGTCACGTGACGTCACATCAACAGTCGATGGTCACAAAGTCACAGTGTAACTTCACAACTAAGTCGCAGTGACGTCACCATGACTTACGGGTCTTGGTATAATTAGGATTAAAACAACCAAAAATATTTTTAACATGACAGAATTATGATACTATTCCCAAAGCCTAACAATTGCTATAGATTAGTTAATCTTATATGCCTAATACAACCTACATACTGGAGTGTAATTTGACAATAAGCGAAATTAGATCCTCTTCCCAAAACAAGGTGGAATTCCGTCTACTGGAGTATGCAGCTAAGTTCCATCATTACCACAACATTCCGTGAATGAGGTTGTTACGTAGCATTGATTAAACGTCAGTGTAACACAGTAGTTAGCAAAACTGCGTTGGTTGTCCCTTTAAATGCTAGTCATTTTCACTAATCTATGAAGGATCATGTCAACCATTAAGATTCGATAAAGCCCTTAGACCAATCCCAAGTCATTATTATTCTAAATTTAAGGTATCAGGATTTACATGTTTTCACTAGCTAAACACCTGAAATCAAATGGTAGTTCTAATTCTGTGTAAGTTGGAGGTATTTGCTTTACAGAATATGTGCGTTGGAGATCTTCACTTTTCTTGCTATTTTTAATTTTCAAAATATCTATATATGTTAATCCAGGACAGCTATGATTTTTTTATTACTATTTTAATATGTTTAGACCTAGAATAGACATGGCCAAATCTTACAATCAATGAAAATGAGTGAGATTAGTTAACTTTTGAACAACAACATTTGCTAGTTTCATGCATTTCCGAATAAAAATAAATTGGAACTTATATCATAAAGTTGCCCTTTTTAATATAAGAATACTCTTAATATATCATTTAGTAATTAATGTAATACCTATATACATTTTATTTTTACAAAGTAAAATGGAGTAATTTATCTTCATATAATTAGTATTAAAACAACCAAAAATATTTTTAACATGACAGAATTATGATACTTTCCCCAAAGCCTAACAATCGCTATAGATTAGTTAGTCTTATATGCCTAATACGTCCTACGTACTGGAGTGTAATTTGACAATAAGCGAAATTAGATCCCCTTCCGAAAACAAGGTGGCATTCTGTCTACTGGAGTATGCAGTTAAGTTCCATCATTACCACAACATTCCGTGAATGAGGTTGTTAGGTAGCATTGATTAAACGTCAGTGTAACGCAGTAGTTAGCAAAATTGCGTTGGTTGTCCCTTTAAATGCTAGTCATTTCCACTAATCTATGAAGGATCATTTCAACCATTAAGGCCCCTGTCCTCGCTCGAGGAAACGCTCGCGAGCTAATGCTATTTCTATGGGGAAGCATTTTTCTAATATAACTCTTTCGCATTTAGACATTTTTGAATGATTTTTTGCATTGAATAGCTGAGGTACATGCCGACAGCGCACCTTTTTTACTCTTTCGATTTTGGTTACAGATATTTTTTACAAAGTTGGTTTCACTTTCAAAACCGGTTTCGAAACTGAAAGTGCTTTTTTAAAAATATATCTGCAACCATAATCGAAAAAGTAAAAAAGGTGCGCTGTTGGCATGTACCTCAGCTATCCAATGCAAAAAAAAATATTCAAAAATGTTAAAATGCGAAAGAGTTATTAGAAAAATGCTTCCCCATAGGAATAGCATTAGCTCGCGAGCGTTTCCTCGAGCGAGGACAGGGGCCTTAAGATTCGGTAAAGCCCTTAGAATAATCCCAAGTCGTTATGTTAAAATGTAAGGTATAAGGGCTCACGTGTTTACACTACCTAAACACCGAAAATTAGATGATAGTTCTAATTTTTAATACACAATGTGTGTGTTGGAAATATTTATTATTCTTACTGCATTTAAAATGCCAGTATCTGTACACGTTAATCAAAACAGAATATGATTTATGTTATTTTTATTTAAATATATTTAGATCTGGAATGGAGGAGTCAAAATCTTACTCACAGCTGGGTTGTTAGATTTGGCCTCTTTTTCTGAAATTTCAAATTCACCCCAGAAACTCTATATAGCACCGGTTCCCAAACTTTCTCGGTACACGACCCACCTTTCAGTGAAGAAAATTTTTGCGATCCACCCAAGATAAAGATGTATATTAGTATATCTATTTTTTTACGATCTCCATACACTCGGCTATCCTATCCTATGAAAAACGCGATTTTTCGTATATTATCAACAAAAACAAGAATTGGTAATCTCTCTGTGTGTAAGTGAATGTAATCAAAACTAAAACAATGGACAAACTACAAAGAAAGCTAAAAATGCGTTTAATTATTATGAAAACATAACTTTATAATCAATGAGATTTCTGGTACTGGTGTTTTCCAATGTGTGGAACATACAGGGTGTTCAGCAAATAACACCCTGATTTCAAAATTAAATTTCTCAAAAACAAAGATCAATAGAATTATGCAGTAAACGGTTTGTTTATCAGGTAAGCTGTAAAAATCTTATACAAAAGTTTCGAACGGTAAATATTTTGAAAAGATTGTGTTCTGATTGCAAAGAATGCTTTGATTTGACATTTTTCTTGCTTTAGATTGCTGCCAGAGAATGTATTTTTCGGCTTAAAGCGACATATTTCATAGTTTTTTTAAATTAAATTTTTGAAATTTCGAAATTCTAAAAATTTACTTTGAAAAATCTTTAAAATATTGCACTGTAAGCTGAAAAATTATTTCTCTGCAAGCAATCTAAAACAAGAAAAATGTGAAATCAAAGCTTTCTATGCAATCAGAACGCAGTTTTTTCAAAATATTCACTGTTTGAAATTTCTGTATAAGATTTGTACAGCTTACCTAATGAAAAAACCGTTTACCGCATATTACTATCGATCTTTGTTTTTGAGAAATTTAATTTTGAAATCAGGGTGTTATTTGCTGGACACCCTGTATATTAACTCGCAGTTTGTCTCAGTACTTGTCTTTCACAAGCAGCAAAGTAGAAAATGCATGTTCTCATGAGCTCGAAGTATTGAATTTCACCAAGGACCTCAAAGCTAATTTAAATATTTCTGGATATTTTGTTCGTATCTATATTAATCTAGAAGGAAATTAAAGGATTTTTCCTTGAAATAATATTTTCTGTTGAAACTGTCATGTCTTTTTTAACAGATGAAATAAAAGATATATTTTGTTGACAAACCTCGATTGTTTCGCGACCCATCAAAACAACTGCCGCGGCCCACCAGTGGGTCGCGATCCATAGATTGGGAACCGCTGCTATATAGCATTGTTTTTAGCTCACAGGCTATCATAGCCTGAGAGCTTATGTGCCCGTCCGTTCTGTATGTACGTTTGTACGTTCGTGCTTAACGCGATAACTCATGATAAAAATATCCGATCCACTTGAAATTTCGTATGTAGGTATATCCTGACAAGGCGCTTCCCTGATTAGTTTTTGGAGTTCATTCGATATGTATAAGAGGGGGAACGGGGAGCTGATGCCCCCCCCCCCCCTTAGGTTATATAAATGGGATTTTCATGCAGAATTAAGTTTTCGTTCAAAATTTAGATTAGGATCATTCTGATGATGCGATTCTGTGACTGTTATTAGGTGTTCATTGAATAAGTATAAATAGAGGGAACAGGGGTTCTAATGCCCCCCCCCCCCGTTAATTTATATAAATGGGTTTTTCAAGCAGAATTTTCAGATTTCATTCAAATCTCTGAATAGTTTTGGAAGTTTAATGGTTAAGTATAAAAGAGGAGGATAACTCCTTTTAAATTATATAAATGCTAAATGGGTTTTTATTAAGAATTATCTCATTTGCTCTGAATTTTGGATATAGATTTTTTATATGATAAAGCATGTCTTTGATAGTATAGGAGGTTCAATGATTAAGTATAAAAAAAGAGAAAAGGGGAGAGCTGTTTTTCCTTCTTAATTTTTTTTCGAACGGAATTAACCCTTGAAAATATAAGGCTTTAATGTACAATTAGTATTTGTAGCCTGTGAGCTCAATGCCATCAGTTTAACTGGGCAGTATTTTTTATTTATTATTATTGTTTATTTAAAAGTCTGCCAAATTCAAAAATCAATAAATAAATAAATAAATAAATAAAATTAAAAAAAGAATCAAAAATACAAAATGCGATATTAATCGGGGAAATTCAATAAATTTGTGCTATACTATGTATAAAATAATGTTAAAACATGGGTTAAAAATAAAATAAAATGATGCGCGTCATGAAAAAATACCTCACACAATTTATATTTTAATTTTTATTTCGCTTTACAACAAATCGAAGTCATTTTTTAATTCAGGGAAATCTGATATGAAAATGCGATGAAAACACGTCATTGAAAATATACAAACGAGCAAAAATTTGTCATCTCCTCATTTTATGTATTTTTTTAAACAGTTTTTGTTGCATGTAAAGGTAACATGAATTTCCTGTGCAACTTCGTCAATCCATCATATCTACAAAAGTGAGGAATGAAAGGAAAAAGACCCGGAGCCGTAAAAAAATATGCCCCAGTCGGGCACGTAAATAGATTGATGGAATCCGGTGGTTGAAAGGAAAAATGAAATTTTGATGAATGTTTCCAAAATTAGGAATGCATTCGAACTTTCTTGTTATTACTGTTAGCCTTCAAGAATAAGAAATGTGGGCATTATAAATGAATTGGTGATACTAATATGTATAATCCTTTTTGACCTGACCTGTCGCATTGTGTATGAGTAGGTAACCCAAAGTAAAACAAGTTGGAAATTGCGTTCGTACGATAACGAAGTTTTAAAAATATTCAGATCGTGCTGATATAGTAGAGCGTACTTTGGATACAGTATAGTGGTCGAAATCTTTGTGTTCCTGTAAATATACAGGAAGTAACTTGTATTACACCTCAGCAACGCATATCATATTCATAAAATGTGAAATAGTTTAATATAATTAAGACACGCCCCCAAACAATGTTTCCTCGTATAGCATATGTAATGGAATACTTCTGTGTGGACCTGTAATTTAATAACAAATATTCTTTGCATCACAGATTGTACAAAATGTATATTTTAGTATATGTATACTTCATAGGTTTAAGTTAATTTTATTATGTTCGAATGAGTGTAACACCATTAAAATGCATTTGAAACTTTTTTCCCCATTGACCGTAAGGTAACGGAATGCTTCTGATTGTCCCTGTAATTGATCTATGCATTCTATTTTCATAAAATTTGAAATGACGCGAAAAAATTATGTAATAATTATATATTTGGAATTTCAAACGATTGGATTGGGTAGTTTTTGCGTGTTATATGCGGACAGACAGACGGACGGACTGAACTACAACTATAGGTGCTACATATTTACATAATTACGAACGCACCTAAAAAGATAAAATATTTTCTTTTTTTTGTGTGATTTAAAGTCGAGCCTACGCATAGAGAATAGCGTGGATCATGCCTTGGAATAATCTGACATTTTTTTGAAAAAAAAAATCATAATTGGCATAATAATCATAATTGGAATAATCTGACATTTTTTTGAAAAAAAAAATCATAATTGGCATAATAATCATAATTGGCATAATCTGACATTTTTTTTTCAATCAAATATTATCCTCTTAATTCGTAGAAAATACTAAAACTTTTAATTTCTACCAAAAATCGTTTGGAAACGCTTCACTCAGCTCTAATCCCCTGGCCTTCAATCGCCGTCAACGCCCCCTATTGTTTGAAATTCGAACTAAAATAAAAAATCACGGTAAAAAAAAAAACTCCTGACATTATACATAACCCTCCTGCAATTTTTTTTTAAATAGCTGTCACCGTTTGCAAGTTATTGAATTTTAAAACCCATCAGTCAGTTTTGGGACTCCTGGTATGATAGTGCATTAAGTGTTTTAAGTGTGGAAACTTTCACGATTGTTCTCTGTTACAGTTGACCTCCACTTTTAAAATGAAGGAAAAATGAATTTAACATTGATTATTATTTTAAAATAGATTTGTATATAAAGAGGCAGTTTTTTCTCTAAAAAATAATTATGATGCAATTTCTTTCTAATTTTTACAATTTTAAGTAAAAATAATATAATTTTTTAAAATTATCAAGAATATCATCACAAGTAATGTCCTTCGTATGATTTAAAGTATCGCTCATGGAGGAAAAAGATAGATGGAGATGCAGTATACCGCAAAAAGGTGTGCAATATGAAGCCATTTATCGCTGAAATTTCGATGTCCACAATAGGTCCAAACAAAACAAGCACATGGAACAGGGACCGAATTCTTTGACATCAACCATGCATTTTTTTTTTTTTTTTTTTTCTAGATGAAAATGAGTTGCTTATATTTAAGCATTCTTAAATAGCATTTCATTTTATTGTGAATTAAAAACTGTACATCTAAACGTTTTCTTCTCTTTTTTATGAAAACACATGGTTTTGTTTGGGTTAATGTAGCGCATTTTAGAGTTGCATATTTGGCGTCCCCTCCACCTACTACACTTTCACTTCATCTTTTTTTTTTTTTTTTTTTTTTTTTTTTTTTTTTTTTTTACCGCATGGGTATTTTTATTACCTGATAATTTATATAGAAATATTATTTGCGTGGAAAATTGTACTTTTAATGAAACGACGGATGTTATAGGCGTTTGCGATCTTTCGAGTAAAAATATTTCTTGTTCAGCTATTAAAAAAAGGAAAAAAAATAAACACGCTATGAAAATGATTTTTTTTTTCTATATCTGAGAGGTAGGTACATACGTCATTGAGAAAAGGGAATAAAAAACAAACAAAGTCTGACTTCAAGATGCAAACTTGTTCCTAATACGAATCCAAAGGGAAAAAAAACGAGTTCTTTGAGTGTTACAAGTGTTACATATTTCGTGTTAGAAAAAAGATTTCAAGTCAAAGGACTGCTTCAAAACCATAAAAATGCGCAGTGTCAACAGTAAACAAAATGATTATTATTGATTAAACTCTTAAAAAGGCAAACTAAAAGAAAAAAAAATACTATTCAAAGTTTTTTTCTCGACATATCGATGGACATAACACATGCTGCAAAATTCTGTATGAGGAGCAATTATCCTGTGCAAAATGGAAAAGTGTGATCGCATTAGATGAATTTTGGTGTATTTAAGTAATTATAACAATCAGAATTTCATCTATTATTATTATAGAGAAGGAAAAAAAAAACATGATTCAAAATAATGTGATCAAAGGTTTTAGAAGAAGATTATGGTTGCTGCTTTTTTATCATGTAATTGTAAATTAAGGGTGTTCTTAAATCAAAAAGGACAACTTTGTAACATAATTTTTAGTTTATTTTTCTCCAAAAATGCATGAAATTATCAGGTGGTCTTGTTCATAAATTATTTAATCGCACTCATTTTTTTTAAACGCAAAAGATTTTTCAGAAAAAGCAGTCAAAGTTGGCGTTTTGTCCAGAAAATTTTTGGCAAAGTTGCTCTGACGTATTATTTTTGCAGCCATACAATCATACATTATGAATTTTTCTTTTCTTTAAGCAATAATATGAACATTCAACTTACAATTTCTATTATTCTGGTAAAAATATTGCAAAAGTACTCTTTCATTTTAGAATGTCTTTCAGATTTGAAACCGACTTCAAAATATTTTTCATCGAATTCGTATCGATACCTAAATAAATAAATAAAAATACGAGTGTGTATTTAAATGGATGCCGGGGTTATAACGCTTGGTAATTTTTATTACATAAAATTTAAATTATAATTAACACATAAAATGAAAGAGCAACTCAAACAGTTTTACCTACAAGCTTACAAGTGTTCAATGTGAGCCGATTTCGTCAAACAGCGCATATCAAGTCAGTTCTTCCCAAAGATTGACTAGCAAAGAACTTCTGTTGAGACACTCACCCGATCTGACGCCATGTGATTTCTGCTTGGTGGAGGTTAATAAAGGATCATGTGCATGTGTCTCTACTACCATCTGATCATTGCAACTGTTGCAACAGTGACCCCCAAAATACTAATCAACGTTTAGGAAGAGCTGAGCTATCGACTTGATGCGTGCCGTGTGACGAAAGGTACTCATATTGAACACTTATAACCTTGTAGGTAAAACTGTTTGAGTGTCTTTTTTATTGCATGTAGTTTCATGTAACAAATACTACCAAGCGTTAAATAACCGATATTAATTTAGAAACACCCTGAACTTTACAAGTAATTTCTATCAATATGTTTGTGTGCTTTAATAGCTTAAACTCAAATTCACATGCCGCATATTTTAGTCTTTACCGACACATTTTATGTATATGTGTCAGAAAATACACAATTTCAATTTGCCTAAAAAAATTAAAATTAATTATTCTGAAAATGCGAAAATAGATCTCATTGTCCGCACTGTTTTAACCAATAGATCAATCTAGGTGAAAAAAAGTTCTAATTTTTTCTTTTAAGTCATTCTTGTGCATGGACCACCAGCAATCATTCATCCATCACGTGCCTGCCTCTCACGATCTTTGCTCTTCCGCATCATTTTTCTATCCTATCTTTCGCTGGAAAAGTGATGGATGGTTGAAGTCTGTGGATCGGACTTCGACGATAGGGAAAAAAATTATTATAAAAAATGGCCAAAGATCTCTTTGGTTATTTTTAATATATCATCCATTACTAGCAACTAATATATTCTTTAAGAATGGAGAATTCTGAAATTTATTCTGTAGTTTCTTTTTCTCTTTGAGAAATATGTATTTAGGTGCTGATAAAAAGATTTATTTTCATTTTTACAAAATTGCATGATAAATTTCGGTGTGTTCAGTACCGTAATGATGTTGGAAATTTGATGCAGATTAGATAATTCTTAGAATGTATCTAGCAGATATAGTTTGTGAAAAAAAAAAATATTTTGGAAATATTTTGTGATGAAATGTGCCTAATATTCCAGATAAATATTTTTAAAAATAATTCGAGCATCAGATTTTGATAGCATATACTTAAAAAGAAAAAACAAACCGTGGTCTGAAAATTATCTTATTAAATTTATCCTGATATAACGATTTTAAATTTCTTCAAACTATTTCTCAATAGTATTCACTTTTGGTATGTTAAAAAATAAATTATTTAAGAAAAGGATTCGCTTTGTAGAATGGGTGAAAAAAATTAATTAAAAAAAACACTTAATTTTTTTTAACAGTGTTAATTGGTGTTGAAAAATTTTTAATCAGGGAATTTGAGAACTGTCTTATAAAAGTATTTTGGTTTTAATCGTTATTCAGACCTAGACCCATCTAAATAATAGTCAGCATCTTGAAAATTATACTAAGGGGTAATTTTTAAATGGATTATATTTGGCTGCATATTTTAGTCTTTAAAGACATATTTTATGTATATGTGTCAGAAAATACACAATTTGAATTTGCATAAAAAATTCAAATTAATTATTCTGTAAATGTAAAGTTTAAGCTATTAAGGGTGTATTTCGATTCAAACTGCTTGTTTTCCGATTAATTTTTGAATTCACTTTTGCTCTCAAACACATGAAACTCGCAGATTCTTTTATTTAGAAAGTGCACAAGGTGCCGTAAAGGTCAATTCTTTGATAAGTGTACAAAATATTGCAAAAAAAGCAATCAAAAACGGCAATTTGAACCGATTTTTCCGAAGTGGGAGATAAGGGAACGAAAAAAAAAGGGTCTTCCAGAGAAGTTAATTGCTTATAAAACAAATTCTAATGAATTGAGCGTAAAAAGACTTTACTCGGCACCTCATACGTCCCTTCAAGAATCTCCTCAGCAAGTTTCATGTTTCTACTTTAAAAAATGTGTCTGAAATTGTATCGGAAAATTTCGAGCTGCTGAAGGTGGAAAAGCGTTTTTTCGAATAACCCTTAAAGCACACAAACATATTGATAGAAATTACTTGTAAAGTTCAAGGTGTTTCTAAATTAATATCTGACTTGTAATGCTTGGTAGTAAGCTTAAAATTAATGTGGAAAGTAATTTAGAAAAAAAAACAGTTCAAAAACAAAATTTTCTAATTGTCCAAAATTTTATTTCACCAGATTGTGTCAAGTTTTTGCTTTGCTGCATTCTATAAATTTTATACTGCTGTAAAATTTTCTCTCTTTTTTTTTTAGATAAGTTACCAAATAACATATGAAACCTTATTTTTGAAATGTATTTTTCAACGTTATTGATAAGATATTTTCTGAGAAATATTGATAAATTAATTCAAGAAACATTAATTCTAATTAATTAGCACACACTGAACAACACATAAATAATCTGGTTGTTCTAGTTGCTTTGCAAACAATGATAAATGAAACAATGAAACATATTTATCAAAATGCCAATAATTATAATTCGAAACATAAACATTTAAAGAAGGAAACCGATTTAAATGCCTGTTCCAGCTACATTTTGTTCAGCTAAATGACAATTAAGTATAAAAATCTATTTTTAATCATAATAACCGTTCATTTAATTTTCTCTAACTTGTTCTTTCAAAGGAAAAAAAAAAAAAAAAAAAAAAAAAAACAGTCTTTAACATTAAGTGCATAAATAATTCCATTTCCATATCTGATGTTACAAATGACTTTCGAGGCAATAAAATACAGCCTCCCAAACAGCAAAACATTTCAAAATCAGATATCTCTTCCTAGCCTCTCTTTTTCCCGGACCGCAGAACCCCCCTGTGCGATTCATCCTCAAAAACAATGTACCCCATCTTTCATTGTTATCAATAATAATAACCAGCCAGTCAACAACAATGCGTTTTACAGCACTAAGCAGATGATTAATTCTTGCATAAGAACGCAATTAGTGATACACGTTTAATTAGTCTATTGATTACCCGGGAACATTTGCTTCTGATGCCCCGAACGGTTTTTTTAAGTGGGGTAGGGGGGCGGCCTCTAAAAATTAATTGTACTTTGTTATACGTGTAATTAATCAGAGGAGAAGATATCTGCTGTTGTTGGGTTAGCGGAAATTTTCGAAATTCCCAACAAAAGGAAGATGCAGAAAAATTGGGAAATTCACGGTCTGTTAAATATAAATAATTAAGGGAAAATACAATGATAATTGTTATCGCAAAAAAATGCGAGAGAGGCAAATTAAAGAGGGTGTTTGATTTTTCCGATGGTGTGATTGATCTCCAAGCAAAATTGTGTTGATAAGAGGGGGTGTTTTTAGCAGCTGATATTCTAAAAAAAAAAAAAAAAAAAAAAAAAATGAATTAGAAGAAAGAAAAAATAAATTAATGCAATAACAAAAAATTAAATAAAAAAAAATAAAAAAAATGATAAAGCTTGTTAATCTGATAATGAAGTATAATTATTCTGACTCTGTGACTATTTTATTTAGTATTTGGAATTTTGAAAAGTAATTAGTTTTCAGTCAATTATTGTGATTTGCATGTATACGGAGTTGAGATAATTTCATTTATGTTTAGATTAAAAACTAGAATAAGATATTGCTTTAAAAATTAAAAATTAAGTGCGTTTGTTGGTTATAAATAACTTATAATGTTGTTTTTTAAAAGCAAATTAAAGAAATTACTCTTGAAAATAATTGACAAGATTTTAATAAATAATAACAGTCTGCGTTAATGAAGTCTCCTGATGCGTAATAATTCCAAAAAGTAAAATTTAAAAGAAATATTTTATGGAGTAATTTATGTTTTTTTTTTAATATTCTCTTTTAAATTTATTTCATGAATTGTGAACTAATTCTTTTTTAAAAATAAGATTTTATATGTTATATTTGTTCATGTACAGCGGTCTGATTTTAAAAATGCCTGTGGATTTACTTAAAATAAAACTTAATAAAAAGAAAAGTTAATTAAATAAGTTTATTAGTTAAAGTTTAAAATAAACTTCCATATTAATTATATTTATATTTTTTAATAAACGAAATTGTTTAAAAAATTAAAATAAGCATCTCCATTAAATGTTTCATAGTACCTAACTAAAACTTGCCCTTTAATATATATTTTTTTATAAGTGATTTAAAAAATAGAATTGATTTAAAATTAACAATATTCTCATTTGTCAGTTTTTACTAAATTATACCTTTTAATGCGTACTTTATTTTTTAAGTGAAAAAAAAAGATTAAAAAAACATGCTAGTTATAAATATTATTATTATTATTATTATTTTTAAATTTTATTTTTGATTGAAATCTGTATTCTTAGCTGAGCATTCTTATTTTTTTTTTCTTTTAAGGAAATAAAGTAATTTAATGCTTTTACTAAGTTAAACTCACAGAAAAAGAAGAAGAAATTAACATTTTTCTTGAATTTCTCAAAATTCCTTAATCACTACGATTTTGAAAAATGTCAAAACAATTTAAATTTAATATTGATATTATTATAATTATTATCATTATTGTTATGAAATTTCCATAACTTATTAAATTATATACTTTAGTATGTACTTTAATTTATAAATAAATAAAATGATTTTTTATTAAAGTAAAACAATTTAAATTAATTATTTTCCATTGAGTTTCTTTCCTTTCCTGATTAAAAATAGTCTTTTTTTTTCTTTTTTTTTTTACGAAAAGAAAATTATATTTGAAGGGAAAAAATAACTGAAATATTAAAAAATAGTCATATTATTTCTTTTGTTTACATTCCTTTTTCTCAACTAATGTATAGCATATATAACTATGAATTAGGTATTCCTGAATACGATTCTTTGCTCACATCTGCAACGCATACTGAATTTAACTATTACGTAGCGAACAACGATACATGAGGTATTATTGATAGGATGTTTTGCTCACATATGACATTTCATACTGAGTTTTGTTGTTCTGTTTAATTAAGGAGACACGTTACCCTAAATTTGGCCAAAATATAGATTTTCTTTTTTTGATACTAACTGAAAGCTTCTTTAATTGAAATATTTTGCGCTTCCATTAGGTTGCACATCCAGTACAATTACTCATACAAATGGAAACATTAAACTGATTTTTCTCATGTTCAAATTCTTATAAATTGCTTGTTCGATAAATACTAAAGCTTTTTTGCTAATTTAGATAGAGGTTTGAAAAATTTTTTTACTTGTTCTCCATGGTGTAATTAATATTTTTGTGCATGAATTTAATATTCAAGTTTTAGTTTTTATTATTATTTTTTAAATATTTAAATTGAAAGCTTGTCGAATTTAGATAATTTTTTAATATACACGCGAAAGAGAAAAAAAAAAAAAAACATATTAAATGTAAAATCCCATTCATCTAAAACTCCATGCACAGTTTTATGCAGTATATTCTAATGAATGTGGAGAAAAAAATTAAAATAAAAATGTTCATATTTATAAAAACAGTAACGATTTTTAAAAAGTTAATTAAAAAAATAGTAAAATAGGCTGTTCTGCAAGATTTTTTTTAAAAATTTATTTAATTTTTAGTATTAAGGGTGTATTCGAAAAAACGCTTTTCCAACTTCAGCAACTCGAAATTTTCCTATACAATTTCAGACACATTTTTAAAAGTAGAAACAGGAAACTTGCTGAGGGAATTCTTGAAGAGACGTATGAGATGCCGTGTGGTGTCATTTTACGCTCAATTCATTAGAATTTGATTTATAAGGGTGTATTTCGATTCAAACTGCCTATTTTCCGATTTATTTTTGAACTCATTATTGCTCCCAAATACACCAAACTTTCAAAATCTCTTATTTGGAAAGTACACAAGGTGCCGTAATTGTCAATTCTTTGATAAATGCAGAAAATATTGCAAAAAAAGCAATCAAAAACGGCATTTCGAACCGATTTTTCCCAAGCGGGAGATTTGCGAACGAAAAAAGGGGTCATACTGATTTCATGTTTCTACGTTTAAAAATGTGTCTGAAATTGTATCGGAAAATTTCGAGCTGTTGAAGATGGAAAAGCGTTTTTTCGAATACACCCTTATAAACAATTATCTTCTCAGTATGACCTTTTTTTCGTTCCTAGATCACTCGCTTCGGAAAAATTGGTTCAAATTGTCGTTTTCGATTGCTTTTTTTGCAGTATTTTCTGCATTTATCAAAGAATAGACAATCACGGCACCTTGTGTACTTTCTAAATAAGACAATTTGCCAGTTTGATGCATTTGAGAGTAAAAATGAATTTAAAAATAAATCGGAAAATAAGCAATTTAAATCGAAATACACCCTTAAGGGTGTATTTCGATTAAAACTGCCTATTTTCCGATTTATTTTTGAACTGATTATTGCTCTCAAATACACCAAACTTTCAAAATCTCTTATTTGGAAAGTACACAAGGTGCCGAAATTGTCGATTCTTTGATAAATGCAGTAAATATCGCAAAAAAAGCAATCAAAAACGGCATTTCGAACCGATTTTCCCCAAGCGGGAGATTTGAGAACGAAAAAAGGGGTCATACTGAGAAGATAATTGTTTATAACTCAAATTCTAATGAATTGAGCGTAAAAAAACATCATTCGGCACCTCATACGTCCCTTCAAGAATCGTCTCAGCAAATTTTATGTTTCTACTTTTAAAAATGTGTCTGAAATTGTATCGGAAAATTTCGAGCTGTTGAAGATGGAAAAGCGTTTTTTCGAATACACCCTTAAGTGTTGTGCCACCCCATATTATTACAGTATTATTCAAAATTGAAGAGATGGATTCAAAGATATCGTATGCCCTTAACTATCATCATACGTATTACTTCTGATAGAAACACCCCCACATTTCTATGCATATACAAAACACCCAACAATAAAAGGGGTGTTATACGAAATGTTTTCCAACTGGCTCTTGACATAGTGTTCTCATATATCGTTAAAATAAGTTTTTTGATTTAGAAAAAAAAAAAAAAAAATGCGGTTAGTTTTAAATTAACGAAAAATTTATTAGAAAATAAACTCAAATGTTGCAGTGCGAAAGCCTTGCAAGGTTCTACTGGTAAATAAAGAAAAAATAAAACTGCAAATAATACTCGTATCAAGAAATTATTAAATAGTATCTTTACTAAAATAGTATGATAAGATAGTGATACATGCTCAGTCCAATATACACTCAAGAGCCAAAACATCATGATCACCTATTTAATAATGTATTAGCTCACCTTTGACCCATAAGACAGCTGCAAACTTCTTTGGCATGGATGCCACAAGTTCTTGGTATATGACCGCAGATAAATTGCATTAGTTGTTCAAGCAGCGGTCGTGAATATCCGAGATATTCCAAAACGGTTGTTTTTGAGATCCGGGCTGTCGTTGAAAGATAACCGAAATGTGCTCTGTAGGATTAAGATCCGTTGAGCTTGATGACCAAGAGGCTAATTGGAATTCAGGATTATGTTCCTGGAACTAATCGAGTACAATTCGAGTCATGTGACATGGAGCTTTCTCTTGGATGAAGATTCCATTTTCAGTTCGGACGACAGATATATGTAATGATGCAAATAATCCTCAATTATATTTCGACAGTCCATGGCGTTTATGGTCAGTTCTACAACAATAACAGGTCCAAGGGACGCTCATGCGAATTTCCCTAAAGCTTAATATCGCCCCAACTAGCGTATCTATAGCCCATTGTATATGGGAGAGTAACAGTTTTGCATAGAAGACGACGTAATCAAAAATGGCCATCGAAGTGTTGAAGAATGAATCGTGTTTCATCAAATAAGACAACTCTCTCCTTATGTTCTGTAGTCCAGTCATGATATTCCGGACCTAGAATAGACGTATTTGGAAACAATGCTTGGTCAACAGGGGCAACATTAGTCCCGTAGTTTCTTATTCAAGAGTGTCATGTAAACTGTATGGTCCAAAATAATTGCATTTGGACCTGTATTGTTTTGGGATATAAATTGAGGCAGTCTCTGGTGCGGATTTTGCTTTAATAAGAGAGAATCTCTGGCGTTCTTTTTATTTGATAATACCGGGGCGTTCTACGTGATGGTTTCACTATCATTCATCCACTTTGTACGAGTCGAGTACTAATAACAATATGTCCCGAAGAACCCATGAGACGTGCAGTTTTGAAGTTGGTGTTTTATTATATTACCATGTTGTAGGATTATAGGGCAACATGAGATTTCTCAGCAAATACACAAACATTGTGAGGTATGTGAAATTTGCACTGATCCATTTTCCTTCAGAGTCATCTCACTAGAGGGCAGCACTAGAGCTGTCCCATGCAACTGTACATTCAACTATGATAGTGAACTTTAAGCAAGTAAGTATGGAGACTAGCGCCAGATGGCAGCACCAAACATTTAAAATCTCCATACATATGAACATAAATGCAAGCTCAGCTGATTGCCTTTGTTTCAAGAGGTTGAGAACTTTCAGATACTTTTGAAGGACCCTTAGTTTTGAAATAGGTCCTCAGAGGGAAAGACATGCCTTCCCTTTCTGTGTTTTACCTTTATGTAACAAAGGAAAGCTAATCCAGCTTCCTGAAAAAAATACACTGAGAGGACCTGTCTTAAAAATTCAATATTACTGTTTTTAACATTAATCTAACTACATTTTATTTTGTTTGTTTTAGTATAATAATCAAGAAATAAATTTTTCAAGTGTGTTATATGCGTGTCAACTGGATTTTCTTGTTCCACCTTCTACACAAGTACAATGTGTCTTCCATTATTGCCTTCTGTTTACTATCTACTGTGATCAGGTAGGATCTATCCAATTTTATACTTAGTGACATTGTGGAATAATACTGAAATTAACAATAATTTCTTCTATCACTGTTCCCACATTCAACAGATTATGAGACTGAAAAGGGAACGTGATAGACTTTTTTACCTTTAATAAATAAACAAAACAAACCCAGTAATAATAATAAAAAAACTGATTAACATTTTATTTTCATGTATGATATATTATATATAAGTTATATGATTAATACTGAAAAATACTGAACTGATATTATATAAAATAAATAAATAAGGAAAGTCACGGAACTTCCTTACAAGAGCAATCAATTTATATTATATATTTATATATTAATTATATGCTAAAGTGTATAAATTGCTGAGTAACTGATTTATTATTGATTTATCAAGATACATTGTTTAATATATATATACACAATGGCCATGAGTAGGGATCTCACCTCCATTGAGAAACTAAATAATTCTAATTATTCAAATTGGTCCTTTAAGATTCAAAATTTGCTCATCAAAGATGATTTATTTAAATTTGTCCTTAATGATCCACCTGAGACACCAGACGAAACATACATACGTGACAGCGCGAAAGCAAAGGCCATTATTAACTTAAGTATCGAGGACAACCAGATAATTCACGTAAAGCACTTAGAAAACCCCAAACAAATTTGGGACAAATTAAAAGAAATTCATTTACGTGCTAATTTGAGCTCCAAGCTCTTCTTACTGAGAAAATTTTATTCTCAGAAATTACCTGAGAATGGCAACATGATAGATCATATCAACGAAATACTCACGATCAAAGATCGTCTCTCTGCAATAGGAGAGGATATTAAGGAGTCTCACATTGTTGCTATCCTCTTGTGCTCACTCCCACAGTCTTACGCACCATTGATAACTGCACTCGAAAGCAGAGATCAAGAGGATTTAACAATTGATCTCATTAAAAATAAATTAATTGGAGAATTTACGCATCGGGTTGAAGCTAAAAATGCAAATTTGCACCCCAGAGACACAGCGTACAACGCTGAAACCAGATATATGGGTTCCCGTCCCAAAGGTACTGCATACAAAAATAGTAATTCAAACAGATCTAAAAAATTCTGTAACTTTTGCTCCCGTAACGGCCACATCAGAAGCGAATGCTTCCAATTGAAAAATAAAGAAAAACAGAATTCACAGAAGAATGCTTATAAAAACGAATTCAACAAAAATAAAACTTACAATAATAACAATAAAGGCCAAGACAATAAAGACCACTCATCCAACTACTGTTTCAACAGTAAGATAGAAATTATGGATGAGAAAAACGAATCGGATCTTCCTCCTTCCCCGATAGAACACACACTTAAAAATGAACTGGTACTAGTAAACAAATTACATGAAACTAACCCTCATTCATACATAATCGACTCAGGTTGTACTAGACATGTTACGTCCACAACAGAGCACTTCACAACATTTAAACCCGGAAATTTCGGTAACATTACCATTGCTAATGGGAAAAGATTAAACTCTCAAGGTATGGGCGATGTAACACTTAACTCAGGTCTAAAAAATAGCATAACTCTCAAGGATGTTCTTTATTGTCCGGAATTAAAGGGTAATCTTTTGTCAGTTAAAAAGGCAATTGATAATGATATAAAAGTAATTTTTGAAGGAGAAACATGTTTATTTGTCAAAGACAACAACACTATCTTGACCGCAAAATTGAATAATAATCTTTATGAGATAAACCCAACGGACGAATATGGTTACATTTTAAGTACACAAACATCATGCGATAATGAAAATTGCATTTACATTTGGCATCGCAGATTAGGTCATAAAAATTTTGAAGCAATTAGACATTTAGTTAACCATAAGCTAGCAGAAGGGATAACCATAAACAATTGCAAACACAAAACATACTGCACTAAGTGTATCGAAGGTAAACTATCAGTTTCGCCTTACCCTAAATCGGCTAAAAACAGAAGTGTAGAAATCTGTTCCCGAACACATTCGGATATTTGTGGACCCATGGAAACAATGACCCCTGGCGGGAAGCGCTATTTCATAACATTCTCAGATGATTATAGTAGATTTACTGTAACGTATTTGTTAGCACATAAATCTGAAGCGGTAGAAAAGCTAAAGCAATATGTAGCCCTTACGAAGAATAAATTTGGAAAAACAATTAAATCTATAAGATCGGATAATGCCAAAGAATACCTTGGTGAAAATTTCGAAAAATACTTAGCTGAAAATGGCATTGAACGTGAATTAAGCGTACCTTATTCAAGCCCTCAGAACGGCGTCTCAGAGCGGAAAAATAGGACAATTGTGGAAATGGCACGTACTATGCTTTCTGACGCGAAATTACCTAGGCAATTCTGGGGCGAAGCAGTAATGACGGCCACATACCTAATTAACCGACTACCTACTAATGCAAACGAGAATCGCGCAACACCATACGAGTTATGGAATAACCGAAAGCCCGACCTATCTAATATCAAAACATTCGGATGTAAGGCATTCGCCTACATAGATAAATCAAAAAGAACCAAATTTGACGAGAAGGCTATTGAAGGAGTATTTATGGGTTATGATTTTCGTAGTAAAGGGTATAGAATTCATACCGGAAATAATAACATAATGATCTCGAGAACCGTTAAATTCCTTGAAGAGGGCATTGATCGGGAAGAAATTAATGACACGACAGAAATCGAAAACAGTGCGCGATTACCTACCGAAAGTATCGAATTTGATTTAACGAATGAGAACGAAGAGAAAATCGTAAATCCAACGCAAAATGATCCCGAACCTAGAAGGTCGCTAAGAGAAAATAAAGGTATACCACCGAACCGTTTTGGAATAACAGCTAACCTATGCAAAATTGAAGAACCCAGGTCGTGGGCTGATTTACAAAATATTGAGGACACTGAAATTAAAAATAAATGGTTGGAGGCGACCGATGAAGAAATAAAATCATTGCACAGAAACAAAACTTGGAAATTAATTAAAGCCGTACCCGGTAAACGCATCATAGGTTCGAGGTGGACCTTTAAGGTAAAAAGAGGGGCAGATGGAACCATAGAGAGATATAAAGCGAGATTGGTCGCTAAGGGATACTCTCAAAAATATGGATGCGATTACGACGAAACTTACGCTCCAGTCGTGTCACATACCACACTCAGAGCGTTTTTAAATGCAGCTGTTTATAAGAATCTAGAAGTGACACATTTAGACGTGAAAACTGCATTTCTACACGGCGATCTTGAGGAGGAAGTATTTATGCATCAACCGGAGGGATATGTACAAGTTGGGGAGGAAGAGAAAGTATGTAAGCTAAACAAAGCAATTTATGGCCTTAAGCAGGCAGCTAGGGCATGGAATTTGAAAATTAGTCAGTCGTTAAGAAATTTAAAATTTACGGAATGTGAATCAGACCAATGCCTGTTCAAAAGGACTAAAAACGGAAAAATCGCTTACGTAATTGTGTACGTGGATGACATTCTTGTAGCGGGAAATAAAGATGACACACACGAGATTTACACCCAATTATCTAAGGAATATGAGATTAAAAATTTAGGACCGGTTAATCAATACTTGGGTATCAATATAAAAAGAACAGAAAATGGGAATTTCGAACTTGATCAGGAACATAAGATAATTGAAATCGGAGAAAAATTCAATTTAACCCTTAGTAAACCCACTTACACACCGATGTGCACAAATTATTTCAGTTTAGATCCCGACGGAACACTATTAGATGATAATAAAAAATATAGACAGGCAATTGGGGGGTTACTATACATCGCAACACTGACTAGGCCCGACATATCGGCAGCAGTAAACATATTGGGAAGGAGGAATGAATCTCCAAGACAAACTGACTGGGAAGCTGTTGAAAAAGTCATTAGGTATCTATTGACTACCAGACGAATAAAATTCGTTATTGATAAGTCGAAACCGCCAGTGTTGACAGTCTATAGCGACTCAGACTGGGCGAATGATCGGGACGACAGGAAGTCAACGACGGGGAACCTATTCATGTTGGGCAATAATGTGCTAGCCTGGGCCTCTAAGAAACAATCCAGCGTCGCACTGTCTTCCACTGAAAGCGAATATGTTGCACTTTCCACTGCAACACAAGAAATAAAATGGCTACTCACAATACTCAGTGACTTGGAACTTAACCAAGAATTACCCATAACCGTAAATGAGGACAATTTGCCTGCCATTAGATTGACTAAAATCGAAAAGGCACATACCAAGTCAAAGCACATTGACGTGAAATTTCATCACATCAAACACCAGCACGAATGTGGCATAATTAAAATTATTTACTGTCCTACGGAAAAAATGCTAGCTGATGTTCTCACCAAGCCCGTCTCTAAAATTAAACTGGAGAAGCTTAGGCTTCAGTTCCAATTAAAGATGTTGTAGATTTGCTTCGAAAAGGAGGAATGTAGGATTATAGGGCAACATGAGATTTCTCAGAAAATACACAAACATTGTGAGGTATGTGAAATTTGCACTGATCCATTTTCCTTCAGAGTCATCTCACTAGAGGGCAGCACTAGAGCTGTCCCATGCAACTGTACATTCAACTATGATAGTGAACTTTAAGCAAGTAAGTATGGAGACTAGCGCCAGATGGCAGCACCAAACATTTAAAATCTCCATACATATGAACATAAATGCAAGCTCAGCTGATTGCCTTTGTTTCAAGAGGTTGAGAACTTTCAGATACTTTTGAAGGACCCTTAGTTTTGAAATAGGTCCTCAGAGGGAAAGACATGCCTTCCCTTTCTGTGTTTTACCTTTATGTAACAAAGGAAAGCTAATCCAGCTTCCTCAAAAAAATACACTGAGAGGACCTGTCTTAAAAATTCAATATTACTGTTTTTAACATTAATCTAACTACATTTTATTTTGTTTGTTTTAGTATAATAATCAAGAAATAAATTTTTCAAGTGTGTTATATGCGTGTCAACTGGATTTTCTTGTTCCACCTTCTACACAAGTACAATGTGTCTTCCATTATTGCCTTCTGTTTACTATCTACTGTGATCAGGTAGGATCTATCCAATTTTATACTTAGTGACATTGTGGAATAATACTGAAATTAACAATAATTTCTTCTATCACTGTTCCCACATTCAACACATGTAAACGTAAATTTCATTGTTAAAGATTTGCCGGGGGACCGATATGGAATTTAACATGTTCTCAGCTTTGGTTGGTAATCTCATTTTTTCTGGTATCAAAAAATTTTTAGTTCACTTTTATATTATTTGACTTTCGTTTTATTTGTTCTGTCTATATCTAAATATTCTGGATACAGTTAATAGGGCATTTTGAGAATTCGCCTTCAAAGCTAAGCTCAATAACAAATCATCGATGTTTTATTTATATTGTGATGACGAGAGTTTCAAAGTACGTTTTAATTTTTATTAATGTTTTTTTATGTTCCTTTTGTAATTTTCCTATGACTTTTTCAATCATTACACTTTAATATAGGGTAACTTCAAGTGAATATGCCATGTTGTACAATATGATGTATCATGTGCACAGTTTTCATGTGCACAGTCACTGGGAAAACGCCGCTTAGTTGTAAGGAAGAGGGCTCCCTACTGATACTTTAATTTCCGTTTGCATTCTTTTTTTTTAAATTTATTTATTTATTTAATTTTTTTTTGGCTATTTTGTTTTAACACTTTTGATTAGTTTAAAAAACCTTTTACATGACTTCTTTATTTACCTACATATGTCTTAGATTAAAAACTAAAAAAAAATAAATAAATCTGACATTTTTAGAGAGTACTGATACTTGGCCTTTCTGAAAAGCAAAAATGGCGGCCTGTTCCTGCTTTTTCACGTCTCTGGGGGGATCGACGTCAGTAGGGGAAAAATGGGGCTCCGGCCTCAGGAGGAGGCGTGAGGCTCGGAGGAGGGAGGAGGGCTCCTCCTCCTCAAACCTCCTCCTCAAGCCTCCTCCTCACTCCTCCTCCACAACCCTCCTCCTCCTAAACCCTCCTCCTCAATCCTCCTCATTCCTCAAGGTTGTCTTATAAGAGAAGGGGTTAAAAAGGGGGATTAAATTTTTTTCGTGAAATTTGAATATTTTATGCTATAAGAGAGGGGTAAAAGGGTGATTAATTTTTTAAGTATACTTCAGTACGAGCGGTTCTTTTGACTGTTGATTAAGAGATGAATGATTCATATTAAATTAAAAATAGTAATTAATTAAAAAGTAATTAAAAATAATAAGTGAAAAATAATGAAGGGACTTAGAATTTTTCGAGCGGTTTTTTTAGTCAAGTATAGTACATTGTAGAATTTAAGAAATGAATAATAGCAATTAACGATAATTAGTAATTAATTAAAAAGTAATTATAAATTATGAGTGAAATTTTTTCAACATACTCTAGTATGAGGGTGATTCGAGTAATGATTTATTAAGAAATTTTTAATAATTTAAACTTTAAAATTTTCAACAGTTTAAATTTATTTTGAGTCAAGTGTAAAAGTTAATTTAAAAAATGAATCATTAAAGTTAATTTCAAATAATAATTAAAAATAATGAAGACACTTTAATTATTTCGGCGTGCTGTGGTATGATAGGTTATTTTAATGTGGTAATTTTTTCAATTGAATTTTGCTGTTGTTCATTTAAAAAGGTAATTAAAAATAAGGAATGAAGCGACTTTTTTTTTTTTCACTGTGCTTTTAGATGAGGGGTTAAGCGGGTATTTGGGGACATAGAATTTTTTTCTGTAATATAGTAAGAGTGCTTTTTAATTTTAATGTGGTGACTTAAAAATTTTAGGTGCGGTTTACTTTAAGGATTTATTTTTCCGATTTTAACAGAAATTTTGGGGAGATTGATTTTTTTTTTTTTTTTCACCGTGTTTTAAATAAGGGGTTAAGCGGATATTTTGGGGACACAGAATGTTTTTTTTCTGTACTATTGTACGAGTGGTTTTTAATTTTAATGTGCCAACTTAAAATTTTTCGGTGAACTTTAGTTTAAGGATTTATTTTTTGATTTTAAGTGGAAATTTTGGGGAGTTTAATTTTTTTTTTTTTTTCCACTGTGTTCTTACATGATGAGTTAAGCGGGTATTTTGGGGGAAATTATTATTTTAGATTAATCATTCACGAAGGATATTTTGCAGATATAAATGTTTAATAGGGGGAGTTTAACTTTTTTGCAATGAGATTGACGTGCGCTCGTCGACCTAACCGTATGGAGTTTGTAATTTTCTTTGAATCATGTGTGCATACTGGCTTAGACTATCTTAGAAAGACTTCCACCACCTTTATCTCCACCAAGTCATAAATAACACATGCTGGTAATGGGCATTTGAGAATATTAACTTTAAACATTAATTTAATGAAGGAACTTTAAAATTATTTTGAGTACTATTTTTAGTTAACTATGTTATACACTTGATATTTTAGATTAGTTAAAAAATAACATTAAAATTTGAATGAGAAAATATGTTTCAAAATGGGATTTTACGTACTAACATTCATTTGCGCTCGTTGACCTAACCGTTCGGAATCTGTGATTTCCCTCGAATCATGTGTGAATAACTGTTAGATTTCTTTAGAAAGACCTGAATAAGCTTCAACCATCATAAATAACGCATGTCTGTAACGGGAATTTGAACTTAATTATTTTAAATATTCATTTTAATGAGGTGACTTCGAAAACAATTTGTAGAACATTTGAGCGGTAATAATTTTTATTGGGAAACTTAAAAGAATCTTGTGATTTTTTGGGGTCTAATTTTTAATTGCTGAATTGCAATCTGTATTCGCCTTTCTTTCGTGTGATTGTGTAGATGTTGATGAAAACTATTTCTGTTCCAATTAATGAAATTTAATAATTAAAATAATAAAGTGTTCCTCACCAGACACCCCTTTTTCAAAATTCGTGCATATTTTTTAACATAACAATGTGTTTAATATAAGTAATTTTTGTGTGTCCTTTCTTTTCTGAAAGAGTAAGCGATTTTTAACAGAAATATCTTTTGACGTGTGTAATTTTTCGTTGGCAGAACAATTTTCAAATAAATAAATTTTAATATTAATAGAATTTTTGACTTTCCGAAGAAAAAAAGGAACTTATTTTTAATGTTTTAATACTTGTCGGTTAAAAAAATTAAACTATATTTATTATCGAAATGAATTCATCTACATTAATTTAAAAACATATAATATTTATAACCAGTAACGCAGAACTTTTTCAAACCCTGTTAATGAGATTTTATAACAAAAGTGTTATTATATAATTGAATTACTGTTTTTAAAATGTGTTGTATGTATGTGCGTGTTTTGAATGTATCTGTATGTTGTATGTATGTATGTATGTGTGTGTGTTGCATAGTGTGTGTGTGTCGTATGTATGTGTATGTTGTATGTATATGTGTGTGTGTGTGTGTGTGCTGTATGTATGTGCATGTTGTATGTATGTGTGTGTATGTATGTATGTGTGTGTTGTATGTATGTGCATGTTGAATGTATGTGTATGTAATTTTTTTTGCCGATAGGTGTGATCTTTAGCTGAAAGTGACCTAGGGTCAAAACTTTCACCCAGGAATCGCCACGAGAAGGCAGATCACATGATTCCCGTATTGCACACATTCACATACATTATTTCGAACGATATTTTTAGCGAAACATAATATGCAATTGAAGTTTTAGAATAATTAAAAAATAACTTTAAAATTTAAATGAAAGAATGTTTCAAAATGGAATTTTTCGTACTAACATTTAATCGCGCTCGTCGGTTTTTACTGTTTGGAGGTCTGTTAATTTTCCTTTAACCTTGGAAAACCTTGCGTCAATAAGGATATTTCAGAAAGACCCCCACTTTGGGTACTCTTTTAAACTAATATTTGTAATGAGATGTGTTCGCGCGCGTCGGCCTAACTGTTTGGAGTATCAACATAAAATCAGCAAATTAATACAAAATATTTCAAATAGTAAGAAAATGATTGATTAAAATCACCAAGTAAGAATAAAAATACTTCAAGCAATGAGAAAATAAATGTTTAAAATCCAAAATTTAACATTTAAAGGTTTTATCTTCAGATCTAAATAATTTGTGAAAAATGCTTTTAAATATTTTTAAAGCTGTATTGAAAATAATATTTTTCATACCTTAACATCAAAAAAAGTGTTAAATCCAAATCGATGAAGAGTTTAATAATTGTTTTCTCAAAGAGAGGATACTAAATTCGTTGCAATATATGTGTGTGTGTGTAAACATAAATGAATCATTCTTATCTGCTTATCTGATAGCGTTTTCCGAAAAGGGTTGAATCTCTGAATCATAACTGATAGGAACTGGGGTTGATGTGTTATCTTAATTAATCTTAATGAGTACTATATCTAATTAAAATTATTTGACTTGAAATAAAATAACGTCTTTTGAGCAATATCTTTTGAAAACTTAAGATTTAATTATTTAAATCAAATTAAAGGCTTTTTTTTATCTCATCGATTTATTTTAAATAAAACTAAAATATTTTTTTTCTGTACTTTGTTAGCAAAATAAAGAGTGTAATACGTTCATTTCGGATTTAACTATTTGAAAATTTAAACTAACCTTTGATTAAAATGATTACATAAGGTTGAGTATGTGATCTTTTAAATGAAATCTAGTGAAAACGGAACACTCATTCATATAAAACTTTAAATACTTATGGTGTTGTGTATAATGTAATGTATGTATTAAATATTAAATGAAAAATATGAATTAACAATAAATGAAAGACAAATATTAATTAAACATTGCATTGATTAAAAACTTAATGAAAAATATTAATTTGGGAATACACATTCGTATAAAACTTTAAACATTTATATTTTTTGTGTATAATATTATGTATTTATTAAATATTAAATAAAAAATATGAATTAACAATAAATGAAAAATATCAATTAACATTAATAAAATATTAATTAAACATTGTATTGATTAAAAACTTAATGAAAAAAATTAATATGGGAATACGCATCCTTATAAAACTTTAAACATTTATGCTTTTGGGTATAATATTATGGATGTATTAAATATTAAATGAAAAATATGAATTAACAATAAATGAAAAATATTAATTAACATTAATAAAATATTAATTAAGCATTGTGTTGATTAAAATATTCATTAACAATTAATGAAAATTATGTATGTCTTATGTAATTAAAAATTAAATGAAAACTATTTATGAGAGACACATTGAAAAATATTCTTACCTTAAAAGTGACTGTTATATGCTTATTTCAACTGCTATCCACCGTCAACCTGCATCGTTGCTGGCCTGTTGGGTACTGTCTGATAACAACAAATTCTTATCTTTTAACGGCATTTCCCGAAAGCTGACTCACTAGTAACAATGACAGGTTCAAATCTGAAATTAAGAGTTTATTCATATTGAATATAATTAATATAAAATGCAATTAAAAAGAGACTTAATTTATTTAATACGTCATAATTAAGAATTTAATTAAATCCTGAATATAATTTTTTAAAATCTTATTAATAGAATAGAATAGAAATTCTTTTCAACATTTTCAAGAAACACACATGTTATTGAATACTTAATAGAATATTTTTCGTAATGAATGTGTAATTAACAATTTTTAAATGATTTTTTCTAATTAATTTGTGTTTAATTAAAATTTTCATAATTATAATAAATATATCAAATAAAAAAGGAATTCTTTTCAAAATTTTCAAGAAACACAAGTTATTAAGTAATATTTTGAATAACTACAAACTTTAATCATGATAAGTCATCACTGTGAATGATCTTTTCTTCTCATATGTTATAAAAACAAGTTTAAGTACCTAAATTTATTGATATATTTCATTGTGTGTTGTATCCTTCTTTACTAATCTCGTTAAAATTATTCATTTACCAATGATTTAAACTTCACATTTTAAAGTTATTTATATAATATACTAACATTTGACTATTAAATATCAAATAATGGATATGCACTTTTTACACTCACATCTTACAACGTACTTAGTAACCAAATGTAATGATTTTTAAGCATGTCTTCTTAAATTTTTTTCAATGAAAGACTATCACAGTTGAATTTTTAGCTTTCTCTTCATAACTTTATCGAGAAATATGTAATGTATACCACATGATTTCATTAAATGAATCACAATACAATTCAAACTTCTCATTTTCAATGTTTTATATATACTAGTGTTTATCAAATAGGTGATTATTCTGAACAATCATTACTTAGTATATTGATGAAAAGTTTGTGTTGAACGGTTTTTAACTTAAATGGTGTGAGAGAAGGATATATTAGGACAGAAGTTATTAAATATAGAGTCTTTAAAGTTTATATCCGTATAAGAAATGGCATTTCAAGAAACAAAGTTGTGTCATATTTGAAAGCATCCTTTATATTCGAAACGCACACATGATCACGATCACATCACTGAAGAGTATAGAGAAGCTGTTTATGTTGTATATAAATTGAATTTTCATTAACACAATATTATAACCGAAGTTTTTCGACAGTTTGAAAAATTATGATGCACAACGTCTGCACACGTTAACACAGAATAAGATTAGCTTATGCCCTTTCGATGATAAGCGTTATTTGCAGGTAAGATGCATTAACATAACAACATTTTCTTGGTAATTTTACTCGCAGGTTTCGAAACCACAAACATCTGATCATACTTCTCATTTTTAACACGCGACACTAACCATTGGGCCATTAAAGCCCGTAATTTAGTAACTAAAAATTAAGAAAGATCATCGAAAATGATTACTTCACACATGCAAAAATAATTTTTATTGTGACTTATCAGTTAAAAATCACGAAGAAAAGAAAAATATCACATATGTTTTGGATTACTTTGAGATTTTATGAGTCACTTCATCAGTTAAATAGACATAACCACTTCTTATGAATCACTACTTATGCTTAAATTTTGAAACACTTGCTTATATGAAATGTATTATATTTTAGTTTATCAGTGATAGTGCGATTACTTGTTAATAATTTTAATGTTATTAAAAAAATTTAAAAAAATCAAATGTGAATAATTAATTAAAAAAACACAAGCCACTATTAAAGGTTTGAACAAATTATTAAAATTATTTTACAAAACTTTTCAAATTATTTAAAAATGTTTCACTAATATTTAGTAATCGTCAAATTTTAATGTCGATAATCATTTATGTGAGTCAGGTTTTCGGTTTTAACTGTTAAGTTATCAGATTCCCCCTTCAAGTACATCTCATTGATAAGTTTTAATCAACCAATCAACTATTTATTTACCCCAGCAACCAGCTATTTGTTTACCCTAGTAACCAAAAAGCTTTTGTCGACACATGAATAAAATTTTGAAGATGCAAGACTCTTCATTTTCATTCGAAAAAACAATGACTTATGTAATAAATTTTTTCTTTACTTAAATGAAACCTTCACATGTGTATGGTAAAACTTGGAAAATTTCATTTAATGCACAAATTTAAAGTTAACAGACAAGGTCTTCACACATCTTTTAGTATTTTACTAACACTTTGCCAAATATCTTTAGAAAACAACAACAGAATTTTAAATAATTATTTTAATAAAAATTCTCTTTTGTAAGTGACATTATTAAACTAACTTGAAAAATTAACTTGGCAAAGCAAGTTTTCACTATTCCAACTAAGTAATATTCATAAGTTTTATATGATAAACAACCTGTTTGGTTATGTCCCAGCATGGCTTTATAAAATGTATCTAAAATAACCTTTAATATCAATGTTTAAAAATATGCGAATAATTCAGTTAGTCTTTTATAGATATTTTCCCTTCTATTATTTAAAAGACATTTTAAAATAAAATTATTACTGATGCCAGTTTATCCCAGTGTTATGAAATGTGTATGCAAAACTTTTAATTCTAATTTTCACATTTTATTATTTCAAATTATTGTTTTCAAGTTGTACTAAAATTTGGAAAAAAATATTTAATTTTCATGCATAATTAAATTGAAATACTTTAATAATAAAGACACATTTAACATTGTATACTCACCTAATCCAACACTTTCACAAATACACGTCCGACTCACTCCAAGGTTTAGGAAGAAATGAGAGATTCAAAGTCCTTATCAGAAAATGTTATCAGATAGTCTTATCTTAAGATAAGTGACGTCAGAGAACATATGTCATCAATTGGTCACGTGATGTATATCACATGACCAGTGCTTTGTTAATTAATCTTATTAATTAATTATTAATTATTAAATTATTAATTATTAATTAATAATATTAAATAATTTAATTAATTCTTTGTTATTAAAAAATAATAACTATTTTTAATAAGATTAATTAATAATATTAAATAATTTAATTTAATACTTAATAATTAATTAATTAATAATTAATAATTTAATACTTAATAATTAATTAATAAGATTAATTAACAAAGCACTGGTCATGTGATATACATCACGTGACCAGTTGATGACATATGTTCTCTGACGTCACTTATCTTAAGATAAGACTATCTGATAACATTTTCTGATAAGGACTTTGAATCTCTCATTTCTTCCTAAACCTTGGAGTGAGTCGGACATGTATTTGTGAAAGTGTTGGATTAGGTGAGTATACAATGTTAAATGTGTCTTTATTATTAAAGTATTTCAATTTAATTATGCATGAAAATTAAATATTTTTTTCCAAATTTTAGTACAACTTGAAAACAATAATTTGAAATAATAAAATGTGAAAATTAGAATTAAAAGTTTTGCATACACATTTCATAACACTGGGATAAACTGGCATCAGTAATAATTTTATTTTAAAATGTCTTTTAAATAATAGAAGGGAAAATATCTATAAAAGACTAACTGAATTATTCGCATATTTTTAAACATTGATATTAAAGGTTATTTTAGATACATTTTATAAAGCCATGCTGGGACATAACCAAACAGGTTGTTTATCATATAAAACTTATGAATATTACTTAGTTGGAATAGTGAAAACTTGCTTTGCCAAGTTAATTTTTCAAGTTAGTTTAATAATGTCACTTACAAAAGAGAATTTTTATTAAAATAATTATTTAAAATTCTGTTGTTGTTTTCTAAAGATATTTGGCAAAGTGTTAGTAAAATACTAAAAGATGTGTGAAGACCTTGTCTGTTAACTTTAAATTTGTGCATTAAATGAAATTTTCCAAGTTTTACCATACACATGTGAAGGTTTCATTTAAGTAAAGAAAAAATTTATTACATAAGTCATTGTTTTTTCGAATGAAAATGAAGAGTCTTGCATCTTCAAAATTTTATTCATGTGTCGACAAAAGCTTTTTGGTTACTAGGGTAAACAAATAGCTGGTTGCTGGGGTAAATAAATAGTTGATTGGTTGATTAAAACTTATCAATGAGATGTACTTGAAGGGGGAATCTGATAACTTAACAGTTAAAACAGAAAACCTGACTCACATAAATGATTATCGACATTAAAATTTGACGATTACTAAATATTAGTGAAACATTTTTAAATAATTTGAAAAGTTTTGTAAAATAATTTTAATAATTTGTTCAAACCTTTAATAGTGACTTGTGTTTTTTTAATTAATTATTCACATTTGATTTTTTTAAATTTTTTTAATAACATTAAAATTATTAACAAGTAATCGCACTATCACTGATAAACTAAAATATAATACATTTCATATAAGCAAGTGTTTCAAAATTTAAGCATAAGTAGTGATTCATAAGAAGTGGTTATGTCTATTTAACTGATGAAGTGACTCATAAAATCTCAAAGTAATCCAAAACATATGTGATATTTTTCTTTTCTTCGTGATTTTTAACTGATAAGTCACAATAAAAATTATTTTTGCATGTGAGTAGGGGAAAAATGTCTGTCCGACCCCGGGAGGAGGATTGAGGATCGGAGGAGGGAGGAGGGCTCCTCCTCCTCAATCCTCCTCCTCAATCCTCCTCCTCAAGCCTCCTCCACAACCCTCCTCCTCCTCAATCCTCCTCTTGACATCGTCTTGTAAGAGAAGGGGTTAAAAGGATTTTTTTTTAATTTTAAGCGGGAATTTCAGGGAGTTAGAATTTTTAAACCATACTAAAGTATGGGGGTTTTTTTTAATGTGGGGACTTTAAAAATTTTCGGCGTGTTACAGTACGTGGGGTATGTTTTTCGATTGAATTTTGCTGTTGTTCATTTAAAAAGGTAATTAAAAATTATGAGTGAAATTTTTTCAACATACTCCAGTATAAGGTATTATTTTTCGAGTGGTGATTTATTAAGAAATTTTTAATAATTTAAACTTTAAAATTTTCAACAGTTTAAATTTATTTTGAGTCAAGTGTAAAAGTTAATCCAATTTTACAAATGATTCATTAAAATTAATTTCAAATAATAATTAAAAATAATGAAGACCACTTTAATTATTTCGGCGTGTTACAGTGCGTGGGGTATGTTTTTCGATTGAGTTATGCTGTTGTTCATTTAAAAAGGTAATTAAAAATAAGGAATGAAGCGACTTTTTTTTTTTTTTCACCGTGTTTTAGATGAGGAGTTAAGCGGGTATTTGAGTACACAGAATGTTTTTTCTATGCTATTGTATGAGTGGTTTTTAATTTTAATGTGTCAACTTAAAAATTTTCAGTTTAGTGAAATTTAAGAGTTTATTTTTTCGATTTTAAATGGGAATTTGGGGAGATTTTTTTTTTTTTTTTTTTTTTTCCACTGTGCTCTTACATGATGAGTTAAGCGGGTATTTTGGAGGAAATTATTATTTTAGACTAATCATTCACGAAGGATATTTTGCGGATATAAATGTTTGATAGGAGGACTTTAACTTTTTTGCAATGAGATTGACGTGCGCTCGTCGACCTAACCGTACGGAGTTTGTAATTTTCTTCGAATCATGTTTGCATATTGGCTTAGAATATCTTAGAAAGACCTGAATAACCTTTATCTCTACCCACCGTCATAAATAACACATGCTGCTTATAAGAATTTGAGAATAATAACTTTAAACATTAATTTAATGAAGGAACTTTAAAATTATTTAGAGTACTATTTTTAGTTAACTATGTTATACACTTTATATTTTAGAATAATTAAAAAATAACTTTAAAATTTGAATGAGAAAATATGTTTTTAAATGGAAATTTACGTGCTAGCATTGAATTGCGCTCGTCGCCCTAACGGTTCGAAATGTGTGGTTTTCTTCGAACCTTGGTGAAAACTTAATTTAAATGATTATTATTATTATTTTGTGTGTGTTGTATGTATGTGTGTGAATGTATGTGTATGTATGTATGTGTTGTTTGTATGTGTGTGTTGTATATATGTGTGTGTATGTATGTATGTTTGTATTGTATGTATGTGTGTGTTGTATGTATGTGTGTGTTGTATGTATGTGTGTGTTGTATGTATGTGTATGTTGCACGTATGTGTTGTATGTATGTGCATGTGTTGTATATATGTATGCATGAAATAACACATGCTTGTAATGGGAATTTGGGAATAATAATTTTAAATATTAATTTAATGAAGGAACTTTAGAATTATTTCGAGTACTATTTTTAGTGAACTATGTTATACACCTGATATTTTAGAATAGTTAAAAAATAACTTTAAAATTTGAATGAAAAATATGTTTCAAAATTGAATTTTACGTACTAACATTTATTTACGCTTGTCGACCTAACTGTTCAGAGTCCTTGATTATCTTCGAGCAATGGAAAATTTAATTTTATTAATTTATTTATTTAGTTAGATTATTTTTTGATGATCCTGGTTTGAGGATGTTATTTTTGGATAATGAATAAATTTTAATGGTGGTACTTTATTTTTAAGGGGTGTCTTATGAAGCGACTTAGATTGTTTTCGAGTGGAAAATTTAGTCACATTTAATTTAAGAAATGATTAATTAAAGGAAAAAAGACAATTCAATTTAATTGGGTTCCTTTTTCGATAGATAAAAATAGGAATTAAAAATTTTATGAGAAATTTATTAATGAGGGCAATTGAAGCTTATTATGAGTGTGACTCTATTTTAAGTAAAGGTTAGAAGAAAGTTTAAAAAATGGCACTAAAAAATAAATACATTCATAACACATATATATATATACATAGAATTAACTAGCAGTATTTTTAAACTAGAATAACAAACTGAACAATTTTCGTGAATATTATGAAAAAATAAATGCGCTTTAGAGAACGAAACTTTACTATTTGATTGTTATTTAATATTATAAAAATATTTAAATCTAAGCATTTCGTTTTAGGTAACAAACTTATTTTATTAGTTTAGTACATATTAATTTTCATCGTATAGTATTCAAATCACCTGTGTTCATGCAATACGGATTTACCTACTTATCGCATGCTAATGAGTAAAAGCATGATTCATTCTTATCTTAGATAAGGTTTTACCCCAGAGTCTTCAATTCAATCGACGTTATATTTTAACTATGATTAACTAATGAAGATGCCAATTGCGTCGCAATAATGATTTTATTAATTCAGATTTTAAATTAATATCAAATTGGAGGTTTTTTTTTCTTTTCTCACAGATTAACTTTAAATAAAACTTAAATATTTATATATTCATTTACTTTATTAGTAAAATAATGAATGTATCACATTCATTCAGGATTTAACTATTTGAAGATTTAAACTAACCTTTTATTTAAACGATCACATAATTAAAACTATTATAAAATTAAGTGTTTAAAAATATAAACGAAGGGTTCATTTTAAAATGTACTCATACTTGGGGATAATTTACTTGGGGAATATTTCTTAGATGACTTATCACGAATAACTAAGTGTACACTCAGAAACAACAACCAGTAAACATTTTTAACGAAAGGTTTTCATAAATATATACTAAGGTATACATATATACAGTAACATTTCATATAACATTAAATTTTAGCAAGTGCATGTATTGGAACACCCCCCCCCCCCTTATTTTTTTTTTCTCAATCATACTTTTTCTCTCTTTGTTGAACTACTTTGGTTGAGAAATGAGGTTCAAAAAACCAAATTTGACAAAACGGAGTATGATTAGGCAGTTTTTGAATACCTGCTTTACGAAAATAAATTTAAACTTTTGACATAAAGCTGTTCTTTAATAATTTAAAACAGAAATTATTTTTTATAATTAATCCTTAACAACTTTAGACATGATTTGATGAGTCATAGGGTCATTAAAAGGTGTTTTTAACGTATTAATTAATTTTCTTAATCAGTTCTTCAAAATATTAAAAACTTATTCATAAGAAAATCTTACCTGGTTAGGAAAATTCAACCTCCTTCTATGTCGGTCTTGCAAGGACTGACTGATAACATGCCTGCTTATCTACTGAACTATGTGATAAGTGACGTTAGAGATCACGTGACCCTCATTATCTGCTGATAAGATAAGGACTGACTTGGAATTATCTTAATTAATTACCAAACTTCTCATTTTTTTAAACACCACACTAATCATTGTCCCCATTACTTAATCACGTAAATATAATTTATATAGTTTATAATTATCAGTTTTATACTAACATTTGAGAACTATTCGTATGTGTTGTATTAATTCTGTTAGTTTAATTCATACAAATTTTAACTAAAGCATCCTGTGCTAGTTTTCATACATTTATTATCACATCACGTGATAGAATTTCTTGCGATGTTTTAGAAATAATAGATATTTAATTTTTTTAATTAGTTAAAACATGAAAAAAAATTTAATTGCTTTTTAACATGAATCTTTTAAGAAAAACATATTTTATTCTGAAACATTGAATTTAAAAACTAACTCTTAAGAATATGACTTGATGCAATTTACTCATTTTAAACAAGTTAACTTTACTACTTGACGGAAATATATTCAAACGCAAAACGATTTAACTTTCGCATTTTAAAGTTATTTATATATTATACTAACATTTAATTATAATAGGTATAATTTTATTAAAAATACTGAATAAAATTAAATTTATACTATGTAAAAAATTAAAACACCATTTAAAAATATTAAACAACAACAACAAACTTATAATTAAGAGATGAATAAATATAAATATATGAATCACACAATAATAAAAAGAAATACTTAATCATTCATAAAAATTCTTCCCTTGAACATTCGCATGTATGTTAGTAAAAATATAACACTAAAGTTTTCAAAAAGATTATAAGCGTTTCCAAATCAACAAAGATAATTGAGTATTATATATCAAATAATGGACATGCACTCTTTACACTCACATCTTACAATGTAATTAGTAACCAAATTTAATGATTTTTAAGCATGTCTTCTTAAAATTTTTTTTTCCAATGAAAGACTATCACAATTGAATATTAAGCTTTCTCTTCATAACTTTATCGAGAAATATGTAATGTATACCACACGATTTCATTGAATGAATCACAATACAATTAAAACTTCTCATTTTCAATGTTTTTTATACTAGTGTTTATCAAATAGCTGTTTATTCTGAACAATCATCACTTAGTATATTGATGAAAAATTTGTGTTGAACGGTTTTTAACTCAAATGGTGTGAGAGAAGGATATATTAGGACAGAAGCTATTAAATATAGAGTCTTTAAAGTTTATACCCGTGCAAGAATTGGCATTTCAAGAAACGAAGTTGTGTCATATTTGAAAGCATTCTTTTTATTCGAAACGCACACATGATCACGATCACATCACTGAAGAGTATAAAGAAGCTGTTTATGTTGTATATAATTTGAATTTTCATTAACACAATATTATAACCGAAGTTTTTCGAGAGTTTGAAAAATTATGATGCACAACGTCTGCACACGTTAACACCGAATAAGATTAGCTTATGCCCTTTCGATGATAAGCGTTATTTGCAGATAAGATGTATTAACAAAACAACATTTTCTTGGTAATTTTACTCGCAGGTTTCGAAACCACAAACATCTGATCATGCTTCTCATTTTTAACACGCGACGCTAACCATTGGGCCATTAAAGCCCGTAATTTAGTAACTAAAAAGTAAGAAAGATCATCGAAAGTGATTACTTCACACATGCAAAAATAATTTTTATTGTGACTTATCAGTTAAAAATCACGAAGAAAAGAAAAAGAATTCATATGTGTTTAGGATTACTTTGAGATTTTATGAGTCACCTCATCAGTTAAATAGACATATTCACTTCTTATGAAGTGTATTATATTTTAGTTTATCAGTCTTAGTGTGATTACTTATTAATAATTTTAGTATCATTAAAAAAGTTTTTAAAAAGTTAAATATATCAAAAATACAAGTTCGTGTTAAAGGTTTAAACAAATTGTTAAAATAATTTTACAAAACTTTACAAATTATTTAAAAATGATTCACTAATATTTAATAATCGACAAATTTTAATAGCCATAATCATTTATATGCGACTTAAGTTTTCTGTTTTAACTGTTAAGTTATTAGATTCTCCCCTTCAATTACATCTCATTGATAAGTTTTAATCAAACAACCAACCAACCATTCAACTGTTTCCGCAAACAACTAGTATGTCAGTTAGATTTCCAGTTTTAACTGTTAAATTATTACATCCCCTCCATCTCAATTTCATCTCATTGATAAGTTTTCAACAACCAACCACCCAACTATTTATCAACCCTAACAACCAGGTATTTGTTTGCCCTAGTAACCAAAAAGCTTTTATTGACACAGGAACAAAATTTTTAAGATGCAAGACTTGTCATTTTTAATCGAAAAAACAATGACATATGTAATAATTTTTCCTTATTTAAATGAAACCTTTGCATGTGTATGGTAAAACTTGGAAAATTCATTTAATACACAAATTTAAAGTCAACAGACAAGGTCTTCATACTTCTTTTAGTATTTTACTAACATTTTACCAAATATCTTAAGAAATCAACAAATTATTTTAATAAAAATTCTCATTTGTAAGTGACGTTACTAACCTAACTTGAAAAAATTAACTTGTCAAAGCAGGTTTTGATTATTCCAACTTAGTAATAATCATAAGTTTCATATGATAATCAACCTGTTTGGTTATTTCCCAGTATGGTTTTATAAAAAAAGTCTCACATGCAAATAACATAACTTAAATAACTTGAAAAAATAACTTGTCAAAGCAGGTTTTCAATGTTTCAGCTTAGTAATATTCATAAGTTTTATATGATATTCAACCTATTTGGTTATGTCTCAGCATATCTTTATAAAATTTATCTAAAAAACCTTTAATATCAATGTTTAAAAATATGCGAATAATTCAATTAGTCTTTTAAAGATGATTATTTTCCCTTCTATTATTTAAAAAACATTTTTAAATAAAATTATTACTGATGCCAGTTTATCCCAGTGTTATGAAATGTGCAAGCGAAACTTTTCATTCTAATTTTCATATTTTATTACTTCAAATTATTGTTTTCAAGTTGTACTAAAATTTGGAAAAAAATATTTAATTTTCATGCATAATTAAATTGAAATACTTTAATAATAAAGACACATTTAACATTGTATACTCACCTAATCCAACACTTTCACAAATACACGTCCTACTCACTCCAAGGTTTAGGAAGAAATGAGAGATTCAAAGTCCTTATCAGAAAATGTTATCAGATAATTTTATCTTAAGATAGGTGACGTCATAGAACATATGTCATCAACTGGTCACGTGATGTATATCACATGACCGGTGCTTTGTTAATTAATTAATCTTATTAATTAATTATTAAGTATTAAAATAATTATCATTTAATTCATGAATTAAATTATTTAATTTTATTAGAAATAATGATTATTAATTAATAATAATATTAATTATTATTTATTAGAAATATTAATTAATAATAATTAATTAATTATTATTCTTTATAAGATTAATTAATTTAATTCATGAATTAATTGATAATTATTTTAATACTTAATAATTAATTAATAAGATTAATTAATTAACAAAGCACCGGTCATATGATATACATCACGTGACCAGTTGATGACATATGTTCTATGACGTCACCTATCTTAAGATAAAATTATCTGATAACATTTTCTGATAAGGACTTTGAATCTCTCATTTCTTCCTAAACCTTGGAGTGAGTAGGACGTGTATTTGTGAAAGTGTTGGATTAGGTGAGTATACAATGTTAAATGTGTCTTTATTATTAAAGTATTTCAATTTAATTATGCATGAAAATTAAATATTTTTTTCCAAATTTTAGTACAACTTGAAAACAATAATTTGAAGTAATAAAATATGAAAATTAGAATGAAAAGTTTCGCTTGCACATTTCATAACACTGGGATAAACTGGCATCAGTAATAATTTTATTTAAAAATGTTTTTTAAATAATAGAAGGGAAAATAATCATCTTTAAAAGACTAATTGAATTATTCGCATATTTTTAAACATTGATATTAAAGGTTTTTTAGATAAATTTTATAAAGATATGCTGAGACATAACCAAATAGGTTGAATATCATATAAAACTTATGAATATTACTAAGCTGAAACATTGAAAACCTGCTTTGACAAGTTATTTTTTCAAGTTATTTAAGTTATGTTATTTGCATGTGAGACTTTTTTTATAAAACCATACTGGGAAATAACCAAACAGGTTGATTATCATATGAAACTTATGATTATTACTAAGTTGGAATAATCAAAACCTGCTTTGACAAGTTAATTTTTTCAAGTTAGGTTAGTAACGTCACTTACAAATGAGAATTTTTATTAAAATAATTTGTTGATTTCTTAAGATATTTGGTAAAATGTTAGTAAAATACTAAAAGAAGTATGAAGACCTTGTCTGTTGACTTTAAATTTGTGTATTAAATGAATTTTCCAAGTTTTACCATACACATGCAAAGGTTTCATTTAAATAAGGAAAAATTATTACATATGTCATTGTTTTTTCGATTAAAAATGACAAGTCTTGCATCTTAAAAATTTTGTTCCTGTGTCAATAAAAGCTTTTTGGTTACTAGGGCAAACAAATACCTGGTTGTTAGGGTTGATAAATAGTTGGGTGGTTGGTTGTTGAAAACTTATCAATGAGATGAAATTGAGATGGAGGGGATGTAATAATTTAACAGTTAAAACTGGAAATCTAACTGACATACTAGTTGTTTGCGGAAACAGTTGAATGGTTGGTTGGTTGTTTGATTAAAACTTATCAATGAGATGTAATTGAAGGGGAGAATCTAATAACTTAACAGTTAAAACAGAAAACTTAAGTCGCATATAAATGATTATGGCTATTAAAATTTGTCGATTATTAAATATTAGTGAATCATTTTTAAATAATTTGTAAAGTTTTGTAAAATTATTTTAACAATTTGTTTAAACCTTTAACACGAACTTGTATTTTTGATATATTTAACTTTTTAAAAACTTTTTTAATGATACTAAAATTATTAATAAGTAATCACACTAAGACTGATAAACTAAAATATAATACACTTCATAAGAAGTGAATATGTCTATTTAACTGATGAGGTGACTCATAAAATCTCAAAGTAATCCTAAACACATATGAATTCTTTTTCTTTTCTTCGTGATTTTTAACTGATAAGTCACAATAAAAATTATTTTTGCATGTGTGAAGTAATCACTTTCGATGATCTTTCTTACTTTTTAGTTACTAAATTACGGGCTTTAATGGCCCAATGGTTAGCGTCGCGTGTTAAAAATGAGAAGCATGATCAGATGTTTGTGGTTTCGAAACCTGCGAGTAAAATTACCAAGAAAATGTTGTTTTGTTAATACATCTTATCTGCAAATAACGCTTATCATCGAAAGGGCATAAGCTAATCTTATTCGGTGTTAACGTGTGCAGACGTTGTGCATCATAATTTTTCAAACTCTCGAAAAACTTCAGTTATAATATTGTGTTAATGAAAATTCAAATTATATACAACATAAACAGCTTCTTTATACTCTTCAGTGATGTGATCGTGATCATGTGTGCGTTTCGAATAAAAAGAATGCTTTCAAATATGACACAACTTCGTTTCTTGAAATGCCAATTCTTGCACGGGTATAAACTTTAAAGACTCTATATTTAATAGCTTCTGTCCTAATATATCCTTCTCTCACACCATTTGAGTTAAAAACCGTTCAACACAAATTTTTCATCAATATACTAAGTGATGATTGTTCAGAATAAACAGCTATTTGATAAACACTAGTATAAAAAACATTGAAAATGAGAAGTTTTAATTGTATTGTGATTCATTCAATGAAATCGTGTGGTATACATTACATATTTCTCGATAAAGTTATGAAGAGAAAGCTTAATATTCAATTGTGATAGTCTTTCATTGGAAAAAAAAAATTTAAGAAGACATGCTTAAAAATCATTAAATTTGGTTACTAATTACATTGTAAGATGTGAGTGTAAAGAGTGCATGTCCATTATTTGATATATAATACTCAATTATCTTTGTTGATTTGGAAACGCTTATAATCTTTTTGAAAACTTTAGTGTTATATTTTTACTAACATACATGCGAATGTTCAAGGGAAGAATTTTTATGAATGATTAAGTATTTCTTTTTATTATTGTGTGATTCATATATTTATATTTATTCATCTCTTAATTATAAGTTTGTTGTTGTTGTTTAATATTTTTAAATGGTGTTTTAATTTTTTACATAGTATAAATTTAATTTTATTCAGTATTTTTAATAAAATTATACCTATTATAATTAAATGTTAGTATAATATATAAATAACTTTAAAATGCGAAAGTTAAATCGTTTTGCGTTTGAATATATTTCCGTCAAGTAGTAAAGTTAACTTGTTTAAAATGAGTAAATTGCATCAAGTCATATTCTTAAGAGTTAGTTTTTAAATTCAATGTTTCAGAATAAAATATGTTTTTCTTAAAAGATTCATGTTAAAAAGCAATTAAATTTTTTTTCATGTTTTAACTAATTAAAAAAATTAAATATCTATTATTTCTAAAACATCGCAAGAAATTCTATCACGTGATGTGATAATAAATGTATGAAAACTAGCACAGGATGCTTTAGTTAAAATTTGTATGAATTAAACTAACAGAATTAATACAACACATACGAATAGTTCTCAAATGTTAGTATAAAACTGATAATTATAAACTATATAAATTATATTTACGTGATTAAGTAATGGGGACAATGATTAGTGTGGTGTTTAAAAAAATGAGAAGTTTGGTAATTAATTAAGATAATTCCAAGTCAGTCCTTATCTTATCAGCAGATAATGAGGGTCACGTGATCTCTAACGTCACTTATCACATAGTTCAGTAGATAAGCAGGCATGTTATCAGTCAGTCCTTGCAAGACCGACATAGAAGGAGGTTGAATTTTCCTAACCAGGTAAGATTTTCTTATGAATAAGTTTTTAATATTTTGAAGAACTGATTAAGAAAATTAATTAATACGTTAAAAACACCTTTTAATGACCCTATGACTCATCAAATCATGTCTAAAGTTGTTAAGGATTAATTATAAAAAATAATTTCTGTTTTAAATTATTAAAGAACAGCTTTATGTCAAAAGTTTAAATTTATTTTCGTAAAGCAGGTATTCAAAAACTGCCTAATCATACTCCGTTTTGTCAAATTTGGTTTTTTGAACCTCATTTCTCAACCAAAGTAGTTCAACAAAGAGAGAAAAAGTATGATTGAGAAAAAAAAAAATAAGGGGGGAAGGTGTTCCAATACATGCACTTGCTAAAATTTAATGTTATATGAAATGTTACTGTATATATGTATACCTTAGTATATATTTATGAAAACCTTTCGTTAAAAATGTTTACTGGTTGTTGTTTCTGAGTGTACACTTAGTTATTCGTGATAAGTCATCTAAGAAATATTCCCCAAGTAAATTATCCCCAAGTATGAGTACATTTTAAAATGAACCCTTCGTTTATATTTTTAAACACTTAATTTTATAATAGTTTTAATTATGTGATCGTTTAAATAAAAGGTTAGTTTAAATCTTCAAATAGTTAAATCCTGAATGAATGTGATACATTCATTATTTTACTAATAAAGTAAATGAATATATAAATATTTAAGTTTTATTTAAAGTTAATCTGTGAGAAAAGAAAAAAAAACCTCCAATTTGATATTAATTTAAAATCTGAATTAATAAAATCATTATAACGACGCAATTGGCATCTTCATTAGTTAATCATAGTTAAAATATAACGTCGATTGAATTGAAGACTCTGGGGTAAAACCTTATCTAAGATAAGAATGAATCATGCTTTTACTCATTCGCATGCGATAAGTAGGTAAATCCGTATTGCATGAACACAGGTGATTTGAATACTATACGATGAAAATTAATATGTACTAAACTAATAAAATAAGTTTGTTACCTAAAACGAAATGCTTAGATTTAAATATTTTTATAATATTAAATAACAATCAAATAGTAAAGTTTCGTTCTCTAAAGCGCATTTATTTTTTCATAATATTCACGAAAATTGTTCAGTTTGTTATTCTAGTTTAAAAATACTGCTAGTTAATTCTATGTATATATATATATGTGTTATGAATGTATTTATTTTTTAGTGCCATTTTTTAAACTTTCTTCTAACCTTTACTTAAAATAGAGTCACACTCATAATAAGCTTCAATTGCCCTCATTAATAAATTTCTCATAAAATTTTTAATTCCTATTTTTATCTATCGAAAAAGGAACCCAATTAAATTGAATTGTCTTTTTTCCTTTAATTAATCATTTCTTAAATTAAATGTGACTAAATTTTCCACTCGAAAACAATCTAAGTCGCTTCATAAGACACCCCTTAAAAATAAAGTACCACCATTAAAATTTATTCATTATCCAAAAATAACATCCTCAAACCAGGATCATCAAAAAATAATCTAACTAAATAAATAAATTAATAAAATTAAATTTTCCATTGCTCGAAGATAATCAAGGACTCTGAACAGTTAGGTCGACAAGCGTAAATAAATGTTAGTACGTAAAATTCAATTTTGAAACATATTTTTCATTCAAATTTTAAAGTTATTTTTTAACTATTCTAAAATATCAGGTGTATAACATAGTTCACTAAAAATAGTACTCGAAATAATTCTAAAGTTCCTTCATTAAATTAATATTTAAAATTATTATTCCCAAATTCCCATTACAAGCATGTGTTATTTCATGCATACATATATACAACACATGCACATACATACAACACATACGTGCAACATACACATACATACAACACACACATACATACAACACACACATACATACAACACACACATACATACAATACAAACATACATACATACACACACATATATACAACACACACATACAAACAACACATACATACATACACATACATTCACACACATACATACAACACACACAAAATAATAATAATAATCATTTAAATTAAGTTTTCACCAAGGTTCGAAGAAAACCACACATTTCGAACCGTTAGGGCGACGAGCGCAATTCAATGCTAGCACGTAAATTTCCATTTAAAAACATATTTTCTCATTCAAATTTTAAAGTTATTTTTTAATTATTCTAAAATATAAAGTGTATAACATAGTTAACTAAAAATAGTACTCTAAATAATTTTAAAGTTCCTTCATTAAATTAATGTTTAAAGTTATTATTCTCAAATTCTTATAAGCAGCATGTGTTATTTATGACGGTGGGTAGAGATAAAGGTTATTCAGGTCTTTCTAAGATATTCTAAGCCAATATGCAAACATGATTCGAAGAAAATTACAAACTCCGTACGGTTAGGTCGACGAGCGCCCGTCAATCTCATTGCAAAAAAGTTAAAGTCCTCCTATCAAACATTTATATCCGCAAAATATCCTTCGTGAATGATTAGTCTAAAATAATAATTTCCTCCAAAATACCCGCTTAACTCATCATGTAAGAGCACAGTGGAAAAAAAAAAAAAAAAAAAAAATCTCCCCAAATTCCCATTTAAAATCGAAAAAATAAACTCTTAAATTTCACTAAACTGAAAATTTTTAAGTTGACACATTAAAATTAAAAACCACTCATACAATAGTATAGAAAAAACATTCTGTGTACCCAAATACCCGCTTAACTCCTCATCTAAAACACGGTGAAAAAAAAAAAAAGTCGCTTCATTCCTTATTTTTAATTACCTTTTTAAATGAACAACAGCATAACTCAATCGAAAAACATACCCCACGCACTGTAACACGCCGAAATAATTAAAGTGGTCTTCATTATTTTTAATTATTATTTGAAATTAATTTTAATGAATCATTTGTAAAATTGGATTAACTTTTACACTTGACTCAAAATAAATTTAAACTGTTGAAAATTTTAAAGTTTAAATTATTAAAAATTTCTTAATAAATCACCACTCGAAAAATAATACCTTAACTGGAGTATGTTGAAAAAATTTCACTCATAATTTTTAATTACCTTTTTAAATGAACAACAGCAAAATTCAATCGAAAAACATACCCCACGTACTGTAACACGCCGAAAATTTTTAAAGTCCCCACATTAAAAAAAACCCCCATACTTTAGTATGGTTTAAAAATTCTAACTCCCTGAAATTCCCGCTTAAAATTAAAAAAAAATCCTTTTAACCCCTTCTCTTACAAGACGATGTCAAGAGGAGGATTGAGGAGGAGGAGGGTTGTGGAGGAGGCTTGAGGAGGAGGATTGAGGAGGAGGATTGAGGAGGAGGAGCCCTCCTCCCTCCTCCGATCCTCAATCCTCCTCCCGGGGTCGGACAGACATTTTTCCCCTACTCATGTGTGAAGTAATCATTTTCGATGATCTTTCTTAATTTTTAGTTACTAAATTACGGGCTTTAATGGCCCAATGGTTAGTGTCGCGTGTTAAAAATGAGAAGTATGATCAGATGTTTGTGGTTTCGAAACCTGCGAGTAAAATTACCAAGAAAATGTTGTTATGTTAATGCATCTTACCTGCAAATAACGCTTATCATCGAAAGGGCATAAGCTAATCTTATTCTGTGTTAACGTGTGCAGACGTTGTGCATCATAATTTTTCAAACTGTCGAAAAACTTCGGTTATAATATTGTGTTAATGAAAATTCAATTTATATACAACATAAACAGCTTCTCTATACTCTTCAGTGATGTGATCGTGATCATGTGTGCGTTTCGAATATAAAGGATGCTTTCAAATATGACACAACTTTGTTTCTTGAAATGCCATTTCTTATACGGATATAAACTTTAAAGACTCTATATTTAATAACTTCTGTCCTAATATATCCTTCTCTCACACCATTTAAGTTAAAAACCGTTCAACACAAACTTTTCATCAATATACTAAGTAATGATTGTTCAGAATAATCACCTATTTGATAAACACTAGTATATATAAAACATTGAAAATGAGAAGTTTGAATTGTATTGTGATTCATTTAATGAAATCATGTGGTATACATTACATATTTCTCGATAAAGTTATGAAGAGAAAGCTAAAAATTCAACTGTGATAGTCTTTCATTGAAAAAAATTTAAGAAGACATGCTTAAAAATCATTACATTTGGTTACTAAGTACGTTGTAAGATGTGAGTGTAAAAAGTGCATATCCATTATTTGATATTTAATAGTCAAATGTTAGTATATTATATAAATAACTTTAAAATGTGAAGTTTAAATCATTGGTAAATGAATAATTTTAACGAGATTAGTAAAGAAGGATACAACACACAATGAAATATATCAATAAATTTAGGTACTTAAACTTGTTTTTATAACATATGAGAAGAAAAGATCATTCACAGTGATGACTTATCATGATTAAAGTTTGTAGTTATTCAAAATATTACTTAATAACTTGTGTTTCTTGAAAATTTTGAAAAGAATTCCTTTTTTATTTGATATATTTATTATAATTATGAAAATTTTAATTAAACACAAATTAATTAGAAAAAATCATTTAAAAATTGTTAATTACACATTCATTACGAAAAATATTCTATTAAGTATTCAATAACATGTGTGTTTCTTGAAAATGTTGAAAAGAATTTCTATTCTATTCTATTAATAAGATTTTAAAAAATTATATTCAGGATTTAATTAAATTCTTAATTATGACGTATTAAATAAATTAAGTCTCTTTTTAATTGCATTTTATATTAATTATATTCAATATGAATAAACTCTTAATTTCAGATTTGAACCTGTCATTGTTACTAGTGAGTCAGCTTTCGGGAAATGCCGTTAAAAGATAAGAATTTGTTGTTATCAGACAGTACCCAACAGGCCAGCAACGATGCAGGTTGACGGTGGATAGCAGTTGAAATAAGCATATAACAGTCACTTTTAAGGTAAGAATATTTTTCAATGTGTCTCTCATAAATAGTTTTCATTTAATTTTTAATTACATAAGACATACATAATTTTCATTAATTGTTAATGAATATTTTAACCAACACAATGCTTAATTAATATTTTATTAATGTTAATTAATATTTTTCATTTATTGTTAATTCATATTTTTCATTTAATATTTAATACATCCATAATATTATACCCAAAAGCATAAATGTTTAAAGTTTTATAAGGATGCGTATTCCCATATTAATTTTTTTCATTAAGTTTTTAATCAATACAATGTTTAATTAATATTTTATTAATGTTAATTGATATTTTTCATTTATTGTTAATTCATATTTTTTATTTAATATTTAATAAATACATAATATTATACACAAAAAATATAAATGTTTAAAGTTTTATACGAATGTGTATTCCCAAATTAATATTTTTCATTAAGTTTTTAATCAATGCAATGTTTAATTAATATTTGTCTTTCATTTATTGTTAATTCATATTTTTCATTTAATATTTAATACATACATTACATTATACACAACACCATAAGTATTTAAAGTTTTATATGAATGCGTGTTCCGTTTTCACTAGATTTCATTTAAAAGATCACATACTCAACCTTATGTAATCATTTTAATCAAAGGTTAGTTTAAATTTTCAAATAGTTAAATCCGAAATGAACGTATTACACTCTTTATTTTGCTAACAAAGTACAGAAAAAAAAAATATTTTAGTTTTATTTAAAATAAATCGATGAGATAAAAAAAAGCCTTTAATTTGATTTAAATAATTAAATCTTAAGTTTTCAAAAGATATTGCTCAAAAGACGTTATTTTATTTCAAGTCAAATAATTTTAATTAGATATAGTACTCATTAAGATTAATTAAGATAACACATCAACCCCAGTTCCTATCAGTTATGATTCAGAGATTCAACCCTTTTCGGAAAACGATATCAGATAAGCAGATAAGAATGATTCATTTATGTTTACACACACACACATATATTGCAACGAATTTAGTATCCTCTCTTTGAGAAAACAATTATTAAACTCTTCATCGATTTGGATTTAACACTTTTTTTGATGTTAAGGTATGAAAAATATTATTTTCAATACAGCTTTAAAAATATTTAAAAGCATTTTTCACAAATTATTTAGATCTGAAGATAAAACCTTTAAATGTTAAATTTTTGATTTTAAACATTTATTTTCTCATTGCTTGAAGTATTTTTATTCTTACTTGGTGATTTTAATCAATCATTTTCTTACTATTTGAAATATTTTGTATTAATTTGCTGATTTTATGTTGATACTCCAAACAGTTAGGCCGACGCGCGCGAACACATCTCATTACAAATATTAGTTTAAAAGAGTACCCAAAGTGGGGGTCTTTCTGAAATATCCTTATTGACGCAAGGTTTTCCAAGGTTAAAGGAAAATTAACAGACCTCCAAACAGTAAAAACCGACGAGCGCGATTAAATGTTAGTACGAAAAATTCCATTTTGAAACATTCTTTCATTTAAATTTTAAAGTTATTTTTTAATTATTCTAAAACTTCAATTGCATATTATGTTTCGCTAAAAATATCGTTCGAAATAATGTATGTGAATGTGTGCAATACGGGAATCATGTGATCTGCCTTCTCGTGGCGATTCCTGGGTGAAAGTTTTGACCCTAGGTCATTTTCAGCTAAAGATCACACCTATCGGCAAAAAAATTACATACACATACATTCAACATGCACATACATACAACACACACATACATACATACACACACATACATACAACATGCACATACATACAACACACACACACACACACATACATATACATACAACATACACATACATACGACACACACACACTATGCAACACACACACATACATACATACATACAACATACAGATACATTCAAAACACGCACATACATACAACACATTTTAAAAACAGTAATTCAATTATATAATAACACTTTTGTTATAAAATCTCATTAACAGGGTTTGAAAAAGTTCTGCGTTACTGGTTATAAATATTATATGTTTTTAAATTAATGTAGATGAATTCATTTCGATAATAAATATAGTTTAATTTTTTTAACCGACAAGTATTAAAACATTAAAAATAAGTTCCTTTTTTTCTTCGGAAAGTCAAAAATTCTATTAATATTAAAATTTATTTATTTGAAAATTGTTCTGCCAACGAAAAATTACACACGTCAAAAGATATTTCTGTTAAAAATCGCTTACTCTTTCAGAAAAGAAAGGACACACAAAAATTACTTATATTAAACACATTGTTATGTTAAAAAATATGCACGAATTTTGAAAAAGGGGTGTCTGGTGAGGAACACTTTATTATTTTAATTATTAAATTTCATTAATTGGAACAGAAATAGTTTTCATCAACTTCTACACAATCACACGAAAGAAAGGCGAATACAGATTGCAATTCAGCAATTAAAAATTAGACCCCAAAAAATCACAAGATTCTTTTAAGTTTCCCAATAAAAATTATTACCGCTCAAAAGTTCTACAAATTGTTTTCGAAGTCACCTCATTAAAATGAATATTTAAAATAATTAAGTTCAAATTCCCGTTACAGACATGCGTTATTTATGATGGTTGAAGCTTATTCAGGTCTTTCTAAAGAAATCTAACAGTTATTCACACATGATTCGAGGGAAATCACAGATTCCGAACGGTTAGGTCAACGAGCGCAAATAAATGTTAGTACGTAAAATCCCATTTTGAAACATATTTTCTCATTCAAATTTTAATGTTATTTTTTAACTAATCTAAAATATCAAGTGTATAACATAGTTAACTAAAAATAGTACTCAAAATAATTTTAAAGTTCTTTCATTAAATTAATGTTTAAAGTTAATATTCTCAAATTCCCATTACCAGCATGTGTTATTTATGACTTGGTGGAGATAAAGGTGGTGGAAGTCTTTCTAAGATAGTCTAAGCCAGTATGCACACATGATTCAAAGAAAATTACAAACTCCATACGGTTAGGTCGACGAGCGCACGTCAATCTCATTGCAAAAAAGTTAAACTCCCCCTATTAAACATTTATATCTGCAAAATATCCTTCGTGAATGATTAGTCTAAAATAATAATTTCCCCCAAAATACCCGCTTAACTCATCATGTAAGAACACAGTGGAAAAAAAAAAAAAAAAATTAAACTCCCCAAAATTTCCACTTAAAATCAAAAAATAAATCCTTAAACTAAAGTTCACCGAAAAATTTTAAGTTGGCACATTAAAATTAAAAACCACTCGTACAATAGTACAGAAAAAAAACATTCTGTGTCCCCAAAATATCCGCTTAACCCCTTATTTAAAACACGGTGAAAAAAAAAAAAAAAAAAAATCAATCTCCCCAAAATTTCTGTTAAAATCGGAAAAATAAATCCTTAAAGTAAACCGCACCTAAAATTTTTAAGTCACCACATTAAAATTAAAAAGCACTCTTACTATATTACAGAAAAAAATTCTATGTCCCCAAATACCCGCTTAACCCCTCATCTAAAAGCACAGTGAAAAAAAAAAAAGTCGCTTCATTCCTTATTTTTAATTACCTTTTTAAATGAACAACAGCAAAATTCAATTGAAAAAATTACCACATTAAAATAACCTATCATACCACAGCACGCCGAAATAATTAAAGTGTCTTCATTATTTTTAATTATTATTTGAAATTAACTTTAATGATTCATTTTTTAAATTAACTTTTACACTTGACTCAAAATAAATTTAAACTGTTGAAAATTTTAAAGTTTAAATTATTAAAAATTTCTTAATAAATCATTACTCGAATCACCCTCATACTAGAGTATGTTGAAAAAATTTCACTCATAATTTATAATTACTTTTTAATTAATTACTAATTATCGTTAATTGCTATTATTCATTTCTTAAATTCTACTATGTACTATACTTGACTAAAAAAACCGCTCGAAAAATTCTAAGTCCCTTCATTATTTTTCACTTATTATTTTTAATTACTTTTTAATTAATTACTATTTTTAATTTAATATGAATCATTCATCTCTTAATCAACAGTCAAAAGAACCGCTCGTACTGAAGTATACTTAAAAAATTAATCACCCTTTTACCCCTCTCTTATAGCATAAAATATTCAAATTTCACGAAAAAAATTTAATCCCCCTTTTTAACCCCTTCTCTTATAAGACAACCTTGAGGAATGAGGAGGATTGAGGAGGAGGGTTTAGGGGGAGGAGGGTTGTGGAGGAGGAGTGAGGAGGAGGCTTGAGGAGGAGGTTTGAGGAGGAGGAGCCCTCCTCCCTCCTCCGAGCCTCACGCCTCCTCCTGAGGCCGGAGCCCCATTTTTCCCCTACTGACGTCTTGACCAGTATTTTACGCTGAGTCCACGAAAATTTTTTGGAATAAAATGGTGATTTTCTTTAATTGACGTAAGATGCTGGTTATTTTATTTTGCGGTTAAAAACTTGGTTGTTTCTTTCTTGTTTAAATTATTCTTGCTTATTAACTAACTTGGTAACGATTTTAATCAGATATTTTAAATCTCTAATTAAATCACAATTTTAATCAACTGTTTAAAAATTTTTAATGATTAAAATAATAAATTTCCTAAATGTTTAAAGTGACATAAAGAAATATTAAAATCCAAGGTGAACATAATTTGAAAGGTTTCTACATGTATTCTGTCTTTTAAATAAACTTTATTGACCTTATAAATAATTGTTTAATAACTTTATATTAAATGCATCTATAAATAATTTTAATAAATGTACAACATAATAATGAGTGGCGGGGAGGGGGTGGGGATATTTTTTGAGAATCGCGATTATTCTGGAAGTATAGGTAGAAGAATTTTAAGAATATTATCGTTTTCTTTTCATTTCTTTTCTTTCTTTCTTACTTTTTTTTTTTTTTTTCGCTGCGAAATTTATTGTTAACACTCAATGTAATATTAAGAATTAGTAACTTTATGTTTAATAAAAATTATCAATTATTGTTATTTAACATAAGAAAAAAAGAAAGAAAACTGACAATCATGCGTTAAAAATATTCTCGCTTTATTTGTTTTGTTTTATTTTATTTTCTTCAAAAAATTAATGGAAATAAAAATCTCGCTTGTTACTTATTTTCAAAATTTTAATAGTGCAATGAAAAAATTTAACAAATAGTAATTATTTGTAATTTTATTTCATTGTAAGATTGCAACATTTATTTGTATCATCAGTCTAGCTATCACCATTACTTATATGTTGATATATAGTTTCAAAAACAGACATGCAATTAAACAAATTGTTTTAAAGTATTAACTTTAAATGACTTAGTCTTCAGCTCATGCAAACTGTTTTCTGTTCCGAGGGCCGCGAAATGGTTTATTAAACTTCTGTCATTCTTAAACTGGGACATTTCTGCTTTCGTCTTGCGATGCCATTAATAAAACATAACTGCTTTAAATTAATGACTCCGTTATCTGACAGTAATCACAGGTTACGGCAAAAAAGGTTTTATTCGATTATTTTTTCCATTCACATATCTAAATTCATTTATCAAAGATTAATAGTCATAATTGATATATTATTTAAAGCAGTTTTTTTTATGCTTCTCATTCGTATTTCGTGGTTTAAAGAAATGAAAAAATTAGTTGCTAATTAACATTTTTTTTTCATGCTGCATAAATAATGAAAATAATCTGTTTGCTCAAGTGGCATGTTTTCTTTTATTGCTATTTACGAGGAAAATGTCTCAAGGAAATAATAATACTGCGTATTAAGGGTGTATTCGAAAAAACGCTTTTCCACCTTCAGCAGCTCGAAATTTTCCGATACAATTTCAGACACATTTTTAAAAGTAGAATCATGAAACTTGCTGAGGGGATTCTTGAAGGGACCTATGAGGTGCCGAGAAAAGTCTTTTTACGCTCAATTCATTAGAATTTGATTTATAAGCAATTAACTTCTCTGGAAGACCCTTTTTTTCGTTCCCTTACCTCCCATTTCGAAAAAATCGGCTCAAATTGCCGTTTTTGATTGCTTTTTTTTTTGCAATATTTTGTACACTTATCAAAGAATTGACCTTTACGGCACCTTGTGCACTTTCTAAATAAGAGAATCTACTAGTTTCATGTGTTTGAGAGCAAAAGTGAATTCAAAAATAAATCGGAAAACAAGCAGTTTGAATCGAAATACACCCATAAACTAAGTGATAATTAAATTTGTCAATGAATTCAAAAAGCAATATATTTACGCTGGTAGAATGAAAATCCTGTTTTCTAATTTCCTGGTAACATTGCCTGAGATTTCGTAAATTTTCACTTCGGTGAAAATGAATATTTAGTGCACCTGAAGAAAACGTAAAAACATATTCATTATATGCGGACTTATCACCATATAATAATGAATTTTTTTACAACATTCATAAATTTATTAAAAAATTTAAGTACATATATGTTAACGAGGCACTAATCGTAAGCACCATGTCTAACCCCTTCAAGGGCGGTGGTATAAAATATATACCACATAATTTTTATTGAGAAATGCCACATTGCCACCAGAATTTTGAAAGGAAAATCTAATTTTTATTAACTATGTGAAGAAAAGCATTTATATATTTTGAAATTTGTTTTTGAATTCTGGTGTCATTTAACCATTTTAGCATTTTATAAATGGAAGTGCTTTGCCCCTCAAAGGGTTAAAGTAATTTATAAAAAACACAACTCTATTCAATTTTCAGAAGGTTTTAAAATGTTCAATTAAAATTTTATTTATTTTTAAAGTTATGTTATTTAATCCCTATTAAAAATAATGTTAAAATTATCTGAAGAAATCTTCACTTTTGAAGAAATTTTTTACAGAAATCTAAAGAAATTTTGCAGATTTAGCTTTTAAACTATCTGCAAAATTTTTTAGGATATTTTTTAGAAATATTCGTAGAATAAGCCAATTGTCTATAGTTTTTCTACAGTTTTTTGGACCAATTGCCTTACAGATTTTCTACAATTTTTTTTAATAGTGATGATTATATCAAATAATCATAACTTCCAAATGTATGATTCGTAATTCAAAGGGTAATTTCATTTATCGGAAAATGATAAATGAATTTTTTTTTAAATACATGTCACTTTTATTACCCTGCCTACAAAAATTTAGCAGAATTCCCCCTTTTCTTTAAGTACCATAAAATCTACAAGAAACATGCAAGTAATATTGATAAACAGTAAGTTCAAATTTATTAAAATTTATCGAACATTGCTATTTGACATAAAAAAGGAAGAAAAAACAGGAAAATGAGAAAACGAAAAGAAAGAACGAAAGGAAAGAAAAAAAATGAAAAATTAGCAGCCATGTTTTAAGCAATACTCTTGTTTTATTTATTTATTTATTTCAAGAAATCTAATCGCAATGAAAATTTCGCATGTTGCTTATTTGCAAAAATTCTTTCTCGTCCGCTGCATTTGAAAGAGTTTCAATAGTATGAAGGCTGTTCTTAAATCAAAAAAGGGCAACTTTGTGACATATGCTTTAATTTATTTTTGTTCTGAAATGCATGAAAATAGCAGGTGTTTTTATTCAGAAACTGTCTAATTGCACTCAATTTTCTGGGGTTTTTTTTTTTAACACAATAGATCTTTCATAACAAGTCTTTAAAGTTGACGTTTTTGAGCACATTTCTCGACAAAGCAGAAAAAGCGGTCGAAAAGCAGGAGAAAACGGTTGATCACGTGATCGAAATAGCTTAGACCTCCATAGGTAATTTATTGATCAAGAAATGGAAAAATAAGTTCAATTTCAAATCGCTTTCATAGTCAGCCCTTTCATTTTTATATCTTTCTGTTAAAAAATGAATTTGTAAATGTGTCAAAACATTTTGCGCTTGTTGAGCGGAGCAGTTGAGAACACCCTTAAGAAAGATTGTAACACAATTTTATTTCATTGTAACATTTATTTGTATTACAGTCTAGCACTCACTCTTAATTGTATATTGGTAAATAGTTTCAAAAACGGACATACAATTAGTAAATTGACTTAAAGTGGATAAATGACTTAAATGTAAATGAATTTCCCATTAATTAAATTATACATACATTAAGACAGACATAAACACAATTAATACAACAACCCAACATGGAGTGAAAAACTAGCCGGGGCCAGGAATCGAACCTGGGTCGACAGCGTACCGTGCTGTTGCTTTTTCCATCTAAGCTCCCCCTGTCGATATCCTAGCCCGGTAATTTCTCACTAATAAACCATGTTAGGGAACGCCATCAGCCGGCAACCGCTCGGTACGTAATGACGGGAAATACGATGAATAATATTTATAATAATCCATCGATCCGCATGGCGTTCCCTAACATGGTTTATTAGTGAGAAATTACCGGGCTAGGATATCGACAGGGGGAGCTTAGATTTGCGGATCGATGGATTATTATAAATATTATTCATCGTATTTCCCGTCATTACGTACCGAGCGGTTGCCGGCTGATGGCGTTCCCTAACATGGTTTATTAGTGAGAAATTACCGGGCTAGGATATCGACAGGGGGAGCTTAGATGGAAAAAGCAACAGCACGGTACGCTGTCGACCCAGGTTCGATTCCTGGCCCCGGCTAGTTTTTCACTCCATGTTGGGTTGTTGTATTAATTGTGTTTATGTCTGTCTTAATGTATGTATAATTTAATTAATTAAAAATTCAGACGTTAATTACTATGTTCTTTAATTTCCCATTAGTCTTGCAAACTGTTTTTAGCTCTAAGGGTCGCTAAATGGTTTATTAAAGTTCTCACATTCTTAAACTGGGACATTTCTGCTTTCGTCTCGGGTTGTCATTAATATAACAACTCTAAATTAATGATTCCGTTATCTGACAGTAATCACAGGTTTCGGCAAAAAGGTTTTATTCCATTATTTTTTTTTCTTTCACATATATCTAAATTCATTTATCAAAAGTAATAGTCATAATTGATATATTATTTAAATGATTTTTTTCCCTGCTCTTTGTTAGCATTTCGTGGTTTAAACATATGAAATAATTAGTGGTAAGTTATTATTTGTTTTATGTTGAATCAGTAATGGAAATAATTTGTATGCTCAAGCGGTGTTTTCTTTTATATTTAACGTTTGAATTGTTATTTGCAAGGTAAACGGCTCCAGGCAACACGAAAACTGCGTATTAATATTATATACGGAGTGATATTTGAAACTGTCACTGGATTCAGGTATTAACATATTTACGTTAATAGAACTGAAATTTTCTTTTATTTCGTAGGTAATAAAATACGGTTATCTATACACTTAAGGTATTTATTTCTTTTGTTCCAATATACAGTGCCAGCAAAAAAAATCTTGACACTTAAGCCATAATCTCAATGTTCGAATATTTTATTTAATTTTTTCCAGTTTAAAATAGAGGAGGCGGATGAAAGTTTGTATCACGGGTGCGTTGGTTATATGGAGTGGTGGCCCTTGAAGCTTAACGTGATTTAGAGATTTCTCTTTATTTTCTCTTAATTCTGGAAGTGGTTTGAAATAAGAGATTTGTTAATTTATTTTCTCTACAAAAAGAAATTCTTCTGGTGCACATAATCAACTTAAAAAGCTTACGATTGTGGAACAAGCTTCAGCTTTAATTTTATTTGAACAAAATATTCCTGCGAGTCGTAAAATCTTAGATTTACAAGCATCAAGGCAAACTATCTATGTCCAAAAAAAGGCAAAACCGATTTCCATATGGCAGTACATTAAAACGAAAAATCCGTTCAAAATGACCGAATATGACTTCCTTCAGGTTTGATTATTTTTTAAAAAGTGACGTATTGTTAATACCAACCATAACATTGCTGAAATAAAAAATAAACATTATTGATGAATGGATCAGTAAGGACCATCTGTCACAAATTTCACATTTTTCAATGAGTTTCAAGATTATTATTATTATTATTATTTTTTTCTGGCACTGTATATTGGGATTTAAAAATTTGTTGTTGATATTAAAAGCTAATAAATTTTAATTTAGTTATATAATTACTTTTTTTTTCTTCCAGATTCGGAATCTGCAGACTTTGGAGTTTTACTATGAAAAAATATGCCGTGACCATGATGATTTTTTACTCAGGTAAATAGAGCCGTAGGCAAATATGTCAGACTTGGCAATCATATAACTTCCACATCATAAAGATCGTAAATCACGTAGAAAGCGTATCTTTTGCAGACAGGACTAAAACAGCCGGATAATCAAATCGAATATGCATGCTGGTGTCAGATCTGTGTTAGGACAATTTCTATGGGTTTATGGACTATAACTGTCAATTTTTATTCTCCTTCAGTAGTCAATTTTTAACTTATAAACTGTTTTTACTGTTATAAATTGTCCTGCATCGATATTTCAAATGTGAAGTATGTCGTTGAAAATAAATATTGTTGAGTGCCGTGTGGACTTAGAAAAGTTGAACTAGGTTATCCATACAGCCATTCTGTAGCGTAAAAGCAGAATGCGTTCAGTGGAAAGTACGTCAGATACATAATTTTGATATTAAACAAGTAAATATTCCTACTTTGCATAATCTCTAACCTTAAAACTTCTGCAACATGTTCTTTGAGGCGAAATAATTAATTTTGAAAATCAAGAGTCTCAAGCTAACTCTATGTAATAAAACTCAGTGTAACGTGTAGTGCGCTAAACTGTTTTTTCCCGCCAAAAATTGTCAATGAAATTACGCTCCCACTAAGCGTGCATCCGAAACTTGACAGCAGAAGCAGAAATTTGCCAAAAAAATAGGGAAAAAATGACAATCTTTTTTTTTTTTTTTTTTTTATCAAGGAGGGGTAAGAGGGGAGCTAAACGAAGAAAATATAATTTCAAAGTGCTATAAAATAGTAATAATTATTATTTATAAGCATTATTTCAGTAGTTGCAGAAGACTTGTTTAATTTTTCAGTTTTATTGCATAGTTGTTAAAATTTTGTTTGATTAAGAAATTTTAATTTTGCTATAATATATTAACCGCAAAGCCTGATTTACCCAGAAGTATTGTAAATGTTAATAGTGTGTTTATTAGAATATAAACTAGCAAAACTTTGCTCATCTAAACCCTTAAATTCTTCCATATTGTCAATTATTTTTATCAGTTTTTTCAAATTTATGTGAAAAATACAATTTTTAATCACCGTCCTAAAGGACGCGTATCTACCTTAGTTAACTTAATAAAAACTTTGTATCTTTTGAGTGACACTGTATACATTTTCCATACTTGCAGCAATCATGTAGAGTTATGACTCTATCTACTGTAAAATAAGTTTCCCTTTACCTTGTACCGATTTGTATTCACGCCATTACACTGGTAGAAATAAAAGGGTTAGATGTAAATATGTATATATGTATGTATAAAAAAAACATTATTAAAGGGGATCGTGAATGTTCGAAAGAGGGGTAGCAAAAAAATTCTTTTTTGCCACCCCCTAGAGTGCCCGGATGATGGGAAGGAAGTCATTTATCACTTTCTCGCGGTGACTGATGGGAAAATAACAGTACTGGTGATCCATCAAACCAATCGCTGGCCTCCATTTTTTTTGCTGCCTTTCTTTTCTCTACGCGCCGTCTTTTCGCTTTTTACTTATCTGTAATACTTTTTTCTTTGCATTCTAGTAGAGAAGGGGCTTTATTACATGAGTCTTAAGTCGGATTTGGTTCCTCATCTATCATGTTCTCCCGGTTCGATATATTTATATAAATATGCTCCGAGAATTTTTTTTTTTTAAATTCAACATACGATATTTTTTTTATGCTGCATGTTTTTCTATTTGGATTTTTTCTCCATTAATTAGCGTTGCGTTTGATTTTTCCGCCAAGCATGGGTGACTTAGGGTTGATTTTATTGCTCAGGCATCCTTCAGAAAATATATAGATGGATGAATATTTGAAGACGGACAATTTCCAGACTTTAGGTTTTTTTCGTTGAAAGTACAGATATTACAATCACTCCCAATCTTTCATATAGCATCAAAATAATTTGAAAATTCTAAAAATGTGCTACTTATTTTTAAATATGCTCCGAGAATTTTTTTTAAAATTCAACATACGATATTTTTTATATATATTTTTTTATTTTTATATTATTTTATATATATATTTATATGTATATATACTTTTATAAATACATATTTCACTTTAGGCCTATTTTGGCATAAATTAACCTTATTTAAATACAGGATGGTCATAAAAAAACTTTGCCGATATATGGAGCTCTAGCGGCCAGGCCGCTCAATCGATCGAGGTGAAATTTCAGATATAGCTATTCAGAGGTATGAGCTCGAGATTCTGTGAACGGCAACAAAATGGCGCTCACGGTTACGGTTATAGTTACAGAAACTCGAAAATTTCCAATGGCAACACCCATTTTTTTTCATCGCAAAATGCTCAGCGCATGCGAAAACCCTAAAGAGCGTTGGAACCGTACGTGTATCGCAAGAAACGGACATGTTATGCACGCACAAAAAACTGTTCTGCGAATCCTCCCCTCCATAGAAAAAACTCGATTGGGGCGCAAGGAGGAAATTTGCATATGACACAGAGTCAGTACACTAATCTCTGATTACAATACAGATAGGAGAAATTAAAACTTTTATTTTGATTACGCATTTTCCACATGGGTGCCATCACCATTAATTGCCTGTGCCTGTGATGACACCCATGTGAAAAATGTGTAATCAAAATAAAAGTTTTAGTTTCTCCGATCTGTATTGTAATCAGAGATTAGTGTACTGACTCTGTGTCATATGCAAATTTCCTTCTTGCACCCCAGTCGAGTTTTTTTTTTATGGGGGGAAGGATTCGCAGAACGGTTTTTTGTGCGTGTATAACATGTTCGGTTCTTGCAATACACGTACGGTTCCAATGCTCTTTAGGGTTTTCGCATGCGCTGAGCATTTTGCGATGAAAAAAAATGGGTGTTGCCATTGGAAATTTTCGAGTTTCTGTAACTATAACCGTAACCGTGAGTGCCATTTTGTTGTCGTTCACAGAATCTCGAGCTCATACCTCTGAATAGCTATATCTGAAATTTCATTTCGATCGGTTGAGCGGACTGGCCGCTAGAGCTCCGTATATCGGCAAAGTTTTTTTATGACCACCCTGTATATATATATATATATATATATATATATATATATATATATATATATATATATATATATATATATATTTTGTTGTTGTTATTTTAAGAAATGAGAACTATCAGTGTATTTTTTCAAAATCTGGCACACTTTAAATTAAAGGTTAACAATTAGGGCTGTACAACGCCTTTTATTAAGAATTATTATTTAAAGTTTTGTTACGATTACCCAAGTTGAAAGTGAGCAACAGAACTGATCGAAACAGTAAAACTTATCGGACACTTGTAATTGTAGAGAAGTGGCTTATTACATGAATTATAAGTCAGATTTGGTTCCTCATCTACCATGCTGTCCCGGTTCGATATATTTATATAAATATGATCCGAGGATTTTTTTTTTATTCAACATAAGACATTTTTTATATTGCATGTTTTTCTATTTGTTTTTTTTATTTTTATTTATTTATTTATTTATTTTTATCATTAATTAGCGTTGCGTTTGACTTTTCCGCCAAGCATGGGTGACTTAGGGTTGATTTTATTGCTCAGACATCCTTCAGAAAATATATAGATGGATGAATATTTAAAGACGAGGAATTTTCACTGTATAGGTTTTTCATTGAACATACAAAATTTGCAATCACTCCCGTTTTTTCACAGTAATAAAATAATTTTTAAAATCTAAAATGGGCTATTTAAAAATTTTTTTTGTTTAAAAAATATTTTTTTTTGGTAATTTATTTATTTATTATTATTTATTTTAAGAAATAACAATTGTCATTTGGCTTCCTTCACAGTCTGGCAAGCATTGAAATACAGATAACTTATACTAATTAGAACACTACAGCAAACTTTACCGGCAATTATTATCAAAGATTTATTACCATTGCCTTAGCTAAAATGCCCTGGGTTTGGGGTTAATCCTAACCATAAGCCAAAAGCAGGTTCCCAGGGTAGGTGATTGCCCTAGTTAAAAGTGTGCTGCAGAACAGATCAGAACTTCATACGTTTGACGTACACTTGTAACTGAACCTAGTTTTTTAGACTAGTGTAACAAATATCTATCCTGATGCAATGAAGAATGAAAAGATTTATATTAAACGGAGTCACTGGCAAAAATTGTTAGAGATGACAGAGTCTCATTTATAAGCCACTCATTTATAAACCGAGTACCCAAACTTCTTTTAATTGCCTTTTTTTGTGGTTCCGTCATGGTCACTCCTTCAGCTCAATGCATGGTACTTTTGTCACTTTGAGGATTCAAGTTGAGCCGACTTCACTACTGGCCGATAAAGCTTTTGTTTATTTTTCCCGCAAGATGACGGAATTCATAACATGAGGTCACGTGATCTCCAGTAGACCCAATGGGCCAAGAAAGTTTTGTTTATTTTGTACTTAATAGGACAGCTTTCTCACTCTAATGAATGCATGGAGGTGACTGACATCATGGATTCCGACACAATCCAGTATCCTTAAATACGGCACAGACCTATCTCAATATTCTAACTTTAGCATTTTATTGTGCAAGCGTTACATGCTTGCATTCCGATTTCTGATGGAAAACCATTTGCCTTACCATAGTTTTCACTCTCATGAAATGCATCTCAATATAGGTTTTGAGGAATCATCTTAAGGGTGTATTCGAAAAAGTGATTTTCCGATACATTTTCAGAGTAATTTTTAAAAGTAGAAACATGAAACTTGCTGTGGTGATTTTTGAAGTGATGTAGAAGATGCCGTTTGAAGTAATTTTTCGCTGAATTAATTAGAATTTGATTTATAAGCAATTATTTTCTCAGAATGCCCTTTTTTTTCGGTCGCAGACCTCCCGCTTCGGAAAATTTGGTCCAAAACGCCGTATTTGACAGCATTTTTTTGCAACAATTTCTACATTTATCAAAAAATCGGCAATTACGGCACCTTGTGTAGTTTCTAAATAAGAGAATTTGAAAGTTTGGTACATTTGAGCAGGGCCGTAGCAAGGTGTTTTGAGGCCCCCCCCCCCAAAAAAAAAATATAACTTTGGGCCCCCCCCTCCCCCCACTTTCAACTGAATTTTTAAAAAAATATTTATATTGAAGTTTCCAATGAGTTTCAAATTATATTAATGTAATAAACAAATTTAATAATTATCATAAGTATTTTAAATCATTATTAAAAATATTATAACATTCATAACTCTGCACAAATACGGAATAAATATGCATTGCTTAAAGAACCCGTGGCAAAATGCGACACTGTGACGGGCGTCGCAGACTTTTAAGGTCACCTGCAGACTCAGCAATGCCACGGACGCGCTATTGCGCTTAAATTATGCAAAAAATCGGTCATGGGGCACAAAAAATAGCTCTTTCCTGTGGGACGCGTGATTTCGTCAAAATTTCGTCGCAAAATAAGAGCGATTTCATCCAAAGATCGCGAGAATAAACGCACATATTATCAAAGCATCGCGAAAAAACGGCAAATTTCGTCAGAAAATCCCTCAAAAGCAAATTTCATCAAAAACTTGCGAAAAAAAGGGCAAATTTTGTTTAAAAAAATACCCCCAAAACGGCAAATTTCATCAAAAAATCTTGAAAAAAAAGACAGATAACGTCAAAAAATAGCGAAAAAAAGACAAATTTTGTCAAAAAATCTCGAAAATAAAGATTGATTTCGTCAAAAGATCGCGAAGAAAACGAAAATTTCGTCAAAGGCACAAGGGAAAAAAAAGAAAGATATTGCTGGAAGTGGATTTTTCTGTTTTATTATTATTATTATTTTGTAAGTGAGGGAATTAATTTACACATACACATGCATGTTACCATAATTAGCACTACAATAGCAGAAAAAATATATTTATGTAATACGTTGTATTTTGCAGACTATTTTTGAAAATATTATTAGCGTTGCAGACATTTGAAGCAATGTCTGCAACAAGTTCTGCCACCGGGCTTAAAGATAAATTAACAACGTTAAAATAAAATTTGTCTAAAACAATTTTACAAATAAGCACATAATGCTAAGATTTTATTATAAAGTATAGAAAATAAATAAATTATATAAACACATAATTTTAACAGTTCGCTACTTAAGAGGCTACTTCAGTTACGCGAAAAGACCCATTCTCTAATGAATGGAATGGAATACTATGAAAGAAATTTATATCTCAGTTGCATTTCAATATTTTTAAATGATTTTTTTTTTCACTGGATAGCTGAGATCAGATGTATGCAGATTTTTTTTCCACCTTTTTTTAGTTTGTTTGCAAATTTTTTTTTTTTTTTTTTTTTTTTTTTTTTTTTTTTTTTTTTTTTAAGAGGATGCTTTAATTTCCGAAACCGGTTTTAAAAATGAAAGTGACCTCATTAAAATTATCTGTAAACAAAATTGAAAAAGCAAAAAATAGTCCGTATACAGATCGATCTCAGCTATCCTCAAAGAGCACCGATTAACCAAATTCATTGTATAACCAAGTATTGAATGACAAAGAACTTACAGAAACTGACTTATAAAAATTTTACAAGTTTCTTTTTAATATTAAATTTTTTTTTAAAGTAACAATTTATATACATTTTTCCCCCTTTTAAAATATGAAATGCTAGTAACTACAGGTTTCAAGACTATTATAAACTCTAGTTCACGCCGACTTTTTCTTAAAATAAATAAACAAAAATATTTTTAAAATAAGAACTTAAATGATAAAGTGAAAGCAAAATTGTTATTATTTTGAAAAGAGGCAAAAGATTTTGAATTGTACGTAAAGACATAGACCCTGCAACACTTTAACAGGCTCGAGAACTGTGCCATTTCTTGTCAGTTTCAGAGCCCATTAAGGCCCTACATCAGTAACGCTCCGAGATAGAACGGCTAATGTTATTTCAATGGAAGAAATTTATCGCTTTCATTCCTTTGCATTTTGCTCAAATTTAATAATTTTTGTTGTTTTGAAAACCTGTAGGTTTAAACTATGCACGTCATTCTGAAATTTTATTTCTTTTTTTAATTTTAAGGCGATACAAGTGCGTTATTTTATAGTCTTTAAAATTCACCTTTAATGTCTTATTACGAAAAATCTGTTTGACATTTTAAAATTTAGTAAAACAGCATGCAGAGTTTAATTATTTAGCTTTCAGAAAATGTTTTTTATTTTGATTTTTACAAAAATTTAATCTATGCTATTTGTATAAAAAGTTGAAATACTTTGATTTAAAATAGTGGAAAATGGTGTTTAACTCCGCCTTTAAAAGGGAGACGCCTTAAAAGTAATTAGGGTGAAAGACGATATGGGTTTACCTCCAGGGAGTCTTACAGGGACGAAGGTGTAAAATCTTGCCTGTGGCTATTAGTAAAATGTTGTTTGCTGGTTTAGGATAAAAAAATAAAAACTTCCTTTCCTGAATGCATGATAGTTCGATCAGAAATGAATTTCAGAAATGATGTAAATACATGTTGTTTTCAAAAAGTTTGTTTAACTAGGCATTCAATCTCAAATGTACTTTAAAAGCATTATTGATTTCGAATAAAAACACATTTAACATTTTTATTATTTTTCTTCCATATATTTGAAGTTTAATTTCTAAAAAAGATTCTTTAATTGCGGACAACATCAAAATGAAATATTCGTTAATTTATAAAAAATAATAGAATTAACTTTTTGTCATCTGCAGACGACAAAGGGAAAAGAAGAAAGGGTAGAAAGAAAATAACAATGGTTCTGACATTAAAAATGAATAGATATATTCGCGAATAAATACATTTGTATTAAAGTTTTCTTATCATTCTTTTAGACAATTCTTAATGAATTAGTTTAAATGTTCCTTTTCATAAATATTTCATAAGGGTATTTCCATGAGCACATGTCGTGTAAGTCACATACTATGATTTTGGAAACCAGTATTTTAGAACTAAAAAATGTGATTTAATTTACCAGAGTTATTTCATTAATTGAATAAGGCCATGCAAACCTTTCGAAAATAACGGTGGCAAACAATTTATAAGTTACTAATAATGTGACTTACACGACAAATGCTCATGGAAATGCCCATAAATATTTCTATTTTAATCAATAAAAGTTTGCAGTATACCCACTCTAAAATATAAAGTAATTATTATGCAATTCATGATTAAATTGGATAACACTAATTTAAAAGATAGAAATATATTTATTTTGACACTTCTATCGAAAATTATGACTAATTTACAATACTTTAGAAAATATATTCTGTTGCGGTAAAATTCACATCCGTAAATGATATATTTATGCTTTATTGTATATAAATTGTTTTTCCTTTGTTTTTCCCTTTCAGAAAGATAAACGAATGATTTTTAAAGTTCTTATACTATTTTAACTAAATAATACGCATATATTCCAAAGCCTGTCATAGTCTAACTGATCTAAGTTTTAGAATAGTGGTTTTTTCAGTCACGCAAAAAGACAAACTCAATTATACTAAACCTATGGAAGATTTTTTTAAAGGTACCATATTTTCATTCCAATTTTTAATTATTATTTTTTTTTTCTGCATAGTATAGCTGACGATGGTTTGTACAGAGGCCGCTTTTTACTTTTTTCGATACTGATTGTAGATTTTAAATATGAGGATAATATCACTTTTGAAAACGGTTCCGAAAATGAAACTGTCCTGTAAAGAAAATTAAAAAAGTAGAAAAAGGCCTTTGAAGAGATCGCTCTGAGCTATTAAAGGGGAAAAATATTAAAATGCAGACGAGACTTATTTATAAATTTCGACCGTTGGATTATCGTCGAAAGAATTATCATAAGCTAGTAAATTGTTTCGTTTGATTAAAGTTTTATATATATATATATATATTCCCGTAAAATAAATCGAAAAAATAGAAAATGGCCTTTGTGCAAATCGATATCAACTAGGCAAAGTAAAAAGAAAACTTAAAACTATTAAAACACAGACGATACACTTTTATAAATTTCTTTCATAGCATTAGTTTTAAGGCGAAGGCATTGTTTCGTTTAACTGCAGTAGCCTCTTTAAAATAAATGAAATCGTAAAAACTATTCAATGTAAGAGAAAAAAAATAAAAATAAAAATATTTTTTTTTAAATGTAGGCGAGATATCTTTATAAATTTCTACAATGGGATTTCGCTTGACTGAAGTAAGTCACTTTAAAATACCTGTATCGAAATCAAAAATTGTAATACGGCCTTTGTACAGAAAGATCTCAGCTGTTCAATATAAAAAAGATTATTAAAATATAGACGAGATATTTCTATAAATTTCTGTGATAGGATTTCGCTTCATTGAAGTAAGCCCCTTTAAAATACCCGTAAAAAATCGAAAAAAATATAAAGCGGTATTTGTACAGAAATATCTCAGAAATTCAATGCTAAAAAAATCATTTAAAAAATTAAAATGTTGACGAAATATCTTTATAAATTTCTATAATGGGGCTTCTCTCTATTCAAGTAAGCCACTTTAAAATACCCGTAAAAATACGAAAAAATGTAAAAAGGTGTTTGTACAGAGAAATCTCCGATATCTAATACCCCACCCGCCGAAAAAAAGTTTAAAGACAGTTAAAATACAAACGAGATATCTTTAAAAATTTCTAAAATGTGATTTAGATCTATTGAAGCAAGTCACTTTAAAATACCCGTAACAAAATCGAAAAGATATAAAACGTTCTTTGTAAAGAAAGATATCAGTTATATAATGAAAAAAAATTACATTAAAATGATCTTTACAAATGACTTTTAAATGATCTTAAAGATATCTTTATAAATTTCTACCATGGGATTTTACTTGATTGAGGTAATCATCAGTTTATATTTACTTGTAGCGAGATATCTTTATAAATTTCTAACATTCAATGCTAAAAAATCATTTAAAAATATTAAAATGTAGAAGAGAAAATATATATTTATATGAACTTCAAAACTTCATAGGATTTCGCTTGATTGAAGTAAGCCTCTTTAAAACTCCCATAACACTATCCAAAAAATATAAAACGGTCTTTGTACCGAAAGATCTCAGATATCCAATGCCAAAAAAACATTTAAAAATATTTAAATGTAAAAAAGATATATTTATAAATTTCTACTAAAGGATTTCGCTTGACTGAAGTAGCCTCTTTGAACACCTGTAAACAAAACCAAAAAAGTACAAAACGGTCTTAACACCGAAAAATCTCAGCTATCCAATGACAAAAAAATCATTTTAAAATATTAAAATGTAGAAGAGATATTTTTATAAATTTCTACCATTGGAATTCACTTGACTGAAGTAGCCTCATTAAAACACCTATAAACAAAATCAAAAAAGTACAAAACGGTCTTTGTACCGAAAAATTTCAGCTATCCAATGCCAAAAAATCATTTAAAAATATTAAAATGTAGAAGAGATATTTTTTATAAATTTCTACAATTGTATTTCACTTGACTGAAATAGCTTTTTTAAAATTCCCCTAAACAAAGACGAAAAAGTACAAAACGGTCTTTGTACCGAAAGATCTGAGATATCGAATGCCAAAAAATCATTTAAAAATATTAAAATGTAGAAGAGATATTTTTTATAAATTTCTACCAATGGATTTCACTTGACTGAAGTAGCCTCTTTAAAACACCTGTAAACATATTAAAAAAAAAGTACAAAACGGTCTTTGTACCGAATGATCTCAGCTATCCAATGACAAAAAGATCACTTAGAAATATTAAAATGTAGAAGAGATATTTTTATAAATTTCTACCAATGGACTTCACTTGACTGAAGTAGCCTCTTTAAAACACCTGTAAACAAAGTCGAAAAAGTACAAAACGGTCTTTGTACCGAAAGATCTGAGACATCGAATGACAAAAAATATTTTAAAACTATTAAAATGTAGAAGAGATATTTTTATAAATTTCTTCCACTGGATTTCACTTGACTGAAGTAGCTTTTTTAAAATTCCCTTAAACAAAGTCGAAAAAGTACAAAACAGTCTTTGTGCCGAAAGATCTGAGATATCCAATGCAAAAAAAAAAAAAAAATAAAAAAAAAAAAAAAAAAAAAAAAAAAACATTTAAAAACATTAAAATGTAGAAGATATTCTTTTTTTTTTTTTTTTTTTTTTTTTTTTGTTATTACTACCATTTGATTTCACTTGACTAAAGTAGCTTTTTTAAAATTATCCTAAACAAAGTCGAAAAAGTACAAAACGGTCTTTGTACCGAAAGATCTGAGATATCGAATGCCAAAAAATCATTTTAAAATCTTTAAAAATAAAAAGATATATTTATAAAATTCTACTATAGGATTTTGCTTGAATGAAGTAGCTTCTTTAAAACACCTCTAAACAAAATCAAAAAAGTACAAAACAGTCTTTGTACCGAAAGATCGCAGCTATGAAATGCCAAAAAAATCATTTAAAAATATTAAAATGTAGAAGAGATATTTTTATAAATTTCTACCATTGGATTTCACTTGACTGAAGTAGCTTTTTTAAAATTCCCCTAAACAAAGTCGAAAAAGTACAAAACGATCTTTGTACAAAAAGATCTAAGCTATCCAATGACAAAAAAATCATTTAAAAATTTTAAAATGTAGAAGAGATATTTTTATAAATTTCTACCATTGGAATTCACTTGACTGAAGTAGCCTCACTAAAACACCTGTAAACAAAATCAAAAAAGTACAAAACGGTCTTTGCACCGAAAGATCTCAGCTATCCAATGACAAAAAAATCATTTAGAAATATTAAAATGTAGAAGAGATATTTTTATAAATTTCTACCAATGGATTTCACTTGACTGAAATAGCTTTTTTAAAATTCCCATAAACAAAGTCGAAAAAGTACAAAACGGTCTTTGTACAGAAAGATCTGAGATATCGAATGCCAAAAAATATTTTTAAAATATTAAAATGTAGAAGAGATATTTTTATAAATTTCTTCCATTGGATTTCACTTGACTGAAGTAGCTTTTTTAAAATTCCCTTAAACAAAGTCGAAAAAGTACAAAACAGTCTTTGTGACGAAAGATCTGAGATATCCAATGCCATAAAAAAAAAAAACATTAAATTGTAGAAAATATTCTTTTTTTTTTTTTTTTTTTTTTTTTTTTTTTTTTTTTTTTGTTATTACTACCATTTGATTTGGTACCATTTGATCACTTGACTGAAGTAGCTTTTTTAAAATTATCCTAAACAAAGTCGAAAAAGTACAAAACGGTCTTTGTACCGAAAGACCTGAGATATCGAATGCCAAAAAATCATTTAAAAATCTTTAAAAATAAAAAGATATATTTATAAAATTCTACTATAGGATTTTGCTTGAATGAAGTAGCTTCTTTAAAACACCTCTAAACAAAATCAAAAAAGTACAAAACAGTCTTTGTACCAAAAGATCGCAGCTATGAAATGCCAAAAAAATCATTTAAAAATATTAAAATGTAGAAGAGATATTTTTATAAATTTCTACCATTGGATTTCACTTGACTGAAGTAGCTTTTTTAAAATTCCCCTAAACAAAGTCGAAAAAGTACAAAACGGTCTTTGTACAAAAAGATCTAAGTTATCCAATGACAAAAAAATCATTTAAAAATATTAAAATGTAGTAGAGATATTTTTATAAATTTCTACCATTGGATTTCACTTGACTGAAACAGCTTTTATAAAATTCCCTTAAACAAAGTCGAAAAAGTACAAAACGGTCTTTGCACCGAGAGATCTCAGCCATCCCATGACAAAAAAATCATATAAAAATATTAAAATGTAGAAGAGATATGTTTATAAATTCCTACCATTTGATTTCACTTGACTTAAGTAACTTTTTTAAAATTCCCCTAAACAGAGTCGAAAAAGTACAAAACGGTCTTTGTACAAAAAGATCTAAGCTATCCAGTGACAAAAAAATCATTTAAAAATATTAAAATGTAGAAGAGATATTTTTATAAATTTCTACCATTGGATTTCACTTCACTGAAGTAGCTTTTTTAAAATTCCCCTAAACAGAGTCGAAAAAGTACAAAACGGTCTTTGCACCGAAAGATCTGAGATATCGAATGCCAAATAATAATTAACAGATATTAAAATGTAGAAGAGATATTTTTTAAAATTTTTACCATTGGATTTCACTTCACTGAAGTAGCTTTTTTAAAATTCCCTTGAACAAAGTCAAAAAAGTACAAAACGGTCTTTGCACCGAAAGATCTGAGATATCGAATGCCAAATAATAATTAACAGATATTAAAATGTAGAAGATATATTTTTCTAAATTTTTACCATTGGATTTCACTTCACTGAAGTAGCTTTTTTAAAATTCCCCTAAACAGAGTCGAAAAAGTACAAAACGGTCTTTGCACCGAAAGATCTGAGATATCGAATGCCAAATAATAATTAACAGATATTAAAATGTAGAAGAGATTTTTTTCCAAATTTTCTACCATTGGATTTCACTTCACTGAAGTAGCTTTTTTAAAATTCCCCTAAACAGAGTCGAAAAAGTACAAAACGGTCTTTGCACCGAAAGATCTGAGATATCGAATGCCAAATAATAATTAACAGATATTAAAATGTAGAAGAGATATTTTTCTAAATTTTTACCATTGGATTTCACTTCACTGAAGTAGCTTTTTTAAAATGCCCTTAAACAGAGTCGAAAAAGTACAAAACGGTCTTTGCACAGAAAGATCTCAGCCATCCCATGACAAAAAAATCATTTAAAAATATTAAAATGTAGAAGAGATATTTTTATAAATTCCTACCATTGGATTTCATTTGACTGAAGTAGCCTCTTTAAAACACCTGTAAACAAAATCAAAAAGTACAAAACGGTCTTTGTAAGATCTTAGCTATCCCATAACAACAGAATCATTTAAAAATATTAAAATGTAGACGAGATATTTTTATAAATTTTTACCATTGGAATTCACTTGACAGAAGTAGCTTTTTTAAAATTCCCCTAAATAAAGTCGAAAAAGTACAAAACGGTCTTTGTACCGAAAGATCTAAGCTATCCAATGACAAAAAAACATTTAAAAATATTAAAATGTAGAAAAGATATTTTTATAAATTTCTTCCATTGGATTTCACTTGACTGAAGTAGCTTTTTTAAAATTCCCCAAAACAAAGTCGAAAATGTAAAAAACGGTATTTGTACAGAAAGATCTAAGCTATCGAATGCCAAAAAATCATTTAAAATATTAAAATGTAGAAGAGATATTTTTATAAATTCCTACCATTCGATTTCACTTGACTGAAGTATCTTTTTTAAAACATCTGTAAACAAAATTAAAAAAGTACAAAACGGTATTTGTACCGAAAGATCTCAGCTATCCCATGACAAAAAAATCATTTAAAAATATTAAAATGTAGAAGAGATATTTTTATAAATTTTCACCATTGGATTTCATTTGACTGAAGTAAGCTTTTTAAAAATTCCCCTAAACAAAGTCGAAAAAGTACAAAACGGTCTTTGTACCGAAAGATCTAAGCTATCCAATGACAAAAAAACATTTAAAAATATTAAAATGTAGAAAAGATATTTTTATAAATTTCTTCCATTGGATTTCACTTGACTGAAGTAGCTTTTTTAAAATTCCCCAAAACAAAGTCGAAAATGTAAAAAACGGTATTTGTACAGAAAGATCTAAGCTATCCAATGACAAAAAAAAAAAAAAAAAAAAAAAAAAAAAAAAAAAAAAAAAAAAACACCTGTAAACAAAAAAAAATAAAATAAAATAAAATAAAATACAAAACGGTATTTGTACCTAAAGATCTCAGCTATCCCATGACAAAAAAATCATTTAAAAATCTTTAAATGTCGAAAAGACATATTTATAAAAATTTTACTATAGGATTTCGCTTGACTGAAGTAGCCTCATTAAAACAGCTGTAAAAAAAAAAAAAAAAAAAAAAAAAAAAAGTCTTTATACCGAAAGATTTCAGCTATCCAATGACAAAATTCATTTAAAAATATTAAAATGTAGAAGAGATATATTTATAAATTTCTACCATTGGATTTCATTTGACTGAAGTAGCCTCTTTAAAACAACTGTAAACAAAATCAAAAAAGAACAAAACGGTCTTTGTAGCAAAAGATCTGAGATATCGAATGGCAAATAATGATTTACGAATATTAAAATGTAGAAGAGATATTTTTATAAATTTCTACCATTGGATTTCACTTCACTGAAGTAGCTTTTTTAAAATTCCCCTAAACAGAGTCGAAAAAGTTCAAAACGGTCTTTGTAGAGAAAGATCTGAGCTATCCCATGACAAAAAAAATCATTTAAAAATATTAAAATGTAGAAGAGATACTTTTAGAAATTTCTAGCATTGGATTTCACTTGACTGAAGTAGCTTTTTTAAAATTCCCCTAGAGAAAGTCGAAAATGTAAAAAACGGTCTTTGTACAGAAAGATCTCAGCCATCCCATGACTTAAAAATCATTTAAAAATATTAAAATGTAGAAGACATATTTTTATAAATTCCTACCATTGGATTTCACTTGACTGAAATAGCTTTTTTAAAATTCCTCTAAACAAAGTCGAAAAAATACAAAACGGTCTTTGTACCGAAAGATCTGAGATATCGAATGCCAAAAAATAATTTAAAAATATTAAAATGTAGAAGAGATATTTTTATAAATTCCTACCACTGGATTTCACTTGACTGAAGTAGATTTTTTAAAATTTCCCTAAACAAAGTCGAAAAAGTACAAAACGATCTTTGTACCGAAAAATCTCAGCTATCCAATGACAAAAATTCATTTAAAAATATTAAAATGTAGAAGAGATATTTTTATAAATTTCTACCATTGGATTTCACTTCACTGAAGTAGCTTTTTTAAAATTCCTCTAAACAGAGTCGAAAAAGTTCAAAACGGTCTTTGTAGAGAAAGATCTGAGCTATCCCATGACAAAAAAAATCATTTAAAAATATTAAAATGTAGAAGAGATACTTTTAGAAATTTCTAGCATTGGATTTCACTTGACTGAAGTAGCTTTTTAAAAATTCCCCTAGAGAAAGTCGAAAATGTAAAAAACGGTCTTTGTACAGAAAGATCTCAGCCATCCCATGACTTAAAAATCATTTAAAAATATTAAAATGTAGAAGACATATTTTTATAAATTCCTACCATTGGCTTTCACTTGACTGAAGTAACTTTTTTAAAATTCCCCTAAACAAAGTCGAAAAAGTACAAAACGGTCTTTGTAGAGAAAGATCTAAGCTATCCAATGACAAAAAAATCATTTAAAAATATTAAAATGTAGAGGAGATATTTTTATAAATTTCTACCATTGGATTTCACTTGACTGAAATAGCTTTTTTAAAATTCCCCTAAACAAAGTCGAAAAAATACAAAACGGTCTTTGTACCGAAAGATCTGAGATATCGAATGCCAAAAAATAATTTAAAAATATTAAAATGTAGAAGAGATATTTTTATAAATTCCTACCACTGGATTTCACTTGACTGAAGTAGATTTTTTAAAATTTCCCTAAACAAAGTCGAAAAAGTACAAAACGATCTTTGTACCGAAAGATCTCAGCTATCCAATGACAAAAATTCATTTAAAAATATTAAAATGTAGAAGACATATTTTTATAAATTTCTTCCATTGGATTTCACTTGACTGAAGTAGCTTTTTTAAAATTCCCCAAAACAAAGTCGAAAATGTAAAAAACGGTATTTGTACAGAAAGATCTAAGCTATCCAATGACAAAAAAAAAAAAAAAAAAAAAAAAAAAAAAAAAAAATCATTTAAAAATATTAAAATGTAGAAGAGATATTTTTATAAATTTCTACCATTGGATTTCACTTGACTGAAGTAGCCTCTTTAAAACACCTGTAAACAAAAAAAAATAAAATAAAATAAAATAAAATACAAAACGGTATTTGTACCTAAAGATCTCAGCTATCCCATGACAAAAAAATCATTTAAAAATCTTTAAATGTCGAAAAGACATATTTATAAAATTTTACTATAGGATTTCGCTTGACTGAAGTAGCCTCATTAAAACAGCTGTAAAAAAAAAAAAAAAAAAAAAAAAAAAAAAAGGTCTTTATACCGAAAGATTTCAGCTATCCAATGACAAAATTCATTTAAAAATATTAAAATGTAGAAGAGATATATTTATAAATTTCTACCATTGGATTTCATTTGACTGAAGTAGCCTCTTTAAAACAACTGTAAACAAAATCAAAAAAGTACAAAACGGTCTTTGTACCAAAAGATCTGAGATATCGAATGGCAAATAATGATTTACGAATATTAAAATGTAGAAGAGATATTTTTATAAATTTCTACCATTGGATTTCACTTCACTGAAGTAGCTTTTTTAAAATTCCCCTAAACAGAGTCGAAAAAGTTCAAAACGGTCTTTGTAGAGAAAGATCTGAGCTATCCCATGACAAAAAAAATCATTTAAAAATATTAAAATGTAGAAGAGATACTTTTAGAAATTTCTAGCATTGGATTTCACTTGACTGAAGTAGCTTTTTTAAAATTCCCCTAGAGAAAGTCGAAAATGTAAAAAACGGTCTTTGTACAGAAAGATCTCAGCCATCCCATGACTTAAAAATCATTTAAAAATATTAAAATGTAGAAGACATATTTTTATAAATTCCTACCATTGGATTTCACTTGACTGAAGTAACTTTTTTAAAATTCCCCTAAACAAAGTCGAAAAAGTACAAAACGGTCTTTGTAGAGAAAGATCTAAGCTATCCAATGACAAAAAAATCATTTAAAAATATTAAAATGTAGAAGAGATATTTTTATAAATTTCTACCATTGGATTTCACTTGACTGAAATAGCTTTTTTAAAATTCCCCTAAACAAAGTCGAAAAAATACAAAACGGTCTTTGTACCGAAAGATCTGAGATATCGAATGCCAAAAAATAATTTAAAAATATTAAAATGTAGAAGAGATATTTTTATAAATTCCTACCACTGGATTTCACTTGACTGAAGTAGATTTTTTAAAATTTCCCTAAACAAAGTCGAAAAAGTACAAAACGATCTTTGTACCGAAAGATCTCAGCTATCCAATGACAAAAATTCATTTAAAAATATTAAAATGTAGAAGACATATTTTTATAAATTCCTACCATTGGATTTCACTTGACTGAAGTAACTTTTTTAAAATTCCCCTAAACAAAGTCGAAAAAGTACAAAACGGTCTTTGTAGAGAAAGATCTAAGCTATCCAATGACAAAAAAATCATTTAAAAATATTAAAATGTAGAAGAGATATTTTTATAAATTTCTTCCATTGGATTTCACTTGACTGAAGTAGCCTCTTTAAAACACCTGTAAACAAAATAAAAAAAAGTACAAAACGGTCTTTATACCGAAAAATCTCAGCTGTTCAATGCTAAAAAAATCATTTAAAAATATTAAAATACAAACGAGATATCTTAAAAATTTCTATCTTGGGATTTCGCTCTATTGATGTAAGTCACTATAAAATACTCGTAACAAAATCGAAAAAATATAAAACGGTCTTTGTACAGTTCAATGATCTCAGCTATTCAATGCTAAAAAAATCATTTAAAAATATTAAAATGTAGAGGAGATTCTTTGGAAAATGTTTAATGTGCAATCTCTGACATAATAATCACGATCTGTATGTTGTCTTTTAAAATTACATATAAATTTCACTTGAAACTATCTAACAAAAAAGTTCAATGTCGACTTGTTTTAAAACGGATCCGACTGTTTTGGTCAGAAATTATCTCGAAGAAACTATCCAAATGCACATATCCCTCGGGCTATCAGTATTGAAAAGGTGCGAGAGTTTTTAGCATTTGCTAATGACTTTTTTCTTCCTGGGGTATCTTATCCCCTTTTTATCGCCTGGAGTTAAAGGGTGGCGTGAGATGACCTTTTTCTTATTAATTACAAGCTTGGAAAATATCATTGGTCTTTTAAGGTGTCAATCTTTGGGTTCGGGATACGCCTTCCTGGTGGCAACACGCATAGGTTTGTGATCGGATTTTGAGTTTCGGTTTGACTGATGCAGGCTCTTAAGAATTAGGAGTAGAGGAAGCCCGACATTACAGAGGGGGGGGGGGGGTCCCTATTATCCTATCAGCTGTTTTTAGCTCACAGGCTATCATAGCCTAAGAGCTTATGTGCCCGTCCGTTCTGTATGTATGTGCGTATGTGCGTAACGCGATAACTCATGATAAAAATATCGGATCCACTTGAAATTTTGTATGTAGGTATATCCTGACAAGGCGCTTCCCTGATTAGTTTTTGGAGTTCATTCGATATGTATAAGAGGGGGAACGGGGGGCTCATGCCCCCCGTTAGTTGATATAAATGGGATTTTCATGCAGAATTAAGTTTTCGTTCAAAATTTAGATTAGGATCATTCTGATGAGGCGATTCCGTGACTGTTATTAGGTGTTCATTGAATAAGTATAAATAGGGGGACAGGGGTTCTAATGCCCCCCCCCCCTTAATTTATAGAAATGGGATTTTCATGCAGAATTAAGTTTTCGTTCAAAATTTAGATTAGGATCATTCTGATGAGGCGATTCCGTGACCGTTATTAGGTGTTCATTGAATAAGTATAAATAGGGGGAACAGGGGTTCTAATGCCCCCCCCCCGTTAGTTGATATAAATGGGATTTTCATGCAGAATTAAGTTTTCGTTTAAAATTTAGATTAGGATAATTCTGATAAGGCGATTCCGTGACTGTTATTAGGTGTTCATTGAATAAGTATAAATAGGGTTAACAGGGGCTCTAATGCCCCCCCCCCCCCGTTAGTTGATATAAATGGGATTTTCATGCAGAATTAAGTTTTCGTTCAAAATTTAGATTAGGATCATTCTGATGAGACGATTCCGTGACTGTTATTAGGTGTTCATTGAATAAGTATAAATAGGGGGAACAGGGGTTCTAATCCCCCCCCGTTAGTTGATATAAATGGGATTTTCATGCAGAATTAAGTTTTCGTTCAAAGTTTAGATTAGGATCATTCTGATGAGACGATTCCGTGACTGTTATAAGGTGTTCATTGAATAAGTATAAATAGGGGGAACAGGGGTTCTAATCCCCCCCCCCCCGTTAGTTGATATAAATGGGATTTTCATGCAGAATTAAGTTTTCGTTCAAAATTTAGATTAGGATCATTCTGATAAGGCGATTCCGTGACTGTTATTAGGTGTTTATTGAATAAGTATAAATAGGGGGAACAGGGGCTCTAATCCCCCCCCCCCGTTAGTTGATATAAATGGGATTTTCATGTAGAATTAAGTTTTCGTTCAAAATTTAGATTAGGATCATTCTGATAAGACGATTCCGTGACTGTTATTAGGTGTTCATTGAATAAGTATAAATAGGGGGAACAGGGGTTCTAATCCCCCCCCCCCGTTAGTTGATATAAATGGGATTTTCATGCAGAATTAAGTTTTCGTTCAAAATTTAGATTAGGATCATTCAGATGAGGCGATTCAGTGACTGTTATTAGGTGTTCATTGTATAAGTATAAATAGGGGGAACAGGGGTTCTAATGCCCCCCCCCTTAATTTATATAAATGGGTTTTTCAAGCAGAATTTTCAGATTTCGTTCAAATCTCTGAATAGTTTTGGAAGTTTAATGGTTAAGTATAAAAGAGGGGGATAACTCCTTTTTTAAATTATATAAATGCTAAATGGGTTTTTATTAAGAATTATCTAATTTGCTCTGAATTTTGGATATAGATTTTTTATATGATAAAGCATGTCTTTGATAGTATAGGAGGTTCAATGATTAAGTATAAAAAAAGAGGAAAGAAGAGAGCTGTTTCCCTTTCTTAATTTTTTAACGGAATTAACCCTTGAAAATATAAGGCTTTAATGTACAATTAGTATTTGTAGCCTGTGAGCTCAATGCCATCAGTTTAACTGGGCAGTATTCTTTATTTCATTTACTAAATCCATTTTTCGTATGTTTAAATTATTCGAAATTTCCCCATGCAAATTTTGATTAAATAACGTTTTTACTATTAAATTAAAACTGACTATCTGCATATTATACACATTAAAAAATATTTTATTAAATACATAATTATACGTAACCAATTAATTTTGTAAAAGACATATATGGAATTACAGTTGAGAATATTTGAACTTCAAAATATTTCTTATGTTTTATAAATTGCAGCATAGTAAGAAAAAATATTTCATAATAAAAAAACTATATATGTTTTACTCTGATTGAATTTATTGAATCGAAAATTAGCTTTGAAAAATAAATTTGCGGGGGCCCTTTGTATTTTAGTTGGTAAGAATGGGCTTTATGGGCCTGTGAGATTATTTAGCATCACGGAAAAAAAGAAAGAAAGAACGAAAGAGCATAGAAAAATTTAAAATAGCACAATTTCTTATTGTGACATGAATTTAGAATTCTAGATTTTCAAGGAAATAAGAGTATAAATTAAATGAGAATTTACTTATTACTTGTTAACAAACGAAATAGTAGTTTAACATATGAATGCAATGGAATTGGAAGTTGACGCAGGGATTTTTTCTTGGATCCCATTTTGTGAAAAATAAAGTTATTTTTATGAATGAATTTTTGTAATGAAATTTGAATTCCAGTTATTGAAATTCGCATCAAACATTTATTAATAATAACTTATTTAAGTCTATATGCTAAATTTCTCATTTCAGGTGAACTTGTTTCCTTTGCAAAACACATATTTTAAAACCTAACAGTATAAAATTAATTAGAGATATTTTTATGGAATAGAATTTTGTGAATGGTGTGATTTATTAAAAAGAATTTTGTGAAGGAACCCTAATAAAACGCTTAAATGAAAAACATGTAAATGAGAAATGTGTGTTATTAAAATATGCTCTATTAGTATACATATATTTTTCCAATCTGTGCAAAATTTTCTAATACTTAAAATTTTTAATAACTGCTTATAAATTACATAAAGTAATAAATATGACTTACCAGATTAGTATAGGAGTAGATCTTTTTTCCTCCAGATATACACTTAATTTTATAAATACTATACTATGCGTATTACTAAAATAAATCAGAAAAAACGTACGAAAATCCACATCTGAAGTGCTGTGTTGTCTACAAACATGTATTTGTATGCGTTAGCGGGCTGCTAAAGTACTTGAATAGGCCAGTACTCCCTTCAAGGTCAAGGAATCCGGTTACTAGTAAGTAACTAAGCTGTTAACTTTTAAGGGGATTCTCTAGATGTTATTTGTGTCACCCATGTCGTGAAATCGTTGTGAAAAATGACCTATCTTCTAAGAACATAATATCCCTGTATTTCAAAAGAAAACACCCTTTTGTCGCTAGCAGCTTTATACAAGAGCCCGGCTTTCTTCAGAGTCGATCCGATGACCGGTACTCTTTCCTTATCTTTCTTAGTTCCATGCAAAAACCCATGGTCAAAAAGCGAGGGGAGCGAACGAGTAAAAAAATAAGGATTTTCAGTTTCTAGGTTTCTGCGTTTTTGAAATCTAAACAAGGTTTTTGATAAAAACAGGGCCCCGTTAAGGCTACGGGGGCCCCCGGAACAATCATCATTCTGGACTCCCCCTCTATCTATCTGTAATTTTTTTTTCTTTTTTTTTAAATAATGTAGAAGTGGCAAACACTAAAAATAAAAAACATATTGCACACATGCATAAATTTTGTACTCACATCTATATACAAGATATCCCAAAAAATTGGTCACAACTTTATTTAAAAATATTAATTTGATAATTATAGAAAAAATGATTGATTGAGATAAGTATTTCTTTGCAAATTTTTACTTTGCTTACCTACGTACATTACAAGATGTCTAAAAAAGAAGGTTCAAAATTGGACGTAACAGTTTTAACTTATCACGTTACGAGGAAACATTAATAAAAAATTTCTTTTAAAAGCTATAGGATACTATGTTGTTGTAATCAGGGCCTGGCTAAGTCACGGGCATGCAGGACATCTGCATCGGACGTGGGGCCCCCTCAATCGGGGACCCTCAAGGGCAAATATAATTTTTTTGTTAAGGCTAATAAAAAATGGCCAAAAATGACAAAAATTCCTTCTTTCTTTCTTTCTTTATTTTTAACTTTATTGGGGCTCTTTTCTCATCTCTCCTCTGTTTTGGAACCCCATGCTCCTTCCCCCCACCCCTGGATCTAACAGTTACATCACAGTTGTATTTACATTTTAATGGCCCACATTTAGTCTCATATTTCTATAACAAAAAAAAAAAAAAAAAAAAAAACAAATTTATTCGATAATTTCTTAAAGTTATCTTTTTTGTGCTATTCTGCATACAAATGCGAATACACAACTAGTATAAAGGTTAGTTTTAGACACTTTAGCATAATTCAAGAAAAAATCCAAAAGTTAGAAAGGGGCCCCCCACAATCTAAGTTGGGCCCTGGTTGTAATACTCGTAAAATTTTAATAATTTGTTTTCTAATGATATAGTTTGTTTTCTGCGTATGTGGAGGGAACACTGGAAGCAGAGAGGAAAAGGAGAACAACATTCCCTTCCTAAATGTTTGAAAACGTATGAATTTCGGTCACTTTTGGCACATTTTAAGCATTTGGCACCCTTTAATGAAAATCCTCATTATTGGGGGGGGGGGGGGGAGCTTTAAAAAGGTGCACCTGAGGAAATTGCCTGGCGGAAAAATAAAAACATTAAAAGAAAAAAAAATGAAAAAATAAAAACATTAAAAGAAGTGTTTTCTTACATTTTCAAAACAAATAAACTTCGGTAAAAAGGTCGATAGAATCGATTAGGGGGCCCCCTGACTTCGTCGGCCCCCCCCAAATGGGGGGTTTTGGGGGCGGTCGCTACGGCCCTGCATTTGAGAGAAAAAGTGAATCTAAAAATAAATCGGAAAAAAGGCAGTTTGGATCGAAATACACCCTTAAAAAGGAAGCAGGACGTTTCGGTCCCGTCATTTCGGTCTTGCCATTTCGGTCCCGCCGTTTCGGTCCCGAGACACTTCGGTCCTGCCGTTTCGGTCCCGCCGTTTCGGTCCCGAGACACTTCGGTCCCTAGCCTTTTCGGTCCCAAGACATTTCGGTCCCAAGATCTTTCGGTCCCTTCTCTTGCAAACTGAAATTTTGTGAAATCTATACATATAATAAAACAGTAGGACCCGGTGTGTCTGTACATTGAAGATAATTGACAAAAATGGAGTCAGGGCGATAAAAGAAAACCAATGAAACACAAAAAAAATTTTTTTGAATTTTTTGTCTGTCTGTCTGTTTGTTCGAGGTTATCTTCGTAACTACTGAATGGATTTTTATGCGGTTTTCACTAATGAAGAATGCACACTCCCGGGCAGTGTATAGGCTTTGTTTCATCAAAATCGGACAACAGACAAAAAAGTAACAAAAAGAAACAAAAGAAACTATTAGGTGCACTGCTCACGTTTTTTAGTACATAACGTTTTTTAGTACATATAAAATCCAATAGATGTCACTGTGCGATTTTAAAACGCGCTATCGTTATGTTTTCGCCAGTCTACTTAAGTATGAGAAAGTTTCAAGCTGGCTGTCGTTCCATGTGGTTTAGTCGGTAGAACGTCAGTGCGCCATACTGATGGCCCGGGTTCGATTCCCAGCATGGAATTTTTTTTCACTATGTTGGCATTAACGCCTATAAGCAATTAAAAGAATTTGAAATATTGTATTCAAGGCGAATTTTCTCTCTGGGAAAATTTCCTTGCATTAATATGTCAGTGTAATTTTTTTTTCGATTTAATTTTTTTTTCGAAACTTTGTTTTTCTTAAAAAATTACAGTAAATATTTGATATTTCCCAACGTTTTTTGAATGATCGACTTGCTTTTTTTTTTTTTTTTTTTTTAATGTATGTCTGAACCTTATCTAACTACTTCTTCAAGATTTCTTTAGATAAACCGACCAGCGTAGCGGGCGAAGGCCGCTATCTATCTATCTATACATATAATAAAACAGTAGGACCCGGTGTGTCTGTACATTGAAGATAATTGACAAAAATGGAGTCAGGGCGATAAAAGAAAACCAATGAAACACAAAAAAATTTTTTTGAATTTTTTGTCTGTCTGTCTGTCTGTCTGTCTGTTTGTTCGAGGTTATCTTCGTAACTACTGAATGGATTTTTATGCGGTTTTCACTAATGAAGAATGCACACTCCCGGGCAGTGTATAGGCTTTGTTTCATCAAAATCGGACAACAGACAAAAAAGTAACAAAAAGAAACTATTAGGTGCGCTGCTCACGTTTTTTAGTACATAACGTTTTTTAGTACATATAAAATCCAATAGATGTCACTGTGCGATTTTAAAACGCGCTATCGTTATGTTTTCGCCAGTCTACTTAAGTATGAGAAAGTTTCAAGCTGGCTGTCGTTCCATGTGGTTTAGTCGGTAGAACGTCAGTGCGCCATACTGATGGCCCGGGTTCGATTCCCAGCATGGAATTTTTTTTCACTATGTTGGCATTAACGCCTATAAGCAATTAAAAGAATTTGAAATATTGTATTCAAGGCGAATTTTCTCTCTGGGAAAATTTCCTTGCATTAATATGTCAGTGTAATTTTTTTTTCGAAACTTTGTTTTTCTTAAAAAATTACAGTAAATATTTGATATTTCCCAACGTTTTTTGAATGATCGACTTGCTTTTTTTTTTTTTTTTTAATGTATGTCTGAACCTTATCTAACTACTTCTTCAAGATTTCTTTAGATAAACCGACCAGCGTAGCGGGCGAAGGCCGCTAGTTAGACATAATTTTATATGGAACATTGCAGAGGTTTTAAACTGAAGGCCATAAAATTTCATTATAATGCGATTATAAGTGCCCGAAAACCGCACACATGTATAACTCCTATTCAAGATCTTATAATTCACACACATTTTGTATGGTAATCCTAATCATAATTGGTAATCCTAATTCTCGAAACAGTTAATAATTTTAATGTAAAAATCAAATTATTATTTTATTAAATGTATTTATTATTAATAACATGATTAATTTATGCAATGAATTTTATTTTAAAATAAACTCAATACATATCCTTTTTATATTCAATGCATCATTATATTTCCTAGTAGTTCTAAACTGAAATTTATCTTTTACTTGTTTATTTATTGTATATTTAAAACTACAGAAATTAAAAAGAATTATTATAGTTAAAAATAAAACTAAAATAAGAATTATTATTATTTTTTCTGGGAAAGTAAGAGCGAAAAGGTAATACAAATAAATAAATAAATAAAAGCTTAGTTTTGTCACTTGAAAATAAAATTATTTAAAATATTATTATATCACATTTTAATATATTTTATTGAATTATATTTTATATTTTATATATAATATTTATATTATTATATAAATTTTATGTAAATAAAAAAAAAATAATCATCTTATTAGAATGAAATAGGCCCAGTTTCAATAAAATTAACTCACAAAAATTATCTTCGCGGCGTGAGAAGACTATTAAAAAATGCAATCAATAAATATTATTATTATTAAAAAAAAAAAAAAAAAAAAAAAAGTGTCAGAGGCAAATTTCTAAAAACAATTTTTTTTTATAGCATGCCCAGCTACGAAATCACTATTGCTTTCGCAATGTTAATTGTGGCAAGTAACTTATGAAAACAAATTTAAAAGATGCAACTTTGTATTATAAAAATAATAAGGAAAATAAAAAAAAATTGTTTTTCAATAAATATATCTCATTTCTGAATTATCAAAGGAGAGGGTGTAGATGGGTGATTTGAGGAAATATGTATATATTATAATTTATAAATGTCTAATTGAATTATTAAAGACATTTATTATCAAACTAAATGTAAGAGAAAAAATAAGCACAGTTTTTTTTGTATTATTTAATTAATGCTAATTTAAAGGTTCTAAAAAATGTACGTAAACAGCCAAAAAAATATTTATGGTAGTTTATATAAAATATTTTTTAATTTATGTAATTTATAGAAGTTTATGTAAAATACTAATACTAATAATTAATAATAAAATTAAAAATATTTATTCTGATTAATAATAATATTACTAAAATCAAAAGACAATATCCCCTAAAATTATATCACATTGTTTAACCAAACAAAATTTTCAGCTCGCTGTGATTTTTTTATTATTTAATTAATGCTAATTTAAAGGTTCTAAAAAATGTACGTAAACAGCTAAAAAAATATTTATGGCAGTTTATATAAAATATTTTTTAGTTTATATAATTTATAGAAGTTTATATAAAATACTAATACTAATAATTAATAATAAAATTAAAAATATTTATTCTGATTAATAATAATACTACTACTAAAATCAAAAGACAATATCCCCTAAAATTATATCACATTGTTTAACCAAACAAAATTTTCAGCTCGCTGTGATTTCATTGTCACGAGTTATAAAAGTTTAAATTTATCGGATTCTTATATTCAACTTTTTATAAAACTTGGGGGGGGGAGTGGGGGAGAATTAAAAAGATTAAAAAAAGGCCCGAATAATGTTGAACTTATACCATTTGGCAGGCCCATAACAATTAGAATCCGACTTATAAGATAGCGAGCAAAGAAATAACAAGGGACTGAAATGACTAAGGACCGAAATGGCAAGGGACCAAAGTTGCTGGGGACCGAATTGTCTCGGGACCGAAATGTCTTGAGACCGAATTCTTTCGGGACCGAAATGTCTCGGGACCGAAATGTCTCCGGACCAAAATGGCGGGACCAAAATGGCGGGACCGAAATGGCGGGACCGAAGTGGCGGGACCGAAATGGCGTGTACTCTCTTAAACAACCTTTTTACCTCTTTCAGACTAATGCATTTTAAAAAATAATGTGTGTTTAAAATTTAGCTCGCAAAAACTTCTTGAGTAGGTGTATTGTTACGCTATTATTCCATTGTAAAACATGAAAGTTCCATGAATCCAGACAAATTCCAATCATGTGATAATTACAGTACTTGGTCGCAAAATTTATGTTATTGCACACTTTTTTGCACTCTATTTTTAAAAGAAATATATACTATATACATATAAAGAAAAGTCTCGTAATTTTTGCTTGAAAAATATAAGCCATTTTAACGCTGGTCAATTGGAATTTCACATCAATCTCATACCCTTTACCTACATACTTTTAGTTCAAAATCTATTTTAAATTCACTTTTATTTTAGTGATAAGGAAAAAAAATATAATTTTTTCTTTCATTTTCTTTCTTTTTTTTATTTCCTTTTGTGAATTTTCTTTATAGCAGAATAAAATATCGTGCAAGTATTGTTGTAAGAGATGACATTTATACGTAGCATCTTTAGTCTGTCATAGCTCTAACTTTTTGGAGCTCAAGCGAATTAAACTAGTTTAAGTCTGTTTCAAATGATAAATATTGTCAAACTGTCAAAGAAACTAGCATTATAACGCTTACAATTTACTAAATTTGCACTTCGCTGCGTGAATAGTTGCTTAGCAAAATTAAATTTGTTCCAAAAATATATTTTGTACTATAAATTTAATTAGTATATCAGTCTGTTAGATAATTAGTAACCGACATAAAAAATAAATACTACTAAGTTATGCTATTTAGAGATAAGATACATCTTGTTACGTAGATTGCATGCTTAAGATATATGTGCACTGTAAAAAAAAGACGGACGATTTAACGGAAGTATTACTGGCAATCTAGACGCCAGTACTATTTACTGTTTTTTAACGGAAAAATTTTCGTAAATTCCGGGGAAAACTCGAAAAAAAACCGGAATATTTTGAGGAATTTTTCCGTTAAAAAACTAATACTAAATACTACTGGCGTCTAGATTACCAGTAAAACTTCGGTTAAATCGTCCGTTTTTTTTTTTTTTTTTTTAACAGTTTATCTTCTTTTGTTGGATCTGGAATTATTGTTAATGAATGTAATATCTCGTATATTTAATTACATCATTGTAGACATTGGTGTAACTCTCATTACACTTACAGTTACATAGTCATAAGATGAAACGACATTCACGTTGTTTGATACTTGATAATTTATTGGCAAATTTGACGACAAAAATAAGTCGCTTTAAATAAAGCAAATTTGGCGATAGCTGATTAATTTTTCGAAATATACAGTATAGATGAAAATTGAGAATCTTCTATAATCGAGGTAATTCTTGAAAACACCCTTTGGCGGTGAAATTTGTAATTATTTATTTTAAAAACAATTTGTCATACCAACAACTAAAACAAATTCCCATACCTTTATTATTCTTTCACAAAATTTAACAACTTTCGGAACAATCGTTTCCTTTGTAGGCGATTCTTCTGTAAAAATATTAAAATGGGGTCTTTTAATGAGAGTCTTATGGATATCTTGTATATAGAAACGACATAATCACAAGTATCTAATTAATGTATAATTGGATTAATAACCCTAACAATCTGATTCCTGGAGATTCATGCATACTTTCTGAAATTTAAAAAGATGTCAAAATAGGTCTCATTTATGAACATATTTTAAAATTCAAAATACTACAATATCATTCAAATGCTTAAAACTAGCTGGAACATTTGAGTATCCTTATAAAAGAGTAGTTAGGCACTCTATTACAAAGCGTATGTAATATATTTATGCATATTTTTAATAAACCTTCAGTTAAAAAAAGTACTTTTTGCGTACATTCACACAAATTTATTTATAAATAAATCTGATTTAACTATTATGAATAACATGAGAACATATTTAAGTATATTAACTCTGTTTAATATTTTGTGAGAATAACCAAAAAACATCCTGGTGAACTTTCGTATATATAATGTTAAGTCATTTATAAAGAAATTAAATGACGGAAATAGTTAATTTATTTAGCTCTAAGTAGAGTCTTAGCTTTTAGGTTTTTAAAAAACTACGAGATAAACAAGCATTTTTCAAAGTGAAGAAACTACAACATTCTTCTTTTCTTAGAGAAGACTGTATGCTTTTAGCTTTTAGAAATCCCCGAAGGTTTCCTTCATTAGTAAGAAAGATTAATTAACTTACTCCCTCACTGCTTGTTTATAGTTTTTCTCCAGTACAACAAGTAATTTAACAATAGGAGCTAAAAAACACATAGTTTGAAACAAAAGCTGAACACCTGTATACAATGCCTTAATATAAAATTTTCATTCAGACTGAAATTGATGATTTTGAATAGCACTTTTTTTTTTTTTTGTTTCGTTAATCTAGTTTAACTCATCAGTAACTTTTTTCTACTTGATTGTAAGAGATAAGGATATGTATTTCATGTTTGAGGATGATTACAATAAAAACCGAGATAAGATAATTTCATAGTTGCCAAATTTCTATTTTTTTTTACTTTTAAACTAAATTGAAACAGTTAAATACTTAATAAATGTTTCTTGTTTGTATGTGGTTATAAATGAATTGCTTTTATTATTTGTTAGCGGAGTTTCAGTTGTCAGTTCTCTCGGCATGAGCCTTGAATTTTACGAACTAGGGATTGATGGCCTTCCTGCCTTCGGTAGCGTACACTCATTCGGTTTACATTCCTTCCCAACGAGGATTAAATTATTCTGATTTCTTTTCGAACCATATTAACCCTTTGCGATTCAACAATTCCGATTTGAAAAATATTGACTCAGATGTTAAATAACATCATTTTAAGCATGTAAAAAATAATTAAAAAATTAGAACGTAAAACTAAAATAAACTAACTTGACTAAAAGGTCTATATCTGACTAAAAGGTCTTTTTATCAACAATAAAGAGAAATTCACATACTTCTCATAAATGTTGTCTATTTTCTAAAACAAAATTTTAAAGTGTAAAAAATTACCTTTACAAAAATTTACTTTCGAACTCGTCCAACTTTTTTAATTTGAAAAAAATTACAAAATTAATTTTTCCTGAAACTTCTCAAATGATAAACAAAACTTTGGTATGAGAAATTAACTCAATATCATCGTCTGTTGAGAATTTCAATGATCGATTTGTATTAACTGGTGCTTTGGGGTATAGGAACAACAAATAAAATCGTGTTTTAAAGCTTACTGTGTAAGTATTATTGACTTTTGAGTATTTTGCAGATATGCAACACAATGATACAAAGGGTTAAATTAAATATTTCAGAATCTTTGCCCGCTATAGGGACCATCGCTATTGCCACTCTTCCAACTTGAATATCATTATGGCTGTTGCACAATTCACAGGGAAGTTTTAAAAAAATATTGTAAACAAAAAAAAAAAAAAAAAAAAAAAAAAAATATCGACGCGAAACGCGATTAAACGTTATAATATTGTCAAAAAAATTTAAAATTCACAAAAAGCAAAATTTACCAAATAAAAAATTTTCAAAGCCGTTTTGTTTTACAAATGTCAGCAAATAGCAGCAAAACGAGAAAAACGAATGAAAGATTCAAAAAATTTAAAAAATCAAAAAAGACAAAGTGTACTGGGCCATAATATTGAAACTGGATTCCTTTTACAAATATTTAAAGGAAAAAAAAAAAAAAAACTCTGCAAAATGCTAAAAATGAAGAAAAGCTGTGGAAATTTCGAATAGACTCAATTGAAAAGAATATAAAATTTACTAGATTCGCCTAAGAGATCTAAATGGAATCCTTTTTCAATTGTGTAAAAACAAAGCAAAAAAAAAAAAAAATCTGTTAAAAAATCGCGTAAACAATAAATAAATATATATTATATATATAAAACCCCTCCGTGTATAACGTTTCCGGGGTTCACCGATCCATGAGAAAAAAAAACTTATTGCGATTCGACGTCCACGTTAGGCTTAGGTATTCCGAACCTTTCACAGATATTTTAATCGTTCAATTTATGGAAATATGCATGTAAAAGATTAATTCATCACTCATTTTCTTTAAAACCTACAAAAACTATCTAATTATACCTACAAAAACTATCTAATTATAATGTTTAAGTTCTAAATAAAACAATCAGCAATTATGAGATAAATAAACGATTTAAGCAAGTTAATGCTGTTGCCATTCAAAAATGACAAATTCCAAACCTATGAAAAATATTGTGAAAGATTACCTCCAATTTTAAAGGCTATCTATTTCCTGACCAATGAAAACGTTCCACAGTCGTAATGGAGCGTTCTCATTGGTCAGATTTACAGTAGGACCTGTAAATGACGTCATTACATTTTAATGCACTTTGAAATCTTTTCAGGATTTCAAAAACAATATTTAATTAAAACTGTTTATTTAAGGAAAGCGAAGGCGCGTTTTAATGCAATATTGTTACATTTTTTTATATTCGGGTTGCTTTAATTTTTTTTCTGCCGTGAATGATTCTTGAGAATGACTCCTTTGCCACATCACGTTTCACGTGTTGATATTTACCTCGATATTTACTCTTCACTGTGTTGACATTTGTTTTCGATAGTGTAAAATGTTTTCTATTAAGTATTGGTTATAAAATATAAATTTTATATCGTCATGTTATTTTTTAATGCAATGAACGTAGACGAAAGTCCTATTGTAAGAAGACGACGCTTGAATAATGCACGGCAAGCAAGGTGGTTAGCGTGGCAAAGCCAGGAGTCGCGTGATAGAATTCGGTCTGCAAATGCCTCATCCCAACAAGTTCGGCGCGAAAGAGAGGCAGAATTCCAAAGCATTTCTCCAAAACATCGCAAAAAATCTGCAAATTTTTGCAAAAGATTGTGAAAAAACACTAATTTTGCCAATCAAGTGCAAAAAAAAAGAAAAAAAAAAACATACAGTAAAACCTCCAAATAACGGACACCTCGGGAGCGCGGAAACTGTCCGCTATTCGGAGGTGTCCGCTATTGGGAAAAATCTCGGCGATTCAAAAATTGCTAAGAAATGCTTAAAGCGTCATTAATTGACATTTTTATGTCCTAAAATTCTAATATATAATTAATCAGAAATTAAAATAATTTGTTAAGCAAAAAAATTAAAATAAAATGGTAAATTGCTTTATACATTGTTTGTTACATTCATGCAAAAAAATGTATTTTAAAAGTTTCCTTTAGCATTTAAAGATTACATTTTTTTTTCAATGTGAAATTTTAACCATGTCGATAGTTTTAATTTTCCTGAATCATCTTTTTTAAGTGTCACTGCTGACTGTATTTTGCCACTTCTTAAAAGCCTAAAATCTCAAATCTTCCTGAGAGGAGTGTGGAAGGGAGGATATTGTGATGCTCCAATATGTAATGTCACTCGGACCATCTCCTGAATTTAATAGTGGACGTGGGAGAGAAGGACCGAGTGGGACCCGGCCCACTCTCTACATTTATCTGCGATCACAAAATTTCGACATATTGCCCTGACAAATTTAGAGGTTTTTTACTTTTTTTCTTCGTTAAAAAACAATTTCTCATAGTTTATCACAAAAAATACTGTCCGCTATTCAGAATGTCCGTTATTCAGAGGTTAAACATACAAAAATTTAGATTTTGGGAGCGGGGATCGGTAAACTGTCCGTTAAATAGAGGTGTCCGCTATTTGAGTGTGTGTTATGGAGGTTTTACTGTAGTGCCGGAGTGAATTTTCTTTCCTTTTTGGATTATGTATGATGGTGTTAAAAATTCAAAGGATAAAAGTAACTTATTTTTTAAATTACATTTCTTTTATGTTAATCACAAATACTTGGGATCTGTGATTGCATGTAATGCAATGCGAGAGACTGGCAAGAGCAGTGTTGAATTCAGACACATTTCTCTGGGAGGAACATTCGTGGTTCTGGGGGTACATTATAGAGTTCCGGGAGGGAGAGATTGTACTTTTTGACCATTGAAAACACAATCTTAAATTTTCCTGGGGCGGGGGGGGGGGGGGGAGAGGGCATATTCCATCCGGTCACCCCTACATTGAGAAAGAAGGCATTTTTCCTTAAGGGTGTATTTCGATTCAAACTGCTTGTTTTCCGATTTATTTTTGAATTAACTTTTGCTCTAAAACACATGACACTCACAGATTCTCTTATTTAGAAAGTGCACAAGGTGCCGTAAAGGTCAATTCTTTGATAAGTGTACAAAATATTGCAAAAAAAGCAATCAAAAACGGCAATTTGAACCGATTTTTCCGAAATGGGAGATACGGGAACGAAAAAAAGGGTCTTCCAGAAAAGTTAATAGCTTGTAAATCAAATTCTAATGAATTGAGCATAAAAAGACTTTACTCGGCACCTTATACGCCTCTTCAAGAATCCCCTCAGCAAGTTTCATGATTCTACTTTTAAAAATATATCTGATTGTATCGGAAAATTTCGAGCTGCTGAAGGTGAAAAAGCGTTTTTTCGAATACACCCTTAAGTTCTGCAGACTGTTTTTAATGTTTCTGCTTGCATTGCAGATTACAGAAAAAAATTCTGCTTCTGGGCCTTTTAAAAATACAAACACGTCATTTTGACGAGCTATCTTCTAGTATAAATATATGAAGGAAAAAAATCCAAAATTTGGCTTTGACGTGCATAATTTCAGGAATATAGCAGGATTTCTAGGATTTCTCAGATATCTAGGAACATATATCTACATTTAGAAGGATTTTTTTTTCTGTGAGTATTTAATAAATACACAATAAATTGTGAATATTTTAATTGTTTACAGTTAACAATATTAAAAAAATAAATCATAAATAAGTTGTAGATTTAAATAAATATTCTTGTGTAAAGCTAAATGTTATGTTCACAAAATATAAACTTATAGGAAAATATTCCATTTAAAAGGGACATCTGCTTTTGAAACAAATATGTTATTCCCTTATAAACAGTTTGACAGAACCCAAAAACTTTATGTTTAAATGTACATTTCAATAAAATAAATTATCCGAACATTGACAACTGACGTTTAGTTATATAGTAATATTTCCACAGTCTTCATTTTCTCGTTTCAACCACATATCAAATAGCGTAATAGAACGCCATCCGATAAACAACATGCTATCAACCTTCCCCAAGAGAAATTAATGGGCCGATCTACCAGGCAAACTGTCCAGTGTCCACTATGACGGACATCAGCTTTAAATATTCAAATAAGCCTTCACAGAACTCTGATTTCGCTCTCTCAGTTCAATCTGTTCATGACGTAATCAAAATGGGGAGTGGGGGGGGAGGGTGATTTAACAATACTACAGGGGGTTGTGCTGACAAATGGTCTGTTAGAAGTGCCATCGGATGTCAAGCGAACGCCTAAACGCCTCGCATTGTCCGCAGGCCACAAAATACAGCTGTTGACTATATCACATTGAAAGGGTAGAACAATGCTTTCGGTTATATAATACTGGAAGAGTACTGATAAAGTTTCTGACGTGACGATTTATACTGGAATTATTTCTGCAGTTACATTTCATATTAAACATTTCTCCAAAAATAAATTTCTAAGAAAGTTTTGCATAAAAAAGTAAAAAATACGAAAATGTTGAATGGATAAATTTGACTTTAAAGAAATTAAATTATTTGAATTATATCGCTTATGAAATGAATCCAAGAAAAACAAGATTTTTTATACCTTTATAACGACCAATATAATAAGAGAAATAAATTTAAACTGTAAAACTTTAATTAATTTTTAGCAGGGATACTACGCTTGAAATTATTGAATATTTAATACATGAATTATCACATTGGTAGCTAAGATTAGAACCAACAAAGTGAAAAATTCCAAGCCGGGAATCGAACCTAGAACCCTTGGAATACCGCTCCATGTGCCTACCATTTAAGCTACGAGGATGTTACCCATGATGGCATCTCACTCAGATATGTTGGTGCAATCGCCAAGCTGTTATTCCAAGGATTCAGGGTTCGATTCCCGGCTTGAGATCTTTCACTCTATTGGTTCTACGCTTAGTGAACGGAATACGATAATTCACATATTTGAATTGTTTTAATTCTTCAGTTCTCAAGTAAACATTTTTATATTTAACAAGTATATTGCATTAGCAAAATACAATGAACTTTATATTGCTACTTTTGCATAAATAAATTTTAGAACAAATTTAAAAATCTTTACTTGAAAATTGGTAGCATCCGAAAAAAAGATATTTCCTTTTGGTATGTGAAACTGATTCCCGTAAGCCATGATGACGTCACTGCGACGTCGTTGTGAAGTCACAATGTGAATTTGTGATCATCGATTGTCGATGTGAAGTCACAGTGACTAAAATGTGAAGTTGTTATGGCCGATTTAGAGCTCGATTGTGACATCACATTGTGACCACTTTGTGAAGTCACGGTGTGACAAATTTGTGAAAAATGTGTCATTTGTGACTACTTTGACATTAACATTGTGACGACACTGTGACAAAAGTGACGATATTTAAATTGTCAGAAACATGTTTTTAAAAGTAAATATATATATATATATATGTGGGCTGTTTAATAGCCTCTGCTTATCAACCAGGAGAAGACCCTTTAATTGCCTTCTAGGAGGACTTAAAGGAATCGACTGGGAGCAGAGACTTAATGTCCAATCCGCACCTTCCATCGGTACAGCCTGTTAGTACTCTTGTCTAGTGCAAGGGGAACGAACGCGGATGGGCTTCCTCCAACCCGCTTGGCCAGCGTGGAGGGATTTGGCCACAACCCCCCCTTATTTTACCATGAATTCACAAAACAAATCACGGCCCTCAGTTCCCGGTAGTCTGCATGTTCCTGGTTACGGCAGCGATCAGACAGACATGAAGACAGAGGGTGCTAAGAATCACCGGGCTCGGCTTGGCTGCCATAAGTTGATGACCTTGGCTACGTACAATGGACGATCCCTATCTTCTGAAAACCGTTTACAGGAACTTGAAGAAGAGTTAGATAAGATCAACTGGGACATTTTAGGATTATGTGAAGTAAGAAGAAAAGGCGAAGAAAAGATTGATCTTTCCAGCGGACATGTTTTATACTACAGAGGTACAGAAGATGGAAGAACAAGTGGTGTAGGATTTCTGATTCATAAAAGGTGGAAGAATCACATTGTAGAATATGATAGTGCTTCAGATAGAGTTGCAAGATTAGTAATACAAGTGTCCAAAAGATACAAGCTGCAAATTACCCAAGTTTATGCACCAACAATAAGTTATTCTGATGAAGAAATTGAAGATTTTTATGAAGAAGTAGCTTCAATGCATCAAAAGGGAAATTGCTACATAAAATTAATAATGGGAGATTGGAATGCTAGAATTGGAGAGAAGAAGAAAGGTGAATTATCTGTAGGAAATCATGGATATGGTATGCGAGATGAAAGAGGAAACAGATTGATTGAGTTTGCAGAATGTGAACAGATGTACATCATGAATTCATTTTTCAAGAAAAAGCCACAAAGAAAATGGACATGGCGTTGTGCAAATGGCTCAACAAGTGAAATCGACTACATCTTGACCAACAAAAAGTATCTTATTCAGGACTGCAGCGTTCTCAATAACTTCAATACAGGAAGCGATCACAGATTGGTTAGATGCAAACTGCTGTTAAATACTAAAGTGGAAAGAATGAAGCTTTTGCTACACTCAAAGAAATCAATCGATATTATAAACCTCCAGAAACATAAAGAAGAATTTCATTTGGAACTTCAAAACCATTTCCAAGTACTTCAATCAAGTTTAGAAGAAGAGCAAGATGTTACAATAGTGAACAAGAAGCTAACCAATCCTCTACAAGAAATTGCTAGGAAGATAGCCGGTGATGCACAAGTAAAACAAACAAAGAAAATAACAGAAGAAACAAGAAGATTGATGAAAAAACGCAGAGAATTTAAAATGAAGAAAAATGATCCTAAATCAAGAGTTGAATATGCTGAATTATGTAAAACAGTAAGAAAATGCGTTACAGAAGATATCAGAAAATTTAACTGTGACCTTGTTAAAAAAGTTCTGGAAGATAACAAAAGTTTAAAATCAGCTAAGCGCAAGTTATGTGTTGGAAGAAAAGGCATTTTTGCACTGAAGAGAGCAGATGGAACAATCACCAAAATCAGCAACAGTACACATTGTTGAGAAATTCTATAATGATCTATATAAATGTGAAGATCAGAGGGATATCAACGTACACGATCAACGAGAAATCTTAACAGAAACTGAAGAGATAATCCCAGTGATGACAGATGAAGTTTTACAAGCTATTAGATTTATGAAAAAAGGTAAATGCCCTGGAGAAGATGGAATTACAATTGACCTTATCAAAGAAGCAGGAGAAGAATTTGCAAAAAGGCTATCTTTACTGTTTTCCAAATGTTTCAAAAAGTCAGATGTACCAGAAGATTGGAATAATGCTGTGATGATACTACTTTACAAGAAAGGAGAGAAGGAAAACATTAAAAATTACCGTCTGATCAGCTTATTGTCCGTGATTTATAAAATTTTCACCAAAGTTTTAACGACAAGACTTGAATCAGCTCTGGACTCGGCTCAACCTAGAGAACAAGCAGGATTCCGAAGTGGATTCAGCACAATGGATCATATCCAAACAGTAAGGGAACTCATAGAAAAGCATAAAGAATATAATTTACCTCTCTGCCTTGCCTTTATTGATTACGAAAAAGCTTTTGATTCCGTCTACACATCAGCAGTAGTGGATTCTCTGGAGGACATTGGTATAGACAAACCTTACATCAATATCATAAAGAAGATTTACAAGAAAGCAACAGCAACCATCCGTTTAGATAAAGGAAAAGCGAAGATCAAGCTCGGAAGAGGAGTAAGACAAGGAGACACCATTTCACCCAAGCTTTTTAATGCTGTCTTAGAAAATATCTTCAAGAAGCTGGATTGGGAAAACAAAGGGATTAGAATAAAAGGAGAATTTTTAAGTCATCTCCGCTTCGCTGACGACATTGTAATTTTCAGTAACAGTCCTGAAGAATTGGAAATTATGCTAAAAGATCTTGCAGAAGCTAGCATCAATGTGGGATTAAAAATAAATTTAGAAAAGACTAAGGTGATGTTTAATTCATTTACATCAAAAAAGAAAATTGTCTACAAGAACACTGAGATTAAAGAAGTGCAAAGTTATGTGTACCTAGGACAGGAAATATCATCAGATAATAGTATCATGAATGAAATCAATAGAAGAATAAGAAATGGGTGGAGTGCTTTCGGGAAGAACAGTATTATTCTGAAGAGTAATATGCCTCTTTGTTTGAAAAGAAAAGTTTTTAATCAATGTATTTTACCTGCATTAACCTACGGAGCAGAAACATGGACACTAACAAAACGGATGATACAAAGATTACAAACAGCACAGAGAAGCATGGAAAGATGTATGCTAGGCATAACCAGAAGAGACAGAAAGAGGATAACCTGGATAAGAAATCAGACAAAAGTTTTTGACATCCTTGAAAGAATCAAGCAGCTAAAATGGAAATGGGCTGGGCACATTGCAAGAAGACAAGACAATAGATGGAGCACAAATATACTACAGTGGTATCCTAGAGATGCAAAACGACCAAGAAGACGACCACAAGTAAGATGGAGTGACGAAATTAGAAAAGTGGCTGGTGTAAATTGGATGACGAAAGCATTAGACAGAAAACATTGGAAAAATCTGGGGGAGACCTACATCCAGCAGTGGATCGAAAACGGTTGATGATGATGATGATGATGATGATATATATATATATATATATATTTAATTACAGGCAGCAGAAGAAACCTGTATTTTAGAAACGGATCTTTAGCCCTTTAAGGGTGTATTGGAAAAAATTATTCCACACTCAATAACTCGAAATTTTCTGATACAATTTCAGACTCATTTTTAAAAGTAGAAACATGAAACTTGCTGAGGTGATTTTTGAAGAAATGCATAAGATGCCGAGGTTTCATTTTTCGCTCAATACATTAGAATTTATTAATACTTTTGATTTATAAACAATAACTTTCTCAGTATGACCCTTTTTTTCGTTTCCAGATTTCTCACTTCGCGAAATTCAATTCAAAACGCCAACTTTGACACCTTTTTTACAATATTTTCTATATTTAACAAAAAATGGACTAGCACTGCACATTGTATAATTTCTAAATAAGAGAATTCGCCAGTTTGATTCGTTTGAGTGCTAAAATGAATTTAAAAATAAATCAGAAAATAAACAGTTTTTTTTTTTTTTTCTCGGAGAACTTTATATTTAAGTCTATTTTTGTTAATTATCCGGTAGAAAAATAATGAAAAAAATTAATTATGCTTCTGTTGGACATAATGTAGTTCCTCAATTACTTAACGAATATTACTCAAAAAATGATAATTTTAAATTATGTACGTGGGGAGGTCGTTCAAATATTAAGTAAGTAGTAAGGAGGTGGGGAGGTAATCCAGTGCTTGCTTATTTTTTTTAAGAAGGGGGATAGGGGGGCACGAGAATTTTTACGTAAGCATTCCTTCAAAACCACATCCCCTATATGTCTATTTATGCAAATTTGCTGGATTAATAATGTAATTTATCACTAACTGTAATTTTTTATGGCAAGCATTGTTCTGATTAGAATGTCATAAAATTTTATGTAAGCAAAGGAGGTGCGGAGCGCAGATCTAGCAGTTGGTTAATTTTCCTTGACGAGAAGGGTTACTTATGATAAAAAATATGCTTACGTAAATATTTGAAAAGTCCCTTGCTTTAAAGTGCTTACACTGCATAATAAAAACTTTTCAACGATATAACAAATTTTATAGTGACTTTAATTGTTTTTAGAATTAATAATTACCAACTTAAAAAAAATAGAGGAAAACACCAGTCGAGCACACTGCGAGCAGCATCGAAAAAAGATGTTAATAACCCACTGATAACATTCTAAAGCAAAAGCAGACTCCACGATCTTAAACGTAGTTTGTCATACGTAAGTAATCCATAATTCTTAGAAAAAAAAAAAACTGAAAGTGCAAAATGGCAAAAAAATTGTCATGTAACTCCTTCCTTAGTTACACTATGCATTTAAATTTTAAATCTCGAAAATATATTGATTTCTGAGATAAAGGAAAGATTTCAAAATTATGTGTAACTTTAAAAGATATTGTATAATATTCTAGCAAACGTCCTTTCTAGATCAAAAAACTTTCTTTTCCCCGCTGTGTGAGCTTTGAAAATATTTTTTTTTTAGTTACAACTTTAGATGTTTAGCAACAAGTAATAACTGAAACTGAAAATTTATTAGAAAAGACTCTTCATTATTATTATTTCTTAAAGAGACATTTTTATGCATACTCAACTTACGAAACAATACGCGGTTAATATCATACTTATGTATATCCATAACTATACCTTCATATAATCATAATTGTACAGAATCATATAACCTTCGAACCATAAACATCTTGAATTCCTTTCGATTTTTAAAACGCCTTTCATTTTAAAATCTCGGATCATTCATTTTTTCTCATATCTCAAAGTCCAAGCCCTTTTTCTTTCTTTATACTGATATGGAGAACTCAGCTTTTAGAAAATTGATTTCTCCTATCCTAATATCATCATTATCAGTTATCTAACTGCATTACCCGGCTATTTACTGAAAACATATTGACCTAGGCTATTGATGAATAGCAGTCATTTGCATACAAATTGAAAAACTCATTTTTTTCTCCCCTATCTCATCACCAACATCGCTTCATCACACTGCTGAAAATTGTTTTCATTTCTTAATTTTTTCCCCTCCTCTGGAGTAAAGAAGTGGTAAGTACTGAATAAATAAATATGTTCGCTGCATGTGTTACTTACAAAACAGTAAATGCTGTGTTTATGTTATTGACAGTGTTATAAAAGTTTAACCTCATAAGTTATGTTGCGCAACATATTAAAATGGTGTGTAAAAGTTAACTAATTTTCAAAGTAATGTATCAGCTGTAATCTGTATACTGTTTTTATTAAACCTTATTTGAGTATAAAGAATTTCGAAAAAGAAAAGTTATAAGAGTTTGATTAAATCGCAATATGATTAATTACGATTTTGTGCATATATTTAGATGTTTTATAACGGATAATAACTGGAAGTAAATATTTGTTTGAAAGGAGACTCTTTTTTATTATTTCTTAAGGCTGTTCCTAAATTAAAAAAGAGCAACTTCATGACATGAATTTTTTTTAATTTTTGTTCAGAAATGCATGAAACTAACTGGTGTTGTTCAAAAACTATCTAATCGCATTCATTTTCCCTCTTTTTTTGCAAACATAATAGAATTTTCAGAAAATAGTATCAAACTGGGCATTTTGAACCAAATATCCGCGTGAAAGAAGAATTACCATTAAAATTGGAGAAAAATGTGTTGTCACGTGATCGAAATTGCTTGTAATTCAATATGTAATTTATTGATCAAAAAATGGAAAAAACAGTACGATTCCAAATCGCTTTCTTATTCAGGCTTTCTAATTTTATATCGCTCCTTTAAAAAATAAATTTGTAACAATGCCAATATATTTTGCACTTGTTGAGCAGAGCACTTGAGAACAGCCTTAAAGAAACATTTCTGTACATTCTCAACTTACGAAACAATCCGCCTTTAAGATAATACTTATATATAACCATATACATACCTTCATATAACCATACTTATACAGAGCTATTTAGCTTTCGAACCATAAAAATCTTGCCGTTTCATTCAATTTTTAAAACATTTTTTTTTTTTTTTTTTTTTTTTTTTTTTTTTAAGTCTCGGATGATTCATTTTTTCTCATATCAAAGTCAAAACACTTTTTCTTTCCGGATACTGATAGGGAGAACTCAGCTTTCAGAAAATTGATTCCTCCTATCCTAATATCATCATTATCAGTTCCCTAACTGCATTACCCAGTTATTTACTGAGAACGTATTAACCTAGGCTATTGATGAATAGCAGTCATTTGCATACAAATTGAAAAACTCATTTTTTTTCTCCCCTATCTCATCACCAACATCACTTCATCACACAGCTGAAAATTGTTTTCATTTCTTATTTTTTTTTCCTCCTCTGGAGTAAAGAATTGAATAAATAAATATGTTCACTGCATGTGTTACTTACAAAACAGTAAATGCTGTGTTTATGTTATTGACAATGTTATAAATGTCTAACCTCCTAAGTGATGTTGAATAGCTTATTAAAATAGTACTTAAAAGTTAATTATTTTTTGACGTAATGTGCCAGCTGTGATATGGATACGGTTTTTATCAATCATTGATTTAAGGGTGTATTCGAAAAAACGCTTTTCCACCTTCAACAGCTCGAAATTTTCCGATACAATTTCAACCACATTTTTAAAAGTAGAAACATGAAACTTGCTGAGGGGATTTTTTAAGAGACGTACAAGGTGCCGTGTGATGTCATTTTACGCTCCATTCATTAGAATTTGATTTATGAACAATTATCTACTCAGTATGACACTTTTTTTTGTCCCGAAATCTCCTGCTTCGGAAAAATCTGTTCAAAATGCCGTTTTTGATTGCTTTTTTTGCAATATTTTCTGCATTTATAAAAGAATCGACAGTTACGGCACCTTGTGTGGTTTCTAAATAAGAGAATCTGCGAGTTTGATGAGTTTGAGAGCAAAAGTGGATTCAAAAATAAATCGGAAAATAAGCAGTTTGAATCGAAATACACCCTTAAGAGTGTAAGGAATTCTAGGAAAAGGAAAAATGATAAGAGTTTCATTAAATCGCAATATGATTAATTGCAATTTTGTGTATATGTTTAGATGTTTCGTAACGGTTAATAATTGGAAAAGAAAATTTATTAGAAAAGAGACTCCCCATTATTATTGTTATTTCTTAAGGCTGCTCTTAAATAAAAAAACAGCAACATTATTATATAAATTTTTACGTATTTTCGTTCGAAAATGCATGAAACTTGTTGTTCAGAAACTATCTAATCACACTCATTTTCACGTTTTATTTTATTTATTTATTTAAAAATACTATGGAATTTTCAGAAATTAGTAGCAAAGTGGGCTTTTTTAATTAAATTTTCGTGTGAAAGAAGAATTACTATTCAAATCGGCATAAAAAATGTGTTTGAAATTGGCGTAAAAAAACGTGTTTGTCATGCGATCGAAATTGCATATAACTCAATAAATAATTTATTGATCGAAAAACAGAAAACACAGTTCGATTCCAAATTGCTTTTCTATTCAGGCTTTCCAATTTTATACCTTTCCATTAAAAAATAAATTGGTAAATGTGCCAAAATGTTTTGCACTCTTTGAGCAGAGCAGTTGAGAACAGCCTTAAAGAGCACACATTCTGCCCATTCTCAATTTACGAAACAATCTACCGTTAACGTCATACTTATATATAACCATATATATACCATAAATATATATAGGATAGTTGCACCATAAAGTTTAACTAATAATAACACATTGCTCAGTGGTGCACAAAACAGGAATTTTAATATACAGTTGTACAATTAAAATAAAAAAAAAACTTTCAACATTTCGCGCCGTCTTCTGCGGGCGTCTTCAGGAAAATGGAAGGACTACGTTTGCATCTTGATCGAGAGATAATATTTCTACTAAATTAAAATCTAAATGAATTAAAAATTAAAAAAATGTTGCCATTTACACGTGAGTAAAAATTAAAATATTGCAAGGAAATAAAAATTTAAGTTTATATGATGTTATGCCATATTTTTGGTATATTGTAGGATAAATTATCATTACATGGTTTATTTTCTCGTGCTATTATTTCGATGGATTCTCTTATTTTACCTTGAACTGGGTTATTGCATCGAACTATGATTAAGTCTACATCGGCATGACTACGCGGAAACTTTTAATTAGAATTAAAGAGCATCGAAGAGATATAAAACAATATAAACAGAATACTGCCCTTTCTCGCTTCTACTTGGCGAAGAAGGGTTGCCATATTAATTTTGAGGAAGCCAAAATCATAGTTCTATATGGCATAACATCATAAAAACTTAAAACTTTATTACCTTGCAATATTTTAATTTTTACTCACGTGTAAACGGCAACATTTTTTAAAATTTTAATTCATTTAGATTTTAATTTAGTAGAAATATTATCTCTCGATCAATATGCAAACATAGTCCTTCCATTTTCCTGAAGACGCCCGCAGAAGACGGCGCGAAACGTTGAAAGTTTTATTTTATTTTAATTGTACAACTGTATATTAAAATTCCTGTTTTGTGCACCACTGAGCAATGTGTTATTATTAGTCATATATATATACCTTTATATAACCATACTTGTATAGAACCATATAACCTTTGAACCGTAAACATTTTTCATTTCTTTCGATTTTTAAAAACTTCTTTCTTTTTATAGCCTCGGATCATTTATTTTTTCTCGTATCAAAGTCAAAACACTTTTTCTTTCCGGATATTGATAAGAAGAACTCAGCTTTTAGAAAATATATTTCTCCTATCCTAATATCATCATTAACAGTTCCCTAACTGCATTACCCGGCTATTTACTGAGAACATATTAACCTAGGCTATTGACGAATAGCAGTCATTTGCATACAAATTGAAAAACTCATTTTTTCTCCCCTATCTCATCACCAAAATCACTTCATCACATTGCTGAAAATTGTTTTCATTTCTTAATTTTTTTCCTCCTCTGGAGTAAAGACGTGGTAAGTACTGAATAAATAATTACATATGTGTTACAAAGTAGTAAACGTTGTGTTTATGTTATTGACAGTCTTATAAATGTTTAACCTCATATGTAGTGTTGCTGAGCATATTAAAATAGTGCGCAAAAGTTAACTATTTTTCAACGTAATATATCAGCTGTAATATGTATGTGATTTTTACTAAGATTTTAATTTAAGAGTGTAAGGAATGCTGGAAAAAGAAAAATGATAAGAGTTTCATTAAATCGCAATTTGATTAATCATAACTTTGTGAATATGTATTGAAATACATATTCATAAATAAGACTAAACAAAAAATATCTTATTGTAAGCGTTATTTACGAGAAAAAATGTCATGTTTCAATTATTTATTGCATTATAAATATCATAGCATATTGCGGAACAGTAAATTATTTTTAATGTAATGTATAAGCTGTAATATATATTCGCATTGTATTAATCATTATTTTTTAAAAAATGTAAGGAATTCTGAGAAAAGAACACTGAAAAGATATTTATTAAATCCCAATATGATTAATTATAATTTTGTATATGAGTATTACAACGCATATTTATATAAAAAAAAAACACATTAAAAAATGCTTATTGTAAGTTTAATTTTTTTTTTACAGAGAAAAACTACAATGTTTCGATAATTGAGTATGTTATAAATGTATTATCACGTTTTGTATTCAGTGTCTAAGATATTGGGAGACTTATAAATGTTTAACCTCATATGTAATGTTGACTGGCATATTAAAATAGTGTGCAATAGTTAACTATCTTTCAATCTAAAGTATCAGCTGTAATACGTGTGCGATGTTTATTATTCATTAATTTCAGAGTGGAATTCTAGAAAAAGAAAAATGATAAAGTTTCATTAAATCGCAATATGATTAATTACAGTTTTGTGAATATTTATTGAAATGCATATTTATAAAGAAAATTTAAAAAAAAAAAAATGCTTCTTGTAAGAGTTATTTAGGAGAAAAACATCATGCTTCAATTACTGATTTTGTTTATAAATATATTATCTTCATAAATATTTCTCTTTAGCATATTGCGCAAAAGCCAAGTATTTTCGATGTAATGTATTAGCTGTAATATAAATACAATTTGTATGAAATATTAATTTAAAATTGTAAGGAACGCTGAAAAAAAGAAAGATAAGATATTCATTAAATCCCAACATGATTAATTAAAATTTTATACATATGTATTATAACATATATTTATAAAAAACGCTTTAAAAAAATGCTTATTGCAAATGTTTTTTATAAAGAAAAAGTGCAATATTTCAATTATTGACTATGTTATAAATGTATTATAATGTTTTTGCATACTGTGTTTAAGTTACTGACAATATTATAAATGTTTAACTTCATAAATAATGTTGTCCAGCAAATAATAAAAAAAAAGTTAACTGTTTTTCAACGTAATGTGTAAGTTGTAATATGTAAACGATTTCTATTGATCGTTAATTTAAAAGTGTAAGGAAAGCTTAGAAAAGAAAAATGAAATAAATTTCATTAAATCCTTCGACAATTAATTACAATTTTGTACATATTTATTAAAGTACATATTTACAAAGAAAAAAATATGCTTATTGTAGGTGTTATTTACAGCGAAAAAAATGTCATGTTCCAATTGTTGACCATGTTATAGAAGTATTATCATATTATTGTATTTTGTGCAGGGATGAGATTCTTCCGCGGATCCGCGGTTTTCAGCTTCCTTGTCATTTTTGAAATTCCGCTTTTTTCGGATTTTCCGATTTTTTTAAAATTTTCACTTTTTTACCATTTTTTAAGTTTTTACTTTCTGAGTTTTCAAGAATTTATTTCGTGCAGACTTCGGTTTTTTATTCGTTTAAATAAAAAAAGATTTGTAAAATAATTTTAATCCACATCAAAATAACTGACTTTTAGGAAAAAATTGGTACAATTTAATGAATACAATGTCTAATACAATATTGCTGCTAATAAGTATCTTGACACCTGTGATAGAAAAGGAAAAGAGCTTTTATTCTTTTCTATCACAGATGTCAAGATACTTATTAACAGAAATATTGTATAAGATATTGTATACATTAAATACTAATTTTTTCCTAAAAGTCAGTTAATAAAAAATGTCAATTTGTGGAGAATCTCTTATTATTCAGCCGTTTTTAGAGAGCAATGTAAAAACAGCTTACTTATAATAATGATATCTTTTTGAATTTTCACGATATTTGATTGGATTTTTTTTATAAGTTACTCCATAGAATTGACTATTAAATGATGTAAAATAATCGTTTTTATCGTTCGCGCATGCGCAGGTAAAATTATTTCATAAAACTACTCATATTTCATAAAATATTTAATATATTTATATTCCAATTGCGCTATATTTTTTCTAATAGATTTTGCCAATATTTCTGAAATTTGCGTTAAATTTGGTCAAAAACCCTGCATGATATAAACAAAAACCATACCAGAATTTTTAAATTTTTTTTAATCACTTTTTGTCCATGAATATACATGCTATTCTTACAAAAATCAGTGTACATGTTGTGCAGTATCCACATATTTGTATTCTGCAGCGATAAATCGTTTCGTGCATTTTCATGTACAGGGGGATCCCAAATATTTCTGTTATTCTTTAATTTTTTGTTGGCCCCCTAATTGCCCTGCTTATCAAATGGATGTTGATAAATATGAGGTTACACATAATCTTCATAATCCTGAAGTTTCAGAAGAACCCGACAAGTATATTTTTAAATATTTGAGAAAATGTCAAAAATCGAAATTTTTCAAACACTTATTGGTAGATAGTGTAGTGATAAGTGGACGTTACCAAGACTTACTATAGTATTATTTTTCACATTGATAAAGAGTAGCTTTACTTGCCAGGGAGAGTATTCTTTTCGGCTGAAAATAGTGGAACAGTTATATAATATCATTACAATTGTACAACTCAAATTTACTTTTGACCTACAAAAACAATAAATCACCCGTCCCATTTCATCAAACTACTGAATTATACCAAGACTTTCTGTTTGTAGTTGTGTACACTGTAAAAAAAATTCTGTGAAGGTAATAAACATTTTCTAGGAAACTGGGATTCCAAGAACTTTTCATGTAACGATAACAGGAAAAATTCATGTAACCGATTCTGAAACTTTAATTTTTGCTGTTACCTTTACAGGAAAAGTTCTAGGAATCCCAGTTTCCTAGAAAAAATTTAGTACCTTTACAGATTTTTTTTTTTTTTTTTTTTTTTTTTTTTTAACAGTGTACACTAACATCACCTTTTGGAGCTGTTGTGAAACTTCCTACAATGACCGTGTGAGCAGTAGAGGGGGTGTATCAATGTGCCCCATTTCCCGTTACTTATATTTTCCAGAATGTTGTAGGAAGACACAATACATAAGCTGTAATAAATTAAAGATTAAATATTATTTATATAATCTCTAATAAATACGGAATGATAAATAAATATATTTTTCAAATTATCTATATTTATTAGATAATTTGAAATCCCAACAGTTTTAGTAATTATTTGCATTCAGATGCAAAGGTGTCAAAAGCCATCTTTTGGTAGAAATAGGTATACACAAAAGAGAGGTAGAAATAGTGTTGAGAACAAAAACAATTTTTGAAAATTTGTTATCACTTAATTCTCACATTACCCCTGTAGAAAAAGAAGTTTGTTTGCGTATTACAATATAAAGATTTATAAAATAAATAGGTCATACATTTAAGCACTTAACTGATTTGCCCGTACGTCATACGGGCAAGAAGAGTTTGCTTTATCCATTACTTAAGGGTGTATTTCGATTCAAACTGCTTGTTTTCCGATTTATTTTTGAATTCACTTTTGCTCTCAAACACATGAAACTCGCTGATTCTCTTATTTAGAACGTGCACAAGGTGCCGTGAAGGTCAATTCTTTGATAAGTGCACAAAATATTGCAAAAAAAGCAATCAAAAACGGCAATTTGAACCGATTTTTCCGAAATGGGAGATAAGGGAACGAAAAAAAAGGGTCTTCCAGAGAAGTTAATTGCTTATAAATCAAATTCTAATGAATTGAGCGTAAAAAGACTTTACACGGCACCTCATACGTCCCTTCAAGAATCCCCTCAGCAAGTTTCATGATTCTACTTTTAAAAATGTGTCTGAAATTGTATCAGAAAATTTTGATCTGCTGAAGGTGGAAAAGCGTGCTTTTTGACACCGCTAAATTTTTTGAACACAGTTTTATATTATTTATTAACAGAAATGTTTAGATTCAATATTACACATTTTTTTAGGTTAAAAAATGTGGTGTTTATCCCATATTTTCAATTTATTGTAGATAGAACAAATAATCAGTTAAGTGGTTCAGTTAAATTTCATATCATTTAAAATAAAATATAAACTTAAAATAGGAAAAAATTTTATACTTTTTTTCAGTTGCTTTTAAAAAACGGTATCTTGTTAACTTAACGAAGAAAAAAAAAATTAACACTTTTCACCCCATACACACACACCAACAGAGTATAGTATTCACAAGTGTGTTGTGTGTAATTAGTAACCAACTAAAACAAGTCATATTTTCTATTATGTTTGAGTGCAAAATTAGTAGTAGAGGATCATTGCACCCCAATCCTCTAGATTGTACTGTAGTAAAGAAAAAAAAAAAATAAATAAAAATAAATAGAGAGATACCATCCCTAAATATCCAGTTTAAAGATTCGAAAAATCATCCAATAAAATTATAACTGGTACAAATCGATTCATAATAACGTCCATACGTATTAGTTTTTAACATTTTATTTATTAATATACAAGGGTCATGATCCTGTTACGATCGAATTCAATTCAGATAACTGTTTATTTATCATAAGTGGACTATTACATCACACGGTAAGGCTACAAATCTAAGATTCTTAATAATCTTGAAAATATGAGACATTATTCATTTATACGATGGATCTTGAACCTGTTTCGACCGGGCCCAGCTCGGATACCCAAACGTTCGTATAATTAGACAGATCCATCATATCTGTCTTGCATTCTATCATTGTTAATTGTTACGATAGTAACATTATTATTAGTCTTGAAAGTGTAGACCATACGAGCCTGTCACGACCAGGTACAGTTCAGATAACCGGACTGTTGAAATTCCACTTAACATACTGTGAACCGACACAAGGTAATATATATATATATATATATATATATATATATATATATATTTGTAAACTTAATTCAGTTTTTCTAGAAAACTGGGATTCCTAGAACTTTTTATGTAACGATAATAGCAAAAGTTCATCTAACCAATTCTGTTACATGAATTTTTGTTGTGACCGTTACATAAAATTTCTAAGAATCCCAGTTTCCTAGGGACCCTAAAGTAAATTTACAGATACTTATTTATTGATTGATTTATGTATTTTACAGTATAATGATGCAGAACATGTAAGTTACAACATATTGTGAGTAATCCGCATCTTATAAACATATCACAAATAAACAAAAGTCTTGCTTTTCTAAAAACGGGTTTCCCTTTTTTTTTTTTTTTTTATTATTATTATTATTATTATTATTATTATTATTATTATTATTATTAACGTTGCCCTAATTTGCTTAATATTTTTATGTTCCGTACTTCAAATAAAAGCAATGTTTTTAATCTTTGAAAATTGAATATTAAGTTTATTCCGAGGTAGCTAAGAGTCTCCTGTTACTGTATTAAGACTGTTTTTAAATCAGAAAAAACAATTTTAGAACATAAGTTTTAATTTATTTTTGTTCGGAAATGCATGAAACTAGCAGGTGTTGTTGTTAAGAAACTATCTAATCGCACTCATTTTCCCGTTTTTTTAGCAAACACAATAGATCTTCCAGAAAATAATGTCAAGCTGAGCGCTTTGAACCGAATATCCGCACAAAAGCAGAATAACCCTTCAAGCTGGGATGAAAAACATGTTAATCACATAATTAATTTCGTTTGGAACTCAATAGGTAATTTATTGATCGCAAAATGGGAAACAAGCTTCGATTCCAAATCGCTTCCATAGTCAGGCCGACGAATTTAATGATTTTCCGTTAAGGGCGTATTTCGATTCAAACTCCTTACTTCCCCGATTTATTTTTGAATGCACTTTTGCTCTCAAACGCATTAAACTTGCAGATTCTCTTATTTAGAAAGTGCACAAGGTGCCGTGATTGTCAATTATTTGATAAATGTAAAAAACATTGCAAAAAAAAAGCGATAAAAAACGGCATTTTGAACAGATTTTTCCGAAGCGAGAGATCTGAGAACGAAAAAAAGGGTTATACTGAGAAGGTAAATGTTTATAAATCAAATTCTAATGAAAAAAAAAAATCACGCCTCTTCAAGAATCCCCTCAGCAAGTTTCATGTTTCTACTTTTAAAAATGTGTCTGAAATTGTATCGGAAAATTTCGAGCTGTTGAAGGTGAAAAAACGTTTTTTTCGAATACACCCTTAAAAAAAGAATTTGTAAATGTATCAAAACGTATTGCACTAGTTGATGAGAACAGTCAAAAAGAAAATTAATCAACAAAAAGTAACAACAAGGAGCTTTAACGGCGATTATATCGAAATTTAATTTTTCTTATTTAACATCGCCTTCCATAGAACTCTTCAAGTAATGCACACTGATGTGTGTATGTGTTATTATTCTCAAGATAGGAGAGGCCGCGCTTTAGTTATTATTTACGCCATAAATGTTAAACTTCATAAATATCGTTTCCAAGTCGTGTTAAAATGTTAGGTAGAAGTTAACCATTTTTCCATAAATTACAATATTTACGAAGTTTATAAAATAGATTTTAAGTGCTACTTATTTTAAAGTTTATGAAATACAGCGACCGTAAAGTACTGATAATGGCTTTATCAAATATATATGATAACAGAATAAAAAGCTTACATGTATTTAAAGCGATTACATATTTATAAATGTTGCAGGAAAATAAGATCTTATTTAGAAATTTAAATTTAAAATAAGCAAAATTTATGTTGTTTAGTACTTCAAAATGCCTCTATAAATTTAAATGTTAAATGTATATGTTACTATATTTTTCAAACTTAACTTCTCCAAATTAAATTACACGTTGCGTTCTTTTAAATGTATACTAATGATAATAGAGATTCACCAAAAATTCAGTTTTTTGTGATGACCATGAATTACCATCAGCTTGCCTTTTTAACTAAATGGTTCTGCTTAAAACATTTTCCATAATCGAGATGTCCCATATTTTTGCAACACTGTAAAAGAAATTCTGTAAAGGTACTAGACTTTTTCTAGGAAACTGGGATTCCAAGAACTTTTCATGTAACGATAACACGAAAAATGCATGTAACCGATTCTGAAACTTGAATTTTTGCTGTTAGCGTTACAGGAAAAGTTCTAGGAATCCCAGTTTCCAAGAAAAAGTCTAGTACCTTTATTTTTTTTACAGTGAACGCGGAAAAAAAAAACGGTCGTATGCAATAACAAAAAAAAAAAAAAAAAAAAAAATAAATAAATAAAAAAATAAAAAAAAAAATAAAAAAAAATAAAAAATAAAATAAAAATAAAAATAAAAAAAAAATAAAACATAATAATAATAATAATAATAATAATAATAATAAAACTAGTCTATGAGGGTCACCGTAATACTTACCTATCAAGAAGATAAAATATGAAAATAAAATATGTGTAAATTGTTTATAAAATGCATCGCAATTCCAAAGTAAAATTTAAACGTATATCTAAATATTTTTAATATATATAGTGATATTCTATTATTGAATTAACGGGTGCTGCTTGATTATCTTGTCCACCCATTCGACAATATACACATATCGCCAAATTACTCGCAAAATAATACACAAATCGGCATTATAATTATTTTAAACAACGAAAGAACAAGTAAATTAGTAAAACATTAATAAAAATACAAATAAAGCGTCGAATTAAAAATTACTTGATGACATACAATCATTTATAACGTGTTTAATGTCAAGTGAATGTGACATTTAAGATTAGCCATTATTGGCAGTTAATCATATAGTTTGGTAATAGTTTTTTGGTCGATGAAACAATCAAGTAATAAAAGAAACATCTTTATAATTACAAAAATGATAAACCGATTAAATAACAATGTACTGCGTCGGAGGAAGTGGCTCATTTTTAATTAAATTATACATTTGAATTGAAATTCAAATGAAATTCAGGGTCATAAAAAATCAAAGAATGTGGGAAGGATTACAAATATCTCGACAAATGATTATTCGATGGATTTCATTCTTTATGCAAAATTTGTGTTTTTTATTGTCTTTTAAAGCCACTCCTTAAATTAAAAAAAAAAAAAAAAAAAAAAAAAATCGAATATTATATAATAATATTATATAATATTATAAATAATATTATAAAAAAATATCGAATATACTAAGCGCACACCAAATTTCAAGTCTCTATCTCACACTGCTTGGCAGATAAAGCGTTTACAAATAGGCAGACAGACAGACAAGCAGACAGCCGGACGGCATTTTTCTTTTCTAAATATATATTTTTCCGAATCTTCAGTGTCTGAAAGTAGTAAATCCGTCTAAAATTTTTTTCGATTTTCAAAATGATTGCAAGACTTACCCTATACTACGTATGACGGGTAAGTAAAATTGAAGAGCTAAACAATGCACTAGTCGTACTCTGAACAATTTTATAAAACATTCGGATTTTAAAATATTTGCTGTAAGAATTGTGTGCAAAAAATTATAAAAATTCATTGCATGCAAATATTTGGGAGGATAAATCATAAAATTGTTTATATTTGTCATAATGTATTAAGAAGTCTCGGTACTCTTGATTTGACAAAAAATGACGAAAATATCGATTTTCTAATTTTTTGCTTAAATTTTACTTTATTACCCCAAGTTGATTCTCATGAAGTTTTGTAAAATCAGAGTATTAAAAATACAGTTTGAAGCGATTGTATTACATCGCTGTCCCTTGAAATTCCTCAATAAAGCGATTTTTTTCATTTTGTGTTTTTTTTTTCGAAAAATAGACATGGTCAAAGTGACAAAACTTTTATGTGTGTTGTTCAATTGATTAATTATTATTTTTTTTTTTTTTTTGGGGGGGGGGGGGGTTGGTTTTTGTATTTGATAAAACTATGTACCGGATTTACATTAAAGTAAAAAGTTATTTTTAAAACATAAAAATGTAAAACAATTTAAGTTTTTTATTGTAATTATACATGTACTTGCACATTTTATTTATTTTTTCATCCAAACTAATTAAGCTAGGATAAATCCCATACATAAAACTATATAGCACACTACAAATTACAGCTAATTATTACAGAAGATACAATTAATTAATTACAGAAGATACAATTTAAAAAAATACTAACTCATAACGTTAAAAAATGGGCGAGAAGATACATTTTAAAATTTACTTAAACTTTCAAATTTTGCCGAGGAAATCGAATAATTTCTTGATATAATTATTTTCCTTGATTGAGTTCTTTATTACTATGCTAAAAGTATACCTTAAAATGCTTAAATTAAAAAAAATTCAAAGAGACCAAGTTCCCTTATTTTGTCGCAACAATCATTATTTAAGCGACCATCTATTATCACATCACAATCTTGTCTTTTTATCTGCTTTATCGAAATGATCCATATTTTTTTAGCACAGTGCATGATCAAATTAAAACAATATCAAAGATTTTGTGTATATTGAATTAAAATTAAAAAATGGTCGTTCGTATACAATAACAACAACAACGAAAAAAAAAAAAAAAAAAAAAAAAAAAAAAGAGAGAGAGAGAGAGAGAGAGAGAGAGAGAAAGAAAGAGAGAAACCGTATACTATCTGATCTCTGAATAATTTCATAAAACATTCGGATTTCAAAATATTATTTGTAAGAACTATGTCTATAACAGAATATAAAAATTCATAACATGCAAATATTTGGAATGATAAATCATAAAATTGCTTATATTTGACATTATGTATTAACTTTTGTCATTACAATCATTATTTATTCCGCTCATGTATTATCACTATCTTGTCTTTTTAACTGCTTTGCTCTGCTTGAAGAATTTTCATATTTTCGTTGCACAGTTTTTCATCAAATTTAAACAATAGCAAAAAAATTTGTATATAATAACTTTATTACAATTTTGTATATAGTGTGTAAAATTTAAAAATTGTTGTTCATAAAAAGTAACACACACACACACTCATACAAAGAGAGAGAGAGTCAGAGAATGCGCTAATTGCCCTTTGAATTATTTTATAAAACATTAGATTTTCAATTTTTTTTTTTTTTTTTTTTTTTTTTTTTTTTTTTTGTAAGAACCCTATATGTAATAATACATAAAGATTCATAGCATGCAAGTGCTTGGAAGGATAAATCAGAAAATTTCATACATGTGACTTATTTATAAATACTAAAAAATAAAAAACGGTCAACAAATGAAGAAAAAAAAAGAAAGGAAGAAAGAAAGGAAAAAGAAGAGAAAGAAAGAAACAGTGCACTAATCGACCGCTATAATTTCGTAAAACATTCGGATTTCAAACTTTTTTTTGTAAGAACCTGTGTCTGTAACAGGATATAAAAATTCATCAAACATGCAAATATTCGAGAGGATAAATCATAAAATTGCTTACATTTGACATAATGTATTAACTTTTGTCGCCGCAATCATTATTTATTGCTCCCATGTATTAACACTATCTTTTGTCTTTTTAACTGTTTTGCTCTGATTGAAGAATTTTCCATAATCAAATGTTCCGTATTTTTGTAGCACAGTGTTTGATCAAATTAAAACAATAGCAATTAAATTTTTAATTTTTTTTTAGATTTTCTATATAAAGAGTTAAAATTAAAAAATGCCGTTTGTATAAAATGACGAAAAGAGAGAGAGAGAGAGATAGAAAGAGAGAAACAGTTCAATGATCGCCCTCTGAATAATTTTACAAAACATTCGGATTTTAAACTGTTTTTTTTGCGAGAATTGTGTCTGTAAAAGGATATAAAAATTCATAATATGCAAATATTCAGGAGGATAAATCATAAAATTGCTTACATTTGACATAATGTATTAACTCTTGTCGCCGCAATCATTATTTATTGCTCCCATGTATTAACACTATCTTTTGTCTTTTTAACTGTTTTGCTCTGATTGAAGAATTTTCCATAATCAAATGTTCCGTATTTTTGTAGCACAGTGTTTGATCAAATTAAAACAAAAGCAATTAAATTTTTAATTTTTTTTTTTTTTTAGATTTTGTATATAAAGAGTTAAAATTAAAAAATGCCGTTTGTATAAAATGACGAAAAGAGAGAGAGAGAGATAGAAAGAGAGAAACAGTTCAATGATCGCCCTCTGAATAATTTTACAAAACATTCGGATTTTAAACTGTTTTTTTGCGAGAATTGTGTCTGTAAAAGGATATAAAAATTCATAATATGCAAATATCCGGGAGGATAAATGATAAAATTGCTTACCTTTGACATAATGTATTAACTTTTGTCGCCACAATCATTATTTATTGCTCCCATGTATTAACACTATCTTTTGTCTTTTTAACTGTTTTGCTCTGATTGAAGAATTTTCCATAATCAAATGTTCCGTATTTTTGTAACACAGTGTTTGATCAAATTAAAACAATAGCAATTAAATTTGAAATTTTTTTTCAAGATTTTGTATATAAAGAGTTAAAATTAAAAAATGCCGTTTGTATAAAAGGACGAAAAGAGAGAGAGAGAGATAGAAAGAGAGAAACAGTACGATAATCGCCCTCTGAATAATTTTTAAAAACATCGCGATTTCAAACTGTTTTTTGTAAGAATTGTGCCTGTAACAGGATATAAAAATTCATAACATGCAAATATTCGGGAGGATAAATCATAAAATTGCTTACATTTGACATAATGTATTAACTTTTGTCGCCGCAATCATTATTTATTGCTCCCATGTATTAACACTATCTTTTGTCTTTTTAACTGTTTTGCTCTGATTGAAGAATTTTCCATAATCAAATGTTCCGTATTTTTGTTGCACAGTGTTTGATTAAATCAAAACAATAGCAATTAAATTAAAATTTTTTTAAAGATTTTGTATATAAAGAGTTAAAATTTTAAAAAAATGTCGTTTGTATAAAATAACGAAAAAGGAGAGAGAGAAAGAGAGAAACAGTACAATAATCGCCCTCTGAATAATTTTACAAAACATTCGGATTTTAAACTGTTTTTTTTGTAAGAATTGTGTCTGTAACAGGATATAAAAATTCATAACATGCAAATATTCGGGAGGATAAATCATAAAATTGCTTACATTTGACATAATGTATTAACTTTTGTCGCCAGAATCATTATTTATTGCTCCCATGTATTAACACTATCTTTTGTCTTTTTAACTGTTTTGCTCTGATTGAAGAATTTTCCATAATCAAATGTTCCGTATTTTTGTAACACAGTGTTTGATCAAATTAAAACAATAGCAATTAAATTTTAAAATTTTTTTTAAGATTTTGTATATAAAGAGTTAAAATTAAAAAATGCCGTTTGTATAAAAGGACGAAAAGAGAGAGAGAGAGATAGAAAGAGAGAAACAGTACAATAATCGCCCTCTGAATAATATTACAAAACATTCGGATTTTAAACTGTTTTTTGTAAGAATTGTGTCTGTAACAGGATATAAAAATTCATAGCATGCAAATATTCGGGAGGATAAATCATAAAATTGCTTACATTTGACATAATGTATTAACTTTTGTCGCCGCAATCATTATTTATTGCTCCCATGTATTAACACTATCTTTTGTGTTTTTAACTGTTTCGCTCTGATTGAAGAATTTTCCATAATCAAATGTTCCGTATTTTTGTAGCACAGTGTTTGATTAAATTAAAACAATGCAATTAAATAAAAAAAAAAATTTAAGATTTTGTATATAAAGAGTTAAAATTAAAAAACATCGTTTGTATAAAATAACGAAAAAAGAGAGAGAGAAAGAGAGAAACAGTACAATAATCGCCCTCTGAATAATTTTACAAAACATTCGGATTTTAAACTGTTATTTTGCGAGAATTGTGTCTGTAAAAGTATATAAAAATTTATAACATGCAAATATTCGGGAGGATAAATCATAAAATTGCTTACATTTGACATAATGTAATTAACTTTTGTCGCCGCAATCGTTATTTATTGCGTCCATGCATTATCACCATCTTGTCTTTTTAACTGCCTTGCTCTGCTTGAAGAATTTTCCATAATCAAAACGTTTCATATTTTCGTTGCTCAGTTTTTCATCAAATTTAAACAATAGCAAAAATTTTACGTATAAAAACTTATTTATTATAATTATTTATATAGTGTGTAAAATCAAAAAATTGTTGTTCGTAAAAAATAACACACACACACTCTCATACAAAGAGAGAGAGAGTCAGATAATGCACTAATTGCCCTTTGAATAATTTTATAAAACATTCGATTTTCAAATTTTTTTGTAAGAACCCTATATATGTAATAATATATAAAAATTCATAGCATGCAAGTGCTTGGCAGGATAAATCCGAAAATTGCTTACATGTGACATATTTATACATACTTAAGGGTGTATTCGAAAAAACGCTTTTCTACCTTCAACAGCTCGAAATTTTCTGATACAATTTCAGACACATTTTTAAAAGTAATAATATGAAATTTGCTGAGGGGATTTTTAACGAGACGTACAAGGTGCCGTGTGATGTCATTTTGCGCTCAATTCATTAGAATTTGATTTAGAAACAATTATCTTCTCAGTATGACCCTTCTTTTCGTTCCCAGATCTCCCGCTTCGGAAAAATCGGTTCAAAATACCATTTTTGATTGCTTTTTTTGCAATATTTTCTGCATTTATCATAGAATCGACAATCACGGAACCTTGAGTACTTTTTAAATAAAACAATTTGCCGGTTTGATGCATATGAGAGCAGAAACGAATTTAAAAATAAATCGGAAAATAAGCAGTTTGAATCGAAGTACACCCTTAACTGCTTTTCTCTGCTTATTCTCCTCTGGGCATATTAACCCTAAAGTCGTTGATGAACGCAAAAGTATTATGCTTTAAATAATTTTATAAAACATTCAAATTTCAAAATGTTTTTTGTAAGAACTCTGTGTGTAATAATATACAAAAATTCATAGTATGTAATTGTTTGGAGGGATAAATCAGAAAATTATTTACATGTGATTTATTTAGACATATTTAAAATTAAAAGGCGGTTGTTCGTATACAATAATGAAAAAAGAAAAGAAAAGAAACAAACAAACAAGGAAAAAAAATAGTGCACTAATCGAGCGCTATAATTTAAACAAAACAAAAACAAAAAAAAAAAAAAAAAACATCGCGATTTCAAACTGTTTTTTGTAAGAATTGTGTCTGTAACAAGATATAAAAATTCATAACATGCAAATATTCGGGAGGATAAATCATAAAATTGCTTACATTTGACATAATGTATTAACTTTTGTCGCCGCAATCATTATTTATGCCCCTATGTATTATCACCATCTTGTCTTTTTAACTGCTTTGCTCTGATTATTCTCCTCTGGGCATATTAACCCAAAGCTATTGATGAACGACCTCCATTTGCATGCAAATTGAAAAATTCATTTTTTCCTCTCTTTTTACGTCTAACAGCACTTTATCATAATGCTGGAAACTTTTTTCACCATTTTTCTCCGCTGTGAGCTGAAAGGAAAAAAAATATATAAATATGGGCAGAGAAGATGGCATTTAGCGTATAAACAAAATATATGCACAGCTTAAGTTATGGCTAAAAAATACTAACTGTGTTTAAATAATTATAGCCGGGTAAAAACGTAACCTCATACATTTTTACAAGATGTTCGCGATTGTTATGAGTGTAATTTATTGTTAGCAGTGTAATTAAATAGACGTGCTGAAATCATCCATCCTACTTATGCGAGAGAGGAAAAATAAAGTACACATATTTAGGGCAGTTATATTTGTTTTAAGTGATAAATAGCTTGCATTATTTTTTTAAGTATATTTTAGTAGGGGCTAGAGAATTAAAATTATACATACACGGAGCGCTTAAATAGGCAAGTTTTATTATAGCTAGGTTTCAGAGTAAGAACATTTAAAGAAATGTTTTTAAGCATCTTTCTTGAAAATATAAAACACATTAATGTTGCACATTAATGTTGTTGTTTTATTTTTACATGAATGTACTTATATTCACATAATATTATCAGTATTATAAAGAAAAAATATGTCAGAGTTTGAATTACCACGGTATAAAACTTTCCCCTTTTTTTAGAAAATTTCAAATTTTATAACTGATATTTGTAATTACCCCGTAAAAAAATCGATCTGCAATAATAAAATGCTACAATTTCAAAAATTTTTGAAAAGTGTCCCCCCGCGGGCAAATTGGGGTCATCCAAGAAAAGTTCATAATATGAAAGAGCAATCTGAGGGTTTTCCGATGATATGTCATATGACGAGTCTAAAAAAAGTTTTGAATTTTTGTCCCCACTTTAACACCCTCGGGGGTGAAAAATTTAAAATCATTGAAATATTTTTTTAATGATTTTTTTAATAGATTTATTTTCTGCCATTTCAAGATAGAAAATGCATTATTACTACTACTATATAAGGTGACCGAGCCAATAATTGATCAAATAAGATCAGTGCTACGGGAGTTTTATTGTATTCTTTTCCTTTTAAGTTTTAGAAGTAAACGAATATGATTGCTACAACCCTGAATGCATGTCGTATCATGGGTAAAAATGAAATCTGCTGAAATTATGCAGCAACAAAATTACAAGCAAAGAGTTTCTTTAATTACCATTTTCCCAGTAGCTGATAATTCGAAGAAATCAGTCGAAATTTCCAAAATTAATTTTTAAAATATCATCCTTAAGTTGTGATTAAGAATAATTCATATAAAACTATTATTTGAAATTAGTTAGATGGTAGCAGATTAGTTTAACATATTGTAATTGTCTCCAACTAATATAAAACTAAATTTTTATATTTTATAGTAAAAAAAATCGTAAAATAGCTTCGCTTACAGTAGGCAGCAATGTAACAACACTGGAACAACAAATTGCAATTTCAAGTACATGTTTAAAATCTAGCTATGATTTTGTCTGTTTTTTTTTTCTTTCTTTTTTTTTTTTTTTTTTTTGAGAGGGGGGGGGGGTGATTAATTTTGTTGAATCTTTTTTTTAATTCTGTATCAGCTTCTGGAATTTCCATGATGCTAATTCGAATTCAGATTGCAAATACATGTTCAGTTTACAGAGACGTGGAGTAGAAATGGGGATCAAAAATAGCATTTATAACAGTGGGATGTTCATATTAGAGAATGTTCATAATAAAGAGAGTTCATGTTTTGCTGAATCTATGAGGACCGCCGGAACATATTCCTTATAGCGGGTTGTTCACAGTAGAGAGTGTTCAGATAGAAAGAGTCCACTGCACTTTATCTCCAAGTCTCCATGTTACTGTTTATTTGTTACTACAAATGCTGTAACAATCCGCTGCCACTACAATTCGACAAATATTAGATGCTATTCCAAATTTCAAACCCTTAAGGGCGTATTCCAATCTAAATTGCTTATTTTCTGATTTATTTTTAAATTCATTTTTGCTCTTAACCGCATCAAACTGGCAAATTTTTTTATTTAGAAACTCACAATGTGTCATGCTTATCGACGTTTTGATAAATGCAAAAAATATTGCAAAAAATGGTGTCAAAGTTCGTGTTTTGAACCGAATTTTCCAAAGAGTGAGATTTGAGAGCGAAAAAAAAGTTTCATACTGATAAAATAATTGTTTATAAATCAAATTCTGATGAATTGAGTGTAAAATGAAATCACGCGGCATCTGATACATCTCTTCAAAAATTACCTTAGTAAGTTTCATATGTTTTTACTTTTAAAAATGTGCCTGAAAATGTCTCAAAAAATTTCGAGCAGTTGAGAGTGGAAAAATATTTTTTTTTTTTTTTTTTTTTTTTTTTTTTTTGGATTCACCTTTAAGGGTACATTCCAATCAAAGCTGCTTAGTTTTTTACTTATTTTTAGATTCGTTTTTTCTCTCAAACGCATCAAACTGGCAAATTCTCTCGTTTAGAATCTACATAATGTGCCGTGGTTGTCAATTTTTTGACAAATGTAGAAAATATTACAGAAAAACGCTTTCAAAGTTGGTATTTTGAACCGAAATTTCCGAAGCGTGAGTTCTGAGAACGGAAAAAAAAAAGTCATACTTCGAAAATAATTGTTTATGAATCAAATTCTAATGAATTGTGAGAAAAATGAAGTCACACGGCATCTTATAAAATCTATTCAAAAACCACCTCATCAAGTTTCATGTTTTTATTTTTAAAAATGAGTCTGAAAATGTCGAGCTGTTGAGGATGAAAAATATTATCACAGAAAAAGTCTTTTTATGCTCATTTCATGTATGTAAAGATAGAATTTTGTAATAAGTTTTTCCTCCGCTTCCTGATATGCTAGAAATTAAAATAAAATACATGCCTCAAGCGTGTTTCTGATGATTGTATAACATTTAAAAATTTTGGCCCTTAATTATAAATTAATAAATTAATTGTAAGATATTTCGTTTTTACCCGTTCACATATTATGTATCGGCAAATACGCTTTAAGGTTACAACTGTATACTAAATCCGCTCGCCTTAAAATATGCCACTTGGTCGTGAAACTGCAACAATGGAATACTTTTAACACTAAAAGTTATAAAAAAAATTAAAAGTGTATTTTTTATGCTTTTTTTTTCATTTATAGTTAAATATTAATCGATATATGATAATAAACAAGAACTCAAATTAAGCTTGATTTTAATAAAAAATAAAAAATTATAATTGTACTTAAAATATTTTTATTTGTTATCTATAATTATATTATGTTGACAAAAAAATTTAGAAATAAAGAAAATGTAACTTAAATCTTCATGTAACTTATATCATTCTTTTTTTCTTTGTTGCCATATTCTAAAATTATATACTTTTTAAATAAATTTAATAGTTCGCACTTTCTTTCAATTGTGAAATAATGCATGAATTTTCCGTAATACTTGTGTTAACGATAATCTTGGAACGCATGTAAAAGGGAGTTTTGCTTTTTAAAACTATTTTTATTTAATATTTATTTTTGTTATTCAATAAGTTTTGTTTGAAAAAATATTAAAATTCTTTATCTTATCACTGAATAAGATCTACACAATACTTTTCATCCAAATATAATTTATAAATTGTAAATTCTATTTAATATTGCTAATATACAAATTTAAATAAAATAAAAAAATTGCTTTAGATCGGATGTATCGCAATTCATTGCACCTAATAGCATATTGAAATATCTATATATTTAAAACACCTGGCTGTTTTTTTGGACATCAGCCCTGAGCTTTCTACTGTCCCGATTTTGATATTTATTTTTTTAAATGAAAGCTGTGTATGTGTAGATGTGCCCATTCTGGCTAATTTTTAATTTATTTCAATTTTTATATTTTAATTTTAATTTTAAAAGCTTTTTCATGACATTTCTTCAAAACAGTGGCAACAGGTTAAGCTTTTCTCAAAATTTATTTTGTTTCATTATTTTCCACCAATCAGGAGATTGATCTCATCGGTGAATGTATAATCGCATTTAAAATAAAATAAAATAAAATAAAATAAAATAAATAAAGGTTTTTGTTAAATTTAATCATAATAAAATGATTGCTCATAGTTATTCCCTGCAATACACAGATTATTTACTGAGTAATATTATTAAGTATTATGTAAGTAAAATAACAGAAGATAAACTTTAATGAATATACTATCTAAAGCGAAATTTTGCCGATGGAGAAAATGTCGTCATACAGAAACCAGATAAATTTGTTCCATGAATATAATATACGTTGTTATAGCTGTGTCAGTGATGATGTCATATTCAGTGACTTTAATTCCTGCACCTAAATAAGTGAACTTCTATTAATGCGAATGTCCATGGTGTGCTCAAATGAAAATATTTCTATAAATTGCGCCATTTCTATTTAATTATGCTGAATATTTTATGAAAAACTAAAGAATTCTTAAATTACTGCATAAATTACGCTTTTATTTAAGAAAAGATGAGTATTTCTGAAGGTGTAAATGATGTCATATTAGAAAAAAAAAGAATAAAACCTGTGATATGCCAGTATTACTATATTTCTATCTTACATAATATCAAAAAATAATTAAAATCATTTCATTGTATTAAGTTATTGTTTAAAATAAAAAAAATTCTGCATTTCAGCAACAAATACAAAAATTTTATTCTTTTTAATAACAGATATATCGTTTTTCTTCTTTTTTTTGTTGCCATAACAATAAAATTAATTTTTACAAGTTCATGGAGGATACAAACCAATAAATAAATTAAATTTATTGAAAGTGCTGTAAATGTGTAGTGGGTTGGTTAAGCAGTTTAGTAAGTCCCTGTGTCTATTATAATTAAAATGTTTCATTGATATTATAATTATTGTACAGTTATCAAGCGATATTTAAACGAAGAAAAAATAAACTAAGCAGATATTTTTGAATTCGTCTTCTGGGGTATAATATTAATAACTTCCTAAATAATTTGGCATTTAAATAATATTTAAGGTTTAGAAACCGCATTAAAAAAAGAATTGTAGCTGAAGTTAAGTGCAACATAGTAATTTATGAGTTGTTTTCCATATTTTTTGTTATTTTCTGAAGTTTGTACATCTTCATCAAGAAAAGCTATCTTATCCCTATTTTAAGAGGTAGCAATTGTTTATTTCACTCAGTATTTTACTGTCTATATAAGATTGATATATATCATACCTAATATATATTCTTTTCCGTCGAGTTTCGACGGGTGCAGCTAGTATTAATTAAAAACCTGAGCTGAAAAAAAAGTTATGTAACAGAAAAAAAAAAAAAAAAAAATCGAGAAATTTTAGCTAAAACTTTTTGTCGCAAATTTTATCAACTTATCTTTTTCTGTCTGCAAATGCTTAAAATAGTAACATTAAGTGATATTAAACTCTCTCAGAAACACCTATTGAATTTTAATTTTCTAATTTCACTTTTATACGCAAAATACAAATACAAATAATAATAATAATAAAATGTATATATAATGAAAAGGGGAAAAAGTAAATATGGTATAATATCTTTTTCAGCCAACTATTTAATTGTTATTTCTTTTTAAGTGCTTTCAAATTATGTAAATACGAAGCACCCTATAGTGGTCATTCTGTCCATCCGTCCGTCTGTGTGTCCATCCGCATATAACAGAGCAACAACTACCCAGCCGAATCGTTTGAATTTTAAAATATATAATTGTTGCATAATTCTGTCGAGTCATTTCAAATTTTATGAAAATCGGATGTATACTTTAACTACAGGGACAATCAAAAGTATTCCGTTACATTATGATAAAAGGGGAAAAAATAGTTTCAAGTGTGTTTTACGAATGACGTTCCACTCTTTCGCACATAATAAAATTGATATGCATCTATGAAGTATGTACTACAATATACTTTCTGAACAACCTGTTGTGTAAAGAATATTTGTTATTATTTATTTGCGCGGCCACACGAAAGCATTTCATTACATAATGTTATAGATGGAAATATTGTTTGGGCGCGTTTTAATTATAATAAACTATTTCACATTTTGTGAAATTGATACGCGTTGCTGAAGTTTTCTATAAGTTACTTCTTGTGTGACAGAAAACAGATAGCATTTACAGGGACACGCAAAAAATTTCTGCTACTATACTGTATCTGACATACTACTACTATATTATAATCAAGATCTGAATATTTTAAAAACTTCGTTATATTACGAACGACCTCATTTGATACGCTTGACGTGCCATTTGCGACTTGTTCTATCTACAAATGTTTAAAATATTAACAAAGTGTAATTACACACTCTCAGAAAAACCTATTAAAATTTAATTTTCTCATTTCACTTTTGTCCGCAAGAATACAAATATTATATATTAAAAAAGGGAATAAAAGTAAATGTGGTATAATATCCTTTTACAGTGAAATATTTAATTCTTATTTCTTTATAATATCGATGTTAAACAAGTAAAATATCCATTTTATGTGAATAATAATAATAACATTAAACATTTATTTGATTTAGAAAGAAAAATTTTCTATTTCGGAGCTATTATTTATATTAAATGAATTCTTCTCTGTATATTAATTAGTCTGCTTACTTAATTTTTTTTTTTTTTATATTGCTGATGATATAAAAAAACTTTCTAATTCCACTTTTTTTTTCTCATTTTTCTAGATTTTTCATCCTTGCCATCAGAGTATATTTCCCTCAAAGAGCGAATTTCGAATAGGTATGCTGTAAATGGCAAGCGATAATTCGATTAATAGAGTCTAGTGCATCTGCAAGTTCATTAGAGACCAATGATCACTTGATGAAACGCAATTACCGTAACGACGGGGTGACGCAATAGGGTTGCCATAAATGAGGCCATAGATGCGGGCGGCTTGGACAATTTATGGAATCATCGCCAAGTGTGGATACCTAATGGCCCGGATTAGATGGTATATGCAATTGCTTGGAATTAACAACAGTGAATGGTACATGGCGATAAATTATTCTACGGGGATGTGACTTTGAGATTTAAATTGGATATATCTAAGCGAAGTAATGAATTACGCTAATCTGACGCATCCGAAAGATAATGGAAGGAATTGTTTATAAATTAATTGGCGAAAGCAACAAATATGTAATAAGAGAAATAAATTTCAATTATAAAATAAAAAAGGCAATAAAAAGAAAGAAAATAATTTCTTAATTAATTTCTTGTTATACAAAAAAAAAAAAAAAAAAAAAAAAAAAAAAAGCTAAAGTTTTTTTTTTCTTTTTTTAATTTTAGCATTAATTTCTGATTTTAAAACAAAATGAGCTCTTTCTCGTATATCTATAAAGATAGATTAATTTATTCTTAATTGATATTATAATTTTTTGTGCATATAAATATACATAAATATTATTAAAATAACGTTATGGAGTCGTGGCTGGTGTAATTCTTACTTAAAAATGCACAATACGTATGTATACTACTTTATGGGGCATATAGAAGTATCTCCAAATGGAGACCACAGTCATATAAGGCGTTACTCTGGAATCATACTCAGCTCTTAGCACACCCGAGTCCGTCCAAAAGAGCAACTTGTAGAAGACTGACTCTAAGTTTTATATGCGGGTGGTCAATAATTATTGTCCCTTCTGTATATAAAATATTTGTTAAATGCCTATATGCTATATACCTATATAGTTTCAGAACCGTAGCTGCTATATTGACATAGTTTTGTAGGGAGGGGTGAAGATTTAAAGATCTATTTTTGAGGAAGTTCGTAAGAAGGGGGGTGAGAGTGAACTGCTTTGGAGCTTATGAGGCTACATTTGTGACAGTGGATGAGATGTGGCTATGGCTACTATGATCCCGATTCCAAACGCCAGTATTTATGTACCAATTTAGCCCCATAAGCTAAAAACCATCCTTTCACTCCCACCCCCTTTCACTCCTCCTTCCAAAACTGTGTGAATATAGCAGTTACGGTTCTGAAATTGAGCATATAGGCATCTGTGATACTACACTTCGATATTCCATAACAACCATCGCAGTAAAAATATTTTATATGTACTAGGAACAATAATTGTTGAATCTCCCTCATATAATACGAGAATGACATTTGAAGAGGTACTCTGTTGCGTTTTATATGCTTATAGGATTTTTAAGTTAGATGCTCAAAAATAAGTCCTAGAAAACTGGCTTCAGCATAGATTTAAAAGTTATAAATATGGCCAAGTGTTGCACGCTACTTGAGATTTTAATTGAAACTCAAAGTAGATGAGAATTTACGGCTTAGTGTCCATATGTAGAACACATGTCTACACTTGAGATTCCAAGCCGGTTTTTCTGTGGCTTATATCTCTTATAAATATTCTTAGCTATTTGAAGTGCTAACTTAAAGTAGATACAGAAATTGATTTAGAGACTAAATTAAAAATATATTAATTGAATGGTTTCGGGAAATGATTTAATAAATGTTATAGAGAATCTTATCAGTTTTATAACATATGTTTATAAAGAATGCATTAGTAGATCATCTATAAAATATTTCCTTTTTTTAAATTTTTTACTTGCAAAGTGAAAACGGAACCATTACAAGATCACTTCGGTATCTGTCTGTTCGTCTGTCACAGCCATTTTACTCATAAATTATAAAACGTGGGCAGCTCAAATTAGGGGAAGTAATACAGATTATTGACCCCTCATATTTACAGATTATTAAACCATTATAAGTATATTTAGGAGGGTAGGGTAGGGGGCTAATTAAGTTAATTGAAAAAAAAATCCTTTCTCTGTACATCATGTGGGCTATCGTGTGAAAGCTTTCGTTACCCTGAAACTCAAAAATATATTTCTTTTAATTTTACGTATTATATTTTGAGAGATATCGTCAAAAATATAGCGCAAAAATATGCTCCCCCCCCCCCCTCACCTATTTCCAAATCTGCTAAAACTAAAATTATGAAGAAATTAAAGGTTATATTTATTACTTTAAACCTTGCATGAAAACTATAGGGATTATTCTAGACTGCACAGTTTTTGAGAAAAGAACATTTTTCTGTTGCACAAATTTGGATTTGTGGCATTGAGCAAAGATGTTGAGTAGCTTTGGAGGAACCTATCATAGCAGAAGAATAAAAGCACTGTTGATAGTGATTTTTGAAAACATTCGTTGATGATTTTTGAAAATATTCGTTGGTAATTAGCCGAGATATTAACCATTAAAGACAGAAATGGTTTGGCCATACATGATGACAGGGGCGGCGTACTCTGCATATATCATCGGCTTTTAAAGCCTAGATGCCGACTTTTAATAGTACATATGTGTAATCCAATACCTAATAGCAGTATAAAAGCATTAAATTTCATGCTGTTGTAAACACGTTAATTTAATTAGAATTAATCAGATAAACCAGAGTTCGTACGCAATGAGAAATTAAATATATATGCATACATACATTTTAGTTTCAGGATTTTTTTAAAAGTAGTATTTGCCTTATTTACTACAAGAAAAAAAAATATTTCAGATATAGCAGCCATTACTTCGAAATTTCTGGTATTTGTATGTCTTTATTTATTTATTTATTTATTTTTAATTCCTTATGCATGCGAACTCTTCATAAATAATATGGGGTTCGCGACTAATTTGCATTGAGTGGGTCTGTCATTATGATTCTTATGTATTTAAAAGTTAATTAAAAACCTATCTGGAGAAACGCATCATCTTTTTTGAGCATATTGTTAAAGCGGCTTTTCAATTTAGCGAGCTCCTCCATACACAAGCTCCTTAGCACAAAGCCAAGTTTAAACATTGATCATGTGTTTTGTGTTACTATACAGGTAAAAAAAAAAAAAAAAAAAAAAAAAAAAAAGTATTCTACGCTGAATCAGTTTTATGAAATGCCAAATGAAGTTAAAATTTAACTACATTTGATTCTCAGCACCGAGTTAAGTTCCTTATAAATAATTAAGATTTAAAAAAAAAGAGTTATACAGAATAACAATATTTGATATTATTTAGGTTTCATATTTCTTTTAACTTTCATGGTATACCCAATTATACATTTCTAGTATAGACAATTATAACCAACCAACCCTAGTTTGCATAGTTTTTTTTACGAAGTTTTATTATATTTTCAGCAGCGATTTTCTTTTAATAATACAGCTAACTCATTCAAGATACGAGCACTTTGCTTAATTTTTAATCTTTACCACCGGTTTTTCACAACAGAAAATTTTCTGTACCTGAAACGCGAAAACGCTCCAATTAAATAAGGTAAACTTTACAATGAAAAATAACTGGTGGGAAAAATGGTGGATTTTGAGAATTTTAAATAGCACGTATACCAGTTGCTCTTCCCATAGGGGTTAGTAATACATACCGTAATTTCCTGCGTTTAATCCGCGGATCAAACAATTCTTTTTCGACCCAGAAATTTTATTTTGTATTTGAAGGCAAATATTTACGGCGATCTAAGAAGTAACATTTTATTTAATAAAATTTCTGGGTCGAAAAATGATTGTTTGATCCGCGGATTATACGCAGGAAATTACGGTAATGCTTCTTATTGTACGGAACCCACTGAGTGTGAGTAATACTCTCACTTGACCGTTTATTTATTTATTTATTTATTTAATAACCCCCTTATATATGATATTGTTTGCGATATGATGTTGTCTTGTACGAAGAAATGACAATTTTCACGATTTGAAGACATTAAAAATGTGTTGGATTATGGCGGTATAATATAGTAGGCAGCGCGTCTATAGTTCGAAAAAAAAGATAGTTACAAATTTAAACTGCTGTATTTAAAATTTTACAAATATTTGGTGCGAATTGTTTCATTTTTTACAAAGAATAAATATGTTTAAAATTCTCTGTCATGTGAAATATTCCACAAAATTTTACAAAGAATTATATTCATGTATTTTTAATTCCACATCTACAAGAATAAATCAGGGAGAAAAGAAACATAGTGGCAACGTAGAAATCTGAAATAAAAAGTAGGCAAATTTTTTTTAATCAAAAATACCAATTCTAGGCATTAGTTTTAGATCTTTAAAAAACAGGAGATAATTTTATTTATCATAAAATATATCGTCATTATCATAATAAAAGATGTAGTAAATAAAAAAGTTTATACATTATGAAAGACATAAAGTTAAAGCTAATAACGTTTTCGTTCTTTCTAGAACGTCTTCAGTTAGCGTAAATGAAAGTCATTCCATCATAAGCTTTTATTTCATTTTAGAATTGTAAAATGAAAAAAAAAATGTTATAATTAGAATTGTAAACTAAAAAAAATTATAAAAAAAATTATCTTCTATTTTTTAAAGATCTAAAACTAATGCCTAGAATTGGTATTTTTGATAAAAAAAAGTGTGAATGTAGGCATTATAATTATGATTGTAGTTATCTACAGTTCCTGATACTAGGCAACTTAACTATGTCCTAGTGTCGAATGCTTAGGGAAATGCAATTTATTGAAAATGGATGCCATTTCATGGGTGAATCTCAAAGTTTTGGACATTATCTTACTTAACCCGTTCGGGTCCAAATTATTTTCCATTTCGAGAACAAAATTATTTTTACTTTATTAATGTTAATAGTATATATCTAAATATGGACTTAATTTTGTTTATATATTATCTCATTGTCTGAAATGCAGCGAATGTACTTATTTTGAATACTATTCAATTCATATTTTTATAATAATAGGCTAAGGAAGAGTTTTTTGAGATGTTTGGAAAATATCGTATTACAACAGGGTTTAACAGATATTATTACTTTCTAATGCTTTTTGCGTTTGATCATATATGATTCGTTCAGAAAAGTAACCTACATTTTAAATTTAAAGATTGAAATATAAGTATAAAATAAAGGAATTGCCAACTTTGCAAAGAGAATGGAGTAAATTTTTATTATTATTATCATTAGTACTAAATGTGAAAATATAAATGAATTCATAATAAGGAAGGAATAGACATAAACTAATATTTATATATATAGAATGCGACAAAATAATTGTTAAGTCAAAAAATACTCTATGAAAAGACATGTACTATAAATAGTAAACCAGATTCGAAAGGGTTATTATGCAGAGGTATACAAATTGAGATATGTAAGATAGATATATGACACATTTCTTCCATTAAAAGTTTTAGGAAGCAAATATCATTGATAGGTAAGATCAAGTAGTCGTTATTGCTTTGTTTTAGTCCCAAAATGAATACTAGAAACTGAGATTAAAATAAATGTCATTTTAAAGTAGCGTCCAATTTCAGATTTTAGTTGCCATCATATCACATCTTCACTATTGCATTAATTGAAGTTTAACTTTTTATAATAAAAATATAGAAAAGCAATCATCCTTTTCCCCAATTTCTATACTCATTTTTCCCCACAAACATATTTCAAAAAAAAAATTAGTCGTTGGGAGCAACTGTAATTCTTATCCATCAAGGATAAAAAATATGAAATAAAATAAAATATGAAAATAAAACATGTAAATTATTTATAAAATGCATTGCAATTGCAAAATAAAATTTAAACTTATAGTTTGGCGATAGTTTTTTGGTTGACGGGATAATCAAGTAGTATAGAATTGCGTAAAAAAACACCCCTTTAACTCCAAAAATAATAATTAATATTAACTAAGAGTTTACTGCGTTGGATTAAATATCTCATATCCACTTAAAATATATTTCTGAATTGAAATTTGCATGAAATACACGGTCATGAAAAATCAAAGCGTGTGAAAAATATGACTACAAATATCTAGCCAACGATCGACTTCATTCTATTTGTGTTTTTGTTTTCTTTTCTTCCAGATCCATGCCTTAAAATAATAATAAAAAAAAAAAAAACGAAAACTTTTACATGCCTTTCAGCAGAACGACTATTTCGAGAGACCGAAAAAAATAGTTCCGGACAATCGAGGTTACTGATATTCAATAGACTTATTTCCATTATTATATGCAAAGTACATACCAAATTTCAAGTCTCTATCTCAATTTGTTCGGGAGATAGAAGGTTTATAGTCACACAGACAGACGGCAATTTTTTTTTTTTCTGAAATTGTATTTTTCGGAAATTCCAGTATCTGAACGTGTAGTAAATCCGTCAATTTTTTTTTCCATTTTCAAAACGATAGCAAAGTCTAACCTATACTTCTTATGAATAGTAAGTAAAAAAGTGCATTTTTTTTTTTTTTTTTTTTTTTTTTTTTTTTTTTTTGCTTATTTCTTCACTTATACTTTTATAGTAGAAAAGGCAAAACAGATTCCAAGCAGCACGCCTTAGCATTTAATCACTTAGCAATGAAGCTGAACGGATAAGAAGATGGAGAAAAATACCGAATTTTACATGGTCAAATATTATTTACGAGCAAGAACATATTTCTTTAGAATTTCATGTTTGAAAATCACATTTGTCATCTATCATAGTTGGCATCATAGTTTTGAAAGCCTCACACAATTTATTAAACGAAACTTTTAACAATTGTTTTCGTGTGGTTTTAAATCATTATTCGGCCTCTGTTTTATATACAAGATGTTCTGAAAAAGTCGGTGACTTTTTACTTTTTCTTATATGGTAGAAATTTCTAATTCAAAAATGATTCATAGACATAAGTATGAAAAAGATATATTTTAGATAGTTTAAATAGGGTTTTGTCATTAAAAAAAAGAGAGAGGGAAATAGAGAAATTAATTTTCTTTAATTTTTAAGTTTTTTTTCACTATCATCTTTTATCTTTTGTACATTAAAAAAAAATCTTGTTCAAAAGCAGTACTATTGTTAGTACTATGTTATTAAGGTCCACAATATCATTCATTTTCCGAATTTCTCTCCGTCATGTAAAGTCTATGGGCGTTTGATGCATTCTTTTATTTAAAATATCTCCCCAGAAAATTAATATTTTTAACTTTTTCTTACGGTGACCTCTTCTTAAAAAATGTCACTTTTTTTCTTAGTTTTCAAAATGTTTTTAAAATATATGCTTAATTTTATATGAAGAGTAGTTAATTTTACTTCCAGTTTTCCAGTTTTTAACACATAAAATATCAAATTAATCATAGATTTTAGAAACATTTTAGAAACTAAGAAAAAAAGTGACTTCCTTAAAGAAGAGAAAACTGTAAGAAGAAGTCAAAAATATTAATTTCCCGAGGAGATATTTTTAAATAAAAGAGTGCATCAAACGCAAATAGATTTAACTTTACGGAGGGAAACTATCTAATAGGACTCACTTTTCTGTTTTTTTTTTTTTTTTTTTTTTTTTTTTTTTTTTTTTTTTTTCAAACACAATACATATTTTAGAACAAGTCGTCAAAGTGTACGTTTGGAACCGCATTGTCTGACGAAAGTAAAAAAACAATCAATGAAAAGGAGAAAAACGCATGTTCACGTGATCAAAATAGCTTATAACTCGGTAGGTAATTTAGTTATCATAAAACGTTTGGGGAACGTGAGTGACTATAGCAGCCTTAAGAATAATAAGTAAGTCAGTATGTAAGTACGTAAGTAATAAGTAACTACTAAATATAATAATTATGAGTATCAAAATGATGCTCTCATTTAAGATCGCATTTGTCATTATATGATTTCTTTACCACTTTATTCACAGCTGTTCAACTTCATAATACAAATGGAGAAAAGAAATTATTTTTCTCCATTTTTCTGTTCTTTTTTCTTGAATAATATTTTGCTATTTTTTTTTAATCAGTTTGTTTCCTTATTTATTTAGATGTATTTTTATAACAGAAAAAGTAACATGAATTCTAGTCAGAAGGCCTTTGAAGAAAAGGGTGTATTCCGCTCAAAACCGCTTATTTTCAGATTTATTTTTAAACTTATTTTTGCTCTCAAATGCACCAAACTTTCAAAATATCTTATTTAGAAACTGCATAATGTGCCATGTTTGTCGATTTTTTGGTAAATGTAGAAAATATCGCAAAAAATGCTGCCAAAATTGCCAATTTGGACAGAAATTTCCAAACCTGGAGATCTGGGAACGAAAAAAAGGGTTATACTGAGAAAATAATTGTTTATAAATCAAATTCCAATTATTTCAGCAAAAAATTACATAACACAGCATTTTCTACATCACTTCAAAAATCACCCCAGCAAGTTTCATGTTTCTACTTTTAAAAATGAGTTTGAAAATGTATCGGAAAAATTTGGGCTGTTGAAGGAGGAAAATCATTTTTCCGAATACATCCTTAAATAACAAGAAACAAAACAATGGATAAATGTAAGGAGTCTCATATATCCCCATAATAAAATAATATTTATTAAAGAAGACCAAAATTTTTTTTGAAGTTTCATGTTTGAATAGAATTTGTATATAAGATGTTCAGAAAAAGTAGGTGGCTTTTCATTTTTATCTTATATGGTAGAAAGTCTAATTCAAAAATGGTTCATAAAAATAAGTATGAGAAAGATATATTTTTTAATAATCTAAATAGAGTTTTGTCATTAAAAAAAAGAGATGAATCTGTTTTAATTTTCTTTAATTTTTAATTTTATTTTTACTAACATCTTTTATTTTTTGCATATCTAATATAATCTTGCGCAAAAACAGTACTATTGTTAGTACTGTGTTCTTAAGGACCATATTATGAGAAAGTAATTTAAGAGTAATAAGTAAGTCTGTAAGTATGTAGTAATAAGTAAGTACTAAGTGTAATAACTATGAGCAGGGCTGTTCAACCTGGCGCCCGCGAGATACCAGAAAATTCTTACAGAAATCAAGATCTTATTGAATCGGAGATATTCGGAGATTTACTAAGGCAAAAATTTCTGTAACATTTTTCTGGTGTTTCGCGGGCGCCAGGTTGGACAGCCCTGACTATGAGTATCAATATGATGTTCTCATTTCAGATCGCATTTGTCATTATATAAACTCTTTACCACTGTATTCACTACTGTTCAACTTCATAATACAAATGGAGAATGAAATTCTTTTTTTTTTCTATTTTTTCTATTTTTTTTCTTGAATAATATTTTTCTTAATTAAAAAAAAAAATCAAATTTGTTTGCATTTTTATTTAGATGCATGTTTATAACATAAAAAGTAATACGAATTGTAACCAAGTTAATAGCCTTTGAAGTTAAATAGCGAAAGAAAAAAACAATGAATAAAAGTTAGAAGTACTGTCACTTACTCACATAATCAAATAATATTTATTAACCCTTTAAGCATCCTAACCGGGTTTTTCCGTCACATAACTTTTGAAATCGAAGACTGATTTGACACAAACGCTTTTCCATCTTCAACAGCTCGAAATTTTCCGATACAATTTCAGACACATTTTTAAACGTAGAAACATGAAATTTGCTTAGAGGATTCTTGAAGGGACGTATGAGGTGCCGAGTGATGTTTTTTTACGCTCAGTTCATTAAAATTTGAATTATAAACAATTACCTTCTCAGTACGACCCCTTTTTTCGTTCTCAAATCTCCCGCTTGGAAAAAATCGGTTCGAAATGCCGTCTTTGATTGCTTTTTTTTCAATATTTTCTGCATTTATCAAAGAATCGACAATTACGGCACCTTGTGCACTTTCCAAATAAGAGATTTTGAAAGTTTGGTGTATTTGAGAGCAATAATGAGTTCAAAAATAAATCGGAAAATAGGCAGTTTGAATCGAAATACACCCTTAAATAAAAGAGATAAATGAATAATTAAGGTTATCAAATAAAAATTCTCATGGCAATACTTTTCATGGCTACTATTTTATGAACCGTTAAACATGAATGGAAGTTTCTGCAGGACGCTTAAAGGGTTAAGGAAGAATCAAAAATTTTTTTGGAGTTTCATGCTTAGTAGAACATTTTTTCAAGATTTGCCTTTAGCATAATTTAAATTTTCAATTTTTTTTTTTTTTTTTTTTTTAAGAGCATTTTGAAAAAATCACAAGATAATAAGCTATACTTTTAAGGGTGTATTTCGATTCAAACTGCTTGTTTTCCGATTTATTTTTGAATTCACTTTTGCTCTCAAACACATGAAATTCGCAAATTCTCTTATTTAGAAAGTGCACAAGGTGCCGTAAGATCAATTCTTTGATAAGTGTACAAAATATTGCAAAAAAAGCAATCAAAAACGGCAATTTGAACCGATTTTTCCGAAATGGGAGATCTGGGAACGAAGAAAAGGGTCTTCCTGTGTAGTTAATTGCTTATAAATCAAATTCTAATGAATTGAGCTTAAAAAGACATCACACGGCACCTTATACGTCCCTTCAAAAATCCCCTCAGCAAATTTCATGTTTCTACTTTTAAAAATGTGTTTGAAATTGTATCGGAAAATTTCGAGCTGCTGAAGGTGGAAAAGCATTTTTTCGAATACACTCTTAACAACTGTATTCGCGAGGTTTAAATCATTATTCAGGATTGGTTTTATATTACAGATTAGCTGAAAACAAATTGGTGTCTTTATGAACATGCTTCAGCTTTACGATTATACATAATAATTCTTTAGTTTTTTTCAGAGGGATTACGTGTTTTATCAATTTCTGATCGTCACTGACAAAATCCAAATTATTGATTATGATTTAAAGCTGCTCTCAACTGCTCTGCTCAACATGTGAAAAATGCTTTGACACATTTACAAATTCATTTTTTTACGGAAAAATATAAAATTGGAAGACCTGACT